>CM065591.1:284791668-285410748 GCA_033119425.1 Bufotes viridis | reverse complement strand
AAGGAACCGCTCGTGATCCTAAGCATACCACCTCATCGGTGAAGCATGGTGGTGGTAGTGTCATGGCGTGGTATGTATGGCTGTCAATGGAACTGGTTCTCTTGTATTTATTGATGATGTGACTGCTGACAAAAGCAGCAGGATGAATTCTGAAGTGTTCCAGGCAATATTATCTGCTCACATTCAGCCAAATGCTTCAGAACTCATTGGACGGCGCTTCACAGTGCAGATGGACAATGACCCAAGGCATACTGCAAAATCAACCAAAGAGTGTTTTAAGGGAAAGAAGTGGAATGTTATGCAGTGGCCAAGTCAGTCACCTGACCTGAATCCGATTGAGCATGCATTTCACTTGCTGAAGACAAAACTGAAGGTAAAATGCCCCAAGAACAAGCAGAAACTCAAGACAGTTGCAATAGAGGCCTGGCAGAGCATCACCAGGGATGAAACTCAGCATCTGGTGATGTCTATGCGTTCCAGACTTCAGGCTGTAATTGACTGCAAAGGATTTGTAACCAAGTATTAAAAAGTGAAAGTTTGATTTATGATTATTATTCTGTCCCATTACTTTTAGTGCCTTAACAAGTGGGAGGCACATATGCAAACTGTTGTAATTCCTACACCGTTCACCTGATTTGGATGTAAATACCCTCAAATTAAAGCTGACAGTCTGCAGCTAAATCACATCTTGTTAGTTTAATTTCAAATCCATTGTGGTGTTGTATAGAGCCAAAAATGTTAGAATTGTGTTGATGTCCCAATATTAATGAACCCGGTTGTATGTGTGCCTAAAATCCTCAAATTTACATTTATGACTTGTCTGATTAACAGGTTTTATACGTTAAAATAAAGAAGAGGTGGTTTCTGAGACACAACTACTAAACAGTGATAAATGCCAAAAGTACTATTTGGAGGTAACTACCTGTATTTATATAAGAGTTGATGCATAGAAAATAATATTTTTTTTAAAAACCCTGAAGTCTCTAAGAAATATACTGGTAGTTTCCGTCAAATATGAGTAACATATTCCTACATCAAAATCTTAAAGGTTAAGATGTTTGATCTCTTGCCGTGCTTGTGTCCCCACATAACGCTTCTCTGAAAAACAAACATGCCAGTCTCCTTTCTGAAAGAGAAGGAAAACTGGAAACCGCTTTTTTCCATGTAACTACCGTTTAACAGAGCTGAGCAAAGACAATTTAAATTCCCAAGGGGCCTTGGTTGGAGTACTACTTCTCCTTAGGGAAAGTGCTGAGAACGCATGAGGAGTATTTTAATCCAGTCAACCAGGGCCGGCTCTAGGTTCATTTGGGCCCTTGGGCGATAAATTTCAGTGGACCCCCTTCAGGCATTTTTTTACATTTTCATGTCCCCCTGTGGCTCCCACACGGTATAATGACCCCCAGTGGCCTCACACAGTATAATGACCCCACAGTGGCCCTCTATTCAGAATAAAAAAAAACAGTCGCCCCCCATTAAGAATAATGACCCCCAGTGGTCCCCACACTGGGGGTTATACTGTATATAGGGGGCACTGGGGGTCATTATACTGTATAGTGGTCACTGGGGTCATTATATTGAATGGGGGCTCTGGGGATCATTATACTGTGTAAGGTAAGGAGCCCTCACAGTATAATGACCCCCAGTGCCCCCCACACAGTATAATGACCCCACAGTGGCCCTCTATTCAGAATAATGACCCCCAGTGCCCCCCACACAGTATAATGACACCGCCATACTGTGATCGGATAAAAGGGTATAAGAGGGCACAGTACAGGGACTGACTAGGGGCACTGTACAGGGTGTGGTAAGAGGGCACAATGCAGGGTTTATGGGGTGAGGGGCGCAATACGGGTGACCCTGTGATGTTAGAAGGTCCTCTTTATGGTGAATGTGGTTTAGACACCACCATAATCAGAGGCAGAGGAGTGACACAGGGGCCCGGGGCCATGGATGGACAGGGGGGGTGAACACAGCAAGTACGTGAAACGGGCTGAGAGGGATTTATTAAAGAAGTAGTGGCAGGAGGTCTGTGCAGGGCAGCAATAGGAGACAGGAGCTCTGGGTATATGAGGGAGGAAAGGAGACAGCAGGATATGAGGGGGGAAGGTGTTATGGAGGCAAACTGCTAAATGAAGCAGTAAAACAAACAGCATGAAGCTGCTTGTCTACTACAACATCCAACAGCACCTGGAAGAGTTCCCTGTCCCAGAGGCAGTCACAGTGCAGACTCACTACTCACAGCCCTGCCATCTTGATCTTCTCTCTTCACTGTCCTCAGGCAGCAAGTGTAGAGGGGGCGTGTCTGAGTCTCTGCAGCAGCTTCATTTGACTATCAGAGGGCCCTCCACAAGGGGAACTGCGTAAGTGAAATGACAGCAGCTCCAGCAATGAGTTCTTCCATCTGTATTGATGAAAGTGTTCATAGCAGCTCAGTGGGCCCACCCAGAAGCAGTGGGCCCGGGCACTTGCCCTTGTATGCCGGGTTCTAGCGCCGGGCATGCAGTCAATATTCTTCTGGGTTTCTGGGCAAACAATATGCACTAGCAATATGCATTAGCTGGCATCAGTGGTCTAGCTGTATATTTCCTTTTAAAATGAAATCTAATTTGCCTATCTTTTTCCCAGAGACGCAGATAAGTGTTGCCTGGTCTACAATACTCTGCACACATATTATGCATACTAAGCATTCTCCTTAGGCCTTATTCACACGTCCGCATATATGTCCGCATGTATTCCGCATGCATTCCGCAATTCTGCAGAATACATGGGGAACATTGACTGTGAATGGGGCATGGAATGATGCGGAGAGCACACACTGTGCTCTCCGCATCAGTTTTTGCGGAGCGCGCCGCCGATCTTACGGCCGCAGCTCCGCAAAACAGTGGAGCATGTCCTATTCTTGCCCGCAATTGCAGACAAGAATAGACATTTCTATGCAATTTGCGGATCCATAAACACTACGGACGTGTGAATAAGGCCTTAAGGAGCAATAGTACTCCCCAAATCCTGACCTGCAGGTGACATGCTGGCTTAGGCTACTTTCACACTCACGTTTGGTGCGAATCCGTCATGGATCTGCACAAACCCATCCGTTCATAAAAGATCCGTCTTGAACACCATTGAAAGTCAATGGGGAACAGACCCATTTTCTATTGTGTCATATTGTGTCAGTGAAAACGGATCTATCCCCATTGACTTACATTGTGTGTGAGGACGGATCCGTTTGGCTCAGTTTCGTCAGACGGACACCAAAGCGGAAAGGAGGTGGAACGGAGCCAAACTGATGCTTTTTGAGCGGATCCTTATCTGTTCAGAATGCATTAAGGGCAAAACTGATCCGTTTTAAACCAAAACGCCAGTGTGAAAGAAGCCTTCGCTATTATCCAAGTTAGGTTAAAAAGCTATGCATTGAATTTTGACATCTAATTACACTTGCTGATGTGAGACACTCATCTTCATCCTCATTTTTGAAGCAAATTCAAATGGCATGTCTCTTTCCCAGAGGAGTTTTATATGCCTCTCACTCACTTTCTCACATAGTAATTTCAATTCAGGTAGAATTAATTAGTACCCACATATTTTTTTTTGAAAATTTCAGTGAGTTGGACCAGGGTTGCCAACCGTCCAGCAATTTTTGAACAGTCCTTAAAATAGGTAACTTTTTTCCTGTGTCTGTGAAAAAAAATAGATGTGCCTGTGATTTATTTGAGGCTAGTAGTACTTGATTAGGTTATTTTGGTGGTAATTATCATTTTACAGCTCACAGTAAATGCTGGTAATGAGTTCTTTTCTGTATATTGAGCTATAGACATGTTTAACTTGTGATTTTTATCATTCTTTATGGTTTTAAATTCTGTCTGTAAAAATGTTGGCTGTCTCTGATTTTTGGATAAGTTGTCCAGAAAAATGAAAAATTCTGGTTGGCAACCCTGAATTGGACCTATTGGCTCATCTCTGGGTTATTTCTCACCAAGTTCTTCTGTAAATGAGCCACTGCCATTGATCCAGGTTTTTTTTGGCTGTAGCTTGATAATATGTTCAAACATGCATGAGTAGCAGAAAAATAAATGCAGGAAAAGAGAAAATGTCATATGTTAAACTGCTGTCATATCTTGCAATTCCAAAAAATGATGGTAGAAAAATGGATGAGTAGCTACAGAGATATGCAGCAGTACCTGCCTGTGATGTATATTATCTGAATCTTTATTCTCCTTTTTTTCAACATTTTTAAAATCCATTTGCAGTTTATACTGAATTCTATGGAAGTCTCAGTGTGAAGGACATTTAATCCCATTCCCCATGTAATGCAGTGTTTTAACTTGTCAATTACCATGCAGTGAAGAGTGCTTATTGGATGATTGCACACACAGAAATGAAGAACTGTGGGGCTGCTCTCTTCCTTCTGTTTTTAAGCACTTGTGTATTTAATCATCCTCATTTTAAGAGTGCAATTAGCCTTCTTTACACATCCCAAACCACAGAGGCACTTGAGGAGATATATAATATCTGTATTATTATATGCCAAGTGTTCCTTGCTGCAATATTTCTCTGCAGAATGTGAACATGTAAGTAATTCCCCTTAGATCCAATAGCCGTACATAAATGTGAGTGCTAAGATTATTAACATTTATTCCTCAGGTTAAATTCACTGCTATCACAATATAACGGATATTTCTGCTTTTAGACTATGCTAAAAAGAGTATTGTAGGCAAAAGCTTCCTTGGGATTTTTAAAATGGGCAAATATAGGCAGAATCCTAGCCCTGTTGATGAATTCTCAGAGGGTTGCATAAAACAAGGACTACACATAGTCATGTATTTTCTTATTAAGGCTCTAAACCAATATTTTCTCATGGCTCATTTTTATACCAACCGTATGGACAGCCTCTGCTTCAGATAAAGGGTCCATGGATCAGTCTTATGCATACATTTGGTATCACTTAGTTCTCCTACTTATGTTCACAAAGAATGGAGTTTTGTCACGTACAGATGAAGCTTAGGGTACCTTTGTAACGTCCCAGAGGTGCATTAACACCTTTTACACCTCTCCACTATGTCCCATGGCTAATTCATTGTCATGTTATGTTTAAGTGTAATGTGCTTGGTTCACCAGCAGGTGGCAGCAAGCTTGGCAGAGCTAGTTTGCCTAGAGTGGAACCTGCTATCCATTCTAGCCCTCTCTAGAGAGGAAGGAGTTTTAGTTAGGGAAGGTGAGTCTAGCTGACCCCCTCTAAGGGGAAGGAAGCAGGTCTTCGTCCCTCCTGGACGAGCCCTGCAGAAGTCAGTCTCAAGTACCCCCTGTAAGGGGAAGGCTGTGTTCCAGCCAGCAGAGCCCTGTCTTCTCTGCTGGACCAGGAGGTCAAAGCTGCAAGCCTCCAAAGCCAGGAAGAAAGTTCCCTGGATAAAGATAAACACAAAGACAGAGCCAGACTAGAGAAAGCTAAGTACGGCAGAAGGGAAAAGTTTCCTAGTTCATCACACATTCATCATCAAGGGAGAGAGACAAACTTTAGGGTCACTTGTAGAGATTTTTAAAAAAATCGATTCGGCCGGGTTCGCCAAATTTTGTAAAATAATTTGGTTCGATCCGAATTTATTCATGGCGAATCACGTTAAAAAATGTCTATTTGCTGGCTGCAGAGAGCCTTTATAGTGGTGTAGAACACTGTGCCTTGCAGTAACACACATAGGGAGTCTGCTTTGGTAGTGAAATAATACTGTGAGTCCGTATGACATGCAGATGACAGGCGTCGCTCTTAGAATCACTGCACACTTCACTTATTTGGGCAGTCACGGGGCCAAACTGACCAAATAACTCAGCCATACAAGTTGATATTAACACCAATAAGAAGCACCCTCCTTTTACACCATCATCAGCTAATTCCACATAGATGTCTACAAAACCTGTTCTATTAAACGCTTATACAGAGTGGAGAGGGTGTCAGCAGTAAGTTTGTGTTGACGTCACTGATTATTTTGCCCTTCCTCTGATCTGTCAGAACAATAACCGCCAAAAACAGATCCTGTCTGCTGAGCATCTGCCTTCACTCGGTCAGCATTTGGTCAGTAATCCATCAGTACTGCTAATGCCCAAAAAAACAGGAGTGGATCCAAAACAGAGATGCCACCCTGCTGTCTCCCTGCTGGCGACTTGCTGGCTCCGCCACTGGCTCACGGGCAAGCTGCCACCCTCTTCTCCCGATGATGATGAAGCCCCTTGGTCACCCGGCTCCCAAGTGTGATCAGCTACATCATCATCATCGAGTACTGTCACTGATGTCCACCTCAACCGTCTCTGGGTCAGGAGCCTGACCGCTGCAACACCAGCTCCCACTTCACTCTCTCCATCACTACTTGCCCACCTAGTGGAGGAAGCTGCGGATGTCTCCTCCACATCTTGGCTTGCCAGTAGCTGTTGACTGTCTTCTAGTAGCTCATCCTTACTGTATAGTGGAGCTGAGCCCACAGCATACAATACTTCTCTGGCTGAGGGAACAGAAAAGGACAGAGGGCACAGGGCCTGCTCCCAGGCCATGCCAACTAAGGGTTTTGTCTGACGAACCCACTGACTCTTGGCTGGGGCTGTCTGATGTCACTTGCAACGAAGTCAAAGATCGAGTCAATCATTCAAGAACCGCTGGGTTGCTGGTCACAACACGACCTCTAGCTGACACTGGGAGCTCAGGCCTCTTGAAGTAACCCCTTCTGACACGGCCCCTTACTCTGCTGCGGCCTATGCCTGCGCCAGAAATACTTAGGCCTCTGCCACTTAGGGCCTAGCACTTCTCTGTATGACATACTGTTAGATCAAATAATCAAATGTTAGATCAAATATTTTTTCTTTTGCCACTAATACACGGCAAACAGGGCTTTAGAATATATAACTGCACCGCTAAACGGCAATTAGGCCCTATTCTTTTTCTACTTTTACACAACACAAAAGGCTTTTTAACAGATAAGTGCAATGCTGAACGGTGAATATATTTTTCTTTTGCCACTAATACACGGCAAAAAGGGCTTTACAACATATAACTGCACCGCACAAGGGCAAATAAGATGCACTGTAGAAATATTTCCTTGTACTAAACCCTGATAGTAGCTGTATCAAACAGCACTTGCACCCCAATAACAAGAACAGTTTGCTGGAATTACAGACTGTATAATGGCAATTTGGATTCCCAGTCAGTGCACCAAGGTGTAATAGGATTGTTCCTATTAACCAGTCTGTAACCTCCCCTACTGAACCCTCTTCTACATAAATGCTGTGGAACGATTCCTCCCTATCCTTTCCCTGCACTTATAAATAGTTTTTTCACCACAATCAAGTCTTTCCTATTACTGTTCCTAGCACCTGTAGATGTCTCTCCCTGCACTAAGTAAATGGCAGAATCTAAGATGGCTGCCGCTATTTATTGGGCTGTGACATCACAGGGCTGGCTCGCTGCTGATTGGCTGCATGCATGGCATTATGGGTGATACCGCCTTCCCAGAGTTTCTTTCTCCATGTCCTCACACATACAGCAGCCATTTTAGAAAAAAAATGTGATTCGTTACCACGAACCATTAGGAAATTAGGCTTTGGTGCGAATCGAATTCTTACTTAAATTCGGATTGAATTCCACTTCTGAACTGCGATTCGCTCATCTCTAGTCACTTGTGTTGTGAGATTATGACATAAGGAAGAAAAAGCAGCACCATAGGAAGTCTGAAGCAAGTCCTCCTTTATGTATTGGTATGCTAACAATATATCCTTTGATTACCTAGACAAAGGAGCAGCAAGGAACAATCTTAAAAGCCTACAATGAGTTTGCAATTGCTTCAGGGTGAATAAGTATTTTACAGGATATATATAATACATAATATGATAGATAACAGGATAGATTTTAAGGTATTCTAAGAGATGAGCTGCAAAAGTATATTATAGTGAATAAATTAATTACTGATAACCAGCAGGGATTATTACAAAACAAGTCATGTCTAACCAACATGCTGGGTTTTTATGAGGATGTAAGTCCAAATCTGGATGTTGCACATTCGGCACATGTAATATACAGTACCTGGATTGTACAAAAGCATTGTGCCACACAGGAGCCTTGTGCAGAAACTACAAATGCAGGGACTAGGGGACAATATTTGCATATGGCAGGGGAGTTGCTAGGGTCTCAAAAGATCTGGGGCCCAAGCCTCAATGAATATGACCCAGTTCTTTAAATCAACCCTCCCCCCACACTTTCCTGCACTTGCTATACAGCAGCACATACCTGTCACATCCAGTGCCTCCCAGGTGACGTCTCCTCCGATTTAGATCTTCTCTGTCATCGTCTTCTCCATTTGGTCCGGAAAATTTCTTTCAGCGGCACCTCGTTTCTACAAAGTGTGACACACAGACATCTTAGCTTCCTCACATTTCTATCATCATCCCCCAACCTGGAGTCCCCACAGTGTTATCCTGCTGCTTGCTGTGCTCGCCAATACCACCAAATACTATGCTAAAGAAAACATAGTGCCCCCATAGTAATAGTGCTCCTCAAAGTCCCACCAATAGTAATTCCCTTCTAGAATGCCCTCATTAGTAATACTGTCCCCTACAGTGCTCCCAACCATGATAACGCTCCCCAAGAGAGCCTCCATTAGTAGAAGAGCCTTCCAATATTAAAATTGCCCTCACAGAGTCCTGACTAGAAATAACTGTTCCCCTAGTGGTAATAAACCTCTCTAGAGACCCATCAGTAGTAATAAGGTCCACCATAGTGCTCTTAGTAGAAATAAGGAGGGTCTATAAGTCCCTCCTATAGAGCCCCCAGTAGTAGTAAGAATGCCTATAATGTCTCCTGGATTTATAATACCCCTACAGTTCCCCCAGTATTTATACTGCCCCCTACTGTTATAATGCTTACCCTGGAGTGCCCCCAGTATTTATAATGCCCCCTGCAGTGCCCCCTGTAGTTAAATTCCTACCGCCACCATACAGTCCCATGTAAATAACATCACACCATCTCACCTGCCCCCTCCAAAATACAGTCCCATGTAAATAAAATCACTCCCCTCCCTTCAGTCCCTCCAATATATAGTCCCATATAAATAACACTATTTCCCTCCCTCTTCCATAGAGTCCCATGTAAATAACATCACACCATCTCTCCAGCCCCCTCCAATATACAGTTCAATGTAAATAACATCCCTCTCTATCTACAGCTCCCTCCAAAATACAGTCCCATATAAATAACACTACCTCCTCCCCAGCCGCCTTCAACATACAGTCCCATGTTAATAATAACACCCCCCTCGCCAGCCTCCTCCAGCATGCAATCCCATGTAAACATCACCCCCTCAACATTCAGTCTCATGCAAATAATATAATTCCCTTCCCCAGCCACCTTCATACAGTCCCATGTAAATAACATCACTCCCTCCTACAGCCGCCATCAACATACCGTCCCATGTAAATAAAATCGCCCTGCCCCAGCCCCCTCCAACATACAGGTCTATGTAAATAACATCACTCCCTCCCACAGACCCTCCAGCATACAGTCTCATGTAAATAACATCACTTCCTCTTACAGCCACCATTAACATACACATACCGTCCAACTTTTGAAAATTGCAAAGAGGGACAATATATGCCAGCACGACAACTTTTTTTTATGCTAGGCCACGTCTCTAACTTCACCCAAAGCATTATTGACTTGGCTAGGTGAGTGTAAGTTCCTTTATATTTTACAGCATGTGGAGCCCCTGGGACAATTTTGTTTACTTGCACTTCAATATCCATTTAAATATTGGCATATAAATAATTGGATTATAGATATTTTAAGGTCCAAATTGCACCTAATAATGAAGTTATATAAAGGTAGAAACCATACAGATAGTTTAGTAATTAGCAATTTAATGCAACAAAAGCAATAGTAAATGTCAGAGGGGCACTGATATATGTTAACGCATGGTTAAGGGTGTAAACAAACAACCTGCTTAAAAACACACTGCGCTGTTGGGTTTATACTCTTTAAATTAAAAAACATTCCAAAAGTCATCCCTGGTTGGGGCAGATGCCTACCAGTGTTTAAACACACACAATGGTATTGGAAAAACAGTGGTTGGTTCTGAACAAGAAGGTCAAAAATGAAGCCTTAATGGGGCCAGATGCCTGCCCATACTTATACACACATACGGTGGTACTGGAAGAAACTGTGGCATGTTCTACTTCCAACGGTCCAAAAATGATGACTTAACAGCAACAGGTGCATGCCCATGTTTATGAAAAAAATTACTGAAATAAAGTGGCCTAAATGGGAGGAACTGCTCAAAAACCCCAAACGCTGTAGCGTGGTTCTAACCATTCCTCCGCATGTGGTCCACTGCTAATAGCAATCGCCAGCAAAAATGCATACAATGGAGGATGTCGGCGTGGGCCACTTGCACCACAAAAGTATCCTACCCAAGATGGAATAATATGTGGATGGAAATAAAAAAATACATAATTCACTGAAAAAGGTGCACCACAATGATAAGCAACTAACAATGATGGCTAATCCCTCAAGCTGATGTTAAAAGCGGAGACTTTCGCAACATATTCCAGTCAGGACCATATCGGAGCCCTTTTGCACCACAGTCAAGGTGTCTCAGTGTGGCAATGGGTCCTACCACTAGACTACCTATGGCATGTGAACAAGGTCTGATAGGTGCTCAAATCCAACTCACAGCCAGGCTCCCACATAACTCCATAGTAGGATCACTAATGCAATGTAAGGTAGAATAAGGCTGCAAGCCCCACCTATAACAGACCATGTGACACAGGTTACCAGGTGCAACAGAATGTTACCAGCAAAACACAATGGCACATTCAATACACATATAGTAAAAAATCACTGAAATAAAGTGGCCTTAATGGGAGGAACAGCTCAAAAACCCCAAACACTGTAGCGTGTTTCTAACCGGGGGAGCAGTTCCTTCGCATGTGGTCTGCTGCTAACGGTAACCCCCAGCAAAATGCTACAATGGAGGATGTCAGCGTGGACCACATGCACCACAAAAGCATCTTACACAAGATGGAATAAGGTGTGGATGGAAATATAAAAATACATAAATCATTGAAAAAGGCCGTGTTTATGCACACAAATAGTAGTATTGGAAGAAGTGGTTTATTCTGAACAAGCAGTAAAATATGCTTATTTACACACATAAATTATAGAAATTTCGCAACAGGTGTTTTGAAAAAAAGGAGCAATTGTACAGCATATGTAGTGAAATATATGATGTTAGTGATGTTGGGAAATATGCCTATTGCATAATTATGAATGGTAGAAGCTTTGTGACAGGTTTTTGAAAATAAAAAGGCTTACTTTTTTCACATAAAGAAAGAGTACTGCCTCTTTAAGTGATCTTTGTACAGTACTCCAGTCCTGGATACAGACACTGTAACTACCCCTATGCTGTCCCTAAAGATAATATCTGACTTTCTAACCAATAATTCAATCTACATAACTAAATATATATTGTTCACAATCCCTACACTGTCCCACTGTCCATCACAATCCCCTCTGCCCTGTTTTCTGCACTAATGTGCTGGATGTTAATGTAAAATGGCAGTTGCCATTTTGCACGATTTGTCTGAAGCAAATTACCAAAACCTCAGATTTGTTTGGAAGAAACATTTTTTGTGAAATTCATGATAAATTAGATTAGGTTAGAATTGATTCAGTCTCTAAAATTAAGCATCAGTTTGCAGAATTTTTCATATGCTTTTAAAGCAGTCTTGGAGAAATCAATAAAAGAACAAATGTTAAATTCTCATTTTTCCCTTCCACTTTCTGCAGAAAAATAACTGGATGGAGCAACGGTTTATTAAAATGGCAAGGATTTCTTATCTGGTCTCCTACAGCAGACAGAGGAGTGGAGGATGGCCCTGCTACAACAAGTTGCATTGCATCTACAAATTCTTATATTCTGAGTTAAATGAGAAGTTGGTTGAGGAATGGATGACCTCCTGTGATCAATGTAAAAAAATTATTTTAAATATCACACTTTTGATTGTAATAAGAGAAAGGATTAGATCAAAAATGGAGGAATTCTTGAGATTATTGTGTGTTTTCAACACTTAGGGGATATTTATGAAGCTTTCTGCTCCAGTCTTGATATCCACTGCGCTATCAGAGGATGCGCCTAATATAAGATGAAGTGCAAACCTCGTCATATTTTAAGCACATCTTCAGGCAGTCCATGCACCTAAACAGAAATCTACCTCAGCTTGGAGCTGCGCTAGACTTGTTTCTTCATTTGCGCCAGAAAACTGTTCAAAATGAAGGTTTGTGACTTTTTTTATGACAGAAATCAGGCGCAGGTAGATGATATACAGTATTTAACAGAAGTGAGTACACCCTTCACATTTTTGTAAATATTTTATTACGGTATATCTTTTTATGGGACAACGCTGAAGATATGATTTTGGCAACAAAAGTGAGTACACCCCTAAGTGAAAATGGCCAAATTGGGCCCAAAGTGTCAATATTTTGTGTGACCACTATTTTCCAGCCCTGCGTTAACTCTCATGGGCATGGACAGTGTCGGACTGGGGTGCCTAGTGCCCACCAGTAAAATTTATTTTGGGGGCCCACCGTACAGATACATTTAAATATCACCTGCTTACACTGCAGTAAGAGGCTACCAGATGACTGAATATGGGGGTCCCTGCAGCAACCTTGAGAAAGTAGGTCCTGGGGAGAAGAGGACACTGGTGGCTTTCCTCTATACCTAGAAGTCATCTCAGCTCTCATTGTGTCTATACTAATAAACTGGGGAGTTTCTTTAATAATCTATCAGGTTTTTTATATAAACATAGGCTGGAAGAGGTGCTGTATATGGAATATATGTATGTAGTGCAGTATGTCTACTATGTTATGTGCCACTTGTGCAGGGGGTGGGAGACTAGGGGCCCACCTTGCTTAGGTTCCCACCAGGGGATTCCCCTGTACCTCTGTGGGCTAGTCCGAGCATGGACATGGAGTTCACTAGAGCTTCACGGGTTGCTACTAGAATCCTCTTCCACTCCTCCATGAAGACATCAAAGAGCTGGTGGATGTTAGAGACCTATTTCTCCCATAGTGCACTTTTAAATGTGATCTACAGTGGTTACTGGAATCAGTTTTACTAGTATCACAAACAGTATAAATGACTTGATGTGAGTTGGGGCTGCACCACACACTGCACTGTTTGTGGTGCATTTGTTCTAAACATATACTGGTTGCTATTGTTAATAGTGTTGAGCGAACCCAAAGTTTGGGCATTTAATAAAGCTTGTTGAAAGGCTGCAGGGCAGCCAATCAACAAGCTTTTAAGCTGTGGGCACTTAGAAGCCATCACAGCCAGCCTTCATAAAAGCTGGATCAAGTGTAGCACTGCCCATCAGCTCTAAGTAGCGCAGGGAGAAGAAGCAGGCAGCTGAAGTGAGGGACAGTGTAAGGAATCTCATCTGGCTATTTGTTCTGTTGGTGACCTATAGTGATTTTTTTGTGGGTGCAATGCACCATCTTTGTTTCCCTGACACAAAAATATAATAATTAATCTGTCTGTTAGTTCGGTGGGTGACATATACCCATTTTTAATGTGAGGTACACCTGCACTGAATCCATGACAGGGAAATTAATATAGTTAATGCGTCTGTTAGTTTTGTTGGTGATATATACCCATTTTTGGTGAGAAGTACACCTGCACTGCATATGTGACAGGGAAATTAATATAGTTAATCCGTCTCTATGTTTGGTGGGTGACATATACCCATTTTTGATGTGAGGTACACCTGCACTGCATACGTGACAGGGAAATTAATATAGTTAATCCGTCTGTTAGTTCGGTGGGTGACATATACCCATTTCTGGTGTGAGATACACCTGCACTGCATACGTGACAGGGAAATTAATATAGTTTTTATGTCTGTTAGTTCGGTGGGTGACATATACCCATTTTTTGTGTGAGGTACACCTGCACTGCATCCGTAACTGGGAAATGAGTATAGTTAATCCGTCTGTTAGATCATGGGTGTCATATACCTCATTTTACAAATGTTAATTTCCCTGTCACAGATGCAGTGCAGGTGTACCTCACACAAAAAATGGGTATATGTCACCCACCAAACTAAAAGACGGATTAACTATATTAATTTCGCTGTCACGGATGCAGTGCAGGTGTATCTCACACCAAACATGGGTATATGTCACCCACCAAACTAACAGACGGATTAACTATATTAATTTCCCTGTCACGGATGCAGTGCAGGTGTACCTCACACCAAAAATGGGTATATGTCACCCACCAAACTAACAGATGGATTAACTATATTAATTTCCCTGTCACGGATGCATTGCAGGTGTACCTCACACCAAAAATAGGTATATGTCACCCACCGAACTTACAGACAGATTAACTATTATATTTTTGTGTCAATGGTGCAAAGCTGGTGTATTGCACCCACAAAAAAATCACTATAGGTGACCCACAAAATAAATATCCATATGAGATTCCTAACACTCTCTCTCACTTCAGCTGCCTGCTTTCTGTCCCTGCACTACTCAGAGCTGATGGGCTGTGCTACATGTGATCCAGCTTACATAGAGGCTGGTTCACATGATGCACCAGCCAATCACAGCCATGCCATTACTAGGCATGGCTGTGATGGCTTTTAACCACTTCAGCCCCCCTAGCTTAAACACCCTTAATGACCAGGCCACTTTTTACAATTCTGCACTACACTACTTTCACCGTTTATTGCTCCGTCATGCAACTTACCACCCAAATGAATTTTACCTCCTTTTCTTCTCACTAATAGAGCTTTCATTTGGTGGTATTTCATTGTTGCTGACATTTTTACTTTTTTTGCTATTAATAAAAATTTAACGACATTTTTGCAAAAAAATGACATTTTTCACTTTCTGTTGTAAAATTTTTCAAAAAAAACTACATTTGTATATAAATTTTTCTCTAAATTTATTGTTCTACATGTCTTTGATAAAAAAATCCAATAAGTGTATATTTATTGGTTTGGGTAAAAGTTATAGCGTTTACAAACCATGGTGCAAAAAAGTGAATTTCGGCATTTTGAAGCAGCTCTGACTTTCTGAGCGCCTGTCATGTTTCTTCAGGTGCTAGAATGTCAGGAAAGTATAAATACCCCCCAAATCACACCATTTTAGAAAGAAGACACCCCAAAGTATTCACGGAGGGGCATGGTGAGTTCATGTATCATTTCATTTTTTTTCACAAGTTAGCGGAAAATGACACTTTCTGAGGAAAAAAAATATATAATAAAGTTTCCATTTCTGCTAACTTCTGGCAAAAAAAAATAAAATCTCAGATGGGCTCACTATGCCCCTCTGTGAATACCTTGGGGTGTCTACTTTCCGAAATGGGGTCATTTGTGGGGTGTGTTTACTGTTCTGGCATTTTGGGCGGGGCGAAATTATGAGCCGCCATGTAAAACCTAAAGGTACTCGTTGGAATTTGGGCCCCTTTGTGCACCCAGGCTGCAAAAAAGTGTCACTCATGTGGTATCGCCGTACTCAGGAGAAGTAGTGCAATGTGTTTTGGGGTGTATTTTTACATATACCCATGTTGGGTGAGAGAAATATCTCTGTAAACTGACAACTTTGTATAAAAAAAATTAAAAAGTTGTCATTTACAGAGATATTTCTCACACAAAGTATGGGTATATATAAAAATACACCCCAAAACACATTGCCCTACTTCTCCTGAGTACGGCGATACCACATGTGTGGAACTTTTGCAGCCTGGGTGCAAAGGCCCTAAAACCAATGAGTACCTTTAGGATTTCACAGGGCATTTTTACGCATTTGGATTCCAGACTTCTTCTCACGCTTTAGGGGCCCCTAAAATGCCAGGGCAGTATAAATACCCCACATATGACCCCATTTTAGAAAGAAGACACCCTAAGGTATTCCATAAGGGGTATGGTGAGTTCATGTAAAATTTTATTTTTGTCACAAGTTAGTGGAATATGAGACTTTGTAAAAACTAAATAAAAAATATATCAATTTCCGCTAACTTGTGCCAAAAAAATTCTGTGAACTCGCCATGCCCCTCACAGAATACCTTGGGTGTCTTCTTTCCACAATGGGGTCACTTGTGGGTATTTATACTGCCCTGGCATTTTAGGGAACCTAAGCATGAGAATTCAAATGCGTAACAATGCCCTGTGAAATCCTAAAGGTACTCATTGGTTTAGGGCCCTTTGCGCATCTTGGCTGCAAAAAAGTGTCACTTATGTGGTATCGCCGTACTCAGGACAAGTAGGGCAATGTGTTTTGGGGTGTATTTTTACATATACCCATGCTGGGTGAGAGAAATATCTCTGTAAATTGACAACTTTGAATAAAAATTTTTTAAAAGTTGTCATTTACAGAGATATTTCTCTCACCCAGCATGGGAATATATAAAAATACACCCCAAAACTCATTGCCCTACTTCTCCTGAGTACGGCAATACCACATGTGTGCCACTTTTTTGCAGCCAAGATGCGCAAAGGGGCCCTAATTCCAATGAGTACCTTTAGGATTTCACAGGGCATTGTTACGCATTTGGATTCTCATGCTTTAGGTTCCCTAAAATGCCAGGGCAGTATAAATACCCCACAAGTGACCCCATTGTGGAAAGAAGACACCCCAAGGTATTCTGTGAGGGGCATGGCGAGTTCACAGAATTTTTTTTTTTTGGCACAAGTTAGCGGAAATTGATATATTTTTTTTTTAATTTTGTTTTTTACAAAGTCTCATATTCCACTAACTTGTGACAAAAAATAAAATTTTACATGAACTCACCATACCCCTTATGGAATACCTTGGGGTGTCTTCTTTCTAAAATGGGGTCATATGTGGGGTAAAATGCCAGGGCAGTATAAATACCCCACAAGTGACCCCATTGTGAAAAGAAGACACCCCAAGGTATTCTGTGAGGGGTATGGCGAGTTCACAGAAAAAAAAAATTTTGGGCACAAGTTAGCGGAAGTTGATTTTTATTTTTATTTTTTACAAAGTCTCATATTCCACTAACTTGTGACAAAAAATAAAATTTTACATGAACTCGCCATACCCTCACGGAATACCTTGGGGTGTCTTCTTTCTAAAATGGGGTCACATGTGAGGTGTTTGTACTGCCCTGGAATTTTAGGGGTCTCCGCAATCATTACACGTATGGCCAGCATGAGGAGTTTCTGCGATTCTCCTTATATTGAGCATACGGGTAATAAGATTTTTTTCCGTTCAGCCTCTGCGCTGAAAAAAAAAAAAAAATGAACGGCACAGATTTATTCATTCGCATCAATCAATGTGGATGAAAAAATCTCTGCCAAAATCAGTGACTGCGGTGCGGTGGGCTGGGCGCTAGCTACCTAACAAGTAGCTAACTAACTGGCGGTGATAAGGGACCCTTATGCCCCATTCACACATCCACAATTCTGTTTGCGGAACGGAATTGTGGACCCATTCATTTCTATGGGGACAGACTTTGTCCCGCTCGGATCCGGAATTACGGATCCGCGCTTCCGGGTCTGCACTTCCGTTCCGCAAAAATATAGAACATGTCCTATTCTTGTCCGCAATTGTGTAGTGTTTGGTGCAACTTTACATAGTTACCAGGTCCTCTGGTGGTTGATCCCAGCAAATGGGACCACCAGAGGACTAGGTAGCAGGTATATCAGACGCTGTTCACAAAACAGCGTCTGATATACTTGTTTGATGCGATTTATATCGCATCTACAGCCTGCCAGCGATGGATCATCGCTGGCAGGCTGTAGTTAAACTCCTGAGACGCGCGCTACTGCGAGATGACGTCTCGCGAGATGACGCACTTCTGCGGCGCCCCAGAACAGCCCGACCGCCGCGAGAACGCAGTTGTGCGTTAGGCGGTCGGGAAGTGGTTAAGTGCCCACAGCTTAAAAGCTTGTTTATTGGCTGCCCTGCATGGATCCCAAAGGACTTGTCCATACCTTGTGCTGAATAAACAAGTACACCGGCAGCACCCAGCCATTGTTATACTCCAGCGCACTTTTTCTTTGCGTTCTCTTTTCCATTTCCCAATGTTTTGGGGCCTTCCCAAATTTATAAAAAATAAATAAAGGGGGAAAAAACAAAAACAGTCTTGGCTATCTCCTCCTCCTCCTCCACCGCCGCTTCCTACTACACCGCCATGTCTACCGCCTCCTCAACCTCCTACTCCACTTTGACCTCTGCCTTAGTTCAAGATTATAATTTTTTTATTTTTTTCCTATTCTATGTTATTTTAAGTCATTTCCCTAACCATATTTGTATGCTGGGCAATTGACCTGCTTTTACCCCCATTTTGCTTCCTTTTGCAGCCTATTAGACCTTACTATGACTATTTTGCAGCCATTTTAGTGAACCAAAGTTCGGGTCCCCATTGACTTCAATAGGGTTCGGGTTTCAGTTCAGGTTAAGTTCAGGTCCCAAACCCGAACTTTGACCCGAAGTTCGGCCGAACCCGGCAAACCCAAACATCCACGGGTCCGCTCATCCCTAATTGTTAATAATTTCATTTGTATAAATAGTATATGTCAACAAGAGGTTAATAAAAATGAAAAGTTTATAGCTGTGGCACCTATGTTTTTTCTGCCAATTAAAACCAGATGGTGACACATGCTTTTTTTGACATATGTTTTCTGATTTTCTGATTCAAGATTTCTTTGTTTGAGCTGCTTTTAATACAGTACTCTAGAGCAGGGAGTATCTGCAAATGGTTTGTTATATATTGTTATGTATTGTTATATTATGTATTGAACCCAGCATAGCCGTGTATGGATGGCACAAGCAGGGTTAACAATCCTGCCTCAGCCCTTATAGGAAGCTGAGGTTGTTCTAAGGAGAGTTCAGAGAGAGAGAGAGGAAGCTCTTTTCTCATACTTCCTCTCCTTAGGCCCAGAAAATTTCAGAGACAAACAAATCTCTGCAAGTTCTATAGAAAGAGAGAAAGAGAACAGAAAGAGAGATAGACAAAGGATAACTTACATTGCCAAGCAAAGAAGTCAGCAAAATAACCTGCTACTACAGCCAATCTGATTTTGTTACTGTGAGGCACACCATTAAGGGGTTATCCAGTTTTGAAAAAAAGCCCCCTCATATGCCGGGCCCCCCACGCTGAATATACTTACCCTCGCACTGCCGCTGCTGCTTCTCCCATGCCCAGATGAAAACATCCGTTGTCGAGGGGTGCAGCCAATGGCATGCAGTGATGGGGAAGAGCCTCCCTAGCATCACCCGACAGGCGTGCCTTCAAGACTCTGTATCCTGTTGTAGACATTACAGCCATTATTGCTAAGGTACTGTTGTCAGCCGTTTTTGCAAGATAGAAAGGAGGCCATAACTATTATCCTTGCCTAAATCTATACATAATTATGTGGGGACAAATTGCACCTTGTACAGTTGGAACTGTGTCTGCTAATAACCATAGCTTTTTTTGTATTCCCCTCTACGGTGCAGTCTGCAGGTTTGTTTTTTGAAGCGTGGGCTGTTATTTTTATTGGTACCATTGTGTTGTTCATACAACTTTTTGAGCACATCCATCCAAAAAAATAGGGATTCTTGCTAATTTATTTTTCATTGTAGCATTCACCATGAAATACTTTAATAGTTTGGACTTATGTGGATGCAGCAATACCAATTATGTTTATTTTTTATATGTATTTTAATATTTAAATAGAGAAATTGGGTTGATTTAAGTTTCTAAAATTTTGCTTACTTTACATTTTTTCAAAACAATTCTTTACTTTGTTTTATTCTTATTTCCCCTAGGTGACTTGAACATAAGATCGTTCAATAATACACTGCAGTACTTTAGTATTGCAGTCTGTGGAGATTGTCACATCTTCCTATTAGCCCCCACACAGATTGTTTTGTGGAACAAGTTCCATTTTTATGGCACCATTTAATTTACTACATTGTTTATTGAACAGTGGAAGCTTACCATGGCAGGCAGGGGAGCCTTCACAAAGCACCAGACTGCCATCACATTCAATTGGCACACTGTAAATTTACCATTGGGGGATGGGTAGCAATCTGAGGACAGAAGCATTCTCCCTCTGTCTAAGCACTCAGGTCGTTTTTGAACTTAGCATCTGAGGGGCTAGATAAATAGGATCAGAGTTATCTCTGATCTTGGTCACCTCAGGTAGGTTCCAGCTGTATAACACTGCCTTCACAAACCACATATAGAGAGAACTCAGCTCCTGGGCCCAATCTAAACAGCTCTTCTGCCATTATGATGTTGGGAGGGGTCAAAGAATTAGGCTTTTGTCACGCGTCAGTGAATCACGGGCAGCACACAGATCCGTTGAATTCAGTGGGTCTATTCAGATGGTCTGCAGGAAAAATAACAGAAACATGCACTACTGTAGTCCATTTTTCAGACAAAACATGCCTATTCTCATCTGAAGGTCTGTGAAAAGCACAGATAGCAAAGGGATGACATCCATGTTTGGCCTGCTTTTCATGAACCATTGGTAGGAGGAGACACCAGGATACAGTTTGGTGTAAATGGGCCACCATCCCTTTTTTTCCGCAAACATAAAAAAACGGATGACACATGGAGGGCAAAAAGTGGACACATTTAAGAAAATGTAATCAACTGGGAAGATTTCTTAAGACTGACATTTTCCAAACCAGTCTTGCACATCCTCCAGCAGTCATGCACCTAGAATGAAATTTGGTGTGAATGACGCCCATGCCAATTTCGCAGGGTGGCATAGAAATTACATTTGCACAAAAAAAATTCTATAAATGCCATTTAAAAAGTATGTTTTTTACACCAGATTTCTGGCATATAGAGATAATAGATCTCCTCCAATGTATGACGTTACCCTTAGACACATTAGTAAATGTGCCCTATAGTATATATGATATATTTTCTTTTACATAGCATGTAGGAAATATTAATCAGACTATTACTTGAACTTTAAAACTTTCAGATCCCCATGCAATCTTCTACAATACAGACAGTACAGAATCATTATTTCAGCTACTAATGGAACATTTACAGTCTGAAAAAATCCTATGCTTATGATTCAGTAGTCACTGCTGGATGTTTTGACATGATCAATATAATGTCAATATGTTTCATTGATTTCTTACTTCAGTGCACTGTGACTGTTAATATATTAGCTAAGGTGGTTGACCTGATCAATACGTTTAGTCAACGTGTCATCAAAAAAAATCCACAGGCTGGGAATACATAATGCATAAAATAATATTGCGTTTACAAAGCTTATGCTACTCCTAATACTGGGTAATGATTCATCTTTAGCCAATAGGTCCCTAGAATAAAAAACTTTGTTATATGGCAATTTTCTCAGCAAAGGAAGAATATTAAAAGACTTGTATTAAGCATACTGTAATAATTACATATATGTGGTTGTGTATGTGCTCTCCCTGGGCTAACTAAAGAATTCTTTACACAAAGTCATAATTAGTTGTACAGTAAGTAATGTCGCCTATTTTATAAAACATTCCTTCCACCATGACTTTCTATTATGTGTGAATATTACTTGTCATTCTTGTCTTTAATACATACATCCTTCTTCTTCTATACTTTGTAAAGCATTGATTGTGTATTACATAAAGCAAATAATCTACCAAGAACAATGTATTTTCTTTTGTACAGTATTTAAAGAAGCATAGTAATAGTTTGTCAGAAAAATTCTATTTGCAACAAATCCAAATTGATCCCTGCCGGATATAGAAAAATTGCTGATGTGAAAGTAACCTTGTTTAATACATAAGCAATTCCATTAGGTCTTGATTCTCAATTTGGGGTAAGTAACCTGTCTAATTAAACTGTTATTTGGGTGCCCAGCCCACTTTGTGCCCTCCCATCATCTACTGGTCCTGATGCTCCTCCTCCTACTCCTCATCACACATTTCACCAGAAATCGTTCACCGAGATGATTGAAAAAAGACAACAGTATGGGTGCACCGATTCAACAGCGCAGAAGCTGATTGTGCTCCTGGCCAAGTTGCTGGTACTACAGTCCCTCCCTTTCCATGTCATTGACTCTGCACATTTTAAGAAAACTGATGGCTTGTGCCTAGCCAAGATGGAGAGTTCCAAGCCATCACATCTTTTGTAAAAAGAAAGCTGTACCAGCCCTATGTATATAAAGCAAAAGATGGGCCTGTCTGTGTCTAGTACAGTTCATGGCAGCGCCGACATGTGGAGCTGTAAATATAGTCAAGGACAATATATGTCATTTACAGCCCACTTTACAGCGCACTGGGTAAATGTGGTTCCTGCCCAGGCACACCAGCAACTTGGCCAGGCAATAGCAATGCCACCTCCTGCTGTGATTTTGTCTCCAATGTCCTCCTCTGCCTTCACATCCTCCACCTTGTCCTCAGCCTCCACTGTAGGCACAGTTCAGAGTTATCCTACGGCATATCACCGATATATAGCACCTATACACCTATATAGTGTCACGCTGTTCTGCACCTGGCCGACCTGGGTGAATGGAGTCACACTGGGGAGGAACTGCTCCGCGTCATCAACCAAGGAATCAAATCCTGGCTGTCTCCTCGCCAACTGAATATCTGAACCATTGTCACCAATAACGGGAAGAACATTCTGTCGGTGCTGTGTCAAGAAGAGTTGACCCATGCGCCCTGCATGGTGCACGTCTTTAATCTGGTTACAATCCGGTTCCTGAAGTTTTCCACCCAACTTCAAGACGTGTTGAAAATGGCCAGGAAATAGTTTATGCACTTCAGCCACTCTTACCGTGCAAAACATGCCCTCTTTGAACTGCAAAGGCTCAATAGTGCTTCCTAACATCACCTCATATGCAACATTTCCACACGTTGGAACGCCCCACTCCATTTGTTGGATCGACTATATGAGCAGAGGAAGGTCGTGAATGGTTTCTTAATGATGCAGGCAGACAGGGGTACTTCCTTTGTAACTTTGACGTTACCCAGTGGCAGCTCATGCGTGACACCTGCCATTTGCCCAGGCCCTTTGAGGCAGCCACTTTTTTTGTAAGTCGCCAGGACTACAGGATGAATTGTGTCTTTAAACTCCTTAATGTTCTAGAGCAGATGCGGATAAATCTGGCTAGCCAGGGGACAGGAGACTTGGCGCCTACATTTTGCGGCCACCTGAGCCCTGTGGGGACTGAACTGGTGCAGGAGGAAGAGGACATTATCACCCAGGAATTGTATACCGAAATAGGTTATTTATCTGCCCAAGAGACAGGAGAGGAGCAGAAGGAGCATGAGGCTGATGACCCTGACAGACCGTGGCAGTATGAAGTGGAGATGGTGGCAGGGAGTCCCTCCGATTCCCTTGAGCAAATGGCCAGATGCATGCTCAGTTGCTTGCGTAGTGAAAGCTACAATTTCACGATTTGGCAGAGGGATGACTACTAGCTCTCCACCATGCTAGACCCTCTATACTGGGTCAAAAAGGGGGCCTTTTTTATACCTGCTCAGAGGGATGATAAACTCAACTGCTATTAAGACATGCTATGTAGTCGGTTGGTTGATGCCTATGTGTGCCATCGCCCATACTCACAAAGGTCTAACCAGGAGGACCCTCTGTGCTCATGCTCCACTGCCATGATTGCTGGAGGGGGGTAGGGGGTGCAAGAGCAGTACCAACTCCATCAGCATCAACTTAAGTCTTGAGTCTCTAATGAGCACTTTTCTTCACCCTATAAATAATAAGAAATATGGGTGGACACTCAAACTATGGACTAGGCAGACAGCAATTTATTAATAATAAATGTATTTAAAAATGTTATAATAAAATATAAAACATAAAATCCTAGTGCCGCTTATCAATACAAATCGCAATATTGGTACTGAAGCTTGGAACAGTATGAGGATTTAGTTGCCTAAAACATCCAACCAGTCAGTAAAGTCCAGACTGGTTGGATGTTTTAGGCAACTAAATCCTTATACTGTTGCAAGCTTCAGTTTTTATATTGCAATTTGTATTGATAAGCAGCACTAGGATTGTTTTATGTTTTATATTTTAGATTTTATTGTAACATTTTTATATACATTTATTATTAATAAATTTCTGTCTGCCTAGTCCATAGTTTGAGTGCCCACCCATATTTCTTATTATTTATAGCGTCACTTATACTGGGGTGAGCCAGACCTGGGTGGTTGCACCTATATCCATATATTGTCAAACCTTGAGCCGTCCCCCCTTGTACTTTTCTTCACCTGCCTACTGAAGAAACCACCCACCAGAAACAGGACATGGAGCATAACTGAACCAGCAGGTGGTGGGATACTTGGCCTGCACCCTGTTACCCCAAGATCACCTGGACTACTGGGTAGCCAAACTTGAATTATGGCTGTATCTGGCCGAGTTTGCCCTGGACAAGCTTTCCTGCTCAGCCATTAGTGTGGCATCAGAGCGTGTGTTTAGTATGGTGGGGGGCACAGTACTCCAAAGAGAACTCACTTTTCAAATGTAGAGAGATTAACCTTTGTAGATAATTCAGGCGTGGATCAGCCAGGATTTCCACACACCGGTGCCTGATCCATCAGACTGAATCATTCTGGCAGTGATGTTCTGACTGCAGTGTGCTGACACACCAGAACATTGTGAAACATGGCCCATTACTTCTGGCCATGTGCTTCAGCCACTATTCTGATGCTGCTACCTGTCTGATGCCACACACCTGTTGACTCTACTGCTATCTTCTCCTACTGTCACCATCTTGTGCAGTTACTGCCACTGCTGTTTCCCCCATCTCCCCACTCTGTGACTGGGCCACTATGGTCAACATGCTGTTGCAACCCTTACCACTGATTTGGTCACTGTGTTGACTGCTCTTGCCACCCTCTCCACTAGTGTCCCTGTTTGTCCTTATTGACATCACCATTTATTTTACCCTTCTTTTGATCTGTTAGAAAAAACAAAAAATGAAAAACATAACAGATCCTGTCTTTGGAGCATCCATAAGAATTCTTTCACACGGTCAGTATTTTGCATTTGGATTTGATCATGATTTGGAAGCCAAAAGCAGGAATGGGTCCAAAAAACACAGAAGACATGCAAATATTTCCATCATATGTCATTTCTGTTTTGTACCCACTCGTATTTTTGCCGGATTAGTAAATCTGGGCAACCATTTACAAACAAATAAATAAAAACAACAAAACCACCACAAAAAAATACAGCAAAAAAGGGGTCCTCAAAAACACTGGAAAGTTAAAATTTTTATGTATAAGGACCCTACAGGACCCTTTACAGGGGCCGGGACATCAGGCAATTATTAAGAACAATTGTTCTTTCCCAAAAATTGCCTGCTCATCAGCATTTACATACAGCATGACATACTGCCCAGAAACAATCATCTAGGTGTCCACACCAGCTATGCTTTCACCCAATGAACGAGTAGTTGTTCGCTCATCGGGTGATCCGTGGCAATTACAGAACAATTATCAGGAATGATACACAGGGCAAAGCACTCCTTACTGATCATTGCCTCGATTGTCACCCATGTAAAGGGATCTTAAGGCCACACACAGATGACAGAGTTCAATGTGACAAACACGATGTTTGTGTAAGGATCACACGGCATTATAATGATTCAGTAGATGAATCATTTTAATGCCGTGCAATCAGTGACGCAACTAGAAATGACTGGGCCACACAGGAAATGTTTGAACGGACTCCTACACCTCCAGAAACGTCTTCGCAACCCCCTACTTCAATTTAACCTCCACTCCTGTGGCTTGTCAAGATAGCTCTCTCAGACAAGGACTGGAAGCCCTCTCCATCTGTTTCCTACAGTGTCACTGTACATAATGTAATTGTATAATGCTGTTGAGGGGGCCTTGACGATAAAATCTTTTAGTCCTCCTCCTGGGTGGGCCCCTTATACGTTTGTGCCCCAAAGCAGCTGCTTTCCCTATAGCTACACCCCTGTGTGCAATCCTGTCAAAGGAGCAGAGGTCAGAATGGTAAATCATGCTTATACATGCAGCATTTCTCACATTAAACTCGCTCATCTGTGTCTTGAGTGTGAATGTCTGACAAGAAAATATAAAAATGATGGTGCTGGAAAATCTACACTGCATTTTGTGCAGCCCTAATAAATATTTTCCTCTGCTGGGTCCAGTAGTTTTTAAAGCTTCCCATTGAAAGGGAGCAATCTATCTGTTGCTTCCTCGTTTTGATTTAGTTATAATATAACTTGAAGCTAGCATACAAAATGTGACAATGATTTTTTTTTCAACGCACCAGTGAGCATGCACAAAACATGTACCTCTGTCGCAATCATGGAAGCCTATGTAAAATTACATTTGCATATGATAGTATTGTATTCCATTAAAAAGGTAACTCCTCTGGGAGTCACCTCAGCATGCAGTGACAGATGTGCTGCACATTAACAAATAAGACACTGCGCTAAATGCAAAAGACAAATGAACCTGGAGACAAGAGTCTTGTTGTGCAGATAGAACACATTACTGAATCCTTCAGTGCGTGCCGATGGGTTAAGAAATATTTGTTATATTAATTTGGATTGTAGATAAGCATGCCTTGCAGATGCCATGGGTAATCTTCATTAAAAAATTTCTTACTGAAAATAAGCAAATGAAAATGACTGCACCCTGGTGACAGTGCTCACTGAATTAAGGAATTATGGAATTATCTATAAAGACTTTTGATATAATGATAAGTATTAATTGAGGTTTAAAAACTATACAACAGCTTACAAGGACACATTTACCCTGAATTCATGCCAGATACACTATGCCCATGTGGGGTGATGTATGTGAGGCATGAGTCTAATGGTCTGATTAGATATTGGGTCTTGCCACAAAAGGGGGCAAAAGTATTTCCTCTGCTACTCTATAACAAGGCTCCCTGAGGCTACTTTTGGGTAGTATACCTCTTTTTGCCCAGTTTACAAACTTGGAGAGGGGGGCACACCATTGGATTGAGAGAAGTAGGATGGTCATTTGAAAAAATTCCCTGCCATCATGCACACACAGTGAGCATGCCCTGGTTGACCCAGACAGATCACCAGTATAGAGGATTGTTTGATCCACAGACAAGCATGAGCATTTCCCACAGGTTTTTTTTTTTTTTGTAAACCTACTAGACACAGTAGGCACCTTCATTACACACCCCTGTCTCTGGCCAGACCATTTCCAGGCATTTAACCAAAAGAAATTAGGTGTCACAGCACCCATTACATGTCCTGCCATCGACAGCCAGCCACTCTCATCTTCATTGGCAGTGTTGTCGAGAATGAAAAACCTGGACTGCTTAGATTAGAACCATGTCGTCTTTGGTGACGAGTCCAGTTTCTGTTTGGGATCCCCCAACAAGTGGGTCTGAGCACAGAGCCCTCCTGGTTTGCACTTCAATCCTGCCTTTGTTGTGGGGTAACACACATGGCAGGGATTCCAACTGGCATTTTTCATCAGGATAATGCTCACCTACACAGAGCAAGGGTATGATAATGAATGGCCTTTCTGGTAGAAAATATTATCTGTTGTGTGATTTAGGAGCATGTCATGTGTCCCTGTGATAGTCGGTCCTATAGTGTATATTATCTGTCATATGAATATTGTGGGGAGTCGCTCTGGTAGACAGCGGTGCAGGTGCAGTTTAGAGGCAAAACAAGGAGTCCAGATTGTGCATCAAACAGTGTTTTATTCACACTTGCACACCAGAAATGAAAACAGTCTCTTGGTGACAGTTCACACACAACAGAAATCATGTGGCAAAACCAAAAACAGGCCAACACAGGGTCCAGTCACCTTGGGTGGTTTAAGTGCGGTTCACACCTAGCAGTCGGTTCAGCCGCAGGCGATTCCTCCTTCAGTTTGCAGGGAAACACCACCTTGCTGAGCTCCGTCCTCCAGCACAGAGAACTCCTCAGTCCTGTTAGCAGGCTCCAGGATAATCACACACAGACACAGCTGATGGCTGTGTTTTATACCCAGCCCAAAACTCGGACTGGACCGTGGGAAGCAGCCACCCACCCTACTCTTTAGCTGCTCCCAGTAAGAGCCGGCCCGGATCGGCTTTGCAGCCATGCTATTTAAAAGAGTCAAACAGCACTAGCTGCTGCAGACAAAAACCCGGCTCTCACCTCACCGAGGCCAGCAACCTCGGTGACACGTACCTGCCATCGCAAATGACACCTTGCACCTTACCACATACCTCCCTTTGTTCAACCCTGAGGGGGTGAACACACGTGAGGCAGTGGACGCGGGACAGGGCATCTGCGTTGCCCTGCAAGCGGCCTGCCCTGTGTTCCACGGAAAACTTGAAATTTTGAAGAGATAGGAACCACCTGGTGACCCGAGCATTCCTCTCCTTGGCCTGACTCATCCATTTGAGGGGGAATGGTCGGTCACCAGACGGAACCTCCTCCCTAACAGGTAGTAGCGGAGAGATTCGAGTGCCCACTTGATAGCCAGGCACTCCTCTCCACTATACTATATCTGGACTCGGCGGGACTGAGCTTACGGCTCAGGAAGACAACGGATGTTCTTCCCCGTTGACCTCCTGCGACAGTACCGCACCGAGGCCTACCTCCGAGGCGTCGGTTTGTACGACAAACTCCTTGTTGAAGTCGGGTGTCACCAAAACCGGGGACCCACACAGGGCCGACTTCAACGCGGAGAAAGCCTCCTCCGCCTTCTCACTCCAGCTAACCCTCCCAGACTTTCGCCCCTTCAACAGGTCTGTCAATGGCGCTGCTATTGTGGCAAAGTGGGGCACAAACCTCATGTAGTAACCTACAATCCCCAGGAACGACTTTACCTGCCTGGTGGTGACCGGTCGGGGCCAGTTACGAATGGCCTCTACCTTAGTTACCTGAGGTTTGATGACTCCCCGCCCAATTACATATCCTGAAGGACAATGAATCGCGGAAACATTAATTCAGCCCCAGGTTTCTGGGGTTTACCATCAATTATTATGACACTTTCCCAGGCTCTGGTTAGGGTTTGGTCCCGGTGTTGTGCGGTCCCAAAATTTTCCCCGGAGACATTGAGGTCTGCCAACTCAGGTCCCGGTGGCAAGTCCTCCGTGTCTCCCACCATTACACTCAGTGGGGTTGTCTCCCCCTCTATCACAGAAGTGGTGGTCACCCCTACCGCAGGCCCTTCGGACTCGGGCTCCCAGGGCTCTGGCCTCCCACAGGAACCAGGCCACTCTGCTAGGGTTACCCCTGTCTCAGGGCTATTAGTCACTTTCACCTCAGGCCATAGTGACGGAAAACCAGGGAAGTCTCTTCCAATTATTAGTTCATACGGTAGCTTAGCGGAGATCGCCACTTCACAAGTCCATGTGCCGGCCGCCGTGGACAGAGACATTACAGCCGTGGGATAGTCCTTTAAGTCTCCGTGTATGCACACCACCCCAACTTTCCGGCCCGTATACTGGGAGGGCTGTACCAGGGCAGCACTTACCAGGGTTACTAGGCTCCTGAGTCCAGCAGCGCCACTGCAAGATTATCACCGACTTGCACCTGGCACAGATGACGATTGTCTAGGGTCTCGGGGTGCCGGTCGCACACAGTCTCCGGGCATACATGGAAGCCCGGTACCCATAATTGGTCTCCATGGGTTCTCCCCACTGTGGACAGTCGGCCCTCACATGGCCAGGCTCGTGACACCGCCAGCAGACTATCGGGCCGGGTCTACAGGGGGTACACCCGAGCAGGTTTCTCGGGTACCAGTCGTCGGGACTGGATGGGAGACCTCCGGGGTTTGACCGGCCCCTCCCAACAACACCTCCTTTCAAGGTTTTTGTGGCCTCATAGCGCTCGACCAGGTCGACCATGTCTAAGGCATTAGTGGGTGACACCTGGCCGATCCAGTGCTGCAGGGGGTACGGCAAGGCCCTCCAGAAGATGTCAGCCAGCAGACGGTCCAGCATAGCAGCCGGACTTAGAACCTCAGGCTGCAGCCACTTTTGCAACCTGTGCAGCAACTCATAATACTGCGGCCTGGCGGGTTCAGCCGTATTAAAGTTCCACTGGTGGACCCGCTGAGCCCGGACTAACACGTTCACCCCCAGTCTTGCCAGGATCTCACCTTTCACGGTCGGGTAGTCAGCGGCTTGGTCATCTGGGAGGTCAAAAATACTTGCTGGGGTCCAGACGCCAGGAACGGAGCGACGACCTCTGCCCACTGTTCTCGGGTAATTTCTCCCTCACGGCCACCTTCTCGAACACCGCCAGATAGGTCTCCACATCATCCGAGGGGGTCATCTTAGGGATCGCGGCACGGACAGCTTTCCGGGCATCGTGGACGCGGTGGGACGCTCCTGCCGCTTGCAACGCCATCACGTGCTGTAGCAGTAGCTGGTTGGTCTCCCGCTGCTGCACGTTAGCCTCTATGAGGGCTTTCACAGCCGCCTCCATTTTGTCGGGGATCACAGGCTGCAACTTTGCCGGCTTAATATAGGACATTCACTTTTGCTCAGCAAAAAACAAAGTTCGGCGTTCACGCCAGCCTCACTGCGCATGCCCGCATCCGACACCAAATGTGGGGAGTCGCTCTGGTAGACAGCGGTGCAGGTGCAGTTTAGAGGCAAAACAAGGAGTCCAGATTGTGCATCAAACAGTGTTTTATTCACACTTGCACACCAGAAATGAAAACAGTCTCTTGGTGACAGTTCACACACAACAGAAATCATGTGGCAAAACCAAAAACAGGCCAACACAGGGTCCAGTCACCTTGGGTGGTTTAAGTGCGGTTCACACCTAGCAGTCGGTTCAGCCGCAGGCGATTCCTCCTTCAGTTTGCAGGGAAACACCACCTTGCTGAGCTCCGTCCTCCAGCACAGAGAACTCCTCAGTCCTGTTAGCAGGCTCCAGGATAATCACACACAGACACAGCTGATGGCTGTGTTTTATACCCAGCCCAAAACTCGGACTGGACCGTGGGAAGCAGCCACCCACCCTACTCTTTAGCTGCTCCCAGTAAGAGCCGGCCCGGATCGGCTTTGCAGCCATGCTATTTAAAAGAGTCAAACAGCACTAGCTGCTGCAGACAAAAACCCGGCTCTCACCTCACCGAGGCCAGCAACCTCGGTGACACGTACCTGCCATCGCAAATGACACCTTGCACCTTACCACAATATATTATGTGATTTATATGTCCCGCAATCTCAATGTGTAATATTGTAATGTGTAATATTGTCTTCAGTAATAATAACAGAGTCGTACCGCCACTTCCCACATCTACCCCTTAGTTTTTATTTCCTGTAATGAGATTGTATGAATGTGTCAAATATTTTTTATATAATGCTATACTGTACCGTAGAACAACGAAGTCTGAACATTGTTGCTCAGTCTGGAAACCTATGTGGGGAATACACATCCACTCGTTGGAAATCCAGTTAGTAATGATCTGTGAAAAAGTGGAAGTGGTAACGTAATGTTTCCTGGATTCTTCACTCCAGCTTCATGGAATGCATAACAACTTAGACATGGCAGCCCCCTCCCACAGCATGTGCTCCCCATCTTTCCAGCTGGAATACCAGAGGATGGATAAAAATATTGTTAGAAATACTTTCTGAGGCTAAACAAAGGACAGGTAGACAGTCTGTGAGGTTTTACTGACCTCTGCTCGGTAACTGCATGAGCACTGAACTCTTTTATTTCAAAGACACAGCAAAACAGGAACTTACACACATTTAACACTACCATCTAGTGAGCATACAATATACTAGACATACTGTACAGTGGTTGTTGCTTATACAATACAAAACTTGTATGCTAACAAATATCACAAGCTGTAACCCCTTCCTGGCAGGGGCATAGCTAAAGTCTCATGGGCCCTGGTGCAAGAGTTCAGCCAGTGGCGTAGCTATAGGGGTCGCAGCGGTCGCAATTGTGAGCGGGCCCCTAAGTCAGGGGGGCCCACGGGGCCCCCTCCAGGAGAGAGCTGCCTCCCGACAAGTTATTTGAGGTCTTCAAGACCTTTTTCACTCAGCCAATCAGTGGCTGCAGCTGTGTCACATGTCAGGCCAGCGATTTCCTGCTGAGCCAATCACTGGCCTGACACATGACATAACTGTGGCCACTGATTGGCTGTGTGAAAGGTCCTCAAGACCTCAAACAACTTGTCGGGAGGCCAGAGAGAAGATACCAGGAGTCAACCAGTGCCACACAGAGGAGAAGAGGAGCTGCTACTGGACCAGGACCAGGTGAGCAGAATGTTTTTACATAATAGTAATAGAGGGGAAAAATGTGACATGGAGGGGGGAGGGATGTGAAATGGAGGGGGGAGAAATGTGACATGGAGGGGGAGAAATGTGACATGGGGGGATGTGACATGGAGGGGGAGAAATGTGACATGGAGGGGGAGAAATGTGACATGGGGGGAGAAATGTGACATGGAGGGGGAGAAATGTGACATGGAGGGGGAGAAATGTGACATGGAGGGGAAGAAATGTGACATGGAGGGGGAGGAATGTGACATGGAGGGGGAGAAATGTGACATGGAGGGGGAAGAAATGTGACACGGAGGGGGAAGAAATGTGACACGGAGGGGGAGAAATGTGACAGGGAGGGGGAGAAATGTGACATGGAGGGGGAGAAATGTGTCATGGAGGGGGAGAAATGTGACATGGAGAGGGGAGAAATGTGACATGGAGGGGGAAGAAATGTGACATGGAGGGGGAGAAATGTGACATGGAGGGGGAAGAAATGTGTCATGGAGGGGGAGAAATGTGACATGGAGGGGAGAAATGTGACATGGAGGGGGAAGAAATGTGACATGGAGGGGGAGAAATGTGACATGGAGGGGGAGAAATGTGACATGGAGGGGGAGAAATGTGTCATGGAGGGGGAGAAATGTGACATGGAGGGGGAGAATGTGACATGGAGGGGGAGAATGTGACATGGAGGGGAAGAAATGACACATGGAGGGGGGAGAAATGTCACATTTCCCCACCATGTGACATTTCTCCCGCCCCTATGTCACATTCCCCCTCCATGTCACATTTCTCCCCTCCATGTCACATTTCTCCCTCCATGTCACATTTCGCCCCCTCCATGTCACATTTCTCCGCCTCCCCCCTCCATGTCACTGGACACCATTCGGCTAAGTTCACATCAGTGTCTGGCCTTTCCATTCTCCTGTTCCGTTATAGGAGCAGGAGAAAGGAAAGTACGCATTTGGCAGATAACTGAGCCGAACGGGAGCCAAATGGAGCCTACGGATCCCATAGACTATAATGGCGTCGTTAGGTGTCCGTTCGAAGATGATTTTGGAGCGGAGTCAAAAATCCTGCATGCACAGCTTTTGTCTCCGCTCCAAAATCATCTTCGGAGCGGACACCTAACGGACGCCATTATAGTCTATGGGATCCTTAGGCTCTGTTCGGCTCAATTATGTGCCGAATGCGTACTTTCCTTTCTCCTGCTCCTATAACAGAGCAGGAGAACGGAATGGCCGAACAGGGGGGGGGCCCGAATTGAACTCTTGCACCAGGGCCCATGAGCCTATAGCTACGCCCCTGAGTTCAGCTTAGGGTCCCCTTCCCTCAGTGCTTTGTAGCCTGGGGCAGGGAAGCACATAGCCATCATGCTGCTTGAGGCAAAAATTAAAACTGCACCTCCCCCCATGCCAGATTATTGACCTAACCCCTTCCCTCCAGCCAGAGGTGTAACGACCAGCATGCACTTTCTATAATACTGGTCTTTTTATGCACAATACTCCAGAAAACTGCATATGAAGCTCATATTTATAACCCTAATTTCCTCCATTTCCCCATACCGCTATATATATATTTACAGCTGACTTTATGAGAGATTTACATTTACATCAATAATCTCTACAAGATTACTCTCATACAGAGCAAGAAAACGCCATCTAAATGAGATTGTGTCCTGTGGTGTTATGCGGAGGAGAAGCACCCATTTAAATGTTGGTTTTGGTAGCAAAGTTCTCCCCAGTTGCTCTTTGGACAGAGTCAGGCTCTAATTAAATTTTCAGCATTGCAATTGACTGCTAACAAGCTAATTAGCATACAATTTGTATAACAGAATGCTGTGCACTTAGCATGTCAAAAGAAAAAACAAAGGGGAAAACCCAGAGCCGTTAATGGGCTTAATTCCTTTCTTCTAAAGCGGCTAAAATAAACTTATTTCAGAAGAATCCTTTCTGCTACAATAGAGAAAACTGTATTTCCCTGCTTTGTCTATATAATAGCGGGTTAAGGGCACAATCTCAACACAAAATGATAACCGTGACTAAACCGCTATATGAATACATTGGGGACCATTTCTGAGAATACAGTGAAATATGTCCTGATAACATTTATACATTTTGTCTAATTCTATAAAATAATAACTTCTCTTCAAAAACTGACTAATGTGAATGTAATTAATGTAACTGTATTTAAAGGAGTTTACCAGTCATATGAGTGTGATTAATCCTAATATGCTTCATTTGGGGAAAGCACCTACTTAATGCATACTGGCATGTGATACTGGATTTGTGTTTAAGACCTCATACACACAGCAAAGCCATATACACCAAGCCTGTACAGTGGCAAACAGATTTCATAGGGGTCTGTATGACAAACCCTAGGAACCCCATATGCTACCATGTGGTGGTGCCTGATTAACCACTTCAGCCCCCCTAGCTTAAACACCCTTAATGACCAGGCCACTTTTTACAATTCCGCACTACACTACTTTCACCGTTTATTGCTCCGTCATGCAACTTACCACCCAAATGAATTTTACCTCCTTTTCTTCTCACTAATAGAGCTTTCATTTGGTGGTATTTCATTGCTGCTGACATTTTTACTTTTTTTGCTATTAATCAAAAATGACCGAAATTTTTGCAAAAATGACATTTTTCACTTTCTGTTGTAAATTTTTTAAAAAACTACATTTCTATATAAATTTTTCTCTAAATTTATTGTTCTACATGTCTTTGATAAAAAAAAGTCCAATAAGTGTATATTTATTGGTTTGGGTAAAAGTTATAGCGTTTACAAACTATGGTGCAAGAAAGTGAATTTCGGCATTTTGAAGCAGCTCTGACTTTCTGAGCGCCTGTCATGTTTCTTCAGGTGCTAGAATGCCAGGATAGTATAAATACCCCCAAATCACACCATTTTAAAAGAAGACACCCCAAAGTATTCGCGGAGGGGCATGGTGAGTTCATGTATCATTTCATTTTTTTCACAAGTTAGCGGAAAATGACACTTTCTGAGAAAAAAAAAAAAGTTTCAATTTCTGATAACTTCTGGCAAAAAAAAAAAATCTCAGACGGACTCACTATGCCCCTCAGTGAATACCTTGGGGTGTCTACTTTCCGAAATGGGGTCATTTGTGGGGTGTGTTTACTGTTCTGGCATTTTGGGCGAGGCTAAATTGTGAGCCGCCATGTAAAACCTAAAGGTACTCGTTGGAATTTGGGCCCTTCTGCACCCAGGCTGCAAAAAGTCTCACTTATGTGGTATCGCGTACTCAGGAGAAGTAGGGCAATGTGTTTGAGGTGTATTTTTACATATACCCATGTTGGAGTGAGAAATATCTCTGTAAATTGTCAACTTTGTATAAAAAAATTAAAAGTTGTCGTTTACAGAGATATTTCTCACACACAGTATGGGTATATGTAAAAATACACCTCAAACACATTGCCCTACTCTCCTGAGTACGGCGATACCACATGTGTGCCACTTTTTGCAGCCTGGGTGCTAAAGGCCCTAAATCCAATAAGTACCTTTAGGATTTCACAGGGCATTTTTACGCATTTGGATTCCAGACTTCTTCTCACGCTTTAGGGGCCCCTAAAATGCCAGGACAGTATATATACCCCACATGTGACCCCATTTTGGAAAGAAGACACCCCAAGGTATTCTGTGAGGGGTATGGTGAGTTCATGTAAAATTTTATTTTTGTCACAAGTTAGTGGAATATGAGACTTTGTAAAAACAAAATTAAAAAAAAAAAACAATTTCCGCTGACTTGTGCCAAAAATAAAATTCTGTGGACTCACCATGCCCCTCACGGAATCCCTTGGGGTGTCTTCTTTCCAAAATGGGGTCACATGTGGGGTATTTATACTCACCTGGCATTTTAGGGGCCCCTAAAGTGTGAGAATCCAAATGCATAAAAATGGCCTGTGAAATCCTAAAGGTACTCATTGGTTTTAGGGCCCCTTTGCGCATCCAGGCTGCAAAAAGTGTCACTCATGTGGTATCGCCGTACTCAGGAGAAGTAGGGCAATGTGTTTGGGGTGTATTTTACATATACCCATGCTGCGTGTGAGAAATATCGCTGTAAACGACAACTTTTACATTTTTTATTCAAAGTTGTCAATTTACAGAGATATTTCTCTCACCTAGCATGGGTATATGTAAAATACACCCAAAACACATTGCCCTACTTCTCCTGAGTACGGCGATACCACATGAGTGACACTTTTGCAGCCAAGATGCGCAAAGGGCCCAAATTCCAATGAGTACCTTTTAGGAGGGCATTTTTACGCATTTTCTTCTCACGCTTTAGGGCCCCTAAAATGCCAGGGCAGTAGAAATACCCCACATGTGACCCCATTTTGAAAGAAGACACCTCAAGGTATTCCATTAGGGGCATGGCGAGTTCATAGAAGATTCTTTTTTGGCACAAGTTAGTGGAAATTGATTTTTATTGATTTTTCTCACAAAGTCTCCCTTTCCGCTAACTTTTGACAAAAAGTTTAATTTTTCATGGACTCATTATGCCCCTCAGCGAATACCTTGGGGTGTCTTCTTTCCAAAATGGGGTCACAAATATGCCTCTTCCTAAAAGGTACTCGTTGGAATTTGGGCTTCTATGCATCTTGGCTGCAAAAATGTAACACATGTAGCATCGCTGTACTCAGGAGAAGTAGGGCAATGTGTTTTGGGGTGTATTTTACATATACCCATGCTGGGTGAGAGAAATATCTCTGTAAATTGACAACTTTGAATAAAAATTTTTAAAAAGTTGTCGCTTACAGCGATATTTCTCACACCCAGCATGGGTATATGTAAAATACACCCCAAAACACATTGCCCTACTTCTCCTGAGTACGGCGATACCACATGAGTGACACTTTTTGCAGCCAAGATGCGCAAAGGGCCCTAAAACCAATGAGTACCTTTAGGATTTCACAGGCCATTTTTACGCATTTGGATTCTCACGCTTTAGGACCCCTAAAATGCCAGGGCAGTATAAATACCCCACATGTGACCCCATTGTGGAAAGAAGACACCCCAAGGTATTCTGTGAGGGGTATGGCGAGTTCACAGAAAGAAAAAAATTTGGCACAAGTTAGCGGAAATTGATTTTATTTTTTTATTTTTTACAAAGTCTCATATTCCACTAACTTGTGACAAAAATAAAATTTTGCATGAACTCACCATACCCCTCACGGAATACCTTGGGGTGTCTTCTTTCTAAAATGGGGTCACATGTGGGGTATTTATACTGTCCTGGCATTTGAGGGTCTCCGTAATCATTACACGTATGGCCAGCATTAGGAGTTTCTGCGATTCTCCGTATATTGAGCATACGGGTAATGAGATTTTTTTTTTCCGTTCAGCCTCTGCGCTGAAAAAAAAAATAAATGAACGGCACATATTTTTTCATTCGCATCGGTCAATGTGGATGAAAAAATCTCTGCCAAAATCAGTGACTGCGGTGTGGTGGGCTGGGCGCTAGCTACCTAACAAGTAGCTAACTAACTGGCAGTGATAAGGGACCCTTATGCCCCATTCACACGTCCGCAATTCTGTTTGCGGAACGGAATTGCAGACCCATTCATTTCTATGGGGACAGACTTTGTCCCGCTCGGATCCGGAATTACGGATCCGCGATTCCGGGTCTGCACTTCCGTTCCGCAAAAATATAGAACATGTCCTATTCTTGTCCGCAATTGCGGACAAGAAAAAGCATTTTCTATATAGTTCTGGCAATGTGCGGATCTGCAAAATGCGGAAAGCACATTGCCGGTGTCCGTGTTTTGAGGATCTGCGGATCGGATCCGCGGATCGGATCTGCGGATCAGATCCACGGATCCGTGAATCCACGGATCCGCAAAACACATATGGACACATAAAGGGGTGTGATCAATGACAGGGGGTGATCAGGGGTCTAGATGGGGTGATCAAGGGGTTAATAGGTGAGGGGGTGGGGGGTTAGTGTAGTGTTTGGTGCAACTTTACTGTGTTACCTGGTCCTCTGGTGGTCGATCCCAGCAAATGGGACCACCAGAGGACCAGGTAGCAGGTATACCAGACGCTGTTCACAAAACAGCGTCTGGTATACATGTTTGATGCGATTTATATCGCATCTACAGCCTGCCAGCGATTGATCATTGCTAGCAGGCTGTAGTATAACTCTCCAGACGCGCGCTCCTGTGAACGCGTGCGCGCCTGCTCGCGCGTTCACAGGAACTCACGGGTCTCGCGAGAGGACGCGCCGATGCGTCCACTCAGAAGATCCCGGCCGCCCGCAGGACACAATCCTGCGTACGGCGGTCCGGGAGTGGTTAAAGAGGTTTTCTGGGAGTTCAATATTGATGGCCTATCCACACCCTGCTGATCAGTGTTTGGAGAGGCTGCAGTGCATACCAAGCACAGCGCATTACATTGTATAGAGGCTGTGTTTGGTACTGCAGCCCAGGCCCGTTCAATTGAATGAGACTGGGCAGTGACGTGAGTCATACCTCCACAATCAGATATTGATGATCTATCCTGAGAGTAGGCCATCAATACTGAAATCCCAGAAAACCCATTTAAGGCACCATATTTTTCTTATGAAGCCATACTGCTTCTTCCATCGCTATACGGCTGGCTCTTTATCTCCCTGCTGAAATCAACATCCTGTTGAGAGGGGGCACATGACCGATGCAGCCAATCGCTGGCAACAGCAGTGACCTTCTCCTCTTAAATTATCTGTTTAAATACTTTGAGATATGCTTTTAAGAATATGCACCAAATTGATAAAGCTCCTTATTTTCAATATAGAAACTGTAGAAAGTGGGCAAAACTATTCCTCCATAAATAAATAAAAAAATTGTAAATTTGTGAAAAATCTTACTCAGGAGACAATACTAAGGTTTTCTGTGGAGCCATTTGATATCTGTGTATGAACCCGAAACAAGGATGTGTCAGCTACAAACAATGAAACTTATATGGATTGTAGAATCTAGCCCAATGTATATAAATAAGCCCTTAGAGCAGCCCTCAACAGGCAGTAATGCCTGGTATAATCACTCTACTTTGGTGAACATCTTTTTATATGGCAAAATATTATATTTTATTTATATATATATATATATATACACTCACCTAAAGAATTATTAGGAACACCTGTTCTATTTCTCATTAATGCAATTATCTAGTCAACCAATCACATGGCAGTTGCTTCAATGCATTTAGGGGTGTGTTCCTGGTCAAGACAATCTCCTGAACTCCAAACTGACTGTCAGAATGGGAAAGAAAGGTGATTTAAGCAATTTTGAGCGTGGCATGGTTGTTGGTGCCAGACGGGCCGGTCTGAGTATTTCACAATCTGCTCAGTTACTGGGATTTTCACGCACAACCATTTCTAGGGTTTACAAAGAATGGTTTACAAAGGGAAAAACATCCAGTATGCGGCAGTCCTGTGGGCGAAAATGCCTTGTGGATGCTAGAGGTCAGAGGAGAATGGGCCGACTGATTCAAGCTGATAAAAGAGCAACGTTGACTGAAATAACCACTCGTTACAACCGAGGTATGCAGCAAAGCATTTGTGAAGCCACAACACGCAGAACCATGAGGCGGATGGGCTACAACAGCAGAAGACCCCACCGGGTACCACTCATCTCCACTACAAATAGGAAAAAGAGGCTACAATTTGCACGAGCTCACCAAAATTGGTCTGTTGAAGACTGGAAAAATGTTGCCTGGTCTGATGAGTCTCGATTTCTGTTGAGACATTCAAATGGTAGAGTCCGAATTTGGCGTAAACAGAATGAGAACATGTATCCATCATGCCTTGTTACCACTGTGCAGGCTGGTGGTGGTGGTGTAATAGTGTAGGGGATGTTTTCTGGGCACACTTTAGGCCCTTTAGTGCCAATTGGGCATCGTTTAAATGCCACGGGCTACCTGAGCGTTGTTTCTGACCATGTCCATCCCTTCATGACCACCATGTACCCATCCTCTGATGGCTACTTCCAGCAGGATAATGCACCATGTCACAATGCTCGAATCATTTCAAATTGGTTCATGAACATGACAATGAGTTCACTGTACTAAAATGGCCCCCACAGTCACCAGATCTCAACCCAATAGAGCATCTTTGGGATGTGGTGGAACGGGAGCTTCGTGCCCTGGATGTGCATCCCTCAAATCTCCATCAACTGCAAGATGCTATCGTATCAATATGGGCCAACATTTCTAAAGAATGCTATCAGCACCTTGTTGAATCAATGCCACGTAGAATTAAGGCAGTTCTGAAGGCAAAAGGGGGTCCAGCACCTTATTAGTATGGTGTTCCTAATAATTCTTTAGGTGAGTATATATATTCATCTCATGAATTTTTTATGAATTTGTATGACTACTTTTTTATATATTTCACTTAATGATTTTTGTATGATTTGCACAATTGATTGATTTTGTTTAATCATGTAATGAACACACCCCTATAAATATTTGTAACACGGCATTTGTTGTATCACTGGCTTGAGGACGGTTTCATTGGGAAAACCGAAACGTTGCCTTTGGTGAAATAAAGACACAGATTACTATAGGTGGTGCCGTGGACTTTGCTTTTTTTCCTATGTGTCCAGAGAGTTGAAGTCCCTCTCTGTACCACAGGCACACCGAGCGACTTACAGGCGGTGCGGTTCACCAATTCTTTCGGTTTCTATATATATATATATATATATATATAGTTATGCAACCACATATACACAGTGGATGTAAAAAGTCTACACACCCCTGTTAAAATGTCAGGTTTATGTGCTGTAAAAAAAATGAGACAAAGATACATAATTTCAGAACTTTTTCCACCTTTAATGTGACCTATAAACTGTACCACTCAATTGAAAAACAAACTGAAATCTTTTAGTTAGAGGGAAGAAAAAATATAAAAATAAAATAATATGGTTGCATAAGTATGCACACCCATAAAGTAATACTTTGTTGAAGCACCTTTTGATTTTATTACAGCACTCAGTCTTTTTGGGTATGAGTCTATCAGCATGGCACATTTTGACTTGGCAAGATTTGCCCACTATTCTTTGTTGATTTGGATGTATGCTTTGAGTCGTTGTCATGCTGAAAGATGAAGTTCTTCTTCATGTTCAGCTTTCTAGCAGAAGCCTCAAGGTTTTGTGCCAATATTGACTGCTATTTGGAACTGTTCATAATTCCCTCTATCTTAACTAAAGCCCCAGTTCCAGCTGAAGAAAAACTTATGCTGCCACCACCATGCTTCACTGTGGGGATGGTGTTCTTCTGGTGATGTGCAGTGTTGTTTTTGCGCCAAACATATCTTTTGGAATTATGGCCAAAAAGTTCAACTTTGGTTTCATCAGACCATAACACCCTTTCCCACATGCTTTTGGGAGACTTCAGATGTGTTTTTGAAAAATGTAGCCTGGCTTGGATGTTTTTCTTCGTAAGAAAAGGCTTTCGTCTTGCCACTCTACCCCATAGCCCAGACATATGAAGAATAAGGGAGATTGTTGTCACATGTACCACACAGCCAGTACTTGCCAGATATTCCTGCTGCTCCTTTAATGTTGCTGTAGGCCTCTTGGTAGCCTCCCAGACCAGTTTTCTTCTCGTCTTTTCATCAAATTTGGATGGACGTCCAGTTCTTGGTAATGTCACTGTTGTGCCATATTTTTTCCACTTGATGATGACTGTCTTCACTGTGTTCCATGGTATATCTAATGCCTTGGAAATTCTTTTGTACCCTTCTCCTGACTGATACCTTTTAACAATAAGACCCCTCTGATACTTTGTAAGCTCTCTGTGGACCATGGCTTTTGCTGTTGGATGCAACTAAGAAAATTTCAGGAAAGACCAACTGGAGCAGCTGAACTTTATTTGGGGTTAATCAGAGGCACTGTAAATGATGGCAGTGTATGCTGACTCCTATTTAACATGATTTTGGATGTGATTGCTTAATTCTGAACACAGATACATCCCCAGTTATAAGAGAGTGTGCACACTTATGCAACCACATTAATTTTTTTTTTTTTATTTTTGTTTTCTTCCCTGCACCTAAAAGATTTCAGTTTGTTTTTCAATTGAGTGGTACAATTTATAGGTCACATTAAAGGTGGAAAAAGTTCTAAAATGATTCATCTTTGTCTCATTTTTTTACAGCACTACAGCACTTTTTTACATTTTGACAGGGGTGTGTAGACTTTTTATATCGACGATATATACTGAAATTTCTCAATCACTTTTAACTACTGTTTTCTGTGCAAGCTTAGCAGGCTGGACCTCTGGGATCTGTTAATGTATTTACTTTGCTAGTTTGATGCTCAGTTGAACAGCGTCTGCCCTCAACCTGCCCTTGGTGTCATGAAGTAGAAGAAACCATTTTTGAGTGTTTGTACAAGCAGCATAAATTGCGGTCAGATTTGCACAGAGCTGCATTACAATACAAAGTGTGTATAGCAGTCTCTTATAATGTGTACTGTACATATGTTTTCCAACTGTATTCGTCTTACTTCTTCCATTGTATAGAAGGTCAGTAAGCTTTCGTCTTATATTACTTTATCATTACATTTGCAAGCATTTATCCCACGTTGAATCGTGATCAAGATATTTTGTACCTTTGTATATTAAACCAAAATGAAATCGCTGCACAGGTATATTACATTTTTACTTACTATGACATGTGATTTGCAATTGATTAAAATAGTTTTCTAACCTTTAGAATTGATTTTATACTGAATACATTTGCCTACATACGTTATCATTTCCTGAGCCGGATTGTTTGGGGTCCAACTGCTGAAACAGAATAAAAGAGTAATGGCAGCAGTTAAAATGCTGAGGCTTCTTCTCAGATTTGTCCTGTACAGTCGTGCTCCTACCCAGAGAACTGAAAAATAGGAGCGCTATTATGTATGAAAAGAGCAAACGGGCTTCTGCTTCTTCTCAGGATTGGTGGGGGTCCCAGAGATCCTTCCCCAGCTATTTAGAAAGGTATGACACATCCAAGCCATCACTCTTTAAAGGAGCTGTCTCATCTGAGACGTCGGTGGCATATCGCTAGAATATGCCACCAAAGTCAGATAGGTGCGGGTCCCACCCTTAGGACCCACACCTATCTCTAGAATGTGCCTATCAAAAAGTGAAGGAGCGCGCACCTCGCATGCACAGTGTGGTATCCACTAATTTCTATGGGAGTTCTGAAAATAGTGCTCTTGGCTATTTTCGGAAATCCCATGGAAATGAATAGAGAGCAGCCACTCATGTGCACCACTCTATTCACTTCTGTGGAACTGCTGGAGATAGCCAAGTCAGTGCTCAGCTATTTTCCTCAGTCCCATAGAAATTAATGGAGGGTGAAGCTGCTCTCCATTCCTTTCGGATGTCCTGTTCCGGAGATAGGTGCAGGACCCACACCTATCCTAGCAATATGCCACCAATGTCTCAGATTAGACAACCCCTTTAAATGACTTACCAATAGTAAGAATAACGATTGGATTGCTAATGTTTAGCTGCTTATAGAAATTAGCGAATTTTCCAAAATTCTTTTTGGGTCCAATTCATTCAAATCAGCCTTCAAATTCAGTTCAGTCTGAATAAATTGAAAGTGTTCCAATTGTTCAGAAAAGTCATATATGACAATGAGGTCTCCTAGAACTATATCCGACCCCTTACAAGTTCTTTAATGCCAACACAGCATTAGTAATGTCAGGGTGACAGCAATATATCTACCTATGGGTAAACGGATGACAGTCATTGGTACAAATAGTGATGAGCGGCAGGGCCAATATTTGAATTTGCGATATTTTGCAAATATTTGGTAGAATATTCCTCATATATTCGCAAATTTGAGATTATTTTCTTGATTGCGAAAAAGCTGCAAATATTAGCGTAATGCGCGCAAAATACAGGCGTGGGTCACTATAGCTATATTTTTCAAGCTGCTAGAAGTTTCCTGAGACTGGAGAAAATGGTTGGCACGTCAGAACATTACAAAAGCTTTATATGCAGATAGAGTGCTCCGATATATTCACGATTGCGCAAATCGGCAATTAATGATGCGAATATTTTGGCACAATACGTGCAGAAAACAGAGGGTGGTTATTAACGGTACACACTCGGATTTGGTCACTTTTACTAGTGGGGGACCTTAGGGGTCAGTATTAGGCCCTATTCTCTTCAATATATTTATTAATGATCTTGTAGAAGGCCTGCACAGTAAAATATCTATTTTTGCAGATGACACTAAACTGTGTAAAGTAATTAACACTGAAGAGGACAGTTTTCTGCTACAGAGGGATCTGGATAGATTGGGGGCTTGGGCAGAGAAATGGCAGATTAGGTTTAACACTGACAAATGTAAAGTTATGCACATGGGAAGGAATAATGCAAGTCACCCGTACATATTAAATGGTAAAACACTCGGTAACACTGACATGGAAAAGGATCTAGGAATTTTAATAAACAGCAAACTAAGCTGTCAAAACCAGTGTCAGACAGCTGCTGCTAAGGCCAATAAGATAATGGGTTGCATCAAAAGGGGCATAGATGCCCGTGATGAGAACATAGTCCTACCACTTTACAAATCACTAGTCAGACCACACATGGAGTACTGTGTACAGTTCTGGGCTCCTCTGAACAAGGCGGACATAGCAGAGATGGAGAGGGTTCAGAGGAGGGCAACTAAAGTAATAACTGGAATAAGGCTACAGTACCCTGAAAGGTTATTAAAATTAGGGTTTTTCACTTTAGAAAAAAGACGACTAAGGGGAGATCTAATAACTATGTATAAATATATCAGGGGTCAGTACAGAGATCTCTCCCATCATCTATTTATCCCCAGGACTGTGACTGTGACAAGGGGACATCCTCTGCGTCTGGAGGAAAGAAGGTTTTTACACAAACATAGAAGAGGATTCTTCACTGTAAGAGCAGTGAGACTAAGGGACTCTCTGCCTGAGGAGGAGGTGATGGTGAGTACAATAAAGGAATTCAAGAGGGGACTGGATGTATTTCTGGAGTGTAATAATATTACAGGCTACAGCTACTAGAGAGGGGTCGTTGATCCAGGGAGTTATTCTGACTGCCTGATTGGAGTCGGGAAGGAATTTTTTCCCATTAAGTGGGGAAAATTGGCTTCTGCCTCACAGGGGTTTTTTGCCTTCCTCTGGATCAACTTGTAGAAACAGGCAGAACTGGATGGACAAATGTCTTTTTTCGGTCTTATATACTATGTTACTATGTTACTAACTTCACATGTTAACAGGTCTAACTACATATTAGTGATTGGTGCACTAAGTATTGTTGTGAACTTGTGACATCACAGCACTATGTATGTATGTATGGACAGCAGAATCTATTACACTACCTAACACCCTGCACTGGAACCTATAAGCTACACTATATCACAATCTAACCTACACTGACTATCTCCCACTAACTATCTATATTATATATATAAGCTAACTTCCTATCTAAGTCCTGACACAGGAAAGCAGAGAACACAGCAATAACACTGCTGTCTATCTCAGATCTGCAAAATACTGCATACAGTGGCTGCTGGGTAGGTTCTTATATAGTAAGGGGTAGGCAACTTTCCTATTGGTTGCTAGGGATGTTGCTAAGCTCAGACAAAGATATTGCAGCCTTCTCATTGGCCCACAAGCAAGAAGGTAGGTTACTGATTAAAAAAATCTAGAATATATATCACTATATTCTAAATATTTGCAATTTCTTAAATTGGCGATAATCGCGATTAATGTTTAATTGTTAACACTAGTAACTAGTTTTTTTTTTTTGATAGACAATTTCACCTTCTCCATCTTTGAATTGTAAAATAGCGACTACAAATTTTTGTGGACAAATCCCCCCAAAAATGAATTGGTTGGAAAACAAAGTTTTGGGAAAAACAAATTTGATTTGTTTACAACTGAATAGCTGATTTGTAGCCACTTGTTTAACGTGTTTGGCTGCAGTTATTAAATGGTATTCATTGACAGATATTGACTGTTTCAGGCTGAAGGGGTATTACAAAAGTGAATACTTTCTATATATAACACAACAAAATAAGCTGTCAAGGAAGCATTTTGGCCAAATCAATTGATAGAACAACTGGAAAAGGATGGCTTCCTGAAGCAATACTGACAGCCAGCAGGATTTTGATGTATTTTTAATAGCACTTGCAGACTCTAAAAAAAGTGTTTTTTTTAGATACTCTGAAGTTCCAGGACGTCTTCCTTTTTATGCCCTCTTGTTATTCCCAGTCAGTGCAGGACCTCCTAATATAACATGCACATACAGTATTCCCAGAATGTATGTTCTGTCTATGTACGACCTTCCTTGCATACAGATTACCTTATTCTCCTGTGAAGAGCAGATCAATAATATTAACAATTCAATATACCCACATCCCATCTGAAGATTGTGCTACAGCTAGCACATGCCTGCATTCACTTTGTAATAAGCGTAAACAGAGCCATCATTGAATTGCCCACTGAATGTGATTTACAGACATACATTTAGCACTGCCTGCGCTCAAGGGACAAATGAGATACATGCAGCATTCTGTGCCGGAAAACCATAGAAATAGGAGGAAACGAAGAAGAAACAAGAGACAAGCAAGAACTAAAAATAATATCATAAAAGAATGTATAACTTTTATTTCAATGAACGTGTCATAAATGTCTCTATCTATCATATCTATCAGTCTATCTATCTATCTATCTATCTATCTATCTACCCCTGTCTGTCTGTCTATCTATCTATCTATCTATCTATCTATCTATCCCATATCTATCTATCTATCCATCCCATATCTATCTATCTATCTATCTATCTATCTTATATCTATCTGTCTCATATCTATCAGTCTATCTATGTTATATCTATCTATCTATCTAATATCTATCAGTCTATCTATCTATCTCAGATCTATCTATCTATCTATCTATCTATCTCAGATCTATCTATCTATCTATCTATCTGTCTATCAATCTATTCATCTATCTTATATCTATATCTATCAGTCTATCTATCTATCTATCTATCTATCAGTCTATCTATCTATTATCTATTTATTTATCTATCTATCAGTCTGTCTATATATTATCTATCTACCTATCTATCTATCTATCTATCTATCTATCTATCAGTCTATCTATCTATTATCTATTTATCTATCTATCAGTCTATCTATTATCTATCTATCTATTATCTATCTATCTATCTATCTATCTATCTATCTATTTATCAGTCTATCTATCTATCTATCTATCTATCTTATATCCATTTCTATCTATCTATCTATCTATCTATCTATCTATCTAAAAGAGCAGAAAAATAGCAGTACTAGAATCAAACGTCTGAAAGGAAGCAATTGAGGTGCAAGCCCAAAGGGGCTAGACTATTGCCCAATAGATACAATTGCAAACAGGCAGCACTCTCAGATAAGAAAAAGTTTATTCACCCATGTGGACACAATGTTTCAGCTCAACGTTAGAGCCTTTCTCAAGCAAAAGTTTTGAGCCGAAACGTCGCACCCACATGGGTGAATACACTTTTTTCATTTTTCCATTATCTGAGAGTGCTGTCTGTTCGCAATTTTATCTATCTTTCTATCAGTCTGTCTATTTTGCATATTGCCACACTAAATGGTTACTTTTAGTATAATTGTACTGACACCATTCTTCCAAATGGACCAAAATCGTCGGGGGCATGTTCATGGTTATCTGCCTTGATTACAAGTCGACACTTGTCCCCCGTTAGTGGTCTGAAAGCCATTTCAAGGCTACTGGACTGAAGGAGCCCTTATCTACAAATAGACACTTACTGGCATAGATTTAGATCATTTTCGACGCATAAAGCAGGCGTAGAAAATGCTAAATGAGACGGGTCGGCCAGCCCGCACCCTTCCCTGCCCACGCCCACTTTTTTAGACCTGGCGAGAGTGGGAAAAAGTAGCAGATTCAGCCAAAATGCCCCTCTGCGACAAAAATTGGCATATATCTGATAATAAATGACCCCCAAAGTGTCCAAGCAAAATGAACTACTGTATTAACAAATATAGCCTTTAAGATTTAGCCATTGCAGTTGTTTCATAAAGTCACATAACACCATACATGCTACACCATAAATAACTTTTAGTGATGAAGTATTTAAAACCTTTTAAAGAATAAAGCCCCAAGTGTTCTCAGAAGTATTAAGCTTCCAGAGTCTTGTATTCTACACAGAAGATTTATGCAATCATTGTATTTCATTTCTAGATTAAACACTGGCACACAACATCTATAAATCTGCAATCCTAGCAGCTGCAGCCTCCATCTCAGTATAATGACCGTAGGTCTCAATTCCTCCCCAGTGGCTTAACCTCAATCAGGTACTTCCGTAAATAAAATAGTGATGTCATATCGCTCATGCAAACTGTGCCTTTCTCAATCACAACAGGCACGCTATTAAAACTAGATACATAATGACTTGTATGCTCATGGCCTGGCAAAAACAGCAGAAAATACATGTATTAATAGCAGAATCACACCTACAGAGATGGAAAGGACATTAAAGCTCACATTTTAATGGGACTTTATCAGATGTACTTATAAATAGCTAGTTTGCATGAATGAATATATTCAAAAGAAAATAATGTTCCACATTTAAATGGTCATAAACTTTTCACACAATTTTGCTTAATTCAATAGTACGAGCGACTACAAGAAACTTTGTAATATGCTTTATCAGAGAGAAATGTCTAGTTCTCCTGTTACCAGTTGTCTACCAACACTGTTTGACAGAGATTTAGTCCCCCCAAAAGAATGTCAGGGCAATGGGGTCTGAGGCAGCATAAGCCGAACTAACAGTTGAGGACCATCAGCAAACAGAGCTACCTGTAACAATGGAGGTGACGCTATCTGTTAACTTTATATTTGTGGACAGCCTTCTAAAATAAAGGACACATATATAAATTGAAGACCTTCAGCCATGCTCAGTAGAGACCCATATCACAGCCAGAGTGTAGGTAGGGATAGCTAAGTGTCACAGACATTGTCCATCTGCACTATACTGAACTACGGAGGAATAGCCAGGAGAATTCTGTCTGTGAGGGGGATGGATTTTATATTATCACACCTTATATCAGTGGGATAGATTCTACTGAAGAACATCAAAGGGGTTTTTAAAGTTTTTAATATACCCGGGACCTCTGACGATTAGCTGTTTGAGAAGGCCATGGATATCCTGTGAGTAATTATGCCCAGATATGTGCCCCCTTCACAGACGTTATGCCCAGATATGTACCCCCTTCATAGTAGTTATGGTCAGATATGTGCCACCTTCACAGTAGTTATTCCCAGATATGACCCACCTTCACAGTAGTTATGCCCAGATATGTGCCACCTTCGCAGTAGTTATACCCAGATATGTGCCTCCTTCACAGTAGTTATGCCCAGATAGGTGCCTCCTTCACAGTAATTATGCCCAGATATGTGCCTCCTTCACAGACGTTATGCCCAGATATGTACCCCCTTCATAGTAGTTATAGTAAGATATTTGCCCCTTCACAGTAGTTATATCCAGATATGTGTCTTCACAGTAATTATGCCCAGATATGTGCCCCCTCCAGACGTTATGCCCAGATATGTACCCCCTTCATAGTAGTTATGGTCAGAAATGTGCCCCTTCACAGTAGCTGTGCCCAGATATGTGCCACCTTCACAGAAGTTAAACAGCAGCAGCAGGCAGGATACCACTACACATCCAGTCCACAGACTGATTTTTGGCTTTCACCGCTCCTCCTGCACAGCCCAGCAGTGGGATAGTGGGATGTGTGATGCCTGGGTAGCGCAGGCAGCTGAGCTGAATGGTGAAGTTCATTATACTACCTCTTTAAGTACAGACAGTCACAAGATGTCTCCATGTGACTGGGATGATTGCCTTGGAAAGTGGCCTATCCTCGGCCTTCTCTGCAGGCTGGTGGAGGGCATCAGGCACTGACAGAACAGTTTGTTTAGAAACAATATCTAGGATGCAGGGGCCTCTTTTTAGAATACCAAAAAAAAGTGCTAAAGCACCGCTACATCTCCACTATATACCTCTCAAAAACAGACTGAGCAAAGAGGCCATCAGGAGAGCCGTGATAAGCCTAAAAGAGTTACTAGCACCCTTCACTTCACATGTGCATGAAATGACATCTTAATAAATTCCCCCCACCTCTTAATAAACAAGATCTAGCTGTACTTTTTACTAGTATGTACTAAAGTGAAGTTCCATAATGAGTTTCTAAGAGCCTAGGGTACTACACTGGCTTTAGAGTTAGGGTGAAATGATTGCCAGCCATTCAAAGTGTTGACAATTGTATTTTCTTCCTAATGAAAAGATACATTCGCAATTCTTCCTTCAGATGTCACTTACTGATATGCTGTCCCTTCAGCATTGGCGTGAAATGTTTAGTAAGTGGAGATAGCTCCCTTGTGACTTGAAATCCATAATTTCCATTCATCTCTAATACTTGCAAGTGCACTTCAAACGAGAAGAACGGCCTACAAATCCTCTCACTTGTCTCTACATTCAATATATGTATGCGGTCATTTGAAAACATGGAAATTATTCTTGGCAAATTTATTTTATTAGTATTGAAATGTTGCTATTTTTCGTACTGCAATTCAAGGTGACTGCACTGTTGGGAAACTAAATTGAAGGTGCAAAAGATAAGACAGGGAAGTTCCATTACATCGCATAATCACAAAATGCTTCCTTTGTAGCTGTAGTTTCCTGTCTAAAATGTTAAAATGAGTCAGATATATTTTGCTGTCACACAGAACTTTTTCTATACTATTTAAAGCCACAAAAATTGCTCAAGACTTCACTGGTAAATTTATTTTTATATATTGTGTATGAGGACAAAATACTGCAGTCACATCAAGGGCAGGCTGACCAAAGGGCCAGTGACCCTTACTTGCATTATTCCTTAAAGAGTTACAGTTGTTTCAGTTGTTTTTTTTTTTATCTTAGGATAGACATGTATAAATTCACTTACTGTAGATTTTCCAACCACATCTGCTGGAAGTTTGTCCCAAGCCTCAACCACTCTTTCAGTAAAATAATATTTCCTGACATTGCTCCTGATCTCATCCCCAGAAAATTTCAGATTGTATCCCCTTGTTCATGTGTTTAGCTTTCTATTGAGGGTTTCATGTCCAGGGGACAGACCACTCTCAGTCTGCCTCTGGTCAAATCACTTGTTCTACTGTATGCACTTGCTTCCAACTGTAAACTACCTGCCCAGGATCTCACATAGCTCTGTCATATTGACCACCTTTTCTTGACCCTGATCTCGCCTGGATTTCGCTTTTTGCTTTGCCCTTTGGATTGCCTCACTTCTGTGTGTTTCCTGGTTTTGACTCCTGGACTGAACTCCGATTCTGTCTTTGTTTTTTCTAGATTGTCACACCTAATAGATCTTTGGTTTCGACACGTCTCTGTCTGACAACTCACCAGTTCCATGGTCACTAGTGTATCCCCATTGCCAATCACGGACTATTCTGAGGATCTGTCTGATTAAGTCTAAAATTCCTTGCAGGTATCTCTGGTTAGAAAACAAAGCGCCCTTTGACTCTGCTTCTCACATTAGTCAGGGCCAGATCAGTTGTTGCCTTAAATGGGTATTCCGGTTACAAAAAGTTATCTTCTATGCACAGAATAGGGAGCGCCATACTCCGCTTTGTTTGGCACTCCCATAGAAATGAATTGAGCAACAGTGTGCATTCTGAACATCTGCTCCATACGTTTTAGGGGGAGCTCCATGGGGTTTGGGGCCCCAGTTCTTGTGATTGATGGGGGTTACAGCTGTAGGATTCCCACTGATCTAATAGTTATCCCCTATCCTGTGAAGGTTCAACTTTAAAGATATATTTACATAACACCCACTTTTACCTGTTTCATTCTTAAAGGAGTAGCAAAAGTTGACATTTCTTGGGGGAAAATGAAGGCAAGCTGATGAAAATCATATAAAGTAAAAAACAATTGCGAGAACAGAGCAGTGGCACCTAATCTGAGGGGGCTCAGGAAAGTGAGTTTAAGTTTTTCTATTTTTTATCAGGCTCCCTGCAGTTTGCCCCCAAGAGGTTTCAACTAAAGACTACCTCTTCCAAGTATCATATTAGGTACTGTATATACCTTCCTCTCACCGTACTACTTCAGCCTTATTTCTAATGAACATTCACCGCTATTAACATTAATGGTTTAAATATTTTTTTCCTTTTCATACTGTTGAGGACAAACATTCACAAAGCATTGGCGGAAATGAAAACATAATTACCATCCAGTAGAGCGTACTGATGGTCCTTTTATGGATCTGGTATGTAATTTACCTGCACTAGAAATTATAGCTTAATTTCCCAAACCACAAATTAACTTCCTCTAAAGAAAGCCTGTCTTACATTATAGCAAAATGTCTATTCCATAGCCTAAAAGCAAATAACAATTTTGTTTGGTCAGCCCACCTGGTGGAGTGCTATGCTAATGTAAACCTGTGGTTGTAGTCATGATGGGTACATCACTATAAGTGCAAGGTACTAATCAAGTAGCTCATACCCAATTATATATAACTGCACTAGCATAACAAAACATTGGCAATGGATTAAGCAAAGAAGTAAATTTCCAGTATGGCATATAGTATCATAAGGAGTTTTTCCATGTGTCCATTAGGGAAGCCAAACCCACACACTATGAAGTCCCTTTCTCCAGTAAGACAGAGGAACCATTCAGCAAAGAGCACTGCTAAAATGTAAAACCCATTTCCCCCTGGCTTTATGGTTAAACAGTGGGGCAGATAAATTATTTGTGTTGCCGTATAATATTGGGCCTGTGCAGTGAGACATAGGGGAGTACAGTGTGTATAGTAGAAAGGATTAAAGTGGTGGTTGAGGCCCTGAGAAGGGTAGTAGCACTCACAGTTGATGTTGGTAGTCCTCATTTTGGTGCTCCCTGGACCATGCACAGTAAATGGAAGGCGCACCCTTTTTTTCCCTTGGGGTACTCCATGGTATTGGAGCTCCTGCCTGGTGGTAGTTGGGGAGGCTTTGATGGAGCAGGTTTGGTTGGCTGCAAGGCTGGAGTGCGGATGCAGGGGCAGGCGAATGGGAAAGACAATACCCATGCCCATAGATTGCCATAAATATGGCTTCTCTTTACTGAATTTGATGATCAAAGTAGAAATACAAGTAGCAGCAAAAGGCGAGATATTTCACAGTGCAATAATTTCTCAGTAACAGTTCAGAAGCAACAATAATGGTAGTTGTGGTACTCCCTTGCTCTCTTTCTCTAAAGAACTCTTTACAATCCCTCAGCAGAACCACAGGCATACAATGGTGTTCTTATTAACTTCTTCTGCAGTTCCCAGACTGAGGAGTTCCATACATTTAGAGGCAGGTGTCCAATCCATCTCAAAGTATGGGTGATGTATTATGAGTGTTCTCTATACACAGCAGCAATATTCTTCTGCTATAAACGTGTTACTACCTTATTGTTAGAGTCCAATGCACGGCCTTGTGGGTTCCTGACTTTCTAAGATGTCGTATCTCTTTTCTTTAGTGGTTCTTTGGTAGCAGTGTTGCTTCTATGGCAGCTGAAGTCTCAGAGACACAGGTTTTCTGAGCTTTGGCCTAGTCAAGCATGAGCTCTTAGCACACATCTCTATCCTGCAGCTTCTCCTCAGACTAGACACTACTAACTACTAAGCATGGAGCGGGACCAGTCCATCATCTGGCAACCTAAGCACAGACTGCCAATTGGTTAACTATTAGTTTGCCAATACATTGCTATTGAGTTCACATAACATTCCATGAACTCTTTAGGTATTAGTTAACCCTTTGCAGTAGTCCATTGGGATATTACTGCGCCATCTCTAGTTTCCAGCAAATTTATGTTAAAGGTGTCTAAATCTGTCATATTGTTTAGGAAAGTGGTGAAGGAAAGATGCAAGTCAATGCGCTACAAAAATCCCTATGGGCGGCACAATGCACCACAGGGCTTTATACTGTCAGAATTGTACATTCTTTTTTATAGCACCTAAAAGCTGGTATAGTGTTTATCCAAAAAAGGTGCCAAAAACACTGCAACAAAACAAGGTGCAAAAGGACTAGAGAGGACTAGAAAATTTGTCACAACAGTTGTCTAAAAAACTCATATCTAACATGCCGTAAAATGAAACAAAGCTGTTCTGCTCACACTGCATATATTTGGCACAGCAAGTGTGCCCCACAAATTCTGTCACAAATCAAGATACTTTCCAGGTGTAATGACATTCATATATCTCCCCTTGTGTTCTAAACTTGATCAGTCAGCCATACAGATGTTCATTGCACCATAAATTAGTCTTTAGTCAAACTCATAACACTTCAAAGCACATAAAGTCATTCAATGCCGCATGTCAAGACTAACATTTATTAATGGCAAGAAATGTTGATATGTAAAGAATTTCAGCCACCTCCAGATAACAATGACTCAGTGGTAACCTGTCCAATTTTGCATCAACCAACATCACTAAAAGCCACCAAGATCATCCTCAGGAATTTCTCTAGGCGTGGAGAGCTTAAAAAAAATCTGAAAAAAATCATAAACCTTTGCACTTGGAGTACTGTGCATACTACAGTTTCCTGTGTTCTCGTAGCTCCTACTAAAACTAAAAAGAGAAGTTTGGAGTTGTACACTTTCTCTTTTTTTGTTTCCATACAGCACAGACCATATGACAACCTTTCCGAGCCATGTCTCCCCCTTTCTGAGTTTGCTGCCCAAACAACTTGGGACCCCATCTTCTAGCACCCTCCCTACCTATACCTTTACCTCACATGGATCCAGAGATCTCACCATTCACTACTCTGCTAGATTTATATCAAGCTGACAGCTCAAGGGGATCGTGTTTTCTGCTGCAGCTAAGAGGGCTTGTCCATGTTCTCCTAATCACAGCTCAGGAGGCATGTCCATGTTCTCCTAATCACAGCTCAGGAGGCATGTCCATGTTCTCCTAATCACAGCTCAGGAGGCATGTCCATGTTCTCCTAATCACAACTCAGGAGGCATGTCCATGCTCTCCTAATCACAGCTCAGGAGGCGTGTCCATGCTCTCCTAATCACAGCTCAGGAGGCGTGTCCATGCTCTCCTAATCACAGCTCAGGAGGCGTGTCCATGCTCTCCCTATCACTGCTCAGGAGGCAGTTGAAGGATGAAACTGCGCATGTGCGGCCATGTCAGTGAGCAGGAAAAAGAAATAAAAAAAAAAAAACAGCAGGTGGTACTATACAGATTCATTTTATTGGATAACTCAGTGGCTATGATAAATATTTAATTACATGCAATTATAAAAGCATCCAGATCCAGGTGCTGGTTTGAAAACTGTAGAATATTTTTCGTTGGACAATCCCTTTAACTTTGCCTACATGATAAATGCCATGTGCTGAAGTGAGACAACCCCTTTAAGCATTAGATATTTTTTTCTGATAACACAATCCCTTGACAGTTAATGGAAGATATGGAAATATCAGATTGCACTCAATCCACTGTGACCACACAAAACACTGATGGTATATCCTGTTAATATGCTATTAATTACTTTGTAGGAAGAATTATACGATTTCTAGGAAAAAGGTAAAATTGCTGCTCTGTTGGAAACAAGATTATATAAAAATGTTTGGTTTAACCATTTCTTAGGGTGTGCATGGCCCCCAATCTTAATGTATTCAGGAAATAATGAATTTAGACTACAGTTCTATTTTTTTATTAATGTAACCATGGATTCTGTATTCATATTACTGCAGAAAATCATACTGACTGTGACGAGACACTTTGTTCTGGAGTAAGTTACTGCTGAGTGCCATGAAAAAGAAAAAACACAAGGGAGAGATAACCTTGAGGAGAACCAAACCAAACAAATAGATTTCTCTTGATCTAAATGCTAATTTCAATATTCTTGCTGCAGATGGAGAACAATGCTGCTTGAGGTAACTCAGGGAAGCATGTAAATGTTTACTGACTTATTACTGAAAAACTTCCATTTCCTCTTTTTATTACAACTCTCTGCTTTTCTTTTGTTGCATTAACACTGATATTTCTAAGAAAATGTTTGGGGATTTTGTGAGTCCTTATATATTATGATCACATTTTCGACATAATAGGAAATATCATGGATGGTATATTAAGCCGTTTCCACAATAACCTTGCAGAAGAATATATAAACTGACAAAGTCTGTGAGGCACGCAGCATGTTGTCTACATAAAGAATGCGCAAAGCACAGTTTGCAGGAATCTATGATGTGCAAACGGTTTTTGTCCAAGGCATAGGGTTGGCCTCCTCTCTGTCTGCCTTCAAAAAGTGAGATCTCGTGAGAGTTCGAACACTCAAGCTAGATCTCGCAGGAAAGTCTAGAGAGAGAGATTACTTTTACAACTTTACATTTAACACTGGTGTGATGGGCCAATCCTATCTTAAGACTGAAAAAATTTGAATTGTCCAGCTCTTTTCTGTCTTGTTAGGTCGGGATTTTATCCCTTGAGCAAAACTAGAGACTGATTTGTCTGAAAAGATGGGAATCTTATCAGAAAAGGAAATTATTTTAGAGACAGTATAAGGCTGTTTTTTTATCACATATATGACCGAATGGTCTGTGGAAATTGTCCCCCATAAGTTTGCATAATGACGGGCTTTGCTGAGGTTCCTTTTCTTGAAAAGTGCAGGTCTGAAAATATTTATGGGACTGTCCCTTAAATGCTTGGGTCTGCCCCTAGAATCTTTGTGGTTAAACCTCTGAACGAAAGGGTTTTTTGGATTAACATTTAGTTCAGCAAATAACTTGTGTTCCACGTATCTCATTTTGACCTTGTGTACAAATTCTGGAACCAACAGAATACTGTGTTCCAGATTAAGAAATTATTGAGATTTCGGGGCTAAATCTGTCATTCCAGCTGATGTGAACCACCAGCTCTTCTGATATTTGTAATATAGTCAAAGGATAATCCTAAATTATGACAGCTCTACTTATTGAATTAGAGAAGCTAATTTAGATGAGAAGAGGGGCTTTGTGTTTTGCCAAGATGACACCTCACCCTCCTGTTTTGCTTTAACTAACATAAAAATTTAGGCCCAACTGCATCTTCTAATTTAAATTGCACATTTTTTAATGGCTGGTCAGTGGTATCATTAGAAAACGCAGCTCCAGTAATAGATACAGTACAGGATCTATTCCAAGAACAATTAGGGTCTCAGTGTCAGGTAACCCTATAAAGTTTCTGAGAATTAAGTTATCCTCTTTACCCAAAGAGGACCAAAAAGTAAGATGGGTAAATTCTTTAACTTCGGAAAAGTCAGATATAGCCCATCGGTTAGCAAACAATCTGGAAGAGTTCTTTGTGCCAACCCAACTCTTATTTGATATTCGCTGCATTTTCCCCTTTCTGTGAAAGCCGTGGAGCATGTTACGGATTCTGAATCCCAGTCCACCTCAGTATGAAATTGCAGCAGCTATGTTATAAAATACTGTATCTTGTGAGGCAAATGGCTCATTACTGCCATGTGAAATTTTGCTCAAAAAAAGCTTTACTGATAAAAGTAAATAAAGTATTTATTTGCTGTCATTTCTCCTTTTGTAGTACCTCTAACAAGGTTTTGCCTTTTTCTGAGGGGCCAGAACCTCAGAATCTGAAGGTTTATTGCCCGAACTCAGTAACTTTGCTATCTACAGGAGCCCACTTTCTTTTTAACCTCTTCCTGACATGGCGATTTACCGTCTTTGCATTTCTTTTTTTACTTGCTGCCTTCCCAGAGCCATAACTTTTTTATTTTTCCATTCATATATCTTTATGAGGGCTTGTTTTTGCAGGACAAGTTGTATTTTGGCACCATTAATGGTACCATTTAATATTGCATACAATGTAGTGGGAAGCTGGAAAAAAAATCCAAATTAGGTGGCATTGGGAAAAAAAACTGGTTCTACCATAGTTTTATGGGTTTTGTTTTAACAAAATTCCCTATGCCGTAAAACTGATCTGTTACCTTCATTCTAAAGGTCAGTATGATTACTACAATACCACATTTATATAGTTTTTCCTGTGTTTCAATACTAAAAATGAAAGCTTTGGGGGGGGGGGGGATTCTTTTTACCATATTCTATCCCCATAATTTTATATATAGAGCTTTTGTGAGGGCTTTTTTTTTTTTGCAGGCAATCTGTAGTTTTTATTGATGCCATTTTGGAGTGTGAATGACTTTTTGATCACTTTCTTTTTGAATTTTTAAATTACATTTATATTTGAATAGTTCTGCCATTTTGGGATGTGGCAATGCCTAAAAAGTTTATTTTTTATAGTTTTTTTTTATTTTGAGAAAAAGGGGGTGATTTGAATTTTTAAACAGTTTTTTTTTTTTACCTTTTTCTTTTTGTCACCCTAGGTGACTATATAAAGCAATCATTAGATTGCTTCTACAATACATTGCATTGAATTGCTATTGCAATTCATTGCAAATTTGCTACGTTCCTATGGAGCCCTGCCACCTCCATGGCTCCATAGGAACTACAGCTTCAAAAGCCCTGGTTTCTTCAGAGAAACCAGGGCTTTCAGAGGAAAGCAATAGCTCTCCCCAAAGAGCTCCTGGATTTTATGCTCTCAGATGTCATGGTCACATTTGATCACAACATCTGATGAGTTAAATGTCTGCGATCAGCGTTATCACCAATCACACTATTGAGCTCATTCTGCTCCAGAGTGGACGCCATCTTTACAGTGCAGGTCATCAAGGGGTTAAATATGTTTTAAGATGTTGCTCCACCTTAGGGTCCTTTCACACTGGCGTTTTTCTTTTCCGGCATAGAGTTCCATCCTCGGCGCTCTATGCCGGAAAAATCCTGATCAGGATCATCCCCATGCATTCTGAATGGAGAGAAATCCGTTCAGGATGCATCAGGATGTCTTTAGTTCAGGACCGGAACGTTTTTTGGATGCAGCAACTACCGCAGCATGCTGCGCTTTTTGTTCCGTCCAAAAATCCGGAACACTTGCAGCAAGGCCGGATCCGGAATTAATGCCCATTGAAAGGCATTAATCCGGATCCGGCCTTAAGCTAAACGTTGTTTCGGCGCATCGCCGGATCCGACGATTAGCTTTTTCTCAATGGTTACCATGGCAGCCAGGACGCTAAAGTCCTGGTTGCCATGGTAAAGTGAATGGGTCCGTAATCACAGAGCGGGGGAGCAGTATACTTACCATCCGTGCGGCTCCCGGGGCGCTCCAGAGTGACGTCAGGGCGCCCTACACGCATGGATCACGTGATCGCATGGATCACGTGATCCATGCGCATGGGGCGCTCTGACATCATTCTGGAGCGCCCCGGGAGCCGCACAGACTGTAAGTATACCGCTCCCCCGCTCCCCACTACTACTATGGCAACCAGTACTTTAATAGCATCCTGGCTGCCATAGTAACCTGAAAGCATTTCGAAGACTGATCAGGATCCTGATCATTCTTCTAATGCTTTCAGGCGACTTGCGTTCGGACGGATCCGGCGGGACGGAAGTGCCTGCCGGATACTCAGAACGCAAGTGTGAAAGGACCCTTACAGGAGTGAAAATGCGTTGTTTTTGTAAAAAAAAGTCTGGTGGACCTATTTGCCTAGTTAACCATGCCCATCTTCCAAAGTGGTTATCGTGTCATAAAATCAGAATAAGGGCTCATTAAACACGGCCGTTGTGTGCCCGTGGCCGTATTGCCACCCGCATACAGCGGGTCTGCAATACACAGGCACCGGCCTGCGTGGACTCCGCATCAGAGATGCAGACCTATTTACTTGAATGGGTCCGTAATCACAGAGATGTGGAACGGAAGCACGGATCGGAACCCGACAGAAGCACTACGGAGTGCTTCCGTGGTGTTTCTGGCCGTGCCTCCGAACCTCAAAAAAATAAAACATGTTCTATTTTTGTGGTGCGGACGGATCACGGACCCATTCAAGTTGAATGGGTCTGGATCCGTCCCGGCCGCCGCACTGACGTTGTCTGTGCATTGGAAACCGCAAATTGCGGTCCCCAATGCACGGAATGGCTGCACAACGGCCGTGTGCATGAGCACTAAGTCACACATTTTTGTACAAAATTGGTGTTTGCCAAAATCTGTGACTTTTTATGGTAACTTTGAAAACTAGAGTACAGGGCTTCATAAATTCCTCCCAATGTTCACAAACTATTTTCCCTCTACATAATACATATGCTCCAGCAAATCTTGCATATATAGGACCCCTTTACCTGACAAATACCAAAAGCATGTATTTAGGCACAGAAAACCACAGGTGCATCCCAATAAATGCTGCTGAGTGGCAGTACCTGCACAGTGCCATGGCTGCCCTAGCAGTCAGACCTCCACCAATCAGCAAGTGATGGCAAATTCCACTGACATGATGTCACTTACTATGGCTGGAGAACCCCTTTACGCAGACTGAAATGCAGAAACAATATTGATCATGTGAGGAACTGGTCACTGTCTGAAAAATAACTCAAAACTGTGATACCAACAAGTTTGTATATTACAATTACTATATTATTTCACTAACTCCATATTTGCTCAGTGGGGAGCTGGGTTTTGTTCCATTTCACTATACTAACCTGCTGGCTGTTGAAGCGAGTAGTGATTATCTACTAATTTGAAGTCATTCTGACCCATTAAAAAATTAAAATAAAAACATTCCCTGGGAAACCCCTTTAATAATTCACATGCTAACATACAATATACAAGCCCACCCTGGAGCAATGCTTGTCATTCGCACACAAGATATCCATTAATCTCTGCTAGAAAGAGCAGAATAAATGGTCATCAGTCATTCCACTCCGTCTGCCTTTGACAGTCATTCCACTTCAGATTCATCATTTTCTTCAGGTATAACGCCAGACATTTTTTTTAGTGATATTCAGGCATAACATACAGTATAGGGCAATTGCCGGCCACTGACCAGGAATTTCTGGAATGAATTTACAGATTGTCAAGCAGCAGACTGTTGTTGATCCTCATTATTGTTAATCATTTATTGTGCTTTATGGCATTGTCCTTCATTTTCCTGGAATAGTGATTTTGAAAGTTCATTTTACTTGTTTTTGGCGCCCTGTTTTAGAATATAATGGGGCAGACTTACTAATATTGTCTAAGTATACAGCGGGCGATTGCTGGTAAGGAAGCATTCCTTCCCAGCAATCTCCTGCTTGTCAGTGAAGGAGATGGGGAGGAGCAATCGCTAATACCATCGCTTGTCCCTATTCAGACTAGTTGTTTCCGGCAGCAGAGGCCTTTTAGACAGCATGATCTGCTGCCGGCAGTTGATAATTTATGTGCCTACACAAACGATCAAAGCACCTGAGGAACGAGCGTTTCGCTCGTTCATCAGGTAATTAGCGACACCTTTACACTGGCATATAACGCTCCTATGAACACTCGTTTGCAATTATCCAGCGGATTTTTGGCCCATGTAAAGGGCACTGTAGACAAAAAGTAAACTTGGTAAGAGCCCTATTAGACTGCACGATGGCCGGCATAATCAAGCAGCCAATCAGCCGATGAATAAGCAAAGGCTGGTTTATCGACTGATGGGAGTCTTTCATTTAAATGAAATGGGATGTTCTGCCAATAATGAATAGTAGAGAATGGGAGAGGATGACTGTGGTGGCAATGGCTCCTTCCATATTCAGTTTTCAGCAGCCTGTGTGATCAGCCCAGAGTGCAGATTTTTGTGTTATCATCCATTGGCGTTCACACTGCCCAAATGTCGGGCAGTGTAATAAGGCCCGTACGTTATATCACCTATTGGTTGGTTTACTTTGGCACACTGGTGGAACACAGTGGTGCAACTTATGTCACCCACCTTTCCTCCTAGCCATGACGCCTTTCCCACTAAGCCCAATGCCCACACTTCTACTTGATTCACTTCCAACTAGCGTCTTATTTGTGTATAGAGCATAAAGAATCCAGACAATGAAGTCATAGGAGATATTAATAGACGTTTTGCATTTGGAAGCCTAAATTAATATTAAAGGACAGACTTTAATGGTCAACAATATGGCTGCTAAAAAAAAAGTGGAGCCAACTGCCAACAATGTAACTCTATGGTGAACGGATGCCATTTTATGGCATCGGTCTGAGGCATCCGTTTAACGTATACTTTTTTTGTATGCTTTTTTTGTATACGTTAAAAGGATGGGAAAAACGTGAACCCGGCCAGCAACAACTAAGGCTACATGCACACGACCGTTGCTTGCCTCTGCGTCCGCTCCTCCTTGAAATTTTGCGTCCGTCAAAAAAACGGATGATGGACCGTTTTTTTTGACGGATACGATTTTTATGGCAGATCCATTGTAAAAATGCCTAACCTTGTCCGCAAACATGAAAAAAATAGGACATGCACTATTTTTTGGACGGAATGAAAACACGGATCACGGATGCGGAACAAAAACGGTTGACCATCCGCATTTTTTGACGGACCCATTAAAATGAATGGGGAAGCATCCTATCCGTGAAAAAAAACGGAACGGACGCGGAAACAAACAACGGTCGTGTGCATGGGGCCTTAAGAGGATATCCCATTAAAGATGGAATTTACTTTACTGCTGTTTAGGGTGAAGTCTAAGTTTAAGTATGATATTCCTAAGTATAACATATTTTCTTACCTACAGCATGTGTCAGTCATTGAAATAATACAGAAAGAATAACGAACCTGATAACTATATGCAAGGAAGTCCTTTGTAGCAGAACAATGTGCACAAATGTGCAATGAATTGTTGGGTTGCTTTATTTGTTTACTGCAATTTTCACAGCAGGGAGCCAAATTATATTAAATTGACGTTGTGCGCTCTAAATGCGTAAATTCAATCATAACCTTCAAATAAATGAGAATCTTCAGGACTATAATCTAATAAATAGAATTCTAGAGCATTTGTTTAGTAGTGAAAATCAAATATCTGTTAAGTGGAGTTATGCCTTATTTGACAAATGTCTCATAAGGGACATGCAATATGAAATTGCAGTAGTTCGCTTTCTGTTCACATAATATTAAAGGGGTTATCCGAGTATACACTTTTCCTTTTCCCTGTGCTTTTTCTGCCAGGCCCTGTAACTTACTAATGTTCTTGCACTACTTTTTCTGTTTCACTCCAGAGATCAGAAGAAAGGTCACGTCACTGCGCCCTCTTTGGAGACTGCATGTACTCTGATGTAAAGAACAGGCCTCCCATGATGCCCTCTGTCAGAATCCCAAAATGGTCGTGATGTCAAACCCATGTGATCTTGGAATAGGCTGGTTAATGCTCTCAATCCGCAAGCAGGGTAGGTGGAGTCCACTGCTGGTCATATTAAAGAGGACCTTTCATCAGGCTAAAAAATGTGTACTAAGTATGCTGACATGTAGAGCGGCGCCCAGGCATCTCCCTGCACTTACTATTATCCCTGGGCGCCGCTCCGTTCGCCCGGTATAGGCTCCGGTATCTTCTGGGACTTGGTTATACTAGGAGGAGCCTAGTACACTTGGTTATAGTAGGCGTATCCCAGGCTGTATCGCTGGCCAATCGCAGTGCTCAGTTCACAGCCTGGGAGGAAAAAAAACTCCCAGGATATTAGCTGTGCGCTGCGATTGGCCAGCGCTACAGCCTGGGATACGCCTACTATAACCAAGTGTACTAGGCTCCTCCTAGTATAACCAAGTCCCAGAAGATACCGGAGCCTATACCAGGCGAACGGAGCGGTGCCCAGGGATAATAGTAAGTGCAGGAAGATCCCTGGGCATCGCTCTACATGTCAGTATAGTTAGTACACATTTTTTAGCCTGATGAAAGGTCCTCTTTAAGGCTGTGTGGGAGGAAACATCAAGAGGAGACAGCAAGGGGATGATGGGGGGTGTAGTGGGAGGAGTTTTAAGCCCAGGGAAAGGTGTAGCAGTTTACATTTCTCTCTGATCTTGCAGCACACAGCGCTATGAGAAGTGTTGTGGCTGCAGCTCATCTACACCCACAACCTGAAAGTTCAGGTTATAAATAATGGAGCGCAGCAGGAGCATGCAGATTAAAGTGAAGAGTTAAGAAGTTAATAGTTACACTATTGTGCCTTGTAGGAGATGACGTTTACACAATTGAACTACATTTTTTAGGATCCTGCACAACCCCTGAATAGTTTTGATATAGCCATCCAAAATGTAATGATGCCACTTTGGAGTCACATCAATTCCCTAAGACAATGCTTATGTCATTGAGATGTACAGAAAATCTTCCTCTCAGGTAGCCTGTAGCTTCAATCATAGATAACTGAAATAAAGCCGTCCTTCAATTTTGAACATTTTAAATAGGTCTTTACATTGAACTTGTGGCCAGTAATTAAAATCCCAAAAGTTCTTGCTTACATCTCCTATGCAGACCTATGTGTCTCCACAGTTATCCACTAACTACAACTCAAGTGTGGTCTGATCCTGCTTTCATAATTTCTTCCATCTGTCTTCCACTTTTTATTTACAGACATCAGGTCGAATAGAATAAGGGGACAAATGCTAGATAATGTGGCAGCAGATCCTGCTGACTATAGAGGGTTTAGATATCAATCACCTATGTTGATACTGATGACCTATCCTGGGGACAGGCCACGAATATCAAATTCCCAGAAAACCACTGCTACAGTACAGTGAACAAAGTTTACACATATTTAATTAGTAACCAAGCCCTTTTCTATTTGCTTTTCGGTAGACATTATTGAAACATCACCTTTTCTGAATATAGCTAAACTCCACATTTGAGAACTTCAGCTTCCTTTTTGTGACTTCTAGGGTGATTGCTTGAAGTTTAAGATATTGAAATGAGAAATGAGACTGGAAGCCTGAAGGTTTACCTCACTGTTTATTCTGCAAAATGCACCTTATATTTTTCAAATATTGATCTGCTGGAAAAAAAATCATTCTGTACGGCTGAGTAAATCTTTCCATTTGAAAATGAATTCTCTATATCTATACGCACTCATAGGTGAGAACACGAATTCTGCATGATGATTTACATTTCTGTAATAACTCAAAGATGAGTATGGCATGACTGCTGGGAGAGCAAATTTATTGCTAGATATATGAAGATGCCTGTAGTCTATAAATTCTAACTCTATTAGGAAAAGTCATTTATTCTACTCATTGTAACTTCTGGTTGCCTTCCCTAGATAAACTAGGCAAGCAGGAGAGTTGATGGCTACAGCCCACATAAATATTGGAAAGTCTGCTTGAACATATTAGAGCGTAAGCCATTCTATGCCAATAAAATAATTGTTCGAGCAATGCAGGTTTACTCTATTTCTTCAACACATTCAATAAATGGTTTACTTATGTTGTAAGCAGCAGTCAGTTAGTTATACTATACAACAGTGCTTGAAAGTTTGTGAACCCTTCTGAATTTTTGATACTGTATTTCTGCATAAATGTGACCTAAAACTACATCAGATGTTCACAGATTTTCAGTCCTAAAAGTAGATAAAAATAATGAAATCAAAGAAACAAGTCAAAAATATTAGACTTAATCATGATGTATTTTTAGGTCAAATTTATGATGAAATTATGAAGGGTTCACAAGCTTTCTAACAACACTGTATATAAAAATGAATGAGGGCCCAGGACACCATCTCAGTGATATTAATGTGCAGAGTTCATCATAGTATCTGCAGCAAGACGCAAGGGCAGTGTGTAAGATGGGAGAAGTAGTAGTCACAGCTCAGACGCTCCCTGGGCCATGCAGTGATGTAAAGATGTGCACCCTTTCCTCCCTTTGGGGCACTCCCTGGTTTTGGGACCTTGCCGTCTGATGGTGGTTCGAGTTTCCCTTGATGGTGAGGAATCAGAGATGCAAGGCAGGGTCCCCTGGCACCTGGAGATGTCCAGGAAATGTTCAGTTTGGCGACGCAGAAAATAATAATGAGGCCAAACTAACAGCAGAATGGTTCTTTAATGAAGAATCACGTCCAGGTACATTAGTTCCTTAGCAAGCATGGACTGGCAGTTCTTATACAGCTTTGCAATTTCACAGATCTCACAGGTTACATGGCTGCAGAAGTAGTTAATAGGCCAAGATGTCTCTTTCAAGCAATTCTCAGACTGTACTTCTCTAGCTGACTTTAGCACAAGCAACCAGAAATAGGGGTGCAACACTTCTCACTTTCTCTATGCAACCACAGGGCAGACCCCAACATCAGACTACAGGTTTTCTTGTCAGGATGTAGTATATACCGTATTTTTCGCCGTATAAGACGCACTTTTTTCCCCCCCAAAATGGGGGGAAAATGTCCCTGCGTCTTATGCGGCGAATGCTGACTTTTTCTTTTTACATCGCAGGCTGCGATGTACGCGCGAGCGGGGAGGGACTGGGAGGAGGAGCTGGGGGCCGGCAATTGCAGCGGGGACGGTCCGGCCCCGCCGCTCACAGTGTTGTACTATAAAATTATAAAATATCTCCAAGTTCAAATAAACTTATTAAAGATCACCCTTATTAATGTACTGTAACACAGACCCCAATACCTCCTTTACAATACGGGCAGGCCGGGCGGGCAGGAGGAAGCGTGACTCTCTGACGTCACATGCCTGCACCTGCTTTATGAATGAAGCAGGCGCAGGCATGTGCCATCGGAGAGTCACGCCGGCCTGCCCGTATTGTAAAGGAGGTATTGGGGTCTGTGTTACAGTACATTAATAAGGGTGATCTTTAATAAGTTTATTTGTACTTGGAGATATTTTATATTTTTATGGTACAGCATTGGAGCTGCAGGGGGGGGGGGTCTGTGTATGGCACTGTTATGGGATGGGGGGGTCTGTGGATGACACATTTGTAACAGTACATCCACAGATCCCCCATTAACAGTGCCATCCACAGATGGGCCCCCATTAACAGTGCCATCCACAGATGGGCCCCCATTAACAGTGCCATCCACAGATGGGCCCCCATTAACAGTGCCATCCACAGGGGCCCCCATTAACAGTGCCATCTAAAGATCCCCCCCCATTAACAATGCCATCCACAGATCCCTCCATTAACAGTGCCATCCACAGATCACCCCATTAACAGTGACATCCACAGATCCCCCCATTAACAGTGCCATCCACAAACCACCATTACTTCCAGACCCACCAAAAATATTTTTTTTCTTATTTTCCTCCCTAAAAACCTAGGTGCGTCTTATCAGCCGGTGCGTCTTATATGGCGAAAAATACGGTATATGGGTATATCCAGATTCTGCCTTTTAGGTTTGTCCAGGGCTGGAAGCCTTTCTCCTTCTGGACAAAGTCAGCTATGGAGTCTATAAGCTTTTTTTTTAAAGCAGTCTTTCCTCACAAAAATTCGCACCTCCTCTCAACAATAGAATGCTCCTCAAATATCTTTTGCTCTTTTCTCCACTCTGCTGTTTCTTACACTTCATTCTGCCATCCAAGGCTGATATCAGTTGTATCTCTCCTCATAACAGTCTGGGCACTGTCTGCCTGCTCTGACCTAAAACCTCCTCTCCATGGTGAGGGGGAAAACAGATCCACCTAGTGACAGTAACTAAGGCCTATTAATTCTTTGTGCATCAAAAGTATTTAGAATTCATATATATCACATGAAAGCTCATTTTAACCCTTTTGCAGTGTACCACTACTGTGGTAGTGGGATGCTGCATATCAAGAGTTCAAGTTCTTCTGCTTCCGATAACCACTTGTTAAAAGGGTTTTCCAGGACTTCAAAATTGATACGCTATCCCTGCATCCCTGGCAATCAGCTGTTTGAAGGGCCTGCAACACTCAGACAAGTGCTGCAGCCTCTTCATTGTATACTAAGCATAGCTTGTATACTAAGCATAGCACCATACACTATGTGGCAGCTGTTTTAGTTATTGCAGCTAATTCCTATTCACTTGGGACTGAGCTGCCGAAAGGCCATGTGACCAATGACATCACAGGCCAAGGAAGAAGGTGCATACCGTGTCCTCCACAGTATGGGCAGGAGCAATGGCTAATACTATCGCTCGTCCCCATACTGACTTGTTGTTTGCCAGCAGCAGAGGTTGTTTAAACAGAACAATCTGCTCCCTGCAAACGGCGATTTTGGTGACCGCAATGAATGATGCGATTACCCGATGAATGAGCATTTCCCTCATTCATCGAGTAATCAATGCCACCTTTACACTCCTAAATAATCATTAACAAGCGTTCCTATGAACGCTCATTATCTACTGTATAGCACAGGGAAGGGCAAACTCCGGCTCTCCAGCTGTTGTAAAACTGCAACTCCCACCATGCCCTGCTTTAGGCTCATAGCTGGGCATGCTGGGAGTTGCAGTTTTGCAATGGCTGGAGAGCCGCAGTATGCCCATCCCTGGTCTAGCGGATTCTCAGCCCGTGTAAAAGGCCCTTTAATTATTGGAGCACTAATGCTACCACTGGGGTATCTCTTCATTTACAAAGTTATAAGCTATACCAGTGTTTGTATATGACTACGGCCTCATGCACACGACCGTTGTTTGATTCCGTGTCCGTTGCTCCGTTTTTCGTGATTTTCTGTGGACCCATTGGTTTTCAATGGGTCCGTGGAAAACTCGGAAAATGCACCGTTTGTCCTCCGCGTCCGTGGTCCGTGATTCCAGTCCGTCAAAAAAATATAACCTGTCCTATTCTTGTCCATGAAAAACGGTTCACGGACCCATTCAAGTCAATGGGACCGTGAAAAAATGCGGAGGGCCATCCGTGTGTCATCCGCGTTCGCGTCCGTTTTTTTTGCGGATCCCTTGGCAGGCACTTGGCAAAAATTGTCAGCCTGTCTTTTGGTAAAATCTTTTGGGTCATGTCCGCAAAAAAACCCGGAAGACACACGGAAACACAACGGAAGGCAAAAACGGACACGGATCACTGAACAACGGAACCCTTTTTTGCGGACAGCATAAAAAAACGGTCGTGTGCATGAGGCCTACTGCTTATCCTGACCCTGGCTGAATATGATGTGTACATGTGTGCCCCATAACCCTTATTCCCATTAGGTTTATTTAGTACCTTAAGACCTCTTTCACACGAGCGTGACGGATTGGCTCGGGATGCGTTTAGGGTGCTTTCAGTGAAACTCGCACCATTTTGCAAGGAAGTTCAGTCAGTTTTGTCTGCGATTGCATTCAGTTGTTCAGTTTTTTCCGCGCGGGTGCAATGTGTTTTGATGTGTTTTTCACGCGCGTGATAAAAAACTGAAGGTTTACAAACAACATCTCTTAGCAACCATCAGTGAAAAACGCATAGCACCCGCACTTGCTTGTGGATACAATGCGTTTTTTACTAAAGCCCCATTCACTTCTATGGGGCCAGGGCTGCGTGAAAAGCGCAGAATATAGAACATGCTGCGTTTTTCACGCAACGCAGAACTGATGCGTGAAAAAAATGTAATGTAATTGAAATGAATGGGTCAGGATTCAGTGCAGGTGCTATGCGTTCACGTCACGCATTGCACTCGCGCGGAAAACTCGCCTTATTTGTCTGCATAGGTTTAATAGAAATGTATTCAAAGTAAACCCGTAACTGCAGCAAGAAAGTTATTTGCAATCATACAAAAGGTTGCTCCACAAACCCACAGTGAAAACAAAGAAGCAAAATCCATAAAAAATAAAGTCATTTTTTCACGTATTGTTATTTGCATGATGCCTTTGTTCTTCTGCCATCAGTCATGTTTGGAATTTCTTTTGGAGAAGCTCAAACTAGAAAAACACTAGAAATAACACCAGCAAACAATGATTCCTGCAAAATAGAGAGTGTCGGGTTTGTGAGGGTGAGAAGAACTGCCCAAAAAGCACAACTATATAGAAAAATTAAGCTCCTTCTAAGAAATAAAAGACCTAAGCTTAATTTGTAGTAATAGCAGTGAGTTAGGGATCTGACCAACAATACATTTTGCAGGGTTAATTAGAAGCGTGATTGGAAATGAAAATTAGAATTTATGCAGATCATTTATTATCAACTAATCAATTGATTACTTGGTATAAAATACAAGAAAAACTCAGCTACTCTCGAGTACTACTGCTATGTACATCCAGTAATACTTTCAAAGGAACGTGAAGTGAGGACTTAATTTCCAGTGTTATAAAAATCAGCATATAATGAATAGTTATATGACTTTCTAATATACCGTATTTGTTGCCCTATAAGACGAACTGTTTTCCCCCAAAAGTAGGGGGGGGGGGGAATGTCAGTGTGTCTTATGGGGCACATACTAATGAGCGCTTCTATTATGGAAGCGCTCATTAGTGCAGTAGGACCAGAAAACATTGCTTCCTGTGCTGCCTCTGTACCGACAGCTTCTTCTGCTGATGCCGCACACTGTGCTGTGACCGGTGCACAGTGTGAGAATGTAAGCCCGCTCTGTGACCTCACACTGTGCGATCTCAGATCACCTCACAGTGCGGCAAAAAGAGTGCTGGATCTCAGGAGCAGCGGCAGCTTCTAGAACTGGGGAGGGGAGTTGATTATTTTTTTGTTTGATCTGTGGTTTAATTAACTTTGAGGGTCTGATCTGAGGTCTGATTGGGGGTCTTATTAAGATTGGAGGTCTGCTTGGGGGTCTTATTAACATTGGGGGTCTGATCTGAGGTCTGATTGAGGGTCTTATTAAAATTGGGAGTCTGATCTAAGGTCTGATTGAGGGTCTTATAAAAATTGGGAGTCTGATCTGAGGTCTGATTGGGGGTCTTATTAACATTGGGGGTCTAAAGTCTGATTGAGGGTCTTATTAACACTGGAGGTGTGATCTGAGATCTGATTGGCGATCTTATTAACATTGCAGGTTTGATTGGGGTCTTATTAATATTTAGGGTCTGATCCGAGATCTTTTTGAGGGTCTGAGGGTCTCATTAACATTTGGGGCCTGATCTGAGGCCTGATTAACATTGGGGCTCTGGTGGGGCTCAAAGCTGACATCTAGATTAACATTTGGGGGTCTAAGCTTAATACCCATACATACATTGTCTAGTACTAGGAAATCCTCTGTCAGCTGAATAGCATTGACTCTAGGATGACACACAAATCATTAACCTGGACTGTCCATTTGACAATTCTGACAAATGCCAGATGAGCCAATGTAGGCACTTAGGCGGACATTTATATAAATCAGATATGTCAGTTTAGTGGTCTAAAAAAGTTGCAAGTCATGGCAACTGCAACATTTTTTGTGATATTTGGTTAAATTTGCGATATTGGTGATCCTCTACACTTTTCAAAGTGGACTATATTTAAGAGCTAAAAGTGAGATTAGACCTGGATGATGGCACATTTACTATGTCAGTCAATAGGTTTATATGCATTATATTTACTTAAACAGACTTCAGAACATTTGTGTTGAATAGGTATCTACAACTACAAGGTCATGGTCTATATGGTGGTAATATTAGTCTTTATATAGTGGTTTTTATTCAGTAACAGTATGGTGGTATTTTCAGTCAAAAGTCGATAGGTCATGATTTGGCGGCATTATTTGCCCCTTGTATAGTGGTGGTATTGGTTTTAGTCAGTAACAGTGTGGTGATAATATTTGAGCCTTGTATAGTTGTATTATTGGGTAAACATATAACGATTATTGTTGAGATCATCCATAATGCAATGCAGCCAGCCAGTCCTCAGGTAGCCATGTGATGTAACAGCCCTATAAAAGCCTCATCCCGCACAGCCTCCACCACTGTCCTGTGAGCTGAGCATAGGGAGAGACGTGGCAAGTGCTCATGTGCTAGGGACAGTGTTACTGTAATAATCCAGCGGCCATGTTTGATCTATCCCCCATGTTTCGGCATCTGGTTTTATCCCTAATAATTTTAAAAGTAAAATACCATTAGGTTCATAGTCAGGAGGCATCCAGACCTTATGGAGGGATTCACATGGGATTATGGTCATCCATGTTGTGAATCACTCTATGTAATTGCTTTGAGGAAGGTGTTCCCATCTCAATTCTGTGTACCATCTCTGGTATCATCACACAGGAGGATAGGGGCTGCTGCATACATGCTCCGGCTCCCCCAATCCCCACCACGGGGAGCCGGAGCACACCTGGATGACCACCGCATCTGAAGAGTTAAAAGTCCATGACCAGCATTACTGCCGATCTCAGACGTTAGTGCTGGGTGTCTGCTCTTTAAAACTGCAGACACCATGGCGCCCGCTGCATGAGGCAACAGGCGCCATTTTTAAATGCCCAGCTGCTGACGCAAATTTACTGATGGCAGTTGGGAAAGGGTTAACTTCCAAGTCTTCACACTGAGATTTGGCCACCAAGTAGGAAAAATGATTAGGCAGAGTGGCCTGGGCATACCTGATTTATAACAATTCATGACAAATTAATTCAGAACAAAACTAATTTCTTGGCGAACTTCGGCAATGGAACAATACTGTACTTTTGTCCATATAAGATAGGTAGATAGATGGATAGACAGACAGGTAGATAGTTTATATAGGCAGCTAGATATATATATATATATATATATATATATATATATATATATATAGAAAAATGGCGGCACTGACATAAAACTAAATCCGTAGGTGCACGTTCGTTGGGAATAAGCGTCTTACCCAAATAATAATAAGAAAAATGAACATGCATCACATGGGTGAATAATGGAACACCTTTTTTGGACTTTTGGACTTCAAGAGTGCTGTTCATTTTTTTATTATATATACCTATATATATATTTTAGTATGATTTTAGTATGTCACACGGCCTGCTGGAGGAAGCAACAAAGTTATGAAGAGGGGTCAATATAACAATGGCGCATCCACCGACAGTAGAGAGGGACTAAGACCAGTATCTAAATTGCCAGTCTTAATAAATGTCCCCCTATATCAGGATGTGTTTAGAATGGCATTACACAATACTGTATTACTATAATCATTTAAATAATCAAATAAGACCACTAAAAAGCAAGATTACCAGAAAATATTCTTTTAATTTATGAAAATCTACACTTTAACCTGAGGTTTATTTTATTTGAAGTGAAACATCTTATTTCAGTATTTTCAATGCCCCTTTCTAAATCCTACTGAATAAACACAGTAATATTCAGTGACTGTGCAATAATCTCTAGGTACGAAAATGCTCCCATTGTATACCAAAGTTCACACTGCCATCTAGTGGTCAAATACAGCTACAGCTGCCATTTATGACAGTCAATTATAAAGTATGTATACCTTTCTTTGAATAGATGGTAAGAATAAAAAATGGTTCTGTTAATACTAAATACAAAGCAAGGACATTAAGGCTCTGTTCACACTGGCTTTGTGGTTCCTTTGCATGAGCTTTTCCTTTACTTCTGACACAATAGCATACTTTTCAGTGCAACCTGTTAGAAAAAAAGGAAAACCTGACTCATCACAGGTCGAAGGGATTCATTTCTCTATTTACTCAGTGATGACAATGTCAGATTGTGTAAGGAAACATCCTATTGCCAAAAGGAATAATAATGTCCACTAATCAATTTATTCATATATTTTTAGGAGAAATAACTGAGGAGTAGAACAACAGATGGTATGAATTTTACTGTATATTTAGAAAACGTTCTTTCAATGTTTGGGGCAAAGTGCAGTTCTTCAAGAAATCCATATCAGAAACAAATTTCACTGATGCATCACAAATGGAGTATTAGACTGACCACATGATGATTCTCAGCCAATCAGCAGCAATGACAGTTATCATGTGATACTAGGCATCATCTGCAAATGCAGAAAGCGCCTTATTTTCTGCCCCCCCCCCTCCCCCTTCTCGTTAGGCACTGTTAGGCACTGTTAGGCATGTTATCCCTTTACAACATCCAATATAAATGTCAGGTCTTTAAATATGGCACATGCTCAGGAGCTGAGCAGGCATCACATTTACCAGAAATGATCGGAGGCAACTCAGATCACAGACATTTAAACTCTCAGCTGCTATGGTTGATCATGACACCAGATTATGATTGGGGATTTAGAGGGAGGGGGCTCCCTCCAATGATCGAATTCCCCTGTTCAGTTAATATGGCAGCCAGGAGCCTTGAGAAGACTTACAGGCTGGTGTAACACCCCAGGGTGGTGCTGCCACTTCTGCACCCTGCTACTGTCTTTATTGGTCTAACCTGTCATCTTGTGTATTTATTCCAGGTCCTGACAGGTGTGTAGGGGCAAGTCTCTGCTGGACGTGCCCACCTAAGCCAGAGCACCCTAAGCTCTGCTGGCCATGGAGGCTGAAGCGTAAAAGCCTCAGGAGCCAGGAGGAAAGTTCCCTAGCATCACCTATAGTCAGACTACAAAGTGAGCCTGTACAGCTAGCTAGCAATACAGAAGAGTCAGAGAGAAACAGATATAGCAGAGTGGAGTTTGCCAGTTTCATGCTAAAGCCTGCTGGAACCAAGACAAAGTCTGTAAACCATTCTGGAGAATGTTTATGCAAAGTAAAGCTGCCATTGAACTTCATCTCAAGGTCTGGACTCGTTATTCTTTTATCCCTCAATTATTCCCCCTACCTAAATCTAGAAGCCAAAGCCTGGGGTCCAGCCATATCCAGGTAGGAGCACCATGACACACAATAAGAGGCATTTTAGGCCGCACTATACCACTCTGCATTCCTACACCTGGGTCGCGTTATAGAGGGTCCTAGGGGAGGTGCCCGTTGCACTGACCATTGTAAAGTTCTTATTAAGGCTCTTTAAATAAATGATAGGTGGTGGAGTACTGAGAAATTGACAAGTAACCCAAGATCTATGGCATTTATTTTTATTTATGAACATACCCGGTTGGGTATAAAAGTAACTCCTCTGGAAGGAGCAGAATATACCCCTGGCGAAGCAGAGGTGAAAACTAGGTTGGGCGCATGATGGGAAACTGCTCTTTTAACCCCTTAGGACATACTCTGTACAACATGATCAGGTGTTAGTTACTGCATCATGACTTACACAGTATGTCATGAAATCAAAGTGTCACTGCAGTTATATATGCGATGACACAGGCATACAAATGGGTGCCACGGACAGCTGAGCTGTCCAGGCACCTGGTAGAAGACCAATCAGAGCAGTCCTTGCTATGCTGCCAATCGCAGCATGAGCCTGCTTGGCGACAGGCTCAAATCCTACAGCGCAGCTCTACATAGTAACATAGTAACATAGTATATAAGACCGAAAAAAAGACATTTGTCCATCCAGTTCGGCCTGTTTCCTACAAGTTGATCCAGAGGAAGGCAAAAAAAACCTGTGAGGCAGAATCCAATTTTCCCCACTTAAGGGGAAAAAAATTCCTTCCCGACTCCAATCAGGCAATCAGAATAACTCCCTGGATCAACGACTCCTCTCTAGTAGCTGTAGCCTGTAATATTATTACACTCCAGAAATACATCCAGGCCCCTCTTGAATTCCTTTATTGTACTCACCATCACCACCTCCTCAGGCAGAGAGTTCCATAGTCTCACTGCTCTTACAGTGAAGAATCCTTTTCTATGTTTGTGTACAAACCTTCTTTCCTCCAGACGCAGAGGATGTCCCCTCGTCACAGTCACAGTCCTGGGGATAAATAGATGATGGGAGAGATCTCTGTACTGACCCCTGATATATTTATACATAGTTATTAGATCTCCCCTCAGCCGTCTTTTTTCTAAAGTGAATAACCCTTATTTTGATAATCATTCAGGGTACTGTAGATCCCTCATTCCAGTTATTCCTTTAGTTGCCCTCTTCTGAACCCTCTACAGCTCTGCTATGTCTGCTTTGTTCACAGGAGCCCAGAACTGTACACAGTACTCCATGTGTGGTCTGACTAGTGATTTGTAAAGTGGTAGGACTATGTTCTCATCACGGGCATCTATGCCCCTTTTGATGCAACCCATTATCTTATTGGCCTTGGCAGTAGCTGCCTGACACTGGTTTTTGCAGCTTAGTTTGCTGTTAATTAAAATTCCTAGATCCTTTTCCATGTCAGTGTTACCAAGTGCTTTACCATTTAGTATGTACGGGTGACTTGCATTATTCCTTCCCATGTGCATAACTTTACATTTGTCAGTGTTAAACCTCATCTGCCATTTCTCTGCCCAAGCCTCCAATCTATCCAGATCCCTCCGTAGCAGAAAACTGTCCTCTTCAGTGTTAATTACTTTACACAGTTTAGTGTCATCTGCAAAAATAGATATTTTACTGTGCAAGCCTTCTACAAGATCATTAATAAATATATTAAAGAGAATAGGGCCCAATACTGACTCCTGAGGTACCCCACTAGTGACAGTGACCAGTCCCAATCTGAGTATCTACCGTTAATAACCACCCTCTGTTTTCTGCCAGTTAGCCAGTTACTTATCCACTTACAGACATTTTCCCCCAGTCCGAGCATCCTCTTTCTATATACTAACCTTTTATCAATTTTGGAGGGACGTCCAGTTCTTGGTAATGTCACTGTTGTGCCATATTTTCTCCACTTGATGATGACTGTCTTCACTGTTCCATGATATATCTAATGCCTTGGAAATTCTTTTGTACCCTTCTCCTGACTGATACCTTTTAACAATGAGATCCCTCTGATGCTTTGGAAGCTCTCTGTGGACCATGGCTTTTGCTGTGGGATGTGACTAAGAAAATTTCAGGAAAGACCAACTAGAGCAGTTGAACTTTATTTGGGGTTAATAAGAGGCACTTTAGATGATGGCACGTGTATGCTAACTCCTATTTAACATGATTTTGAATGTAATTGCTTAATTCTGAACACAGCTACATCCCCAGTTATAAGAGGGTGTGCACACTTATGCAACCACAAGTTTTTTTTTTGTTTTGTTTTTTTGTTTTCTTCCCTCCACCTACAAGATTTCAGGGTTTTTTTTGTTTGTTTTTTTGAGTGGTACAGTTTATAGGTCACATTAAAGGTGGAAAAAGTTCTAAAATGATTCATCTTTGTCTCATTTTTTTTATAGCACAGAAATCTGACATTTTAATAGACTTTTTATCTCCACTGTATAGAAAAGAGCATAAAAAAACATCAAAGGAATGTCCTTATATATAGATGGATGGTCTTCCCAGAGGTCTTTTAAACAGTATATTGCAACCATGATGGCGAAGAATCCTGGGAATGTAATGAAAGTACAATAGACATACACGAAAGCATACATTAAACATGTCCTGAACATATACTGTGTTAACCATATATATTAAACATATATAGGACCAGTTGAATTTGCTATCAACAATTATAATGTTGCTTCAACAGGATATTGAGATCCCCCTATATGCAGGACTAGCATTATAGCAATGTAACTTTAATTGTAATCTACTAGATTGTAAATTCCATATCAATGGATATAGTTGAAGGTATAAACAAGTGGCAAGCAATATATATTTAAAGTAAGTCTATATAAATCCTATCAAGGCATTATGGGAAATATAGCCATCTCTAAATCAGATGGTTCAGTACATATATAGGATACAGCCAAGCAGTGCATACCTCCAATCGAGGCTGAGCATGCAGCTGCTATGGGGCCCCTGGGGGAAGGGGGCCCGCAGTGGAGGATAGGCCCCGCCCACAAATTACAGTTGTATAGCTAGCTACCTGCAAAAAGAGAATGTAAGAAGTGCAGAAGGACCTTTAGTGATGTCATCAACCATCTGTCCAGTTCAGGAAGCCAAGTAATAGCAGAGCAGGAGAAGTCTGAAGGACCTTTGGTGATGTCAACCTCATGTGAGCAGTGCAGAGGACTGGTGAAAGACCTGTGGGATGTTGCTGGGTTAGTGGTGTCCTGAGATAACCCGTAACATCCTAGAAAAGCTGGGAGTTTCAGTTCTCTCCTATTATATCCCTCTCCATGTAATTTCAATTTATGCCCTAGTACAGTCTGGTAATCCTGGGAGTTGTAGTTCATCTCTTTTATTGTATCCCTCTACATGTCATTTCAATGTATGCCCCAGTACAGTCTGGTAATGTTGGGAGTTGTACCAGACTTCCTCTCTGTAATGTATATTGATGCCCCATAATAAATCTGGCCATAGGGTATAGTTATTTCCTTTTAAAGCTCTCACCTAGTACAACTGGATTGCCCTATAATAATCTGAACATGCTGAGAGTTGTAATTCTCTCTTCTTAGGCTGGGTTCACATCACCGTTTAGTTTTAAATTTTGGGATGCCACGGATGCCAACTATGCAGAACTGATGCTTGATATACAAGATCTGTTTTTATTGGTTTTTTTAAATTTCTCTGTTCTGATGGATCAGTGATGTCAACCCGGCCTTATACTCTTTCTGTGTAATATCCACTTTTATCTTATAATAACAGCCTTGACGTGCTGGGAGTTGTAGTTCTCTCCACTTTTACCGCTTCCTGTGTTGCCCCCTAATTTCCAATAATAACAATCTGGTGATGATGAGACTTGTAGTTCCCTTGTCACTATTATAATGTTCTGCAGCTTCTGAGGTGTGTATTAGGCTTTGTTCACTTCTGTGCTGGTGATGTCCCCGTTCTGTCCTGTCATAGGAGCAGAACAACGAAAATCACCACAATGCCGGATCTGGCACTTCATGGACAACAATACCTGACGGATCCCGCTAACTATGATGAGATCTGACGGGTTTCCATCTTCCAGGATAGAAAATTGTGTCCAGCATTTATGACCACCTGATCTGTGACTGAGGCCCCAACACAGATGTGATCAAAGCCTTATATGTTCTCTAGCATCAGATTATGATGTTCTGCAGCAGCTGAGGTGTGTGTTAGGAGGTTCTTAAGCAGCTGAAGTGTGTGTTAGGAGGTTCTGCAGCAGCTTAGGTGTATATTAATAGGTTCTGCAGAAGCTGAGGTGTGTATTATGAGGTTCTGTAGCAGCTAAGGTATACTACGAGGTTCTGCAGCAGCTGGGGTGTGTATTATGGAGTTCTATAGCAGTTGATGTGTGTATTAGAAGGTTCTGCAGCAGCTGAGGTGTGTATTAAGAGGTTTTGCAGCAGCTGAGGTGTGTATTATAAAGTTCTGCAACAGCTATGGTGTGTATTATGAGGTTCTGCAGCAGCTGATGTGTGTATTATGAAGTTCTGCAGCAGATGAGTTGTGTACTAGGAGGTTCTGCAGAAGCTGAGGTGTGTATTGGGAGGTTCTACAGCAGTCAGAGAAACATTAGTTGTGACTGGATTTAATCCTTTACCCTGGGTTCAGACCTAAGCGTTCTAAAAACGCGCGTTTTACGCGCGTTTTTGTCGCGCGTATTTCAGCGCGTTTTTGCAAATAGGAAACGCGCGTAAAACGCGCGTTCTTGTGATTGACTACTGTGGTGTCAATCACAAAACGCGCGTCAAACGCCCCAAAAGAAGCTCAAGTACTTGTTTATGCGTTGGGCGTTTTACAGCTGCGTTCAAGCAGCGCTGTAAAACGCTCAAGTGTGAACCACTCCCATAGGGATGCATTGGTTTTAATCTGTTGAGCGTTTTACAGCGCGTTTGAACGCGCTGTAAAACGCTCAGGTGTGAACCCAGGGTTAGTTTCTGGTGTCTGCACCTTTAAAATGTCCCTGTCCTGTTCCTCTACCAGCACATGTCGCACTGTGACCTGACTTTAACAACCTGATTTATAAAAGGATCAGGTTACGGTACTTTTAATCGCATGGTAAATGCCTTGAAAAAAAAAAAAAAGAAGAAGAAAAACTATGATGGAATTGCTATTTTGCCCACCTCACTTCCCAAAAAATGGTATAAAAAGTGATCAAGAAACTCATATTTACTCCAAACCATCACTTCATCTCGCAAAATATGAGCCCCTACTTAAGACAATTGCCCGAAAAATAATAAAAAAATATGGCTTTTAGAACATGGAGGCACAAAAACATGATTTTTTTTTCAATAATGCTTTCAATAAATAAAAAAAATTGACATATTATTACCACATCTGTAACAACCTGCTCTATAAAAAATATCACATGATCTACCCCCTAAGGTGAATGCCGTCAAAAAAATAAAAACTTTAAAAAGCCATTTTTTGTCACCTTACATAAAAAGTGTCATTCCAAGCAATAAAAAAGTCCAATATAGACCAAAATAGTACCAAACTGTCTCGTCATCCTGCAAAAAATGAGCCCCAACATGAGACAATCAGCCAAAAAAAAAAAATATGGCTTTCAGAAAAAGGAAACTCAAAAACATGATTTTTTTCTAAAATGCTTTATTATGTAAACCAAAACCAAAATAAAGGACATATTTGGTATTGACATGTAACAATGAGTGATCAAAAATCATATGTATCCCAAAATAGTACCAATAAAACTGTCAATTTATCCCATGGTTTCCAAAATGGGGTCACTTTTTGGGAGTTTCTACTGTAGGGGTGCATCAGGGGGGCTTCAAGTGTGACATGGTGCCTAAAATCCAGTCCAGCAAAATCTGCGCTTCAAAATCCATATGTTGCACCTGTCCTTCTGAGCCCTGCTGTGTGCCCATAAAGCAGTTTACAACCACATATGGGATGTTTCTGTAAACTGCAGAATCAGGGTAAGAGATATTGAATTTAGTTTGGTCGTTAACCCTTGCCTAACAGCTTTAAATCTATGACAGCATCCTTACTGGTGTAGAAATTATAAATGAGATGGGCCTGCCAGCCCTCCCTCTTCCCCGCCCACACCCCACTCCCTTTTTCAGAACTGACATACGTGGCATGGAAGTGGAAGAAGTTGCAGATTCAGCCCCAAATCCCCTTTGGGAATCTGTGACAGATATACGCCAAAAAGTGGAGTATATCTATTCATAAATTACTCCAATAGTGCTGTTACCATAGACTGCAATACTATTTTATTGCAGTCTATACTATAAGTAATCAAATGCTTGCATTTACAAGTTTTCCATTCATATGGCTATGTGAATGGAAAAAAAGTTTTGAGCCTTGGAACATGGAGGTAGAAAAAAAAAATGTTTTACAATGTCAAATGGTTAAATCTAATTGCAATACTCTATTGGGGGTTAAGGTTTCTATTTTAATAAGAATCTCCTAGTGAATTCCCCATCTCCTCACCCACCTGCTGATGAATGACAGCTCTCTCCTATGGAGAAAACTAAGGAGAGAACTGTCAATCATTGGCAGGTGGTCAGGGAGAGGGGGAATTCATGAATAAATCTGGCAGCACATACCTATTCTTCGGCATACTGCCATGAATGAACTGTTTCTTAGCAGCGGTGTTACTTTAGCAGATAAAATAGGCTACTGACTTCAAAATGTCTATCACTACTTTAGGCCGTATACAGACTATCAGTGTTTAGTCAGTGATTGTGAGTGGGTAAAAACACTGAAGGATCCACTCCTGATTTTGGCGCACAGACCTGGGGGTATCTGCAAATGCTTTATTGTAAATAGATTGTAGTATTATTATGTATTGTGTTGTATATTGTGTGTTTGGCCGTAACTACCAGTTGATGATGTGGATGGCAATGGATGGCAAGGAACAGAGATAACCATCCTGTTCCTCCACTCTTGGTAGAAGTGGGCTGGTCCTGCTTCCTGCCAGGAGGGGGCATTGCTGTCCAGTGACAGAGGAGAGGAAGCATCAGTCTGAGCTGCTGCTTCTGTGAAGAACTCTCGTGAAAGAATAACTAAAGACAAATACATGAGAGAAGTCATAGCCAGAAGAGTTACCAACTGAGATCTGCATTAAAGAAACTGCTGTGAGTTGAGGGACCACAGCTAGGACACCCATCATCTAAACAACTACTAGGTCAGTACAATACAAGTGCTAAGTTGCAACCATTCAACCTGCCTCTATAATCCTTACTGATGCCAGAAAATTGTAGTTGGAATCTGCTGCTATTGAATGTACAAGAAGTCATATTCTGCATTTAGTAAATATGTTATATGTTAACTTCTGGCCTCATTCTTCAGAACTATATTTCCCCTGCTCTGATCCCCAGGAAGCAGTGGCCTGAGTGAGTACACTGTGACACAACACTTCATCAGGGCCACTACCACTCCCATGCTCTGCAGCAGCTCCTCGGGGGCTTGTTGCATGTGAGCTAGGCCGAAGACAGATGGTTAAGTAGGTTATGTGTAAGTTAGCATTGGTCTCAATTTACTACTATATACTATATTCTACAGATGTAGTACAGTTACCACATGTGGAAAAAACTGATATTTATATGCCGCACTAAAACTGTGAAATACCCGAGGGAGGTGCTCTCACCCACCGATAGATTCACCAAATCTATCTAGTGGATATAAATAGAATAATAAAGAGTGGGGGCACACTCCAGAATATCGGCTAATATAAAAAGTTTATTTGACCTTATAAAATCTCATAAATGGGATAGAAACATATAAATATAATAGCATAAAAGTAGCAAGTCCCATGGACAAAATCCTCACATACAAATAGTGGGTAGCCTCTATCTCAAAGTCTCAGAATGGTCCGGACCTTCAAAGATAATAGATGGTCAGAAATAGACCATATTGGAAAGTTGTGGTATAAAAAGTTCCAATGTAAAAAGAATCCTATAGAACTTAGTTCAGTGAATGAACTTGGTCTGCCGGCTGGATACTATTTAAGTTCTATAGGATTCTTTTTACATTGGAACTTTTTAGCACTGATGGGATTCAAATAGCATTATACTGATTTTTGAAGCTATGTAACCCTTACAGTTCTGGAATGTATTGGATAACACTGGCAGTATTATGCCAGTGTTATCCAATACATTCCAGAACTGTAAGGGTTACTTATGCAGTGTCCTGAAATACACTGCTTAAAACTGCGATTGTGTTTCATGTAAACTGTGTTTGTATATGTGTTCTCATAAAGTTGCATAGGGAAGGGGAGGTTCTAACAGATTTAGGACTGTTTCACACTGTCGGCAGTACAGCCTGACAGAGAGAACAGCCTGCCGGAGCTCTCTGGATGTCACCTGAATTCCCGACGGCCCCATTGACTATAATGGGGTCAGGTGGAGATCCGACAGCTACCTGGCAAAAATGCTGGGATTTGGTCAGACAAAAACTGATGTGTCAATGGGGCCGGCGGGAAGTCTGGGAACATCCAACAGACACAGACAGAGCAAATCCGCCAAAAAAAAAAATAGGGGGAGATTTATCAAAAGGAAAACTGGTTTAGTTGCCCATAGCAACCCATCAAATTCCACTTTCCATTTTTCAGAGCTCTTTTGGTGGAATCTGGTTGCTATGGGCAACTAAGCCATGTCTACTTTACACCAGTTTTGATAAGTTTCCCCCAAAATGTTTCATTTTGTTTCTTAGTACATATGGCACCCCTTCTAAGGTCTAAGGCATACAATTTAAACGGGATCTTACAATGTGTTATAAATAATAGATTAGAAAGGTCATTAAACACCCCACTGTTCGGTGAATTCCCCTTGCATGTTCTTTCTACAATAAAACCTTTAAATTTCTCTTTTTCATAATATTACAGAACTATCTTTCCTATCAGCTCTAAGAATAGATATCAGTCTAGTGGTCAAAGCAGACTGATGATTCACAGGAAGACATTTACAACTGGTAAAATGGTTTGCAGTTCTTTTAACTGTTATCTCTTACTCTTATATACAATTTCCTATGTACCTTTAACAAAGTGGCTTTTATCTATAAGCAATAATGCAGTTTATACAGACTGAGAAAGTAGGATTAACATAGATCTCCAGGTTGATGTAGAAATCAATAACTACACTAAAAAGGAATGTAGAGACTTTAGAAAAACATTGCTGTTTTGTTACAGACCGCTCTTGTTCATTGGCCGAGGTGCATTACCAGACACAGCCTATGAGCATTAGTAACACTGTTTCTGGAAGGAAATTGTTATGCTTTTCAATAATTTTATGAAATTTTACAATTCATCCATACATTTTTTTTTAGCGCAGAAGAGTACACAGATCTGATAGGGCCCCCCACCAAAACACTCCCAGGCAACACAAAAACACAAAGCGCAATACCCTAGGTTTCTGACAATCTTTTAAATTAAACAGAATAAATTTTAATTTAAAAAATTGTAATATAAAGTCACCCACTCACCCACTTTACCCGACTTCTATGCCAGAAAAAGTGGAACTGGTGCTTCAAAAATATAGTACTCATCGTGAACACCACATTTCTCAATGTATTTACACCAGACAACTGGCATAAACACATTCATCAATTTCCTGCTTCACTTTACAAATTACAAAGCTCTCTGCCTGCATCTACCACTAGGGGGGGCTCTGTGTATACGAGTTTATACAATTACTATTATCTGCAATGGAAGCTGTAATCATCTCTTTTACCTAGTGATGGCTGCGTGAAAATGCAGTATTTTCACATCGTTTCCCACAGTCCCCATAGCAGTTGCATGGTCTGCCTCCATTTAAGGTACACCAAGTGTGTCCTAGTTGCGGTCACCTTATATAAATATGTACTCACTACTGCTTTCCTCCATTAGACACAGGCTGAAGAGGTAAGCAGAAATTTGATGTGAAGGCCAGGTTTACATACCCCTAGCAGTCACAATATTCTCAAATTCACATTTTGACTGCTAGTTTCAATATAGAGCTAAAAGTGCCTTCTTCACATCTACTGGAGTTGCTCCGCCTTTAAAGACTGTCACTTGATAAGACTTCCATTAGGCCAAACCCTGAAATGGTTCAACTTCTTTTGGGCATTGAATCCATACTTCATCATCTCAGAGTTCTAATGTGTCACCTATTCAGAGTCCAACCAGAAATCTAGGACTGTGACTTCTCAAAAAGTCATTGAACATAGGATTAATACCAGCTACATGTGCAATGTTCTTACACCGGAGTCTTGGGTATCCCTTACCCTGTTAGGAGGTTTTTACGATTTATGTCCCTCTTACAGAGCAAGTTGTCATGACGCCAGTTGCATTTCTGCAACGAGGACATGAAGTCCCCATAGTAGATGGTGATGGTGGAACCCAGTGTAGGAATGCCTGAGTAGTGTAAGGGTCGCCTAAACTGTCCCTTGGGTATGGTCACTGTCCCTTTAGCACTTGTCATGGTGCTCTTACCTGGATATCCTTGGATCCCAGACGTGGTTGGACAAAGCAATGGAAAAAGGGATAACAGTGGAGGAATTTGTAGAATAACTTGAGTCCAGACTTGTATTAACGTTGAACACAGCTTTACTTGACATAAACTTTCATCAAGGAACAATCTTCCAACTTGATCTTGGTTATCAGCAGGTTTTGGCATTAATTTTTGGCAGACAAACACATTCGGCTCTGCTACATCTGTACTCTCGCTGCTATGTTGGCTGGATTAAACAAGAACCTTTCCTCTTCTGCTTTAACTGGAACTTAGCTGTCTGTAGTCTGTATCTTACTTTAATCCTAGGAACTTCTTCCTGGATTCAAGCTTACTTGGTTTGGTTGTAGGCAATGCAAAACCAGGACGGGACATGCAACCATATAGAACTCAGACAGTGCGCTGCTGGCCCATACACAGCCTTCCCCTGGAAAGGAGTAGACTAGACACAACCTCTCCCCAAGATGGGGTAGGTTAGACTGACCTTCACTAGCTAAACTCCTCCCTCTCTAGAGAGGGGAATAGAATGGAAGAAGGGTTCCATTCTATAAAACACAGCTCTGCCATAACTGCCGCCACCTGCTGGTAAACCAGGCACATTACACGTGAACAGTAGTTTATAACGAAATACATACATACAATATGCAGGACATGGTAATAATTATAAATGATGACACAGAATCACCCATTACAGACAGTGGGGGTCCAAAAGAAGTGGTAATGCCACTCTGGGGTATTACACATGTATGAATATATGTTATGTATCACAGAGAGCATGTACTATTAAAATGGAACTTTTATTAGCGATAAAGGTAAAAGCAGCTCAAATCGAGCTGTTAAAGAGATACAAAAAAGCTGCTTAACACCAGAGGCAATATGTGTATGCAGGGGGAGGGACGTGGATAAGGGTAATCAACCTTTTACTGCATGACCTATACTTCAGTTATCGGTATTCTACTTTTCTATTAATAAAGGATAAAGCTTCATTATTTATATTAAGTACTTGCCTGGCAATAACCACAGTGACAATGCCAAATACTGTCAGTAGCATCATATGCCCATATCTAGTTAGAGGGCTCCAAGGCTTACACAGCTTTGACAGATTATAACAGAGTTTAAACATGACCAAAGTTCATATGCATATAAACTGCACCTCATAATAAAGTAGAGACAATTCATTGAGTATCAGAAAAGGCATTAACAAATATTAGATTATTAGGTTAGGTTAAAATCAATTAAAAAGACACATTTCGATTTTGAAGGAAAGTATTATATATATTAAAAGAAGTGGCACTGGGCAATACTGGTATATCAAGGATAAGACAAGGTGTACTTTACAATGCCCATATATATAGGATAAGATAAGTGGTATTATGAAATGTGTATAGATATATATATATAGATATACAAACGCCAAAATAGAGCAGCACTGTTCAGGTGTGGGTGGGTGCAATTCCTCAGGAAAACGGACGATCTTCCTCTAATATAGTCATTTAGATATGAGGCAGCACTCCAATGCAGATAGTGGTGACCCAATTTTATTCCAAAGCTACGTTTCTGCCTTCTCAATGAGGCCTTTGTCAAGCTGACAAAGGCCTCATTGAGAAGGCAGAAACGTAGCTTTGGAATAAAATTGGGTCACCACTATCTGCATTGGAGTGCTGCCTCATATCTGAGTGACTATATATAGATATAGATATAGTGATAAAGTGAGAGGGTTAATTTGGCAAGGGAGATATGTTCTTTACTGGGTACTAAGAGGTTAACCTGGCTACTGCTCCACCCACAGGTGCAGGCAAATAAAAGGTCCCTAGAAGCTGCTCAGGGGGTATGTTGGATGGAGCAGTGCATGGAGATGGTATGCTACTGAACCAGGAGAAAACGTATACCTCTAGTGTGGTGAGAGCAAAGACTTCCCAAAGTGTAAACTGTGCCTTACTACCAAATAGGAAAAGACTGGGTTTTATTTTGGACTTTGTGCTGCAGTAAAGCATATTTCTGTTAACCATTTGTTTCACGCTAAGGAAAGCTACATTTATGTTGGATGGACTTTATGTTGGTTGGAAATAAACTACTAGTGGTTGTTTTGTTGAAGAAACCTGGACTGAGAGTGTCTCTTTGCCGGAGCTAATTCCCCACACTGTTACAATATATATAAAAACTAAAGTTTGGTCTGCGCTAATTGGATTTGTTACAAGGGTGTCCAGGTACCAATCCATGCCTTTTGTTTTCCTTATGGGGAAGTTGCTAGTAGCCTTATATACTGCTGCAGTTACACGCTGTTTATTTTATTTTTAATTTCCCCCTGTAAATGACCTTCACAGCGCACACCCCCTTAACAGTGACCTCCACAGAGCCCCACCCCTGAGAATAGGTCCTTAATATCAGAGCTTGGAAAATGATCACATTAAAATGTAGAAACTGTACTTGACAGGCAGGCAGGAGTGGCATACATATTATGACTGCTATGGGTTGTGGAGTGAGTGAAGCCATGGCAACAAACTCCTTCTGCTTCTGGATACAGAAACACTGCATTTTCCTGTAGCCTCCACTAAATATAGCACAGTACAAAGGGATTATAAAAGCTGGTATTAAATTCAATGCATCTCTTACCTGCTCAACATCACAGAGGTGAGCAGGTGTAATTACAGCTCCTCCGTCACCATACACTGCAATGGGAAGCAAAAGATGAAGTGTAACTGTGGTCATGTGGTCAACCGCTTGAAAGGTATGTAGGGCCTTCTCTTCTGGTCACAGCAGATTCAAGCAACCCTGCAGTCTGGTTTGGGATCAAGGTATTTAAAGTGGTCAGCAACCGCTTAGCGGGATTCGCAGTGCCTGCACCTCTTTATCAACATACACTAACAGGACTTCAGCACTCCATTCCTCACCACAAATCCACTCTGGTCCTCTGCTGCTGAGTCCATGTGGTGCAATGCTCTTGCATCTGCACACATGACCAAGACCACTGCCAGCCCACCATTTATTTTGCAAACATAAGATTAACTAAAAGCACACAACATTACAACAGTACATTATAGAGTAAGGCCTCTTTCACACGAGCGTGACGGATTAGGTCCGGAAAAACGCATCAAAACATATTGCACCCGCGCTGAAAAAACTGAACAACTGAACGCAATCGCAGACAAAACTGACTGAACTTGCTTGCAAAATGGTGCGAGTTTCACTGAATGCATCTGGACCTAATCCGTCAAACACGGGCCTTACAGTTCAGGTGCAACAGAAGAGATCAGTTCAAGAGCATTATTTGGTAATGGGTACAGTTTAGCACCACCCCAGCTGACTCACAAGTCTGCTGCCCTCAGGATAGATCATCAGTATCAGATCTGGGGGGTCTGACTCCAGACAACCATACCAATCAGCTGTTAGAAGGAACTGTGCCACTTGTGAAGGCGCTGCATCCACTTAAATGTTTACCTGCCCTCGGTCTACATTGTAGAAGTGGTACAGCTTCCTCTCCCATTAAAGTGAATGGGCAGAAAAACTGTAAGTAGCCAGCACACAAGATACAATGTAACAGTGTGCAGGTAACCATTGAAGAGGATGCAGCCCCTTCAAACAGCTGATCAGCGGAGGTAGCAGTAGTCAGACCCCCAACAATCTGATATTGATGACCTGTCTTGAAGAATGGTCATCATTATTGTGAAACCAGAATAACCCTTTAAGATATAAAGGAACTAAAATCGTGAAAATTGACAGATTTCTAAACCACACACATTTCTTCCTGTTTTTATTCTAAAAAATTGAATTTTGTAGAACTGACTTTTTTGTTTTTGTTTTATGAAGCAAGGACATATACATGATTTTATTTTTTTTTATGTTTAGAAAACATAGGGGGAGATTCATTAAAACTGGTGTAAAACTGACTTAGATTCCACTTTTCATTTTTCAGAGTTCCTTTGGAAAACAAAAGGTGGAATCGAATTGGTTGCTATGGGCAACTATGCCAATTCTACTTTACACCATTTTGATAAATCTCTGCCATAAAGTGCTTGAGATCAGGTTTCAAATCTTGCACAAAGAAGTCGGCGGAACACCTCTGAAATCATTATGAAGTATATTGTAAAATGCATGCATGTATGTAACTCTAGTCTACAGATTGAATAACGTTGATTATCCATCTCTATATATAAATAAACTCACTGGGCCAGATTTATCATTACACTTCCATCTTACTCCACTTTTACATCTGCCCAAAGTCACTTTTGGCTCAGTCAGATTTATTAATGGTCCTTTAATACTGTGATAAATGTGGATTGACGGTAGCAGTTTATCCTTCAGTAAGAGGCTTTACAAAAGTCGCACGTCTTTACAAAAAAGTCGCATGTTCTATTATAAAGTCGCATAAGATAAGCATGGTCCCCCCTGGAGTGAAATTGCGCATTTTTTGCGACTTTTTTGCGACTTGGTTGGTTGCAATAGTAAATCTGTCTAGAGATTCATTTACATAAGACAACATGCCCACTTTCACAAAACTGGAGAGCTTAGTGCAGAGCTTGAAAAAGTCGCAAAAAAATGCGCAATTTTACAGATTGCGCATTTTTTTGCGACTTTTTCACTCCATTAAAGTGACTTTAGCTAATGATAAATCTGGCCCACTGTCTTTGTAGGACGGTTAAAAGAAAACAAAAAATCGAATTGTCTTTACCCTTTCAGGACCCTGCCATATTTCACCTTAAGGACCAGGCCGTTTATAGCTTTGGAACTCTTTTACTTATCCAAACCATTCTGAGATTATTTTCTCATGACACATTGTAGTTCATGGCAGAGGTAAATTTTAGTCAATATTTTTCTTTATTTTTGCAACGTTCCAAATCTCTATTTCTTTACATTTCCCATATGGCTATTTTATGTTTGGATCATTTTATGAATGCCATTTTATTTTTGGGGACGTTAGAAGGCTTAGATGTTTAGAAGCAAATCTTGAAATTTTTCAGAAAATTTCCAAAACCCACTTTTTTAAAGACCAGTTCAGTTATGAACTCACTGTGGGGCTTAATAATAGAAACCACCTATAAATGGACCCATTTTTGAAACTACACCCCTCAAGGTATTCAAAACTGAATTTACAAACTTTGTTAACCCTTTAGGTGTTCCACAAGAATTAAAGGAAAATTTTGATGAAATTTCAGAATTTCACTTTTTTGGCAGATTTTCCATTTTAATCCATTTTATTCCGGTAACAAAGCAAGGGTTAACAGACAAACAAAACTCAATATTTATTACCCTGATTCTGTAGTGTAGAGAAACACCCCATCTGTGTTGCCATTTCACATTTGAAGACCTCCTGATGCACCCCTAGAATAGAAAGTCCAAAAAAGTGACTACAGGAAAGAAAAGGAAACTACAGGATGAGGTGGCAGTTTTGTTGGTACTCTTTTTAGGTACATACTGTATGATTTTTGGTTGCTCTATATTACACTTTTTGTGAGGCAAGGTAACAAAAATGCTGTTTTGGCGCCATTTTTATGTTTTGTTTTTTTACAATGTTCATCTGACAGGTAAGATCATGTGGTATTTTTATAGAACAGATTTTTATGGATGTGACAGTATCAAATATGACAACTTTTTTTGGTTCAACATCATTATATACAGTCCTCTTAAAGTAATTTCACTGCACTAGGTGCTCAGCTACTAATATTGGTCCACAACAACAAAAACAGCAACTGAGCCAATACATTAATTACCCATAAAAACAATTTTTATTAAATATCTAATAAAAATAATCATAATACAAAGTAACCCCCAAAAATATTAATGGAGATGGAATACCAATACAGGGTAGAACCACAATCTGTCTCAATAATAATCCTTAATGATAAGCAAAAAATGCATTGCAATTATAAACTATGGCACCATCACTAAGGGATTATTTCCCCCTATCTATTCATACTAAAGTTAACATGTTCATAACTCAAAACACCTGTTACTGTAGCTGTTACAGGCTGAAGTTATATATAATAATAATAATAATATAAAATAAAAATGCCAAACCGAGTAGAAACAGTATTAGCAGTCCTGCCCCCGTACCTCGACTTGCTTTTCGTGTATTATCGCTTCGTCAGGAGGAAGGGGCTAAACTTTAAGCTGCTCTTAAAAAGAGGAAGTTGGCCAATCCACAATTGTAACACCCCGGAGAGGCATTGCCGCTCTCTCTGCCCCTCCACTATCCTTAATGGTGTACCTTGTGTATTAATCCCTAGGTCCTGCACACAGTGTATAAGTATTTATTAATTTGCAACTGTTTTACATGTAATGCGCCTGGTTCACCAGCAGATGCCAGCATTTCTGGCAGAGCTGAGTTACCTAGACTGGAGCCTCCTTCCATTCTATTCTCCTCTCTAGAGAGGGAGGAGTTGTAATTGAGTTAGTCAGTCTAGTCTACCCCTTCTTAAGGGAAGTTGTGTGTCGGCCAGCAGAACGCTGTCTGCTCTGCTGGGCTTACAGGCCCTGCCTGCAAGTTCTACATGGTTGCTTGTCCCCTCCTGGACTTGCATTGCCTAATCCCAAGCTAAGTGAACTTGAAGCCAGGAAGAAAGATTCCTAGGATTAAAGATAAAGTAAGAGACAGACTACAGATGGCTAAGTTACCAGTTCCAGCAGAAGAGGAAAAGTTCCTATTTACTCCAGCCAGCAGAGCTGAGAAAGTTACAGCATAGCAGAGCTATGCATGCCAATACCTGCTGATGACCAAGATAAAGTCTGGAAATTGTCTCGATTACTGTTTATGCCAAGTAAAGCTGTGTTTAATGTTACTACAAGTCTGGACTCTATTATTTTTTCATCACCCAAGTTATTTATCCCTTTTGCACTGCTTCGTCCAACCACGTCTGGGATGCAAGGATATCCAGGTAGGAGCACCGTGACACATGCATATAACACCTTCAGAGACACTGTAGGCCACTCTACACCACTCTGGCAATCCTATCCCTGGATACCAACACCATCTACACAAAGGGGACTCCATGTCCTCATTGCGTAACTGCAACTGGCTTCACGACTACTTGCTCTAACAAAGGGACATATATTGTTTAAGCCTCTTAAAGGGTAAGGGATACCCCAGGGGCCTGTCTAAAGGCGTTGCATCAATTGGCGTCACATAAACAGGATAAGAACATGATTCGTGCAATGTTTAAAAACTGTGTACTATTAAGAACAGGATACAAACAACAAAACTGTGTGCCTACCAACTTTATTAGCCTATTGGATTTAAAAATCTGTCTTAAAAGTGACTTTAATGTGTTTACTGCGGAGCGACCGGAGCAAAGAGCTGCGCGCCGGCGCCCAAGGAGTGGTGATGAGCGGCATAGGCAATATTCAAATCTGAGATATTTCAAGAATTTTTGGCCAATATTCATAAATTCGAGAATTCGTGATCCCCAGTCATTATTTACTTGATTGTGAAAATCGGCAATGTAATATATTCGCGATAAAAATTTGCGATTAGAATATTCTCGATCAACACTAAGGGGTAGGCAACTTTCCTATTGGTTGCTAGGGATGTTGCTAACTGACGATATTCACAATAAATTCGCGATAAATTCGCGATTAGAATATTCGCAATCAACACTATTCGCGAATATGAATATATAGCACTATATTTGAGATTCGAACATTTGAGCTCAACACTACCGAGGAGTTAATTCGCCATTTTTGCTAGCAATGGTGCAGCATCTTCTTCATGCCCAGAAGCGGGAAGCTAAAGAATCGCCCCCTCTGGAAGTGCAAAAATCTAGCCCTGCCTAGAGGAACCACTTTACATTATGGAAGAGGGAGGTGGAAGCCACTCCCAAAAAGCCGCTCCTTCACTTCCTCTGAGTGCCAACAGTCAAAAAAACAACATGGCGACACTTCACCCGAGCGGGGAGGATAAGCTCCCTGAAGCAAGAGCCCCCCGTCATCTCCATTACTTGCCAGAGTGGAGGAGAACGATAAGCTGGCACCTAAGCCGCAGCGCAAGCAATATTGGAGGAAGGAGCCGCAGGCTATCCCCGTGCCGGTAGGTATGGCGGAGGTGGCGCAAGCTCCCCCTGCGCTACTCAGGAGGAACGGGATACAGGGTGTCTTTCGCCATATGGATGCTCGGCCTGTGATATGCCCGCCCCTGGTAAGGGTTGTGCACTCAAAACGTCTCACGGACACCATGCAGCTTGTCCTGTTGGGCTCCACTGGCGGGCTGACCCAGCTGAAATCCCGGATGCCAGAAGATGTTGCTGGAGGACAAAATGTGCAGCAGGATATGAAGCATCTGGGCCCGGATCCCAGTGCCCAGATGGGAGCTGAAAGCTTACCTATGGCTGCCTCAAGGATGGAAAAGAATGATTACCTCGTCTGGGAAGCTTGGAAGGAGCACGTGTCGCTCCAGGGTACTTATTGGCCTCAAACCCTACCTCCAATACCTGAAGAGGTCTGCCCGGAGCTGAACTTAGGTCTCAACCAAATCGTGCCTAATCCAGCAGGACCCTCTGGAGACCTTACAATGGACCAGGACCCACCACTGCAGGAACCCGTTCACGGTTCCAATGGAGCCAGGAACCATTAGTAGAAGCTGGATCATCTCAGACTTACGCTTCTACTGACTTTGGGAGCCACTCCATGAACTCAAGTGATGGTAACTGATTATACCTGAATCGGGCCAATTGGCCCACCTACGTGCCCCCATCATCGCGACGCTGGAAATAGCTCTTGCGCTGAGACTCCAGGGGCCATGTGACCAGCCATGCGCATTACAAACTAGGTATCCACTACTAGAAAGGGCATCTAACTAACTTAATAAAGGATAATAATAGATAAGAAACAGTATCCTTTTCTATAAAATGACCGGTGGAAACAATTAAAATACAATACTAATGTGATTACCGTGAAATAAAGTAACAACTAATACATGCTATATTCAGACTGCAAAAAAGTGCTTAGCATCAAAAAATGCGACTAATGAATGGGATATTTTCAAATCCAAAACAATTGTGAAAAAACAACAGCAAAAAATTGCCGACACTGTGAAAAATACTTCATAAAGCAATTAATAATGAAGTGCAATAGTGCTATAAGGTCCACAAAAATAATATAGATCATCCAGAAAGGCTTATTGTTGCGGGTAATGGAAGTATGAGCGAGAATATTTGTAAGTATTTGGATATCTAGCTGCAAGACCTGGTCATCAATTTACTCTCTTATTTGAAGGATACCACCTCTGCAGTTAATAGATTGGAAGAAATCATTGTGGAGGACAACATGTGGTTGGTGACAGCAGATGTGGAATCGTTATACACAAGTATTCCTCATGAGTAGAGATGAGCGAACACCTGGATGTTCGGGTTCGAGAGGTTCGGCCGAACTTCCGGAAAATGTCCGGGTTCGTGATCCGAACTCAACCCGAACTTCATCCCGAACCCGAACCCCATAGAAGTCAATGGGGACCCGAACTTTTGGGCACTAAAAAGCCTGTAAAAGACACCCAGAGGGATAATATACCGCAATAAACGCATTGCGATTACAACTTTGAGCTAACGATCACCATGGGAACGCCTCCTCCAGTAGAATGTACTGTCGGATCTGAGAATTAAGTTGAAATCGCAATGCGATTCTTATATATTTGCTTATTCGCATTGCGATTTCAACTTAGCATTGCTAAATAATTCCATCCATATCGCTAACTTACTGAGTCAGTAAGTTAACGAATATGGATGGAATTATTTAGCAATGCTAAGTTGAAACGGCAATGCGATTAAGCAGATATATAAGAATCGCATTGCGATTTCAACTTAATTCTCACATCCGACAGTACATTCTACTGGAGGAGGCGTTCCTATGGTGATCGGTAGCTCAAAGTTGTAATCGCAATGCGATTAAGCAAATACATAAGAATCGCATTACGATTCCAACTGTTTAGTACTCAACTTTTAAAATCGTACACCACTTTAAGTTCCAAAGTTGCAATCGCGTTCGAATAGAACTTAAAGCTGTCTCTTAGTCAGTTTTAGTATATTGGTGTGCTGTAATAGAAGTTACATTCGTACGCGAATATAACTTAGAGCAATACAGTCAACTTTACACTGTCAGTTTATTATCGCGATACAACTATTCAAGAATCGTGTACGTAGCGTCTGTACGTGTGTGCGTTACCTCGGACACTATTCTATTTTGCCAGCCACAGCTGAAACCACTGATTTATGGTATTGCTATTTTGGCAATTGAATTTAACCCCAGAAAATAATCTATCCTTTGCCAGACAGCAGACAGTATTATACTTGTCTAACCAAAGCTGGAACACCAGATTTAGGGGATTGGTATTTGGGCAATTGTATTTAACCCCTTAATAAAATATAGAAATTTCTTTCCTGAGTTTCTAGGGGTGACAATTAGCACAGCCAAGCCCCTGATGTAGGATATAGCAAAAAAAAAAACTAGTATTGATGGATTGATGGACTTGGTGGCAGCTTCTTCTGGCGCACCACAAGTCACAAAATGGCCGCCGATCAACCCAGAAAATAAGTGACAGAAAAACGCTCTGTGCAGCCTAAAAACCAGCAAGCAAGTAACTAGCAGAAGTTCAATGATTCTCAGCTGTAAATTGATCCGTTCATTAGGTGCTGTTGCTGACTTTAACCTGCCTAATCTCGCCCTGATAGAAGCTGCGTCCTCTCCCTACACTAATCAGAGCAGTGTGACGTGCGGCGCTACATGACTCCAGCTTAAATAGAGGCTGGGTCACATGCTGCACTTGGCCAATCACAGCCATGCCATTAGTAGGCATGGCTGTGATGAGCTCTTAGGGCAAAAAGTAAAATGCTAACTGATTGGCTGCTGTGCAGCCCTTCAGAAAGCGGGAAGAAATCGACGAACACCGGACCCGAACCCGAACTTTTTTGAAAATGTCCGGGTTCGGGTCCGTGTCACGGACACCCCAAAATTCGGTACAAACCCGAACTATTCTCGAACTGTTCGCTCAACACTACTCATGAGGATGGTCTCAAGGCTACCAGAATGTTCTTACAAGGTAGTGGTCTTAATCAGGATTTCTGTTGTTTTTTATTGACTTTGTTAGAATTTGTCCTGAGACACAACTTTTTTGTCTTCAAGGACAAATTCTATCTTCAAACCCAAGGTGTTGCCATGGGGGCAACATGTGCCCCTGCATATGCGAATTTATTTTTGGGAGCTTAGGAAAGGGATTTGTTTTTGAATGAGAATATTCCAGGAATTGATAAGGTGTACAATTGGGTGCGCTACATAGATGATATCTTGTTTATATGGGAGGGAACATCCTCAGAATTTAATACTTTTATGGAAGAATTGAATCAAAATAACCTTAATGTCAAATTGACATTCAAGATGGCTAGGGAAATAGATTTTTTGGATCTTAAAATTAAAATTAACAGTAAATATAAGATCCTAATGGATATTTTCAGAAAACACACAGCTGTTAACACCTTACTACATTCTGAATCAGCACATTGTAAACCTCTTATTAATGGCATTCCCACTGGCCAATTCTTAAGATTAAAAAGGATCTGTTCGACTGAGGAGTTTTTCCAGGCCCGTGCGCAGGAACTTAGTAGGCGTTTTGAGGAAAGAGGTTATAGTAGACGCCAAGTTAAAAAAGGAATAAATAAAACTAAAGAAAAATCAAAACAATTATTACATCTTAATAAAAAAACAGCAGATAAGATGACTCCCGATATACTATTTAGTACAAAGTATAATAAAGAGTGGCATCAAATTGGAGAGATTTTGTTGAAACATTGGGATATTCTTTTGACAGATCCAGTCTCGAAAGAAAAATGACATGGCCACGGGAGTCTCAGCGCGAGAGCTATTTCCGTCGTCGCCATGACGGTATCACGTGGGCGGGCCGATTGGCCTGATCATATGCCTTCCTGGTCAGTGGGGCGGACCAGCTCAAGTGAGGAGAGTCCATTATGTGGCATGGGTGGATTGGCAATGCTCCATTATTGTGATCCAGGTATAATCTGTTACTATCACATGAGTATACATTGTGGATTGGCCAACATCCCCTTTTTAAGAGCAGCTTGAAGTTTAGCTCCTTCCTCCTGACGAGGCGATAATACGCGAAACGCACTTCGAGGTACAGGGGCAGGACCACTAATACTGTTTCTACTCGGTATGGCATTTTTCTTTTATATTATTGTTATATATAACTTCATCCTGGTGTAAGCTGAAATTTTGCTACAGTAACAGGTGTTTTGAGTTCTGAACATGTTAAATTTCGTATGAATAGACAGGGGAATATAATCTCTTAGTAATGGTGCCATAGTTTATAATTGCAACACATTTTTTGCCTATCATTGAGGATTGTTATTGAGACAGATTGTGGTTCTACCCTGTATTGGTATTCCATCTCCATTAATATTTTTGGGGGTTACTTTGTATAATGATCTTTTTATTAGACATTTAATAAAAACAGTTTTGTATGGGTAATTAATGTATTGGCTCAGTTGCTCACTTTTTTTGGTTGTTTGTTTTACATAATAAAGCATGTTTAAAAAAAAATGATTTTTTTTGTGTCTCCTTTTTCTGAAAGCCATAGTTTTATTTTTTGGGCGACTGCCTTATGTAGGGGCTAATTTTTTCAGGTTGAGATTATGGTTTGATTGGTACTATTTGAGGGTGCATATGACTTTTTGATCGCTTGGTATTACACTTTTTGTGATGTAAGGTAACAAAAAATGGGTTTTTGAAACAGTTTTTATTTTATTTTTTATAGTGTTCATCTGAGGGGTTAGGTCATGTGATATTTTAACAGACCTGGTTGTTACGGACACAGCGATACATAATATGTCAACCTTTTTTAATTTTTTTCACTTTTAACACAATAAAAGCATTTTTGAGAGCCATAGTTTTTTGCCCGGTTGTTATGTAAGGGTTCATTTTTTGCGGGATGAGGTGATTGGTACTATTTTGGGGGGCATATGTCTTTTTAATCACTTTTTGTGATGTAAGGTGACAAAAAATGTCTGTTTTAGCACAGTTTTTATTGAATTTTTTCTACGGTGTTCAGGTGAGGGTTTGGATCTTGTGATATTTTTATAGAGCCGGTCGTTATAGACACAGCAATACCCAATATGTCTGGTTTTCTTTTTATATATATATATTTATTTTTTTTCCAATTTTATGTGTTTTATTTTGGAAAAGGGGCCTATTTTATACTTGAAACTTTATATTTTTTATTATCAAAAACACATTTTTTTAACTTTTTATTTTTGTCCCACTCTGGGACTTTAACTTCTGGGGTCTGATTCCCTCTGCAATGCATTACAATACATTGTGTATTGTAATTCATTGCATGTCAGCTTTTATGCTGACAGCATGCCTGTGAGACCCAGCCTAAGGGTTGTATTCCACAGGCTTCCGTAGAAGGCAAGCCCCGATGCCTATGGAAGGCATCGGGCTGCCTTCTCTGCCATTGGGTCCCTGTCACTGCAGCATGCAGGTGTATGCAGCGGGTGCCCGGTGGTCAGTGACTGCCGGGTCCGTGCTGCTGATCTGGCGAGCGCAGCTCCTGCACCAGCCCCATCAGCCCGCCATACGTGTATGGCGCTGGTACTTAAGTCAAGCCCATCAGCCTGTTAAATAAATAAAATAAGGTTTTGTAATTCTTCAAAAAACAGACAGTGGGAGCGGGGTCCCAAAAGGATAGCAGTATATGTGAACTATTGCACGATTTGATTAAATTGTAACGTGATTGGTGATCCTCTAGCCATCCGTATAACTAGATTATGATTACAAATAATTAATTTCCAAGTTCACCATTCTTTCCTCATTTTCTTCTGGTTTAAAAAAATATAAAATCCACTTCCATGAACTAAAAATACAAAAAATATTGATCTAGATGCTATTCCAGTATCTCGATAAAATAAGTAAAAGTAGAATTAAAACCGGCATTCTTGCCTGGTCAGCATAGCAAAATGTATTTATTTTAGGTCACATACAGCGAAAAGGCTCATGCTCACAACCATTGCCTGTTTTGTGGTCCGTAAATTGCGGCTGTGCATTCCCCATTTTGTGGAATGGAACATCTGGCCCATGATAGAATAATCCTATCCTTGTCTGTAACATGGACAAGAATAGGACATGTTCTATTTTTTTGCAGATGCCACGGAACTGTGTGCTGTCCACATGGAAATACATAGCATATGCTCACAACACACCTATTAAACCTACCTAAATACTTTAATGAAATAAATACAAAAGACCAGAGAGTGGAGATAAGCCGAGGCCTGTTTATTTAAATCAAACCAACTTTAATAAATATAACGAACCGATTAACCAAATAAAAAAACCATGAGCCTAGTCATAAACTCAGACTTGTTTAAACCATCAATACATCAGAGTCCATCCAATCACGGGATGACTATAGTAACCACTAGTGTTGAGCGCGAATATTCGAATAGCGAATTTTTTTAGCGAATATCGGCACTTCGCTAATTCGCGAATATTTCAAATATAGCGCTATAAATTCGCTATTTCGAATATTCGTTTTTTTGGGGTTTTTTTTTAGTTATATTTTTTTCTTTCCCACTTCCCAACAGTAGTTCTTACCTGTCCTGAGGATTCCTGGCTTCCTGGCTGCTCTAGTCAGTGCCCATTGCCGCTTCTGCCGACTTCCGTGCTCATGGAGCGTCCCCATCCATGGGAACGTCTCCATATACTAAAATGTACTGTCGGATTTGAGGAATTACGTTGAAATCGCAATGCGATTAATTCAAGTTATATTAATCGCATTGCGATTTCAACTTAGAGCTGGGTTTATAATGGGTCAGCTTGCTAGAATGAACGAAGTTAACGAATATGGAATATAGCAGCAGTGCTAAGTTGAATTCGCAATGCGATTAATTTAACTTGAAGTAATCGCATTGCGATTTCAACTTAGCACTGCTAGTGCTATATTCCATATTCGTTAATTCTAGCCTATGTAAGATAGCAGTGCTAAGTTGAAATCGCAATGCGATTACTTCAAGTTAAATTAATCGCATTGCGAATTCAACTTAGCACTGCTGCTATATTCCATATTCGTTAACTTCGCTCATTCTAGCAAGCTGACCCATTATAAACCCAGCTCTAAGTTGAAATCGCAATGCGATTAATATAACTTGAATTAATCGCATTGCGATTTCAACGTAATTCCTCAAATCCGACAGTACATTTTAGTATATGGAGATGTTCCCATGGTGATGGGGACGCTCCATGAGCAAGGAACTTTATGGTTGGCTTGGTAGAATTAGCGAATAGCGAATATGACGAATGTATTCGTCATATTCCTCAAAACGAAGATAACGAAGTATTCTACATCTTCGTTTTAGCAACCTATTCGTCAACCTCGCTAATTCTAGAAATCAAATAGGAAGGTTGACTACAGAGACAGCTGTGTTAAATTCGCTATGCGATTTTTTTTTTTTTTTTTTTTAATAGAATAATTATATTACTTGATATAATTATTATAATTATTCTTTTTATTTAAAAAATATATATAAATAATCGCATAGCGAATTAAACACAGTTGTCTCTATAGTCAACCTTCCTATTTGATTGCTAGAATTAGCGAAGTTGACGAATAGGTTGCTAAAACGAAGATGTAGAATACTTCGTTATCTTCGTTTTGAGGAATATGACGAATACATTCGTCATATCCGTCATCTTCGCTAATAATTCTAGATATGAAACCAATAGGAAAGTAGCCTTAAGTTAAAATCGCAATACGCGATTATTTAAATCGCATATTAATCGCGGTAACTAGAATAATGACGAATATTCGATTTCGACGAATATGAAACGAATATTCATTCGAATATTCGCGAATTTCGTCGAAATCGAATATGGCACCTGCCGCTCATCACTAGTAACCACCCTGAACAGATCTCGACAATGCAAATTACTGGGTGGGTCGGGGAGGGGACGGGTACAGGCTCCCCGGGCAGGTGCGGCGAACAGGCAAACCAGCCCGCGGAGCCCAGGCATTTATAGCCCCTGACTCACCAATGGTTAACTGTCACCAGGGCTCGGGCAGACCGCCCGATCCCTGTGACACCATAGGTCATCACAATGACCAATTAAGAGCATCACCAGGCAGAATCAAAATTCTACCCAGAGATCCCAACAGAAATCTGTGGAACTAAAAATAGCCTCTGATCACTGGCCAGAAAACTGACTGACCAGTAACCAGAACCTAAAACACAGGCAATGCAAGTATTGCCATGTGTACCCCTCCATAATATCCGGGGTCCCTCCATCTTTTGCAGCCCCATGGAAGTGAATGAGTCTGTACCCAACCCGCAAGCAATGCAGATCAGAGGCGGACAAAAAATAAGTTCATGAGCCCAAATGATATGCGCACAGTGCCTTGGTAGGATTACTCTAATCTCATAAGCACTCCATGGGGTCCATAGCAGACCAATGCTAGAGTAGAAGGTCTTTATGGTGTAATATGCAATGAAGAGTGCCACAATTGCATTGTCACAGACAATCATAGAAGGTTCAGTGTAGGCTCAGAGCTCTATGGACAACTTATTTGGGGTCTGTACTACACACATGGTTAGTAAAAATACCAGTTTTTACATAGGAAACAGACACTTTTTATTGAGTGAACCCTGTATTTACAAGGCACTGTAGTGCAGGCCAGAGTAGGGTTATATAATAGTGTATAACAGACCGCAGATGAGGACATACTGGATAGAACAAAGAAATGTATAAAAACCTCTGGTCACTTCCTATGCTCGTAGCAGCTGGGCAGCATACTGTATTTTCTTTCATTTCTACTGAACTTTAATGAAATATTCTATGAACATCCTACATACTTTTGTGGTTTTCTCCTTTAGCACAGGGGCAGTCCCTAACACTACTGGACATTTCCCCCTTTCACGTCTTCCACTTTTTCAGTTTCTGGAGAATTAGCAGAGACATTTTGTGAGAAAGGGAACTACGGACAGTCCAGCCCGGGGTGCCTGATATTTCAGCTGCATGAGTTAGAATTGTCCATTTAAGGGAAAGTGATAGCGAGAAAGCAAATGTTTCAACCAGTTTTTAGTTGTCGAGCTTTACAACAAGTAAAGTAGAGCACAGTGATAGAAAAATAATGTATTACTGCTTATGTGGTTAGCGATAGAAAAATAATGTATTACTGCTTATGTGGTTAGTGATGGAAAAATAATGTATTACTGCAGCTTCCATTTAAATTTCCTCTAAAAGGATTTTCTTTCAGCAGTTTGATCTGGGAATGTAAAATCCCTAATATATTTCCTATTCAGGTCTAAATGTTTTATATTGTATATAGTTTACATCTTCCAACCATGTGACCGGTAAGGCTTCTTTCACAATGGCGTCAGGATTGTCCAGCAGAGGAACAGCCTGCTGGATCCGTACTAACGTTTGCACGAGTTCGCTTCCGGAAGTCCACTCTGAAAATATGCCTATATGCTAAGGGCGTGCCTACATTGTAATGTAGAAGATTTATTGCAAAATATGGTAAATACACAGCACGCTGCTGTTTCTGTCCAGTCGCCTCTCTGCATGTTTGCCGTGCTGAGGCCGCATTTCCCGTGCCTTCCATTATAGTGAATGGGACCGGAGCAGACTTCTGGCAGCACACTTGTGCAAACTTTAGTACGGATCAGGCAGGCTGTTCCCCCGCCGGTACAGCCTGCAGGACAATCCTAACGCCATTGTGAAAGAAGCAGTGATGTTCATCGCTAGGATATCTTCAGATGCAGTTGAATTTTCAATGTGGATTTTCCTACAAATCTGTAGCAAATAAAATTTTGCCGCCCATTTAACCTTTTCCATTGCAAATCTGCTGGTGACGCCTGCATATTTTGCAATAAATCTTCTACAGTACAATGTAGGCACACCCTTAGCATACAGGTATACTTTTAGACCAAACCCCATAAAGTTAATTCTATTGTATTGATAGATGCTCTTTAAGACCAGGTAACAGGCCACTGCTGTCTACCATGGGGGACATGGAAATCCCATGAATTCCTATTGCAAGACAAATAAGACTCTGAAACAATCATAAACAGCTGGGATGACTGGGTGAAACAGCCCAAATTACAGTGAATTAATAAAAATGTAATTGTCTCATCTTCTAAAATGTCCAAATGCAGGAGCAATGCAATTATAAATATACCCTATTTGAGAATATACCAGCAGGGAGAGTAGAAGTCCTTCTCCCAATCTGCTTGACATCCATAACAAAGTTTCCATAGGATGCACTGTTGGAAATTAAAAACAACCCTTTTCATTCAAAAAGTATTTAAAAACTGGCTTGAAAAAGAGAAGGTAATAAGTTAAAGATGCCCTGTTTAGGATCCTGATTCTGGGGGACCGAACACATCCATGCATTAAGCAGACAGCTCATTTATTTCCATGAGAGCCAGGCAATGTTTCAGTTACCTGTGATGGTAGTGTAGGAATATTGAACACTTCCAGGTTCAACCACAACTTACAGCTAAATGCTAGGAGTCCCAGAAGCAGGCAACTCCATGACCATGTTATACTTGGGGGACCCTTCTAACGAAACGTTTTAAACAAGGACAAATCTTTATTTGCTTGAAAACAATTTATTTCCAGAACATTTAATGAAAATAAAATTATATAAAATAATATTTTATATTCTGAAGTATAAAATGAAATTCATTATATACTGTAGATCTAATATATAAAGTTGAGTGTATGTATGTGTGTATGTCCGCTAAAGGAATCCGCACCGTCACATTTACAATCACAAAATTTTGCACAGTTGCCTCCTGTGACTCAGGAAACGTCATAGACTATGTTTTGAGTGGAAATTTTTCACGCTTTCCAATTATTTGCCAAAAAATACACTTAGTAACCTAACCGCCAAACTACAGGAGCCATTGTCTGTTGGCTGTTGTGGCAGTTAGCCTGGAAATTCATCAGGTTGCAATCACAGCTCAGCTTCTATTTAGCTACAGGTTATTAATATGAGCTCTGATTGGTTGTTATAGGCAATGAAGGACATTCTTAGTATAAGACAGCTTATGTGTGAGTTAATAGGATTTTGATTGCGCTGCTTAGCCAACATTGTTGTAGAGGCTGATGTAACTCACATGGCCTTAAGTGTATACTTATTCTGTGGGGTTTTATATACTGTCAATTAAAGACAATAATGCCCCGCTATGGAGGTCTTTGTTGGGGGGGATGGGAATAAGTAGGCAGCACTCACCAGGGCTTTTCTTTCTTTGTCCTTTATTGTATCAAAAATACATATAAAACAAGCTGCTTGGTAGCAGTGTTAGCCTGATCCACCCACAGCGGCGACGGTCGTTTCGCGCAAACTCTCTGCGCTTCTTCTGGCCACTACGTCAGCACGTTGAACCGTGCTGACCTCTTATACCCGATACCTGGTTGCCTAGGCGACGCCCAAACAAACACAAGCACAGGTAATCTTCTTTAAAAAGTGCATAAGCAAAGAGTATAACCTCTATAAAAATACACTAAGATCATTACGATCATTCAAACCTAGCTGACCGAGCGCTCCTGTGCGCATTATCCATTTGGCTTCTTGTTGCAGGAGGTGCCGATGTTTATCCCCAACGTGAGGTGGGGGAGGGACAACTTCAATCCCCGCAAAGCGAAGCATATCAATTCTACCTCCATGTTCTTCCCTTACATGTTCAATTAGACTCCGACAGCCCTTTCCTGTTCGTACAGAGCTAAGATGTTCTCTTACCCTCTCGAATAGGCACCTGATGGTTTTGCCTATGTAAAAGCGGCCACAACCACATGTTATTACATACACCACATATGTTGTTTTGCAGTTGATGAAGCTTTTTACTTTCTCATATAGGGACCCAATTCTTACAACTTTATCCTGAGAATTGTATTTACAAAATGAGCAATTGCCGCATTTGTAATTACCTTTTGGTATTTTTCCTTGTAACCAGTTACTTTTTTTCTCAATCGAAAACTTGCTCCTAACAATCTTATCTTTTATTGTATGACTTCTTCTGAACGTGATCAATGGTTTTTCCTCAACTAATCCTTTTAATCCTGTATCTTCCTTTAGGATATCCTAATGTTTAAAAATTGCCGTTTTTATTAAATCGGCCATAGGGCTATACTTGAATGAGAACACACACCTAAACATTGGGATATCCTAAAGGAAGATACAGGATTAAAAGGATTAGTTGAGGAAAAACCATTGATCACGTTCAGAAGAAGTCATATAATAAAAGATAAGATTGTTAGAAGCAAGTTTTCTATTGAGAAAAAAAGTAACTGGTTACAGGGAAAAATACCAAAAGGTAATTACAAATGTGGCAATTGCTCATTTTGTAAATACAATTCTCAGGATAAAGTTGTAAGAATTGGGTCCCTATATGAGAAAGTAAAAAGCTTCATCAATTGTAAAACAACATATGTGGTGTATGTAATAAAATGTGGTTGTGGTCGTTTTTACATAGGCAAAACCATCAGGTAACTATTCGAGAGGGTAAGAGAACATCTTAACTCTGTACGAACAGGAAAGGGCTGTCGGCGTCTAATTGAACATGTAAGGGAAGAACATGGAGGTAGAATTGATATGCTTCACTTTGCGGGGATTGAAGTTGTCTATCCCCCACCTCACGGTGGGGATAAACATCGGCACCTCCTGCAACAAGATGCCAAATGGATAATGCGCACAGGAGCGCTCGGTCAGCTAGGTTTGAATGATCGTAATGATCTTAGTGTATTTTTATAGAGGCTATACTTTTTGCTTATGCACTGTCTTTTTAAAGAAGATGACCTGTGCTTGTGTTTGTTTGGGTGTCGCCTAGGCAACCAGGTATCGGGTATAAGAGGTCAGCATGGTGCAACGTACTGACGTAGTGGCCAGAAGAAGCGCAAGAGTTTGCGCGAAACGGCCGTCGCCGCTGTGGGTGGATCAGGCTAACACTGCTACCAAGCAGCTTGTTTTATATGTATTTTTGATGCAATAAAGGACAAAGAAAGAAAAGCCGTGGTGAGTGCTGCCTACTTATTACTCTTCTATGTGAAGATAACCTTTGTTTTATCCTCACCATTCCCTGTCTTACATCCACATCTGCTAATCCCTCATATAGAGTGCCTGTGTTTCCATTTCTTTTATACTTACCTCTTCTGACTGGGTGAGTCAGTTCAGACACGAGCACCCTACATATTGCCTATCCAGGTGAGCCACCGTATATTCTTTTGGTATTAACTTTGTCTATGATAAATGCCATTTGCTGAAGTGAGACAAGTTGTCTCACTAACAACCCCTTTATATCACCACTTCAAATATAACCTACAGATATCATACAAGAAGTAGGCCTTTTCATATGAGGATGTGAGAATGATTATTTGTAGGAAGATTGTCCTCTACAAATGAGAACATGCCAGAATGTAAAATTGTGACATTCTATGCTCCCCATGAGGAGCTTGTGTGGTCATTAATAATAAGGTAAAATGTTACATGTAAATTTACCATTATCATTTACTATGGAAGTGCACTGGTCCCTACTTCAAATCCTGCTTACTCACATATCACATTTTTGCAGACTTCAATAAAATATTTTCTGTGGTTAGAAAGGTCTTTTTGAAGAACACATTGGTTTCGTAAACCACAAATGTCAGATCAGAATGTGAAGTTCCTTCCTTTGCAAACCAATACTTTTTGGTTGAGAAGCTGTGTTCTCAAAAGACATCTACTAAAACTGGACCCACAAACCGGTCTTAAACCAAAGTAGGTTAGAGATAAATTCACCAAGTGTATTAAGATGTGAATGCCTCTCAATACATTTGGTGCATTTTGGACTGTCCTAAAGTCACACATTTGTGAATTTATTTTATCCAAATTCCAATTTTTTAATGCCAAAAAAACACTTGCAAAGCTTCTGATAAATTCCCCCTAAGGCCTGTTTCACACGGTCAGCATTTGGCCAGTGTTTTGTATCAGTATTTGGTCAGTATTTGTAATTCAAAACCAGGAGTGGAACCTACACAGAAAAGGTGTAATAGAAATATTTGTGCCTCTTCTGTGTTTTGGAACCGGTCCTAGTTTTGGCTAAAATACTGACCAAATGCTGTCTGTGTATACATGACGGATATTTCATTTGGAAAAATCAAACCGAATGCCAGGATTACCCTACGATTTTTGGTGTGGGTCTACAGATACACTTATTGCAGTAACACAGGAGTCAGGCTGTTTTCTCATGACGGAATTTTCGAGTGGATTTCAGTGCATGTGGTAATCAACTGCAAGTTTACACCACGGAAAATGCACTGAACCCATGTAAAAATGACATTGTTGTAACTGTTTCAGGTGCTCATTGCAACTTCTAAAGGCTGTGCACTGCTTTTTCCCTATTATATATCCAAAGCCTTTATTTGGACATGCCTTATGCGGATATGATGAACTCCGGCAGGATATTCCTCTGATGGAACAGTAAATATTGTCTCTATAGCATTTCCTGTGGCAGGAAACAATCTTTAAATCGTCTCGACTATACATAAACTTGTGATGTCACATTATTCCGGACCTACTTCCTGTGGGTCCAGTTAATGATCCTACTTCCTCTTGTAAATTTTACACTTAAATGATCAGCTTCACCTACGTATGAGGGGACTTTCACATTTAAATATAGGTTCCTCCTACACTCAAAATAAAAATATAGCCTCAGCAATGGGTTTATGATATGTCAACCCCTTAAAAAATTCCATTATCGACATCCCACACCTTGAGGAACAGTATAAAACTAAAGAAAACATCACATAATGTATCCAGAAAACAAGAACCTCAAGAGAAGTCATCATGAGAGCCGTCTGTCTGATTGTGTTCATGGCTTTTATGCTGCAAGTCACACTTTCAATCTGTAAGTACTTCTACATACTGAGGATACAATACGCTTTTATATATCGCCTTTTCTGTCATGTTTCTTTTCCTGAATGTTGTCATTTATATACTTATTTTTTATTTTTTGTGTGTGGCCAGATGTTACTTTCAAGTCTAAAGAGGTTGTCTCACTTCAGCAAATGGCATTTATCATGTAAATACAAGGCACTTACTAATGTATTGTTCTGGAACATCTATTCTTTTGACTCTATATTCTGCCATTCCTATATTATTCCTGCTAGAACTTTTGAATTAATTGCTAGCAGTTTGCAATAAAGGTCCAGATGGGTGTTCGGCACAGTCTGGCATTATCCAATCAGTGCTGCCACTGCAGGGACACATTCCCAATAGTTAGCACCCAGAGGGACCATTACAAGCTGCCGGTAATTTCTTCAGAACTTCTAGAAGGAATAATAAATGGTGCAACACAGAGTCATAAGAACAGATTCTTCAGAATTGTTATTACCAGGGGAATGCAAGCAGTTATTAAAACAGACATGTCAGGAGAGGTGACAGCTCCTCCTTAAGTTACCAGAACTAATACATTTGTCTTCAGTTGCTGAAAAAGCCAAGAATTCACTGCATGTATTGGGCGAGGTAGAAGATATACTATTGCTGTTACTTTTGTATACTTCTACCATGTCATATTTATGTTACTTTAACCTTAATTGTTCATTTCATTTGTTCTTGTGATTTCTATTTCAGTTAATACAAGCCCCCTCTCATCATGCTGTAGTAAACCCACCAATCGCCTAAACAGCAATAACATAAAAAGCTATAACAGGACTGAAGATAACACCTGTAAACACCAGGCATATATGTAAGTGCAATCTATCCATACATGCATATGACTTTTCATGACTCTATACTTGTGAGCTACCCCATTTTACATTATAGTTGAACAGTTTTTCTACAAATTGGTTGCCCTGATGTTCATGGGCGTAGCTATAGGGGGTGCAGAGGTAGCAGTTGCTACTGGGTCCAGGAGCCTGAGGGGCCCCAAAGACCCTTGTGCCGCATAAGAAGACACACAAAGCACTGAGGGAAGGGGGCCCAAGCTGAACTCTTGCACTATTTTCCATGAGCCCTTAGCTATGCCCCTGCTGATGTGTGACCTCCCATTAGGGTCGCCAATCCGGTTTTTTTATTTTTTATTTCTGGACAACTTTTCAAAAAATCAAGGGCAGGTGATATATGTTAGGTTCTATGTTTATACCACAGAACAGTGATATGGACAAATTTATTGTGACCAGAACAGTCAATCATTAAAGGAGTTGCGCCATAAACTACGTTTCACTCTAAAGTGTATTTTCATCAATTACTTATTGATTTTCACTAATTTGCCCATTCCTCCGTGAATTATTATTTTATTTTTTTTAATTTTACCTAATCTGAAGTTTACTTTTATTCCCCATGTTGGAATGGTGCTTCTTGGTTTGTCATGTGTCTGCTGTCCCATCATGCCTTAGGGCAGCGATATGTGTCCTGACATCAGCAGATCATGTCACGCTTACCATGCCCCTTGTTCTTACCAATGAGGCTTCCTATGTCCTACATTGTAAGGCTCCAATGCAGGACGTCACCTACAGCAACTGAATATTAACATTGTGCAATGGCAGGTTATTGACTTTAGAAGAAGGCAGTTTTCATAAATGGTGGAATTTGGGGAAAGTGATTTATTAGCGTTGGGCAAGATACATTTATATTAGTGCCACAACACCTTTAAATCTTTAGCCGTTATTGAATATTTAGACTCAGATATAATAAACCAATCCAATAGGAACAAATTTGGTCAGAAAAAAAACCAGTGTCTTGGGTTACATGCAGATACTCTCACACCCAAATAGAAAGACCCCCAGAACCATGACATAAGAAAATATCATTTTATCTCTAAGGGCTCATGCACACAAATGTATTTTCTTTCCATGTCCATCATGTCTTTTTTTTTGCGCATAGGATGCGGACCCACTCATTTCAATGGGTCCGCAAAAAATGCGGACAGCACACCATGTGCTGTCCGCATCCATATGTCCGTTCTGTAGCCCCGCAAAAAAAGATAGAGCTGCCGTTTATTGGATATAATTTTACCCCTTAGGTCGCCATCTTAATAACTTTTTCTTTATTAATGATCATGTTTCTAAAGATCTTTTTCTGTCTTCTCCTTTAGTGTAGAACTCAAGTCAGGAAACGTGGTTTGTATCTATGCCACCTCCAAGCATGTTTCAGCTATCAAGAAATTTGATAGCATCAAAAAAGACTCAAAGAAATCAAAAGAAACGGTGTCTCCAAACTCCATAGCAGGATATTAACGGGACAGTTAGAATTTTACCTGGAACTCCTGCAAATGTTTGGGACAAAAGGAGAACAATAAAGCTGAAGAGAAGACTAAATGTGGCACTTTCCAAACCAGCATCGTAAGCTATAACGTTTCAGTAACCCTCACCTATGTAATAGAAAGTGAATTACTGTAACTTGGAACACTCTTTGTATCTAGCACACAGTTTGCTTCTCGTATTTATTTTTGTAGATTTCCACTTACCTTATTTACCCGTGCTTTGGTTTCATTTTGCTCTCAATAAAGTATGTGTGTCTACCATTGAAATGTCAGAAATCTTTTTAAGTTTAGAAACTGAACTATTGGAAAATACAGGAATATTGATGTGTCTGGATGCCACTTGTCCAGTTGTCTAAAGCACAACAGTGTACAAAAATGCCCAGGGTTCAACTGAAAAGGAACCGACTGGCACTTTGGTTGCTCCCATGTTCTGAATTATTGAAACAGCTTTGTCTTGTATCTTGCCTTTCATTGGACAAAATCAAGAATACAGTATGTTCACTACTGCTCTAAATGGACAGTGTCCTATGGGTATGTTCCCATGTTGCGTAAACTGTCCAGATTTCTATGTGTTTCATAGCAATCATACGCATTCACACGCCACAGCCTTATGGCCGGGCTCGGACTGGCCCACCGGGGAGGCAGGGGATTCCTCAGTGGGCACCCAGTCTCCTGAGCCCAAGTTAAGATTGAGTAGTAATTATTTATCCTTTCTCAGGAGAGATAATTAATGTAACCACTAGGTGGCAGTATGGCCTAGTGATGCAGCCTTCTACAGGTGTACATTGTACAGGAGGCCCTGCAGTATCTTCTAGACTTCTGGGGCTGCTTGCTATGAATGAGGAGAGAAGGTATCTGCCTCCTCCTGCCCTCCTTGCTGTCAGGAAACAGTGGCTGCTGGAGAGAAGGACTCCTCTGCGGTGCTGGGCTGATTTCTCAGGTGTGTGACAGTAGTGAGCTGTAGGAGACTGTAAGGGGAAATAGGGGATTTGTTTATAGCAGACACAGATCTGCTGCTGTGTTCTGCTCTCTGAAGAGTTCAGAGTGGCATTGGGGAGACTCTGCCCTAGGTCCTCCAATGCCTCTGCTTTAGGTGCACCCCCATTAGTGCCACAGCTCCAGATGCCCCCCAATGCCCCCACTCTAAATGCTCCCCTAATATTGCCTCTTCTCTAGTTGCAGCCCTAATACCCCTGGTCCAGGATCACCACTATTACCCTGCCTCAGACGACCCTAATGTCTCTGCTTTAGGTGCACCCCCATAAATGCCCCAGCTCTAGATGCCCCCACTTTAAATGCACCGCTAATATAGCCTCCAGTTACCCCTGCACCATGATCCCTACTATTAACCTGCATCAGGTGACCCTAATGCCTCTGTTTCAGTTATGACCCTCCATTTGTGCCCTTTGCTCACGTTGCTCCTCTAGCACCTGCCATGTAAAGAGATACTGGTGGTGGAGTGGTGGAGGATTTAAAGGGGTCGTCCAGGTTTTCAAGTTATCCTCTCCACGCCATAGGGCATAACTATATGATTAGTGGGGTCCGATTCTGCGACCCCCACTGATACCAGGAACGGGTCCTGTGCCCCCTTGTTTATGGTGTGGCAGGCCACACATATACCCTGCTGCTCCATTCATTCTATTTTGGACCACTGAAAATAGCCATCGCTGTACTCCACCATCTCCAGCGACCCCATAGAGAATGGATGGAGAGGCAGGGCATATGCTCAACCTGCCACTCAATCAAGAAGGGGGATCAGTGGGGGCTCCAGTGTTCAGACCCACCACGGATCACTTAGTTATGCTTGATCCTGTGGATAGAGGATAACTAGAATAGTGGACACAGGTCCTTTAACAGGCGAGCATTTCTATTTTAGATTGACACATATTATGGGCCAGATTTTTACTTTTCATTTTATTTATTTTTTTACACCCAAAGCAAACCTTGAAAAGGTCCAACAGCTATGACACGACAGGTGATAAGTGTCTGATTGATGGGTGTCTGACTGCTGGGACCCCCATTATCAGGGGAACGTGTTCTTTAGACCCTTGTGCAGGGCTGCCATCAGAAATTTTGGGGCCCCTTACACAGCTCCATACCTGGGCCCCCCCAACCCCTCCCCCCCTCCGGGGCGGGACTACGGCGCCACGCGGCAGTGCACGGCAGTGCATGTTGTAGTTTTAGTCCGGTGTCCTCTTTCTGTGCCCTGCCGCGCTGCGCCATAACTCCGCCCCCATTATAGTCAATGGGGACGGAGCGGCAGTCCGGGGGCACAGCGAAATAGCAGGGGAGATCGGGAGGAGGGGCAAGCAAGTACCATATTTTTCTCCCCATAAGACGCACCGGACCATAAACGCACCTAGGTTTTAGAGGGGGACATTAAGAAAATAATATTTTTCATTATACCTCTGGTCAGACCCCTAATGTTAATCAGACCTCAGCTAACAGCCCAAAATAAGACCCCAATAAGACCTCAGATCAGACCCCAATATAAATGACCCCCAATCAGACCTCAGATAAGAGCCCCATGCTTCTCATCTGCCCCCAGTGCCTCTCTATCAGCCCCCAGTGCCTCTCACCAGCCGGGTTTTGAGTCTTGACATGGGCACGCATCTCTGTCTCCATCCAGCCAGGCTGGAGAGCTGGCCAATTGCAGCGCTCAGCTCATAGCCTGGGACCTCCCAGGCTGTGAACTGAGCGCTGCGATTGGCTAGCGCAGTGCTTCAGCCTGGCAGATGGAGACGTGCGGCCCAGGGCATGAGAATAAGTCTCCTCCGATATGCACCGCACGCCCAGGGCTTCAGACAAAAAAATGACCTAGGAGCCGTTGGCTCCTAAACTGAAAAATTTAGCCAAATAAAAATTTTAGTCGCCAAATTTAAATACATACATAATTATAATATATAAAAAAATCGCCTAATTTACACGTCCGTCAGTGATTTCCATCAGTGATTGCGACGAAAGCCAAAAGTGAATGCTACACAGACAAAGGTATAAGGGAAAGATCTGCTCCTGTTCTGTGGTTAGAGGCACTCCTGGTTTTGGCTCAAAATCACTGATGGAAATCACTAATCAAACACTGACTGTGTGAATGAGGCATCAGTGTTCGGTCAGTGGAGGATCCAATTCTGGTTTCGGCTCACAATCACTGATGGAAATCACTGACCAAACACTGATGTGTTAATGAGGGCTGTGTGAATAAGGCATTACTGTGTGCTGTGTTCCAGACACCCGACTGCAATGACAAGGTTTGGTGTCATCATCGTTCCCCATCATTGCAGTCGGGTGTCTGCCGCAGTCCGCTACATCCATTTGCGCAGCACCGCATAGTGAGTGGGGCCCAGCACTGCCTGCACGGCTTATCATAAGCTGGGCCATGCCGGCAGCGGGACATTGGGAAAGCTCAGTGACAGCTCCTATTGAGCCTTTCTATACGGGCCTTTTTCTCTCCCTGTGCAGGAAACACTGACAACTGTTGCGGTCCGCATCTTTTGCAGCCCAATTGAAATTAATGGATCCGCAAATACATTCTGCAAAATTGCGGAACGGACTCAGAATTAGGCCTCTTGCACATGAATGTTTTGGTTCTGTTCCACAATTTGTGGTCCCCAATGCATGGTAAACGTCTGTGCAGCAGCCAGGACGGATCCAGACGCATTCAACTTGAGTGGGTCCATGATCCATCTGTTCCGCAAAAAAATAGAACATGTTCTATATTTTTGCGGAACAGAGGCACGGACAGAAACTCCATGGAAGTGCTCCGTAGTGGTTATGTGGAGTTCCGGTTTGTGCTTCCATTCCGCATCTCCGTGATTGCGGACCCATTCAAGTGAATGGGCTCACATCCCTCATGCAGAGTGCACACAGGCTGCTGCCAGTGTATTACGGAGCGCTGTTTGCGGGCCACAATACAGGCACGGGCAACACACATTCGTGCGCAAGAGGCCTTAGTCGTGTGACTAGACCCTAAAGGTGGGTCATCAGTGACACTTGGTGGTGACAGAAGCGCTGAGTGACAGTAGCTACTGACACCACCTACTAAGGACACGCTCTAAGGATTTAGAATGGACGAGTATGACTTCTCCATTCTAAGGCCTCTTTCACACTTGCGTTGTTAGAATCCGGCGTGCACTTCCGTCGCCGGAAATGCCCGCTGGATCCGTCACAACGCAAGACAACTGAAAGCATTTGAAGACTGCTCAGTCTTCAAAATGCTTTCAGTGTTACTATGGCAGCCAGGATGCTATTAAAGTCCTGGTTGCCATAGTAAGTAGTGGGGAGGTAGGGGAGCAGTATACTTACAGTCCGTGCGGCTCCCGAGGCGCTCCACAATGACGTCAGAGCACCACACGTGCATGGATCACGTGATCCATGCTCATGGGGTGCTCTGATGTCATTGTGGAGCGCCTCGGGAGCCGCCCGGACTGTAAGTATACTGCTCCCCTACCTCTCCACTACACTTTACAATGGCAGCCGGGACTTTAGCGACGCGTCGAAACGACGTTTAGCTTAATGCTGGATCCAGATTAATGCACTTCAATGGGCATTAATTCCGGATCCGGCGTTACGGCATGTCTTCCGGATTTTTGGACGGAGACAAATCCGCAGCATGCTACGGTTCTGTCAACGTCCAAAAAACGTTCACATACTGAATGCAAGACGTCCTGATGCATCCGGAACGGATTTCTCTCCATTCAGGATGCATTAGGATAATCCTGATCAGTATATTTCCGTCCTAGAGTCCGAGGACGGAACTCTAGGACGGAAAGCGAAAGCGCAAGTGTGAAAGAGCTCTAAATCATACAGCGTGTCCTAATTATAAGTAAATGGGACATCATGGTGGTGCTGGCTGAGACTCGCTACTTGGCAAATTGAAGAAGCTCAGTCACTGTGACATGACTGAGCCTGAAGGGGTTAAACTTTAAACAACAGGAGGAAAAAAAAAAAGCACCTTACTAGTTTGAAGACCAATTCTGCAGGGGAGGGGAGGACAGCAGGAGGCACTGAGTGTCACACAAGAACTCACATGTCAGGAGAAGGAAGACTGCAGGAGGCAATGATCGGGTCATTTTCCTGGGACCCGGCAGTCTTTCTGTAAACCTCTCAGTGCTCCCTACTCCCCAGCACTTTCTTCCCGGGCTCTGTGAGGAGGCGGGGCCAAGGACGAGGCATCAGAGAGACAGGAGGCTGGATGTCAGGGGATGGGCTTAGCAGACGAGCGTGGTGTCTGCTGAAGAAAGATTTTTTTTTTCTTAAAGGTACAGCACCAGACGGACTGCCTGGTGACAAAAAAAAAAAAAAAACAGCTCGGGACCGGCGGCCGGGCCCCCCCGGGGTCCGGGCCCCTTACTGGGGTATTGGCTGTACCCCCCTGATGGCGGCCCTGCCCTTGTGTACATAGATTGGCAGTAATGTAATTTAATGTCTCAGGACCCCTTTTTTCATGATCAGTGGGTGTTCCAGCAGTCAGACCCCAGTAATCAGATATTTATCACCTATCCTGTAGATAGGCAATAGGACATTATAGTAGGAGTACCCTTTTAAATATACTGTAAATTATGTACAATATGAGGAGGTTAAGATTTGGTAAATTTAATGCCAGACATTTATGCTTAAAGGGGTTAAAGGGTTTGTCTCACTTCAGTAAATGGCATTTATCATGCAGTTAATACAAGGCACTTACTAATGTATTGTGATTGTCCATATTGCCTCCCTTCCATCACATTATACACAGCACGTGTCCGTGGTTACAACCACTGTGTAATCCAGCAGTGGTGGCCGTGCTTACACACTATAGGGAAATGCTGGAAGTGCTCACAGGCCAACCCCTTTACCTATAGTGTGTAACAGGGCCGGTGCAAGGATTTTTGCCGCCCTAGGCAAAAGAAAAATTTACCGCCCCCCCCTTTGTCATTCTCCCCCCCCCCCCGTCATTCTTCACCCCTCCTTCTTTGTCATTCTCCCCCCCCCCGTCATTCTTCACCCCTCCTCCTTTGTCATTTCCCCCCCCCCTTGTCATTCTTCCTCCCCTCTTGTCATTCTTCTCCCCCCCTCTTGTCATTCTTCCTTCCCCCCTCTTGTCATTCTCCCCCCCCCTTGTCATTCTTCCTCCCCTCTTGTCATTCTTCTCCCCCTCTTGTCATTCTTCCCTCCCCCTCTTGTCATTCTTCCCCCACTCTTGTCATTCTCCCCCCTCCTCCCCCGCCTGTAATGTAGCGTGGCTGAGCGCTTTATGGTCCCACGGGTACAGGAGCTTTAGATTCTTGTACCCTGACAGACTGACAGGAAGTGCACACTGTGTGCGCACTTCATGTCAGTCCGGCCGGGTACAGGAGACACATGCTCCTGTACCCGCGGCCATAAAGAGCTCGGCCGCGCTACAATGGACTGACAGGAGGGAGCGCTGAGCGCTTCCCTCCTGTCAGCTCCTCTCTTCATGCTGAGCCCGGGCGGTGCGTCCTCATGGACGCACCAGCCCGGGCAGTGCTGCAGCCGCCTGAGGCTCTATACAGAGCGCTCGGGCGGCTGCAGCATGAGGCAGGGCCGGCGCTCCTAGCAGCGCCCCTTGCCAAGGGGCGCTCTACGCGGCGGCCTAGTCCGCTTATAGGACGCGCCGGCCCTGGTGTGTAAGCACGGCCACCACTGCTGGATTGCAGAGTGGTCAAAACCATGGATACGTGCTGTGTAAAATGTGATGGAAAAGAGTCAATATGGAGAATCACAATACATTAGTAAGTACCTTGTAGTAAGTTTCTCTACATGATAAATGCCAATTGATAAAGTGAGACAATCCGTTTAACCCCGTGTGCTAATGTGTGATTGGTGTGTGCTATATATGTCCTATGTATCCGTGGTGTATGTGCAGCAGGTGACATATGCATCAGTGGCATGTGACCCATGTATACGTATCTTGTGTGCCACATGTGTCCAATGAATGATTGGTGTGTGCTGCATGTGTCTGGGTTCTGACTGACTTAAGTGCAGGATATCCATATATGTGTAAATTCTGCCACATGTATGTCTGTGCACTTGGCTGTGAGTGTCTGCCATCATACTTCATCTTCAATATTTCTGTTTACACTGTAATTTTTCATGAATACGACCGTTGGATGTTTTGCAGTCTGCAAATTGTGGATCTGCAAAACATGGATACCGGGTGTGTACATTTCCCATTATGCGGAACAGAACAGTCGGCCTCTATTAGAACTTTCCTTGTCTGTAATGCCGGCAATAATAGGACATGTTCTATCCTTTTGCAGAACGGCCATGCGGACATACAGACACAGAATACACAGAGTCCTTTTTTTTTTTGCGGCCCCATTGAAGTGACGTGAACGGTACAGACATGGAAAAAGAATAAGTAAGTGTGCAGGAGCCCTAAGGTGGGCCCCCAGAATCAGTTACACTGGTGGGCCCTAAGTACCCCAGTCCAACGCTGCTTATGGCTCATTCACATGATCACGGTTTTTGTCCGCATCTACATTTTTTGCGGGTCGGATGCAGACCCGTTCACTTCAATGGGGCCGCAAAAGATACAGACAGAACACAGTGTGCTATCTGCATACGTATGTCCATTTTGCAGCCCTCAAAAGAAATTTACGGGCAAGGATAGGACAGTTCTACAGAGGTCAGGACGTTCTGTTCTGCAAAATGAGCAACGCACAAGCATGAACCTTTAACCACATCAGCCCCCCTAGCTTAAACACCCTTAATGACCAGGCCACTTTTTACAATTCTGCACTACACTACTTTCACAGTTTATTGCTCCGTCATGCAACTTACCACCCAAATGAATTTTACCTCCTTTTCTTCTCACTAATAGAGCTTTCATTTGGTGGTATTTCATTGCTGCTGACATTTTTACTTTTTTTTCTATTAATCAAAAATTACCGAAATTTTTGCAAAAAAATGACATTTTTCACTTTCTGTTGTAAAATTTTTCAAAAAAAATACATTTCTATATAAATTTTTCTCTAAATTTATTGTTCTACATGTCTTTGATAAAAAAAGTCCAATAAGTGTATATTTATTGGTTTGGGTAAAAGTTATAGCGTTTACAAACTATGGTGCAAAAAGTGAATTTCAGCATTTTGAAGCAGCTCTGACTTTCTGAGCGCCTGTCATGTTTCTTCAGGTGCTAGAATGCCAGGATAGTATAAATATCTCCCAAATCACACCATTTTAGAAGAAGACACCCCAAAGTATTCGCGGAGGGCTTGGTGAGTTCATGTATCATTTCATTTTTTTCACAAGTTAGCGGAAAATGACACTTTCTGAGAAAAAAAAAAAAAAAAGTTTCAATTTCTGATAACTTCTGGCAAAAAAAAAAAAAATCACAGACAGACTCACTATGCCCCTCAGTGAATACCTTGGGGTGTCTACTTTCCGAAATGGGGTCATTTGTGGGTGTGTTTACTGTTCTGACATTTTGGGCGGGGCTAAATTGTGAGCCGCCATGTAAAACCTAAAGGTACTCGTTGGAATTTGGGCCCTTTAGCACCCAGGCTGCAAAAGCGGCACTTATGTGGTATCGCCGTACTCAGGAGAAGTAGGGCAATGTGTTTTGGGGTGTATTTTTACATATACCCATGTTGGGTGAGAGAAATATCTCTGTAAATTGTCAACTTTGTATAAAAATTTTTAAAAGTTGTCGTTTACAGAGATATTTTTCACACAAAGTATGGGTATATATAAAATACACCCCAAACACATTGCCCTACTTCTCCTGAGTACGGCGATACCACATGTGTGCCACTTTTTGCAGCCAAGATGCTAAAGGCCCTAAACCAATGAGTACCTTTAGAATTTCACAGGGCATTTTACGCATTTGGATTCCAGACTTCCTCTCACGCTTTAGGGGCCCCTAAAATGCCAGGACAGTATAAATACCCCACATGTGACCCCATTTTGAAAGAAGACACCCCAAGGTATTCTGTGACGGGTATGGTGAGTTCATGTAAAATTTTATTTTTGTCACAAGTTAGTGGAATATGAGACTTTGTAAAAACAAAATTAAAAAAAACAAAAAACAATTTCCGCTGACTTGTGCCAAAAAATAAAAATTCTGTGGACTCACCATGCCCCTCACGGAATACCTTGGGGTGTCTTCTTTCCAAAATGGGGTCACATGTGGGGTATTTATACTCACCTGGCATTTTAGGGGCCCCTAAAGTGTGAGAATCCAAATGCATAAAAATGGCCTGTGAAATCCTAAAGGTACTCATTGGTTTTAGGGCCCCTTTGCGCATCTTGGCTGCAAAAACGTGTCACTCATGTGGTATCGCCGTATTCAGAAGAAGTAGGGCAATGTGTTTTGGGGTATATTTTTACATATACCCATGCTGCGTGTGAGAAATATCGCTGTAAGCGACAACTTTTACATTTTTTATTCAAAGTTGTCAGTTTACAGAGATATTTCTCTCACCCAGCATGGGTATATGTAAAATACACCCCAAACACATTGCCCTACTTCTCTGAGTACGGCAATACACATGTGTGACACTTTTGCAGCCAAGATGCATAAAGGCCCAAATTCAATGAGTACCTTTTAGGAGGGCATTTTTACGCATTTTTCTTCTCACGCTTTAGGGCCCCTAAAATGCCAGGGCAGTATAAATACCCACATGTGACCCCATTTTGGAAGAAGACACCCAAGGTATTCCATGAGGGGCATGGCGAGTTCATAGAAGATTTTTTTGGCACAAGTTAGTGGAAATTGATTTTTATTGTTTTTCTCACAAAGTCTCCCTTTCCGCTAACTTTTGACAAAAAGTTTAATTTTCATGGACTCATTATGCCCCTCAGCGAATACCTTGGGGTGTCTTCTTTCCAAAATGGGGTCACATGTGGGGTATTTATAATGCCCTGGCATTTTAGGGGCCCTAAGCGTGAGAAGAAAATGCGTAAAAATGCCCTCCTAAAAGGTACTCGTTGGAATTTGGGCCCCTTTGCGCATCTTGGCTGCAAAAGTGTCACACATGTGGCATCGCCGTACTCAGGAGAAGTAGGGCGATGTGTTTTAGGGTGTATTTTTACATATACCCATGCTGGAGTGAGAGAAATATCTCTGTATATTGACAACTTTGAATAAAAAAATGTAAAAGTTGTCGTTTACAGCGATATTTCTCACACCCAACATGGGTATATGTAAAATACACTCAAAACACATCGCCCTACTTCTCCTGAGTACGGCGATGCCACATGTGTGACACTTTTGCAGCCAAGATCGCAAAGGGCCCTAAACCAATGAGTACCTTTAGGATTTCACAGGCCATTTTTACGCATTTGGATTCTCACGCTTTAGCACCCTAAAATGCCAGGGCAGTATAAATACCCCACAAGTGACCCCATTGTGGAAGAAGACACCCCAAGGTATAATGTGAGGGTATGGCAAGTTCACAGAAAAAAAAAAATTTGGCACATGTTAGCGGAAATTGTTTTTTTTTTTTTTTTACAGTCTCATATTTCACTAACTTGTGACAAAAATAAAATTTTGCATGAACTCACCATACCCCTCACAGAATACCTTGGGGTGTCTTCTTTCTAAAATGGGGTCACATGTGGGGTGTTTGTACTGCCCTGGCATTTGAGGGTCTCCGCAATCATTACATGTATGGCCAGCATTAGGAGTTTCTGCGATTCTCCGTATATTGAGCATACGGGTAATGAGATTTTTTCCGTTCAGCCTCTGCGCTGAAAAAAAAAAAAATGAACGGCACAGATTTTTTCATTCGCATCGATCAATGTGGATGCAAAATCAGTGACTGCGGTGCGGTGGGCTGAGCTGCCTAACTAACTAACTGGCGGTGATAAGGGACCCTTATGCCCCATTCACACGTCCGCAATTCTGTTTGCGGAGCGGAATTGCGGACCCATTCATTTCTATGGGGACAGACTTTGTCCCGCTCGGATCCGGAATTACGGATCCGCGCTTCGAGTCTGCACTTCCGTTCGCAAAAATATAGAACATGTCCTATTCTTGTCCGCAATTGCGGACAAGAAAAAGCATTTCTATATAGTTCTGGCAATGTGCGGATCTGCAAAATGCGGAAAGCACATTGCCGGTGTCCGTGTTTTGAGGATCTGCGGATCGGATCCGCGGATCGGACCAGCGGATCCGTGAATCCACGGATCCGTGAATCCACGGATCCGCAAAACACATATGGACGTCTGAATGGAGCCTTACAAGGGGTGTGATCAATGACAGGGGGTGATCAGGGGGTCTAGATGGGGTGATCAAGGGGTTAATAGGTGAGGTGGGGGTGGGGTTAGTGTAGTGTTTGGTGCAACTTTACTGTGTTACCTGGTCCTCTGGTGGTCGATCCCAGAAAATGGGACCACCAGAGGACCAGGTAGCTAGCTATATCAGACGCTGTTCATAAAACAGCGTCTGATATAGCTGTTTGATGCGATTTTATTCGCATCTACAGCCTGCCAGCGATGGATCATCGCTGGCAGGCTGTAGCCAACTGCCGTGCCGCGCTTCTCTGTGAGCGCGCGCTCACGCGCAGCGTTCACAGGAAATCTCGGCTCTCACGAGATGACGCGCCGACGCGTCAACTCAGAGCTACAGGACCGCCCGCAGGACGCATCCCTGCGTTAGGCGGTCCTGTAGTAGTTAAAGAGGAACTAAAGCCAGAATGCAAGCGGAAAAAAGCAACCAACAAAATGTAACATAATCTTTTTATGTGTCTTTGTTATTTGCTTGTTTCATCAAATATCACAATTGCGGACCATGAAAAATAGACTAGAAAAGCAGTGCATGGTTCTTTCAGGCTGCAGCCATATCTATACCCCCCTTCTTAGCTGGTGCACTTTAGGGTTGTTTCACTCTGCGGCCAGCAGTGTGAAACAGACCAAAGGCAGGACGTTGAGAAGGAGGGGGCTGTGTTCTGTCTTTTGTTGGAAGGAATCTCCTAGTTAGTAATAGTACACAATAGATTTGATTATGAAATCTACCAAGGTAAATCCCCCTCCCACTCAAATATATAGAAGTATAACCCAGACAAGGGTTTGTAGACACTCAGTGAGAGATAATGCCTGTTCTGATGCAAACCAACCTCAAATTTATCAGATTTTCCTCTATAGCGACAGTCAGTATTACACAAGCACGTAAGGCTAGGTTCACACGGAGAATGTTGCGCACCGATTTTGGTGCAGATTTCGCATTATAAATCCACGCAAAAAAACACATGCACAACGTCTCCATTGATTTTAATGGGGAATCCCCGTGTTAAACCATACACTGCTTTTTTTCCGCTTGCGGTTTTAAAAACCTCACAATGGAAAAAAGAAGTGTTCTGTTCATTTTTGCGTGGAATCCATGTCCAGAATGTCCATTGAAAATGGACAGAAATGAAAAGATTTTAAAAATCAGTCATGTGAACATATCCTAACACTGTTATTACGGGGCAACAGTGGACATTATAGGGAAAGAGGTATAATAGGAGAGGACTACAACACCCAGTATATCCAGTCTGTTATTATGTCACATCAGATGACATTACAGGGAGGAGGAAAACTACAACTCCCACTATGTCCAGATTGTTCAAGAAGGAGGTATAAGAGAAAAGAATTACAACTCCCAGCATGTCCAGAGAACATCACAGGAGGAGGTATAAAAGGAGAGAACTACAACTCTCGACATGTCCAGGCTGTTATTATGGGGCATCAGAGGTTACTACATGGAGAGGGATAAAAGAGAGAGAACTACAAGTCCCAGCAGTTCTAGGATATTATTTGCTATCAGAGGAGTGAGAAGTAAAGAACTATAACTCCCAGGGAAACCACTAACCTGTCACATACACACAGTACAGGAGCTCTGTCCACATGGTGACATCACTACGGTTCATACAGGTCCTTCACCACTTCTCTGCACTGCTGAGCTCTTTCAATGGGTAAATGGGGTAAAATAAAATTGGCTGGAGTGGAGTGTGCAAGTTGAAAAGGCTGGGAGGTTTTGAGAGACCCTGCTGATGATTTGCGGCTTCCATATTCTTTTACAGTGTCTGACAGTCTGTTAAAGTGAGTGCAATGTTAGGCCCCGTCCCCTGCTTGCCTGTGGGCTGCGCTGCTGCACGGAATCCGTCTCCAGACGATAATGATGATGAGGGGAGAAAGGAGAGCCTTCACTAACTGCAGGATTTCTGTTTAACTGCTTTCTGCAGCAGCTTCAGATGTCCATGAAGAAAGCACTACAGACATACTTTCATTTTTCTTGTTTAGCAGGGTTTAGCGGCCTTTTAATTGACTTGTGCCGTTGGTTGTCACTCCAGAGCTTATCAATTCACCCTGTGAGTTTTACCCATGGCTTTCAACCTTTGCACCACAAGACCCCTACAACTGCTGAAGAAATGCACCACAGAAACCATTTTGGGCAGTTTTTGCAGTGGTGGATTTCAGCAGTGACTGGAAATTCAGCAATGGAGTTGTCCTGTGTAGATGTACCCTAGAGGTCCATTTACACCGGTCAGTTATAGCCACTTCACATGTTTCTCAGTAAACATAACAGTAATTCAGTCTGCATGACGATTAATGGGACAACAATACTGTTACTTAGCAATCATGCCACCATACAAACTGTTAGCGAAAAGACTTGAATACATAATTATCGCTATTGTAATTTACTTTACTAATTATACAAGATATAGCTGCCTAGTGTACAGCACTCACAAGAGCTGTTGCTAGGCAACAGTGACAATTCCCTATACTGAAGGGGGTTATGCTATAATTGGTGCAAATTAAAATCAGACATATGGGGGGTCATTTATTAAGACCGGCGTTTTAGACGTAGGTCTTAATACCCCTTTAGCTGGCGGTGGATGTGCCAAATTTATGTAGCGGCACTGGCTTCTACATAACTTTGTCATATCCATCGCCTGTCTAAATCTAAGCCAGCTCCCTTGCTGGTATAGATTTTGACCATTTTCTACGTGTAGAAAATTATAAATTAGAGGGGCCAGGGCCTTGAAACCCATTACACTGGCTCTCCAACAAGCCCAAGTACAATATCGCTGGAGCTTCTTGTTCTCTCTTGCATTCTCCTATAACTTGAGGCCATACCTCATCCATTCCCTCGAGGAGGGTAAAGAGGCCCCGCATAAGGTTGGCATACCAATGGAGACCTCAGTCCCTCTCCCGCCTTGGACCCCTCAGCCTGCGTGTCCCACCACTTGAATCTCCGAAGGCTCGAGGCTATGGGCCCTTTCTGATCGTCAACATTTGGAGCGAACAGGACTACCTGCCCCAGTTCTGACTAAGCCACCTTGCTCACTTGGCGGCACCTGAGGTTTTCTTCTTTTACTCCTTTTTCAATACTTTCTTTTTCCTGTCAGCTGTTTTTTGTTTTTCTTTGGTCTCCAATGACTTGCCTCTCAGGCCTATATAGCTTGGTCTCAAATAATAACCTCCCTGTGATTGTTTTTCAGTGCCATGAGCTACAGTTCTCTGGCTACAGAGGTTTTCACTAAAGCATTATGTAGTCAGATCTACCTTTTATGGAGTCCCATACAGTGGTTTGGACTACCATGTTGCTCCCCCAACCCTGGTCTAGGGATTCTGATATTCTGTTTCCCCATTCCAGATAGATTGATATATTTTGTTTGTTTAAAGCTGCTACCAGTTCTATTCTCAGTTCTACCTATTTGGGCTATTGTTTGTTATTAATGATGTCCCATGCAGCCTTCTCTTCACACTGTGACCGGTAAACCTGTGGCCGTGATGCGATGTGATGACATGATTTTCTTCTTGGCCGCCTCTTTGCCCCTTCTTTTGTTTTCTAGACATATAGTTTCATCCTGGTCTGTTCATGCTGTTTTCTCAGCGTCTGACTTTACTCCAAGGGGTAATTACTTATTCTCATGGTGCTTGAATGAAACCCTGCTCACTGATCCTAGTATTCAGGCCCAAATTACTACAGACCTAACTGAATTTTTCAGGCATAATCTCACCACTGACATCTCTCCCCACTGGCTTTGGCCTTCCCATAAAGCATATATTAGGGGCAGACTTATAGCCTAGAAAAGAAAAGGGATAGAGGCCAGGCTCAGACAGCCTTAGAGGCTAAGATGACCCGATTGGTGTATGCTCACTGACAACATCCTCCTTTATATTTATACCAGGCTACCAGAGCTACTAAATTGCAGTTAGACACCGTACTTTGCCATAGCACAGAAAAAGCCCTGCACTGCACACAGGCTAAAAATCGGCCAATTGACAGCCAATAAGCCTGACAAACTCGCTAACAAACTAGAGATCCGTCAATGTATTAATCAAGTATTTAAGCTCCAGACTCAGGAAGGCAAGGTCACCAGAAACCCTAATAATATCTATGACACATTTTCTAGTGTCTACCAGTCTCTCTACAGACATAGATCACCCCCCTCACCCAGCAACATGGCCAGGTTCCTTGCCAAAGTGAATCTCCCTAGTCTTACTCAGAGGCCCTACAACAACATAATAGGGAGGTTTCTGACATTGAGGTCGACATGGTTCTCAAACACCTGAAACTCGGGAAGGCACAAGGCCCGGATGATCTGACTGCTCTTTACTTCAACAAGTATGCTACCATCTTAGCCCCTCACATTAGGAGTTACTGTTATTAACTCCTCCAGGGCCACACTATGCCCACCAAGTTCCTTCCTAGATGCCCTTATTACGGTTATTCTGAAGCCCAACAGAATTCCCCTATCCCCTGCTAACTACAGGCCAATATCTCTCCTTAATTTGGATGCAAAGATATTTACCTCGAAATTGGCCCATAGACTTAATCCGCTATTCCCCCACCGGGTGCACCCCGATCAGGTGGGTTTTATGCCCCAGCGCGAAGCCCCTGACGATGTGAGCAAGCTCCTTAATATTATCTCCTGGATCCACCAACACCACAAGCCCCTTGCCTTACCCTCATTGGACATTAAAAAGGCATTTGATTGCCTTTCCTAAGATTATCTTTTTTGCCATTCTTGGGAAAATGGGTTTTCAGGGCCCGTTTATTCGTGGCCTTACTGCTGTTTATTCTCGCCCATTGGCCTATCCTAAATTGCCCTCTTCCACCCCTTCCCCCATTGAAGTTGGCAGGGGAATGCGGCTGGGTTGCCTTGGCCATTGAACCACTTGCCGTTCTGATACAACAAGATCCCAATAGCACTGGCATTAGCATTGGTCCCCAGGAGTTGAAGGTGAATCTTTTTGCACATGACCTTTTACTCACGGTCACCAATCTGGCTGTCTCGTTTCCAAATCACACTTATTAAAGGAATTCTCTTTAATATTGGGTCTAAAAACAAACCCCTCAAAATCAGAAGCCATGTTCTGTAACACCTCCCCTCCTACCACTGCTATGGCTGAATGTGAATTTGGCTATCGTATATTCCCCGCTAAACTATCTTACTAAGGCATCTATATTACTCCCCAACTGTTGGGGGTATACTGAGCAAACTATCTGCCCCTTTTCTGAGAAATTCAGGCAGACCTTGACAAATGGGACATGTTTTTGCTTTCATGCATAGGCAGGATTAATTCTATTAAAATGGTAACTTTACCCGCTTGTTGTATTTATTTAAGACCCTACCCATTCATGTGACCCTATCTGCACCCAAATCTCTCAATTTTCATATGGGCATGGCAATGTCCGCAAATAAAGTTTGACCACCATGTTTCTACACAAAAGACTGGGTGGTTTTCAAGTTCCTTATTTTATAAAGTACTACAGAGCAGTGAGACTAGCCCAACTACTCCTTATCCATAGTCGCTACCAGGGTACATCTTGAATCTACCTTACTAGCACCTATGTCCTGCCTTGTGGCAGCCTTGGCTGTCCTCCTTCCACTCCTTTCATAAGACTTCTTAGGTTACATTATGATGTAAGGGGGCAGTCCCAGCATCGTTCTGCTGAAAGCACTTTGCTCTTGTTTACTTGATGCCTTACGGGCTGCCTGCTTACGCCACCGTACTAATCACTAGTATTTTATTTGTTGTTTTTTTGTTTGTTTTCATTAGGCTGTACTCTCATATACTGTCTCATATGCTGCCTCCTGCATGGAGCTTACTTGAATTCGCAGTTTATAGCTTTTCATTTCTTGTTATGACTACATCCCCAATAATACCTATGCATTATATACATATAGACCACAGATTTAAGGCTGCTGCCTGTGTGATAGGGCAGCTGATTGTCAGATCCCCTATTATCAGAGATTGCTAAAGGTCTTGGAGTGACGATAGAAGCAGTCTTTTGTATTTTCATATACACAGGACTTAAAAATGTTCTCTGGGAATTTAGCAAATGAAAATACTTAAATATTACTTTATTGTAAGTTATAAAAGCTCATTTTGTCCGGGGAGCAATGATTAGGAGAAATTAAATGGCCGCCATCCTATTAGTACACACAAAACCTGTCCTAATCATACAGCAAGACAAGTTACTTGAACACTGAGATAAAGAGCTGCCTCATCCTCCTCTGCTTGTCAGGGATTATGATTCTGAATACAGCTGATAAGATCTTCCGCTGTATCTCTGTAAGAATGGAGATTATGAGGAGACATGAAGTCCAGACAGGACGATGGAGATGTGACTAATGAGCAGCAGCACTATGCAGTCTCCATTACCACAGCCCCACATAACTACAGTCTGTCCTGTACATCTTCTCTGTACTTCATGTCTCCTCGTGAACTCCATTCCTACAGAGATTCAGCTAAAGTTCTTATCAGCTGTATTCAGGATTATAAACTCTCACAAGTAGAGCAGAGAGGAGGATGAGGCAGGACTTCATATCACGTGTAGACAAAAAGCATATGAAGTGGCGGCACTCACCGTTAAAGTAGAAAATGAATCCTTTATTGGTGCGGATAAAACCAAGAAGATGCGGGTCACAATAACAATGTAAAGAAAGGGGGACAGCTGTTTCGCGCAATCAGCGCTTCCTCGGCCCTCTATGACACGGGGAAAGGAGCGGGTGCACTCTTAAATATCGTCCCTCCTTAATCCCTGCCTCAACATGCACAGGTGTATCATTAACCCCTGAAACACATTTAAATATAAAATCAAAAATAACAAAATATCCAAACTAGACAAAGACAGCTAAATCCTTTTTTTCGTTTAGACCAAGTGGGCCCATTTCAGAACTGAACCCAGACAAAGCCCCTTCTTCCCCCATTCTGCCCCTCTGACTTGAGCATCTGAGCATTTCCTGTCCGATGCTCTCCCTTGACCTGCCCTGTATGGCGCAGGGCAAGGGCTTTTCCATAAGATCCAGTGACGTACCGGGCTATGCTAGGCTGAGTCTTCGGCCTAGCAGTGAGTCCAGTGATGTCACCGGCGCTAATGGGCGGTCTTTACAACAGGCTAGGGCAGCGCTAAAGACCACCCATTAGTGACGGCACCGGGATCACTGCTAGATGGAACAGTGGCCGTGTCTGATACAGCCAGCACCCGCCACCTACATTTGCATTTAGGGGTTAATTATATTTATTGGTGGAGCAGTGGCCTTCCCCCCTCTCCAAAGTATTATATTAATTTGTGGTGCAGTGGCCACAGGGGCCCCCTCCTCAGTATTTGCATTGGTGGCAGAGGCAGCTTCCAATAGGAGCCCCATCAGGGAAATTGCGGGACTCCAATTGTTTACCATGGCAGCCAGGATGCTACTAAAGGCAGCAACGGTTGCCATGGTAAGCCCCCCTTCTGCCGTGTGCACAAAGCACAGAGCAGCAGGGACAGTGTAAAATCCTATTCATAAAAATATATAAACAATAAATAAACATATTAGGTGTCACCACAGAAAAAAAAAAAAAATACATGCGATTTGCCATTTTTTTGTCACTTTATCCCCCCTAAAGTAGGACTCTACTATTATGGGCCAGACATTCCATAAAATGCGGAATGTACATGGCTTTTTTTGGTGTTTTATATTTTTTTTGCGCGGTATTGAATGGTATCAAGTATTTCAATACTTTTGTATGATATTGAAATCTAATTCAAATCAAAAATGTTGGTATCGTGACAACCCTAACTCAGAGAATAAAGATATCATCTTATTTATGCCGAAAAATGAACACCGCAAAATTTATAAAGTAAAAACTCAGTGGCAGTATTGCTGTTTTTCCCATCTCCCTCCCAGAAAGAGTTACTAAAAGTTAATCAAAAAGTTATGTGTATCCCAAAATGGCACTATTACAAGCTACAACCTGTCCTGCAAAACACAAGCCCTCATACAGCTACATAGAAAAATAAAAAAGTTATAGCTCTTGGAAGACGACAATGAAAAAAGGAAGAAAAACGCTTGGTCAGTAATGCCCAAAACAGGCTGGTCACTATGGGGTTAAAGAGTGCTATGTATTGAATAGAAACAGTTGTGCTGAGACTGACTCTGTTCTGCCCAGTGACTAGTTTTCAGAGGCTTCTGCTGGGTCTAATTCAAGCAGTAATAACTGTAACTGGCCAGAATTCCCCAGGTGATGCTGTACAGGACAAAAGTATGGCGTAAAAGTGACTTTTTTGATATTTACAGAACAGACAACAAGATCCAGAGAAAGCCAAAATGAATGTTTATTAAAAGTACCAGATACAAACTATCAGAATAAATCAGACCAGGAAGAGCTAAGAAAGTCTTACGGATGAGGCAGATCAGTGGCAGAAGTGTACCACTGTGCCAAGTGACCGGTTTGACTTTGGGCCAAATCCTAAGGGTGCTATTTCAGTGCTCCCCTGATTTTCATCCTTTAAACCCTATACATGGATCTTCACAGCAGGGGGGAGACCGGAGCGCTGCCTCCTGGGATGGTTCCGGTACAATTAGCAGCTGACCTGCAAGGAAACAGAGACACTGGTGCAAGGCACCAGCAATTTAGGCATACAATATAAAACACTGTTCAGACACAAGAATAGGATACAGGAACACAGACAGAGCAAATCAGGATACACAGAGCATGGTGAACATATACTGATCAGAACATAATCAGAGAAATACAATCATGCCTGGAACCCATGCGGAACAGGGAATATGGCGTTCACAGACAGACATACAAACATATCTGGAACCCATGCGGAACAGATAGCATGGCATTCAAAGACAGACATACAAACATGCCTGGAACCCAAGCGGTAACGGAAGCATGACATTCACAGACAGACATACAAACATATCTGGAACCCATGCGTAACAGGTACCATGGCATTCAAAGACAGACATACAAACATGCCTGGAACCCATGTGCCAGGTCCACCAATGTTATATGTAGCATGTAGAGAGTGGTAGGTAATAGAATGATAAAAAAAAGAATAATAAAAACAATTGTACCTAAGACACCATAAATGAATGGTTAAAATGCATAGTACTCACTCCACTGGTGAGGGGGTCTGCAAGATAAGACATTTGCAACCTGTCTCCCCTGCCAAGATCGCCAGTAGATGGTAGAGATGATGTCCCTTATTTGGATCTTAAAAGGCCTATGGATCTCACAAGGTTCCTCTCATCAATACTCTTTTATTAGGGTAAAAGCTCAACGCGTGGTTCCCCTTCATCATAGTCTAAAATATATATAAATCCCATGGATAGTGCACTTATAAATACATATATATATATAAAGGAGAAAAATGGACAGCACTCCGGGAGAAAGTTTCTTGAAAACAGATGTAGTTTAATCACCCATGTGAAAAAAAGGGACAACGTTTCAGCTTTACAATCAAGCCTTTTTCAAGGCTTGATTGTAAAGCTGAAACGTTGTCCCTTTTTTTCACATGGGTGATTAAACTACATCTGTTTTCAAGAAACTTTCGCCCGGAGTGCTGTCCATTTTTCTCCTTTGTATTCATGGGTAAGGACTCACACCCTTGGACTTAGCACCCACTTTCTTTTCTTTTGGACTCTCGGTGCCGCCATCATTTTCCTTTTTCATATATATATATATATATATATATATATACACACACACATTGTAATAAAGACTAGGTGACCGGCATTTCCGCCATGTGGAGCGGCCATGCTGGAAGCAAAGTTGCTTTGAGGTAACCCCCGGTCATGTTGAAGTATATGTAGGTCAATGCGTTGCAGGGGGCTCCAAGTGAAGAGGGAGGCTCCATGTTTTGCGAAGCATTCCTGGCGTGAGCACTACCTGACTTCCGGTTTACATCATTCTATAACCTGCACTCCAGGCCCATGCGTTCAAACCTGGAGCGCTTAGGTCCCAAGATGGATTTGTAGTGAGTTCCACAGTGGAACGCAAGGGCGAAAAAAAACGTGTAATCACACAGAGTGCCTTGGAACATTGCACTCTTGGTCAATGGGGTGAATATAGGATATATACATATATATATATATATATTATACTGTATATAGGCAGTAGGTTTCCATAGATATGCAATTACATAATTAATAAATGTATAAAAAGTACAATACTTGTGGAATAATGGTAAAATATGTGTACATCATTTAGACTTCGTTAAAAATTCTAGAATAATATCCAATCTGATATAGAGCTAATCAGTGATAATATCTGATGAATAATACATAACAAAATGCTAATAAATTAAATGGGTGGTTACATGATAATATAAACTGATATAAGTCCATTAGGTGGATTATTAGATGATCATACAGACATAGGGCTCATTCATAAGACCGTATCTGTTTTGAGGTCTGCAAATTGCGGATCTGCAAAACACGGATACTGGCTGTGTGCTCCCTGCATTTTGTAGAATAGAACAGCTAGCTCTATGATAGAAATGCCTATTATTGTCCGCAATTGCGGACCAGAATAGCATATGTTCTATCGTTTTTGCGGGGCCGCGGAACCAAAGTATGGGTGCGGACAGCATACAGTGTGCTGTCTGTATCTTTTGCGGCCTCATTGAAATTAAAGAGTCCGTTCCGCAAAATTGCAGAATGGATGCGTACACAAATATACGGTCATGTGAATGGCCCCATAAGCTCATAAATAATTTACACTTTATGAGTACATTTTATATGTACTTAGACTATATGTACTTGGACTACCATTTTTTATGCGACCATTCATGGGTAGGAAGTTGGTGGTATCTTTCTATTCATTTAGCTTTTAACCTTAAATATATACATAAATTTATAAATAAATAAATAGTAAAAAGTTGCGGAAAAATATATTAAAGATTCCTTTATGCAATATGAGGCTACCTGTGATCAATCACTTAGTATAGACTATATCGGTACGTGCTAAAGCTGCATATATGTATAACAATGTATATAAATATAGTATATTAATAATTAATTAATATTCAGTTAAATCTGAGGGAGATAATGAATTAAATGAAAAAACCCAATACATTTCTTTTCTGCACAGTCATTGATAGGCTGGAGTACCCACTCTATTGGGATCAGTTTGAGTTGGTCGGGTTGCCATTGTAGGCCTGTGCAAAATATCTGTAAACACTGTGATTACCTATCTTCCTTTTGATATTTGAATGGTGTTGGCTTATTCTTTTCCTAACCATTTGGGCTGTTCAGCCAATATATTGAAGGGCACTGTAACATGTAAATAATGCGAGTGGACCTGCAATCCATATATTGTTGCAACTGAACCTTCTCACCTGTGCTAGAAATGGAAACTGACTCTGTTTAGTGGGAGAATATGTTGCAGCATTTACACCGTTTAGAACCGCATTTGAAGGATCCCTTCTTCCCATTTGCCTCTTTTGGGGTTGGGGGTTTGATGGTTTGAAATGGTGTCTTTTGTGGTCACAGGTTTGATACTCTAGGGCAGATTCAGATGAGATTTGGGTGCATTGGTAGAGCATTGCCTATTGTTGGGTCTTTTTTCAGAATTGTTCCTCAATATCTCTTTGATTGTCTTGTTTGGAATTTATTGTGTGATGAGGTTATAGTTGTAGTTTGTATCTCTGGTTCCTTATCTGTTTTAGGGCGAGATTTTAAACAATCGTTTTGGTTTTCTTTCGTCACTTGTTTCATTGTATCTTGTATCAGTTCCTTAGGGTAACCTTTTTCTTTAAATCTAGAGCCTACTAGTTGTTCTTTCATTATTTTATGATCTGTACAGTGTACTGTACGCCTAATTCTTTTCATCTGGCTATATGGTAAGTTTTGTTTCCATTTTTGGTAGTGGCAGCTCTGGAAATCCAAATATCTGTTTGGATGCCCTTAAAATGTGTTTTGTGAAGATTTGATTTTTCACTGCTGTTATTTGTAGATTTAGAAAGATGGCCTCAACTAAATTAAAGTTTGCTGTAAATGTGAGGTTCCATTTGTTTTTATTTAAGTCGGTGCCAAATAGTTTCAGATCAGTCTCATCTCCCTGCCAAACTAGGATTATATCATCTATGAACTGGCGGTATAGTGGTATAGCAGCCGCCCTCCATTCATTTCTATGAGGTCGCCGAAAATAGCTGAGCGCTGGCTCAGTTATTTCCTTTGGACCCATAGAAGTAAATGGGAGTGGTGGCCGGGCCTGCGTGGTGCGCTCCCATTCACTTCTATGGGAGAGCGTGTGGTGGTGTCCAAACCCGGGGAGATCCTACAGCCACCACTTTCTTGTCTCTGTTCTTGATACAGCAGTGGGATCTGCACCTATCAGACAATGGGGACATATCCTAGCGATATTCCCCTATTGTCTCAGATGGGAATACCGCTTTAAGGGTGCTTTTACAGGGCAGTATGTATTTTGCGGTCTGCAAAATGCAGATCCTCAAAAAATACAGATAAGTTCCAAGTGATGCCCGTGTTGCATCAGTTTTTTTGCAGACCCATTATAACAATGGCTGTTTTTTGCATATTTTGAATAGGACGTGTTCTATCTTTTTTGCAGGGCTGCGTAATGGACATACAGATGCGGACAACACATAGGGTGCTGTCCACATTTTTTGTGGCTCCACTGAAATGAATGGGACCGCATCTGATCCACACAAAATGTGGTTCGGATGAGGAACAAAAATACGGTCGAGTGAATGGGATCTAACAAACATGCAACCAAAGACTCTGGGGAAGACTTATCATGGGGGGAATTTTTAAAGCCAGTTTTTCAGGTGTCTGTTTTGCTGTAGTTTACGCCAAATTTATCAAATGTTGCACAATGCTTGATAAATTTGGTGAATCTTTAAGTCTAATACATCTGTATTAAGATGTTAGTCCAAATTCTACACCACCCATTTACTGGAGTAACATTGCGACAATTTTTGTGAGTTTTAACATAGCTAATCACACCCACTTTTCAAAAATCGAGTTAGTGGTGCAAAGATGCAAAATGTCAGAACATAAATTTTTGAGCAGTAGTAAATCTTTTAAAAATACAAGTCATGTGATAAGATAAAAAAGCCCTCTGTCTTAAAAGTTGTGAATAGGAGACTGAGGCAACAAGGAAAAACCTTAGAAAGGGGGTCAATTACTATGCTGAAATATGCCTAAATTAGGCGTATTTCAGATCCAGATGGTGGCACAATGGTTAGTTGTGCCCACTATTTGCGACTTTGCCCCGCTCACGCCAGGTCTAAAATTGTGGAAATGGCATAGGCGGGGAAGGGGTCAGGTCTGTTTTAGGCATAGAAAATTGTCTAAATGTAAGACAGCTCGGACGCGCAGGAGCTTTATTAGTTGTCCATAGCAACTAATCAGATTCCACCTTTCATTTTTGACCGCTCCTTTGTAAAATGAAAGGTAGAATCTGATTGGTTGCTATGGGTAGCCAGTTCTACTTTACACCAGTTTGATAAATGACTCCATATATCCTTGAATTAGTGCAGATGCTGCTGTGATCACATGACTTTATTAACTAGCATTATTTCTCTACAGGCAAAGCTTGTGTAACACAGTTTGTATTTTAGCTACATACTGTATCTTCTCCTAAAGGGCAGCAGTCTACTACTCTGACACATATAGATATGAATAAAATATGTAGGCTGCATGTAAAGATGCTAACAAACAGCAGAGAGCACTAATTTTTTTAATTTTAGATCACAAACTTAAATTTACATATTAGGTTTCATATTCTACAAGGCTTTTAGTAAATCGCTGAAAGTATACCTTTACTTTACCCAGATATTGTATACTGCACTATATGTTTCTAAGAATTTATCATAAGGGTAATATTTGAAATCAGTTTTGCTTCAATCTAAGTTGTCGTACTTTGCGCCAAATTTATCAAATGGCACACAATGTTAAATCTAGCGCATTTTTAAATCCTACTGCTGTGTTTTGTAACTTTTTTGCAACTTTATACTAAAAAACAGAGTTAGCTAGGCCCACTTTCCTACCTACTTTTCAAAATTGAAACGAGTTGTGTAAAAATGCAAAACGTTACAAATTTGTGAAGCAAATAACAAAAAAGCCACAAAAGCCCTATTTTGCACCTTTCTGAAGCCAGAACTGTGGAGTACAGGCCTTGATAAATTCCTTCCCTGACTTGATCTCTGATTCACATTATCTGTTATGTGATGCATTGTTACATGTAAGTTTTCCTGTACAATTCTCACAACTGTTAAGAAGCAGACATTGATTTGCCATGCTACTTGAACAGATTTGGCTTAAGGCTATGCCTAAGGGAATTAGTTGCCCCCTGATATTCACCCTTTAACTATACAGCGAAATAGACTTCGCTGCAAGGGAATCACCAGGCCACTACCTCTTAGAATAGTCTCTGTTCAATTGACGGCTGACCCATGGTGGTCAAAAGACACTAGTGCAGAGCACCGAGGGATCAGGCAAAACCGTAGCAAGTAACAGCTATCCTCTCCAGTGGCGGTCCCACTGGGTAGGAGAGAAGAAAGGCTGACGGGTCACCAGAGCGCAGGAGCCAGGAAGCCTGTAAGCAGAGCTGTGCCTGCCCATTTCTGCTAGGGAAAGCAGAGCGGCGGCATGCAAAGGCCATCATCATAACAATAGCCCTTAGGTTCAGCATCCAATAAGTATTGTGTACCTTCCCGGATGTTCATCTTCATTCTGTGCTTCTTCTTTTGTTTAATCTTAATAAAGTTGAATGTTATTAATATTAATAACAAAAGCTGTTTATATTCAGGTGATGAAATAGCAAATGAACTGATTAATATTCCACCTCAGGAACCCAGGGCTCCACAGCAACATAGCGCAACTTTCATAGCTTCCAGTGGTAATTGATTGCAGTCTATCTAACAATCGCATGTTTAAGTCCCCTAGGGGAACTAAAAATATGCATAAAATTCAAATCACCCCCCTTTCTCCATAATAACCATCTGCAGTGCTGCATTCCAAAACACACATGCTATTAAAATAAATAAGTATTTATTCCTGTAGGTGAACGCTGTAATGGAAAAAGAAATCGCCCACTTTTTTTGCCCATTTATCTCCCCTCAAAAAATCAATAAAAAGTGATCTAAAGGCCATACACACTCCAAAACGATATCAATCAAAACTACAGATCGCCACACAAAAAATGAGCTCTCACGCCACAGACATAACTATAAAAAAGCTATGGGGGTCAGATGCAAAGAAAAAATTTATATTTTCCAAAGTTTTTTTTCTTTTAAGCAATAAAAGACAGGAAAAACTATATAAATGTAATATAAGTGTAATCGTGAAGACCTATTTTAAATTTTTTCAAGCTTCCTACTATATCATATGCAATATAAAATGGTGCTATAAGTACTTGTCCCACAAAAAACAAGCCATCATATCGCTAATTGAATAGAAAAGAAGTTATGGCTCCTGAAAGACAGGGAGTAAAAAATAAAAGCGCAAAAACAGAAAGTCACCCTGTGCCTAAGAGGTTAACCCCTTGCCGCAAACGGGCGAAACTGTATGTCCAGATTGCATGTAACTTGCTACACATGATAACGTGTCAGCCCCTTGACAGTGTCTGCTGTCAAGGACAGAGGAGACTATGGAGCAGCCGGCAAAGGATCAATCAGAGTGGTTCCTTGTCAGTGATCATTCTGATTAGTGCTGGCACCGATCCCAGACATTTAACCCCTTACATTCCATGGTCAGTAGCAACCACTGATGTAAGGGGTTATCAGAGGGAGGAAGCTCACCTTGCCTCCTAAAAAAACCTATAAAAAGTAATCAAAAAGTAATTTGTACCTTAATATAGTACCAATAAAAACTATAGCTCATCCCACAAAAAACAAGCCCTCAGACAGCTACGTTGACAGAAAAATAAAAATGGTATGTATGGATGTTAGTATATGGCGATGCAAAATATTACTTATTTTTAATTTTTTTAAAGGGATTTTATGATGCAAATGTAGTAAAACATGAAAACAACAATATAAATTTGGTATCACCATAATGTTTTTGACCCACAGTATAAAGTTCATATTATATATACTGCATGGAGAACCCCATAAAAAAATAAAAATAAAAAAACACTGATGGAATTGCAATTTTTGTACACCCTGCCTCCTAAAAAAATAGTATATAAAGTAATTTGTACACTGGTATGGTACCAATTAAAATTACAGCTTGTCCTGCAACAATTGAGCCTGCACACTGTTCAACCAACAAAAAAAATGAAAAGTTCATGTTAGAAAATCCAGATGCCGCTCCTTCCCTTCTGAATGCTGCCGTGTCCCCAAATAGAAGTTTATGACAACATACGGGGTGTTGCCACATTAAGGAAAAAATGCATAACAAATTGTAGGGTGCATTTTGTAGTTTCCAAAATGTTGGCAATTTTTGGGGGTTTCCTTTCTATGAGTTCCTCAGGGTCTCTTCAAATGAAACATACCGTAGCACCTGAAAACTATTCCAGCAAAATTTGTTCTCCAAAAACCATATAGAGCTCCTTCCTTTCTGAGCCTTGCAGTTTGTCCATACAGCAGTTTACAACCACATATGGGGTGTTTCTGTATACTTCAGAATCAAGGTAATTAATACTGAGGTTTGTTAGGCTGTTTGTTGTTGTTTTTTTGGCTGTATTGCAGGACCAAATGGAAAAAAATGGAAGATCTGCACAGAAAAATGGCATTTTAAATTTGACCTCAACTTGCTTTAATTCCTGTGGAACACCTAACGGGTTAAGAAAAAAATCAGTTTTGAATAATTTGATAGATGTAGTTTCTAAAATTAGGTAATTTATTGTTGGTTTCTATTATGTAAGACCCACAAAGTGACTTCATAACTGAATTGGTCCTTAAAAAAGTCGGTTTTGAAAATTTTCTTAAAAGGTTTAACTATTTTGTGAGGTATTATTATCCATCTTAAGAGCAGAGAAATTCAAATGTAGAAAATAGAAAATGTTTATAAATTTTCAGTAAATTTTGTTTTTTTTATAAATAAAAATATAATATCGAGCCAAATTTACCCCTAACATGAAGTACGAAGTATCATGAGAAAATATTATCAGAATCACTTGGATAAGTAAAATCGTTCTAAAGGTATTACCACATAAAGTTATGTACAGGGGTTTTATGTACATTGGCCTCTATGATTATAATCCAACTAAGCCCTTTATGTTTCTTTATGTATTGTTACATGGTAAGCGGTGAGTGAGAGCTGCTCCGTCTCCTACCGCTCAAAAACCCCATACATCTACGAATAATAGGACTCCCTGAATCTGTCTCTGGGAAAGAGCTGCACTTACTCTGTGAGCGGGACTTACCGGCAGCACTAGGCCTTCAGGCGGCTTGCAAAGTTGAGAGAGCACATAGGGTGGGACCGGCGAGAGAAGTGTCGGACACCCGAGGGGAGGAAGATAACAACCGCAGACCCCTGAAGCCAAGAAAAGTCATTGTAAGGTATCTGGACTATTATGATAAATCTGAAATATTGCGCTCCTATAAGAGCAGGTCCAGAGCCCTTTAACTAAAGGGACATCGCATACTGATATTCGGCGACTTTTCAGCCGAGGTCACGAGACGCCGCAGAGCTTTCTCACAGATATGCTCGATGCTGTTTCAACAGAAGAGGAAATTTGCTTTAATGTATCCAGCGACCTTAAAGGTTTTCCAGGCGGATGGTCAAGTAAACATATACACTTGCCTAGAAGAGGCCAAAGTCCTACAAGAGGAGACAAGTGAAAGTCGCAGAGTGGACCCCTCGGACAATTCTACACGCCGAAAGCATTTGTCATCTTGGAATTCACTGCCGGCAGTGCTTTTTTGTTAACTTTGCTTTTTGTTTCAGCGGTTCTTTGAACTTTCTGCCTATGTATTCTTGTCACTTTAATTGAAAGTTATCGGTAGAAATGAGTAGGCCAGCGTTATAACTAGCAAGGACTCTTAGTCGGTTATGTTCGCATTGAGCGTAGGATACCAGATGAAAATGCATATGATACTATACTATGCTTTGGTATGTTATAATACATACTTGCCCTACTATGTTGGGAAGAAGAGAAGTCATGAGATATGGGAATTTGAGCAATGAGGAATATCTAGAGATGTTCAGTTTAGAAGTTACTGTTGTTTTACAAGTTAAGGGTGAGGGGGGGGAGGCGGAGGGTTATTTTTTGTTTTACTACTTCACTATGGATCTATCATGTGTCGGGCCTAATTTCTTATCCAGGGAGACTGAGTTGACACACCTTATACCAATAGCTGATGGTTAAGATCGTTTCCTGCAATGTGAAGGGACTTAGGTCCCCACAGAAGTGTCTAATTGTGCTGCGACACCTTAATAGACTGTGAGCGGACGTTGCCCTCCTCCAGGAAACTCACCTGGGGGAGGACGATTTTCTGAGGATAAGGAAACTATGGGTTGGAGAAGTTTATGGATCAAAGGCACTCAAGCGAAAGGCTGGAGTATTGATCCTGATAAGGAAAAATCTTAATTATCTGGTGTCCCCCCACTCCTGCGACGACGAGGGCAGAATTGCTCAGATTACTATGCAATCAGCAGGAAAAAAAAAAGTGTATATAACATCTATGGTCTAAATGACTCCTGTAAAAAATTCTATAGAGCAGTCTCAGAGAGGATGCTAGGAGATAAGATAGTAAATAAGATAATACGGGGGATATGAATGTAGTGGCGGAGTGGGGTGAAGATAGGAGTTCAGACAGAGGATCTATTCCCCCAGTGAAGCGTAATGTCCATATATTACAGGATCTGATGTCCACATTCAATTTGGTAGATGCTTGGAGGACACTACACCCGGAAGGGCATGATTTCACGCATTATTCATTAGTGCACAAATCATGGTCCCGTATAGACTACTTATTACTGTCAAGAAATCTATTTGGGAGATGCAGATCCTCTACCATAGAGGATTTGGTGATCTCCGATCACGCACCGGTTACGGTATGGTTACAAGATTATACACCGAGAGGCCCAGACTATATTTGGCGCTTCCCATCAGATCTGTATGATAATGCAGATTTCCATAAATTACTGATGGGATGGTGAGATGAATATATCAGCACTAATGATCTACCCTATAATGCCCAGCTGACTTGGGATGCTGGGAAAGCGGTGCTGAGAGGGCGCTTGATCTCTCATGTCGTGGGACTTAAAAAGAAAATAATGGCTGAAATTGAAACTTATGGGGCAAAGCTCAGAAATGCATATTTAGCTTTTACAACATGCCCGTCAGATGGGAAGGAGGGTGCGTGGAAGAGAGAGAAGCAGGTATATGAGTATTGGCTCCAAAAGAAGGAGTTACTGTACAGATCCAGAGCGGATGCACAACTCTACAAATTCGGCAATAAAGCCGGGAAATTACTGGCTAGATTAGCAAAGGGTTTCTATCACCCTACCCCTATTTTAGCTTTAAAAGATAAAAAAGGGCAATTAAAACATGACCCCAAAGATATAAATTAAGTAATAAAGGAGTTTTATAGTGACCTATATAAATTCAAGAAGGAGAATGTGGAGAGTGGGAATAATTGGTTGAACTCCATAAATTTAACACATATCACCCCAGAAGACGTAACCTCCCTTAACGCCCCGATAACATCGCAGGAAATCCAGGCAACAATATCAAGTCTGAAGTTAGGGAAGGCCCCAGGACCAGACGGTCACACTGGGGAATTCTTTAAAATCTTAGGGGAAAGAATCACGCCACTTTAAGGCCCCAATCACACGTCCGCATTTCTGTTCCGCATTTTGCGGAACGGAATTGAGGCCCTATTCATTCCTATGGGACACTCTATGTCCCGCCTGGGTCCACAATTGCGGATCCGTACTTCCGGGACCGCAATCGCGTTCCCGAAAAAAAATAGAACATGTCCTATTCTTGTCCGCAATTGCTTTGGGCTTTGTAAAAGGCCGCTCTGCTGTTACGAACATCCGAAGGGTCTTGACGTTGTTAGATGAGATCAAGATGAGACCGGCTCTACATCCATCCCCAGCCCTGTTGGCGATAGACGCCGAGAAAGCATTTGATATTGTGAGCTGGGGATGGATGGAAAGAGTTCTGGATAGGATAGGATTGACAGGAAACTTCAGGTCTTATTTGAAGGCTTTTATGCGAATCCTTCAGCAAGGGTCCTACCCCGGGATATCTTTCGCATGCTTTTCCCATAGGCAAAGGAACGAGACAAGGATGTCCCCTTTCGCCGTTGTAATTTAATATTGCCTTAGAACCACTGTCTCGTTACCTAAGCAGTACCAGGGAATTAGAAGGGATAAAAGTAGGATCTAAAGAGATAAAACACGCTTTATATGCAGACGATCTACTAGTCTTTTTAGCAAGACCACATAGGGATTTACCTCCCTTGATACATAAACTAACAGAATTTGGAGATGCGTCTGGATTCAAAGTAAATGCAACTAAAAGTGAACTCTCTCAGACACATCGAGCTATGGAGAGAGGTTTTTGTAATCTCCCAGTGAAGTTAGCTACGCAGACCATCCGTTATCTGGGCATTAATATAGGGAAAACTCCAGAATCTATATACTCTCTGAATTATCCCCCTCTGATTCGGAAAATTCAGGGAGATATTGAAAGATGGATACAGCTTCCCCTTTCCCTGTTAGGCAGGTGAAATCTACAAAAAATGATTAGCTTCACCCGTCTACTCTACCCTATTCAGACAATACCATTGTTAATTAAGCATGCAGATATTCAAACGCTAGAAACAGCGTTTCTTTATTTTCTGTGGAGAGGCAAACTCCCGAGAATCTCAATGCGGAAACTACAACTCCCCAGGGAGAAAGGAGGGGTAAATTTTCCAGACATTAGGAGATATAGCCTTGCCAGTAATCTCCGACATGGTTTGGACTGGCTGACTGGTAGGAGCAGCTACTCAAATTTTAAGCTGGAGTCACATCTTGCCTCTCCTTGGTCTCTAACCGCACTGCTTCACACTAAATATGCAAACCTGCCACAACTTCTAAAGAAAAGCCTCATAATAAAAAACACAGTAGCAACGTGGAAAGCAGTTACCGTATTTTTTGTCCAAGCATATGACTATTTGGGGGCATCCCGAGTTTTCAGAAGGCAGGCAGAATAAACAATTTAAAGAATGGAGACTTAAAGGAGTGCGAACGGTAAATGACTTATGGCACAGTACAGACCGTCGTTACCTCAGGTTTGATGAACTATGCTCCAAATATGCCCTAATGTCTAGCCATTATTTGGCATTTCTCCAAGTCTATAACTTTTTAAAGCCCCGCACAATAGACTTTGGGAAAAAGTTCCCCACAAACAAATTCGATCTCTTGCGACGTACAGACGCAGCCCCATTGTCCTTGTCTGAGTTGAGTGGCAGGTTGCAGGCAGCTCGATTAAAGACCTTCCGTCTGAACCATTCAAAGCGTGGGAAAAAGAGCTTACTAAGCCGGGTGTTCAGGATAATATATTAAAGGGCTGGTTGACTCTCAGGAGGGTAACCCCCAATGAAGGATGGTGAGAAACACAATTTAAAATAGCCCATAGGGCAGTCTATGGGTTTTATAATACACGACTTAGCACACAGGCAGGCAGGATAACGCATTGCCCGAAATGTCAGCTGGAGAACACCAACCTATATCATGGGTTGTAGGAGTGCCCACAAATGACAAACATCTGGAAGGCTTTCACACAGTGGCTAAAAGAGGTATTGCATACGATCCCACTAGTTCCAGAGTTAATTCTGTTTCATTACCATCCTGAAAATGCACAAATAACGCAGATAACACGTGTGTATTCTGGCAGCCAAACGCTGTTTGCTGAAGAATCGGTTATCCCTTTCGATCCCCTTGATCAGTGATGTAGTTGCCCAGATAAAGTGGTGTTTAAGGAGAGAATTCTTCGCAGCAGAGTAGGGGACTGAAAAGCTAGTCAAGAAGCTTATGACTAGATGGAGAGGTTTTATTACTAATGTGATGGACCTCACTGAAATTAAAGAGCTCATGGACCCATTGAAACACACATCCTGGTACCTGATGGAGCAGTTAAAAGGTACTCTAGGAAAGCTAAAACAATAAGGGATATCAAGTCTCATGATTGAGACATCTCCCTGGGGGTCTCGGCACATGATTTTCTTATGTACCTTCCAGGTTGGAAGGAACTGGGAAAGGGGGGGGGGGGGGGAGTGCAGATCCAGTAGCGGTTATGTTAAAATACTGATGTTATCCTTATGATATTGATCTGACTAAATAGATGTCCATTGTAACACATGATAATGTAATCGAGAAAATACTTTCTTGTGATCTTGGACAAATATGTTTTATATTTTTCTTTGCTGTAGGACAAAATTTGAAAATTTAATAAAAAAATAAAAAAACATATAAGCCTCAACAAAAACTCCTATGAAATTACCTGCAGCATCATTATAATTACTTGCAATTGTTCCCCCCATCATCCATTATTTATCACCTCTCCTGTGGATGTTTTTGTGGAATAACATCTTTAATTTCATGAAACACCTCTTCTGTACTATATCATTCACCCACTAGATGGCAGTAGCTTCCAGTTTTTCTAAACACAAATGCAATTTAAAACACAAACTTGAACTAATCAAGATAACACATAGTGCTATCTTGTGACAAACGCCATTCAAATCCGTTGAAAAAGCCAATTAAAATTTTCTTGCCATTTTTTACGTAACGCGTTAACCATCAAGTTTAGCTTGGTTACATCTTTATATACACGCAAACTATATCTATCTATCTATATATATATATATATATATATATACACATATATATATATATATAAATTAATTTCCACGGCACATCCAAAAATGAGTGTAAATTTATTTACCAGAAAATCGCGACGTTTCGGTAAGCCCAATGGTACCTTTCTCAAGCAGTGGTAACCACTGCTTGAGAAAGGTACCATTGGGCGTACCGAAACGTCGCGATGAAATATTAGATGAAATATTTTTTTTTCTCTTATTTTTCTTTGTTACAACCTAGGTGCATCTTGTAGGGCGAAAAATACGGTGACTGTGTAAATGTATAGCTTGTGGCTTCTGGTAGTCATCCTTTTTTTTGGCTCACTGTGTCTGTAAGGTTGGCCACCCCTGTATTATACATTATTATTCAACCAACATTTTCAAAATTTATCAAAATAATCCTTCTTTCCCCTATTATTATATATTATCCTCTCCATCTTTATAATATTCTCTACCGATCTCTTCCAATCTACTACCAAGGGTGGGTCCTTTTTAATCCATTTTTTAGTTATAATAAGTCTTGCCTGAAATAGGAGTTTACAAAGTACCCTCTTATCCACCTTTGGAACCCGAAATTGTACTGTGCCTCCTAATATACAAGCCACTGGATCTCCTTCTAGTTGTACTTAACCGCTACAGGACCGCCTAACGCAGGGATGCGTCCTGCGGGCAGTCCTGTAGCTCTGAGACGACGCATCGGCGCGTCATCTCGTGAGAGCCGAGACTTCCTGTGAACGCGCGCAGGGGCCCTAAAACCAATGAGTACCTTTAGGATTTCACAGGGCATTTTTACACATTTGGATTCTCACGCTTTAGGGCCCCTAAAATGCCAGGTCAGTATAAATACCCCACATGTGACCCCATTTTGGAAAGAAGACACCCCAAGGTATTCCGTGAGGGGCATGGCGAGTTCACAGAATTTTTATTTTTTGGCACAAGTTAGCGGAAATTGATATATATTTTTTTTTAATTTTGTTTTTTACAAAGTCTCATATTCCACTAACTTGTGACAAAAATAAAATTTTACATGAACTCACCATACCCCTCACAGAATACCTTGGGGTATCTTCTTTCCAAAATGGGGTCACTTGTGGGGTATTTATACTGTCCTGGCATTTTAGGGGCCCCTAAAGCGTGAGAAGAAGTCTGGAATCCAAATGCATAAAAATGCCCTGTGAAATCTAAAGGTACTCATTGGTTTAGGTCTCTTGCACCAGGCTGCAAAAAGTGTCACACATGTGGTATCGCCGTACTCAGGAGAAGTAGGGCAATGTGTTTTGGGGTGTATTTTTATATATACCCATACTTTGTGTGAAAAATATCTCTTAAACGACAACTTTTAAAAAAATTTATACAAAGTTGACAATTTACAGAGATATTTCTCTCACCCAACATGGGTATATGTAAAAATACACCCCAAAACACATTGCCCTACTTCTCCTGAGTAGGGCGATACCACATGAGTGACACTTTTTTGCAGCCTGGGTGCGCAAAGGGGCCCAAATTCCAACGAGTACCTTTAGCTTTTACATGGCGGCTCACAATTTAGCCCCGCCCAAAATGCCAGAACAGTAAACACACCCCACAAATGACCCCATTTCGGAAAGTAGACACCCCGAGGTATTCACTGAGGGGCATAGTGAGTCCGTCTGAGATTTTTTTTTTTTGCCAGAAGTTAGCAGAAATTGAAACTTTTTTTTTTTATCATTTTGAAATGATACATGAACTCACCATGCCCAAGAAGGGTGTCTTCTTTCTAAAATGGTGTCATTTTGGGAGTATTTATACTATCCTGACATTCTAGCACCTGAAGAAACATGACAGGTGCCCAGAAAGTCAGAGCTGCTTCAAAATGCCGAAATTCACTTTTTTGCACCATAGTTTGTAAACGCTATAACTTTTACCCAAACCGATAAATATACACTTATTGGACTTTTTTTTTATCAAAGACATGTAGAACAATAAATTTAGAGAAAAATTTATATAGAAATGTAGTTTTTTAAAAAAAAAAATTACAACAGAAAGTGAAAAATGTCATTTTTTTGCAAAAATGTCGTTAAATTTGTATTAATGGCAAAAAAAGTAAAAATGTCAGCAACAATGAAATACCACCAAATGAAAGCTCTATTAGTGAGAAGAAAAGGAGGTAAAATTCATTTGGGTGGTAAGTTGTATGACGGAGCAATAAACGGTGAAAGTAGGGTAGTGCGGAATTGTAAAAAGTGGCCTGGTCATTAAGGGTGTTTAAGCTAGGGGGGTTGAAGCGGTTAATAGTATCCGCTATCACTGACCAATACCGGAACAATTTGGGACATCTCCAGACTAAATGATAAACCCCTGCTTGTTCCATACCACATCTAGGACATTCATCCGAGGATTTCAGACCCATCCTTTTGAGCAACATTGGAGAGCGGTACGATCTATGAATGAAGAAAAATTGAGAGACCCTGTGAGAGGCTCTTATTCAGACCAGAGACCTGTTCCTCAAAACATCTTCCCACTGTTCCTCTTATAACCCTTCAATATCTTTCTTCCATTTCTCTTTAGCCAGTATTTTATTCTTACCCTGTTTCATTTTCGACAATAATCTATATCTTCTTGAAATACTCCCTTTTTATTTTCTGATATCCAGAAAATGTTTTATATTTCCCATAGGCGCCTTTTTATATTAGTGAAAATCAACCTGTGATCAACTAATTGCATCCCTCAATTGCAAGTATTTAAAAAAATCTTTATTCAAAATACCAAATTCATGTTTTAAAATCTTTTAACACATCCCATTCAAACAGTTGTGACAACCAACAAACTCCCTTACTTTCCCAATTCACATAATGCTTAATTTTCTGGACTTCTTTCAAATTAATATTACTCTATATGGGTGGGAAAATCTATATATTCCTTAATATCCATAATTCTTTTTATTTCTCTCCAAACGTGATCCATTAAATTAAAGATATACCGTATTTTTTGCTTTATAAGACAGACTTTTTTCTCCAAAAGTGGGGGGAAAATGGCTGTGCGTCTTATAAAACGAACACTGATACTTTGCTGGCCGCTATGCTGCACAGCACGGCCTGCGAAGTATCAGTGGGGAGGGAGGAGGCGGGGACATTGGCTGCGGGATGGGTGCAGTGACTCTACTCTAATACACCGGCTCCGCACACAGCTGTAAAGTATACCATATTCATGTAAAGCTTCATCTTTGTAAAAGTAGCCAAACCCTGCTCTAGTACTTACTAACTACCATGGCATGCAGAGTCGTCGCCGCGCCGACAGCTTGAGTTTAACATCTCTCCCGCCGTCATATGCCTCCTGCCCCGTCTGCCTGTTCCTCCCACTTTTTGAATGAAGCAGGGAGGCGGGCAGGAGGCGCATGACGGAGAGAGAGATGTTAATCTCAGGCTGCCTACGCGGCGGCGACTCTGCATGCCACGGTAGTTAGTAAGTACTAGAGCAGGATTTGGGCTACTTTTACAAAGATGAAGCCTAACATGAATATGGTATACTTTACAGCTGTGAGCAGGGCCGGTGTATTAGAGTAGAGTCACTGCACCGATCCCGCAGCCAATGTCCCCGCCTCCTCCCTCCCCACTGATACATAACTAGAACACTTATGGGGATCTGTGGGTGGCACTTATGGGGGATCTGTTGGTGGCTCCTATCTCATTAGGTGCTTCCTATAAAGTGAAAAATATAATTATTATTGCTTGTGATCCCCAATACTCCAGACTCTAAAACCTCCATCATCCTACATTGACTATCTTTCCACCCCAAATTTCCCAAATACCAACTCAGAATAGGTGTTATATTATCTCCATTCATAAACCCAAAAAATAAAAATACTTTTCAATTTGAAAGTGCCATTCCCCCTTCTTTAATCGGCAATTGCAGAATTTCTTACCTTATCCTAGGGTTCCCTCCTTTCCAAATAAATTCCCTCACCATCTTATCAATAATAGTGAAAACCCTAGCTGGCAACCACACTGGAGCACATTGCAATACATAAAGAATCTTCGGGAGAAAGATCATCTTTTTCAGATTAACCCGTCCTATCATTGACATTGGTAACGTTCTCCAAATATGAATTTTCCTTTTTAACTCCTCTATTAGAGGAACCACATTTAACTTAACATATTCAGCTAAACTCTTTGCAATATTTATTCCCAAAATACGTAAAACTACTTTCCCTAACCACGACGTGAACATCCAAACGCCCATCTTGTTCCCCATCCCCCAATAACATCAAGTGTGATTTTCCCCAATTTATTTTCAAACCAGAATAAAATACACATTTTTCAATTATATCCATTACTCTAAACAGCTCCAAATCCGTATCAGCCAAAAACAATAAAATATCATCTGCTTACAACATTATTTTCTCCCTTACATTACCATACTGAAAACCCTTAATACTTTAATTCTCTCTTATACTAATCGATAAAGGTTATATTGCAATTGCAAAGAGCAACGAGGATAGGGGGCATCATGCCTAGTGTCCCTAAAAAGGGCAAAGGACAGGGACATAACTCCATCCTCCGCTACCCTCGCTCTGGGATGTGAATAAATAAGCTTAATCCAATTTATAAAAGAATCCCCAAATCCAAAGCACTTGAGGACCTCCCATAGATATTTCCACTCTATGCAATCAAATGGTTGCATCCAGCGATAACATCCCTTTTTTAGTGTCTTTACCTTTGTTTCCTTCCTATGTTCATAAAAAGTCTCCTAACATTAGGCAATTTTTTTAATGTCTTGGCCTCAATCAGGGTCTCATTTAATTTAGGAAGTAACTCCTGGATAAACTCCTTATACACTTCAAATGGTAACCCGTCCCCTCCTGGGACTTTTTATCGCTAGTTGAGTTCAAAGCGCTCACCAATTCCTCCAGTAGATTTTTCTACTCTTCAGTTAGCCTCCTAAAGGGAATACCACCCAAGTATTGACACAAGTCCTCCTTTTTACACAACATTTTTGATTTATACAACTCTTGATAATATTCCCAAAATGCATTGCCAATGTGTTCCGGAGTTCTGACTATATGTCCCTTAATATTCTGTAATGCACCTACACAATTTCTTTTTTTTTTTGTTGATTATTAATTATATTTGCCAAAAGCTTACGCACTTTCACCCTCAGCAAATAGGCTCCCTGAAAAAACAATAATGTTTGAGATCTCTCCATATAGATTTCATTAACTCTTCTATGTTCTTCTTCCCAATTCCTCAGGTTTTCTGGTGAGGGGTCTTCTACACATTGTTTTGTAACTTCTTTTAACCACTGTTCTGCAAACTGAATTTTTGCTATTTACCTGTTTTTTTTCCAGTTACTCACTTGCTTATATAACATTTTCTCAGAAATGCCTTTGCTGCATCCCAAGCCACCTGTTTATTAGCAGAGTCTCTATTAACAGAGAAGAAAAACTTCAATTTTTCCTTAACATACTCCTGGCCTTTAAGCAGTTTAAACCAATGGGGATTAAATCTGTATACCATGGGAGCCTGTTTAGCCAAGGGCGCCATCTCCAATATCACTGCACACTGATCTGTCATAACCATAGGTACATACTTTATACATGTTATATTTTTATCTAATAACTTCCTGTTACTAAAAATCATGTAAATCCGTGATCATGTTTAATGTGTCTTTGAGTAACAGGAAAAGACGTTATCTTCAGGATTATATAGTCGCCAAACATCCAGCCAACCAAACTCAGTTATCAACCTAGCCAAATTAGTATTACATTGCGCTGTCTTACTCTTGGACAATCTATCTCTACTTGGGTCCATTACTGCATTATAATCCCCAACCACGGTCAATATACATTCTTGTCTCTCCATCATATATTTCTGTAGCTCATATAGTACATCGGGTTTATATGGGGGTGGAATATATATATTTGCAGTTACCATCGCTATGTCATTAATTCTACACTGGAGGAAGAGATACCTGCCACAGTTATCCGCCTTAGTGCAACATACTCATAATTAATTTTATTATGCACTAAAATAGAGTATGAAGTATATATTGAGTCATAACGTGCTCCTATCCATCTTTTTTCTATACAATTTAAGAGTTCCTCATCTAAATGTGTTTCATGCAGGCAGATGATGGCTGGCAAGTACCTCCCTATCCAGTCAAAAATAGCTAATCTTTTTAATCTATCTCTTAACCCGCATACATTAATTGAAATAATTCTTATCATTTAGCAGACAATATAAACAAATCCAGATGGGGAAAGCAGAAAGGGGGGGGGGGGGAACAAGAAAAAACTTTTCTCTCAGGGAAATCCAATCAACCCACCCCCCCCCCAAAAACCACCATATTGTTCCCCATTTTATCACAACAGAGAGCCCTCTATCCATGCATGATAAACTCCTTATATCCCTCCTCGCCCTCCCTCTTTAATTATTACCGTATATACTCGAGTATAAGCCGACCCGAGTATAAGCCGACCCCCCTAATTTTACCCTAAAAAAACTGGGAAAAGTAGTGACTCGAGTATAAGCCGAGGTGGAAATGGATGTCACTGTTATGGGGGGTGGATGGCACTGTTATGGGGGATCTGTGGATGGCATCCACAGCCCCCCCATCCCATAACAGTGCCATTCACAGCCCCCCATCCCATAACAGTGCCATTCACAGCCCCCCCCCATCCCATAACAGTGCCATTCACAGCCCCCCATCCCATAACAGTGCCATCCACAGCCCCCCATCCCATAACAGTGCCATCCACAGCCCCCCATCCCATAACAGTGCCATCCACAGCCCCTCATCCCATAACAGTGCCATCCACAGCCCCCTCATCCCATAACAGTGCCATCCACAGCCCCTCATCCCATACCAGTGCCATCCACAGCCCCTCATCCCATAACAGTGCCATCCACAGCCCCTCATCCCATAACAGTGCCATCCACAGCCCCCCATCCCATAACAGTGCCATCCACAGCCCCCATCCCATAACAGTGCCATCCACAGCCCCCCTATTACCGCTCCTGTAAAGTTTTAAAATTCAATTACTCTTGCCCCCTCCTCAAATACCTTACCTCCTCACATGCCGCACTGAATCCTCCAGGCAGACCGGGCGGGCGAGCGCAGCGTGACTGACGTCACGTGCCTGCGCCGCCTGCTTCATTCATAAAGCAGGCCGGGCCGGCACGTGACATTAGTCAGTCATGCTGCGCTCGCCCGCCGCAAATGCCCGCCCCCAGCTCCTCCTCCCACTCCGTCTCGAGTATATGACTCGAGTATAAGCCGAGTTTGTGTTTTTCGGCACAAATTTTGTGCTGAAAAACTCGGCTTATACTCGAGTATATACGGTACTTTTCACCTAGGCTCTCCAACTCCTTTTGGAGACTGAAAAAACAACACTTTTCCTTGATACACTACTCACAGTTTAACTAGAAAGGCTAGGCTATATTGAACCCCGACCTGCCTCAGTCTCCTTTTTATATAATCATATTTTTACTTTGAACACTAGTAGCCACTGAATAGTCCTGATATACTCTTATTTTTGTCCCATCAATTAGAAATTACTCAGAGACTCTAACTTCTTTGAACACCACTTCCCGGTCTCTATAACATGCAAACTTGGTCAAAATTGTCCTTGGGTAATCTCCTGGCTTTCTCTTTTGACTTTGAACTCTGTGCGAGTTACAGTTTTCCATAATCCATTTTTCCACTAAATCAACACAGTCCGATCCCTCCGGTATTCCAACCCATCTCAAATTCACTCTTCTAGACTTATCTTCCAGATCCGTTATTTTATCCTCCATAATTAAATTAGTCTGTTTAAGAATCGCTATATCTTTCTCAAGTTTACTTAGGTCCTCTACTGGTAATATTCTATCATCCATCTCTTGCATACGATCCCGCAGTTTTACTAAATCATCTCTGATTAAACTCACATCTGTTTGGATCCCTCCTATCTGATTTACCACCTTCCCCATCATACTTTTCAACCTTGTAACCGCACCCAGGATTTCTTTTACTATTCTTGGTTCAAAATCACACGTTTCAACATCCGTTTTTTCGCTTCAAGGGTGCCTAATTGTGCGTATCCTTCCAAACATGCTTCCATCCCCACCTCTTTTCCTTGATTAAGGATTCTAGATAGAGAGGTTGTAGATGTTAAATATTTATTCTGCACATTTTGTTTTTGTCTTGTTTCCAAACCAGCGCCTCCAGCTGAGCGTCTATTAACATTGGAACCTTGCTGGTCATCTTTTTTCTTTTTGTGGAATTGTATGATTAATACCTGCGATCACAGATTATATAAGAGTTCCTTATTTAAGAGCTTATCCGGTAGGAGCTTTTCGGAATAGGAGTTAGGCACTGTTAGTGTTAATAGGTTAAAAGAATATCAGAAACAGTTTGTTAGAGAGGAGCAGTCCAAAATCCAGATGAAAGGATCCAAGATTAGAAGGCATCTGAGATGTTAAACAGTCCAAACAGATTAGTTAATTAGGGGACACTGAGCAGTTTAGTGCAGTTAGAGTCTTATAGAAGAATGAAGTAAGAATCTTATAAAGGGATATTATTCAAAAGCACTTCTTCCCCAATACCTTCAGTACTTTCAACTTCAAAACTCCTTCCACTTCTCCAAACCTCCACAGACACCCTCACAGCGAGCAGGATGTGCCGAAAGCCACCAACCCATTCTCACCGGGTCCCTGCTCACTCCATACATCCAGTACCGCTCTGTTCTAGCTCTCAGACTTCTTCCCCAAGCCATCTTCAGCCCGAGCGCGCCACACATAACCGGCCACTTCACTTTTCAGCTGGAGCTGCACAGACGGACTCCAGAGTTCAGAGGCTGTCAGGGAAAGCGGGGAACGCTGCACCGGGTTCCACGTGCGGCGCCTCCCCCAGCCACAACTCCTAGGCCTTCACACATGGGGCAGCCGGCTCCGGATCAAGCATCATTATTTTCATATATGCAAAGTTTTATTTGATTCATACAACTCCTTGATGCTTTTTTATACAGGATATCTGCCTCTCCTTTAATGAAACTCTTCTCTAAGTCCCTGATATGTTGTTTGGTCATATCAATATCACAATATCACAAGAAGACGTAAATACCAAATTATAGCAGTTTTTTATTTTTACATAAATAATCAATTACTGCAGACAAAATACATTAATATAATGTAAGAAATAAATAGAACACTATTTAAATGTAAAACCATTACTTAAAATAATTATAAATATAGTTATTAGTGGACAGAAAGGTCTCTGAAAATAATGATAAATACACAGTCATCGATTAGGAGAAGGAATATTCTGGGCATTTTTTATCTTCTATATGGTATCCTCATCAGTGCAATGCCTTACATTCTAGGAATATTATTCTCCCGTACTACCTTACATAATTCTACATGTAGTTATGTGCAGTAAAGGAGCTAGACCTCTTTGACCATTCAATGCACCCGTTAACCCCATAGAAATAATGGCTCAGTCAATGTTCTATCAGAGCAATTATCCCAAATTGTGGGATATAAGCGCAATCAGCTCTTACGCCATAGCTAACAGTTGGTGGTAACAGCCTATGCCACATCAGCAGTGCTACTTCCTAGCTATTTGGTCATGCAACCATTGGTCGTGCAACCAGATATTTGGTCTTGTGCCTTGCCTGACAGCGTTAAACTCTCACCACCAAGTAATTTTGAATTCATAGATAGGGCGCTTGCAATAATAGTGGTTAACAAGATGCTTATCACACACTCCAATGCACTGGTGCTCCACAGAGATGCCTCTGTCAGACAGATCGCTGACAATGCAGTGGAGAAGGTCATACACATCAGCCACTGCTTCCCAGGGCCCAAAAGACACATCTACGTCACAGTGATGCTCAAAGTGCTTGGATTCACTCTCACTCCTCTCAAAACGTAATGTGTTGAATTGTGGGCACTCGTAAGGAGTAATGGGCATCTCTTCCTTGAAGACGCACACTTTCAGCTTGGCAAACCTGGCCTTCCTCTGTATGGCTCGAAGTTTTCCGATCTCAATAATTCGCTCCAAGTGATCTTTAAAAGAAACACTATGTAAATACGCAATACACAATCGATAGTATAAAGAAAATACAAGAACATCTTCATTTATACATGTCTTATAACTTAAGTGCACCTAAAGGCCACTGCATGGCCAGCAATTGGCCGCCATAGGCACGTCATCATGCTGAGATGACAACAGGGATCAGTGGGAATACCACATTTCGTTATTGCCTTCCTATACATTGGCATACATTGGAACCTTCTGTTGGAGGTATACACTGGGAAATACTCCTGATTTAAACCTCCAACATATGCCATTTGTTGCCCATAGTAACTTATAGTAGATCAACATAACACAAAAGATCTTTTTATTGTATGCCTCTGCAGGGAATAACGTAGTCTATATATTCCATGCAGGCATATCAGCATGACGGATTCATATATACTATATGAAAGGGGCACAGAGCCAGGAAAAGGGGTAGGCAGGGCAGGGTACAATTTAATTTAAAGAGAAAAAAACAAGTCAGGATCATGGAAAGATCCTTACAGGGGTTGTCCACTTTTTACTACTGAGGTTCTATGCGTCAGGATAGGTCATCAATATCAGATCAGCAGGGGTGTGACTCCCGTCACCCACGCCAATCAGCTGTTTGAAGAGAAGGCAGCGCTTGTACAAGCACTGCCTTCTCTTCTATGTTTACCTGCTCGCCGCAGCAATTGCAGTGGTGAGCAGGTGTAATTACAAGTATGGCGTCCTCATTCACTTCTATAGGACGGCTCAGTCTATTCAAGTTAATACTACAGAGCAGTCCTTTAGAAGTGAATGGGGATGCCATACTTGTAATTACACCTTCTCACCGCTGCAATTAGTGCGACGAGTAGATAAAAAGAGCAGAGAAGGCAGTGCTCGTACGTGGGCTGTGTTCTCTTCAAACAGCTGATCCTGGGCCTGAGGATAGGTCATCAATAGTAAAAATCGGACAACCTATTTAAAGGCACAAATGTCGGTCTGGGGTCTGCATTTATTTAGTTCAGTGCTCCCCAAACCTGTGTAAACTACCCAAAACTGAGTAAGGTTGGTTTCACATTATTTTTATTCACAAATGCCACATTACCTGTCAGGGTTTTTCTTTTTTTTGGGGTATAGAAAGAAACGCCATGCTGGTCAATAGGAAATTATAAAAACAAAAAAACAAATACTGTATTTTTTTGTAGTGATATTTCAAGACAGTTTCCTTGTTTTTTGTCCCTTGCTGTGTTTTTTTTTAAATCACATGTTCTTTGAGTGGTGTTTTTAAAGGAAATTTCCACAGACTTCTCTATAGGAAAAAAAACTGTCTGCAAAAAACATAAAGTACAACTCTGTGTGACAAAAAAAAAGTCTATCTTGAAAATTGCTAATAAAAAACTAAAGAATTTCTTGGCGTTTTTCATGCTCATAGTAGTAATGGAATTTGAGACCTAAAGTTACCGCTGTGTCACACAAACCCATTATTACCCAATGACATGGTCATTTAACCCCTTCAGGACCGAGCGATTTTCTGTTTTTCTATTTTCATTTATTACTCCCAGCCTTCCCAAAGCCATAACTTTTTTATTTTTCCATTCACATAGCCATATGAGGGCTTGTTTTTAGCGGGACAAGTTACTTTTAATGGCACGATTTATGGTTGAATACAATATAGTGGGAAGAGGGGGAAAAAAATCCAAATGGGTTAGAATTATAAAAAAAAGAAAAAAAAACCCTGCCACAGTTTTATGGGTTTTGTTTTTACAGCTTTCCTATGAGGTAAAACTGACCTGTTAGGCCTCTTTCACACGGGCGTCACGTTTGACGCGCAGATAGGAGGCGGGTGCGTTGCGGGAAAAATCGACATGTTTGGTACCCAGACCTGAAGCCGGACTTCATCACTGAAGTCCGGTTTCGGGTTAAGTATTCTGTATATTTTATTATTTTCCCTTATAACATAGTTATAAAGGAAAATAATAGCATTCTCACTTACCCCCTCCATTTGATTGCGTAGCTGCCGGTTACTGGGCTCCTGCTCTGTATTCAGCCGGGAAGGGGGTGAAGGACCTTCTGTGACGTCACTGGGTCACATGGTCCAATCACCTGCTTCGCATACGGTCGTGTGCATGAGGCCTAATTTGGAGGTTACGAGCTTCTGTCTGCATCCGTCAGATTTGACAGGGAGAAGAGTGTTCGATGCAGTGCTATTCTTCTCATCAAATAGAAGGAAACCACAAGGGAACCCTGTGAGTTAATGGGGTCCACTGGGTGGTAGTGTTATCCCTCGTGTAATGCCTTAGGCTTCATGCACACGACCGTATGTGTTTTGCGGTTCGCAAATTGCGTACTCGCAAAAAAAAAAACGGATGACGTTCCGGACGGCATCCGTTTTTTTTTGCGGATCCGTTATTTTTTTGGATCCATTGTAATAATGCCTATCCTTGTCCGCAAACTAGAAAAAAATAGGACATGCTCTATTTTATTGCGGAACTGAAAAACAGACATACGGAAACGGAATGCACACGGAGTACCTTCTGTTTTTTTTTGCAGAGCCATTGAAATAAATGGTTCCGCATATGGTCCGCAAAAAAAAAACGGAACGGACACGGAAAGAAAATACGTCCGTGTGCATGAGGCCTTATTCACACAGTCAGATGGGGAGATTTATGAAAACTGGTGTAAAGGAAAACTTAGTTTGGCCACAGCAACCGATTAGATTGCATCTTTCAGATCTCCTTTGGATAATGAAAGGTGGAATCTGATTGGTTGCTAGGGGCAGTTCTGATAAATCTCCCCAAGTGTTCGGTCAGTGATTTTCAGCCCAGACAAGGTGTGCATGTAAATCACCGAATAGGAACAGTTCTTTCCCTTATGCCTTATGTCTGTGGAGGCTGGTTTTGGCTCACAATCACTGATGGAAATCACTGACCAAACACTGACATGTGAATTAGGCTACATGCACACGACCGTTGGTGTTTTGCGGTCCGCAATCGCGGATCCGCAAAACACGGAAGCTGTTCAGCGTCCTGTTCCGCATTTTGCGGAACGGAACGCGGCCCATTATAGAAATGCCTATTCTTGTCCGCAAAACGGACAAGAATAGGACATGCTATATTTTTTTTGCGGGGGCACGGAACGGAGCAACGGATGCGGACAGCACACGGAGTGCTGTCCACATCTTTTGCGGCTCCATTGAAATGAATGGGTCCGCGGCCGAGCCGCGAAATATGCGGCTCGGACACGGACCCGAACAACGGTCGTGTGCATGGGGCCTAAGGCTAAATCCGGCAAAGTACCTAACATAATAATGGACCCTTGTACAGAAGGAGGGTAGGCCCTAAGAGTCAGTTCCTCTGTTGGTCCCATGGAATCCAGGTAATCCAATATGGGTTCATACAGCACTGCAGTGACGTGGCAGGGATTGCCGACTTTTTCCATTATTAGTTCTGTAAGGCTCCATTCACACATCCGTGTGTGTTTTGCGGATACACGGATGCGCGGGTCCGCAAAACACGGTCACTGGCAATGTGTGTTCCACATTTTGCGGACTGCACATTGACGGCACTCTCATAGAAAATGCCTTTTCTTGTCCGCAATTGCGGACAAAAATAGGACATGTTCTATTTTTTTGTGGAACGGAAGTGCGTAGCCAGAAGTGCTGATCCGCAATTCCGGATCCAGGTGGGACATAGTGTGTCCCCATAGAAATGAATGGGTCCGCAATTCTGTTCCGCAAAATGCGGAACAGAATTGCGGACGTGTGAATGGAGCCTAAGGGCTCGTTCACATCACCGTTTGACTTTTCCGTTCTCCGGCTCCGTTAAGGAGCAGGAGAACGGAAAGGACGGATGCTGTACATAACTGACACATAACTGACACCTACGGAGCCTAAAGACCCCATAGACTTTAATGGGGTCCGTTTGGTGTCCGCTCAGAACATGATTTTTGAGCGGAGATGAAAGTAGTGCATGCAGGACTTTCGTGTCCGTAGGCTCCGTAGGTGTCAGTTATGTACAGCATCCGTCCTTTCCGTTCTCCTGCTCCTTAACGGAGCCGGAGAACGGAAAAGACAAACGGTGATGTGAACGAAGCCTAATCACTGTCACTGATTCTGGAAATGCTGCAGTCTAGAAATGTAGCATGTGCAGCAAATTCAGTCTTTGCATTTTTGCTTCAATTAGTTAATAATTTAAACAAAATACCAGTAAGGGAGGCCACTGTTTAATCATTTATAAGCAATAATAGAGTCTTGGGCCTAGCCTTACATAGTACATCACTGTACATCACTGCAGCAGTAAGAGGCTGAACATCTTCTTACCTTTATAATAAGGCATTAAGTCCAGAAATGATTGCCTCACTTTCTCCCCAGTAAGTGGCTGCATCTTGTCCAGAAGGTCAAGCAGTGGCCCGATTGAATAGTATTGAGCCTCTTTGTACACCATTTTGACACGGTTTTGTGGGGGCAGCTCACCACAGCGCAAAAAGTTTAATATGTCTCTAAAAACACAAACAGTCGGTTACACCCATGACAAGAGTAGTCTCCAACTGTCAAATGATGAAGATACAGTGACTTTACAACCAGAAATCCACCTCAGAGATACGGGCCCAGTAAATCAGCAGCATGTTCAGAGTATGTCCAGGTCTAAGCTACTGTGGTTATGAAGCTGATATTGGGTAAGGCTACTTTTACACTTCGAGTTTTAATTCCAGCAGGCTGTTCCGGCGGAATGTCTGCCAGCTCCATTAAGAATAATGGGGTCTGGAGAAGATCCGTGTGCATTCCGTCAGACAAGCGGAAACCAGCCGGACACAAACCTCTGACATCATTGTGGAGCACCCCGGGAGCCGCACGGACTGTAAGTATCTGCTCCTCCGCTCCCCACTACTAACCATGGCAACCAGGACTTTAGTAGCGTCCTGGCTGCCATAGTAACACTGAGAGCATTTTGAAGACTGATCAGTCTTCAAATGCTTTCAGTTGTCTTGCGCTGTGACGGATCCGGCGGGCATTTCCGGCGTCGGAAGTGCACGCCAGGTCCTCACAACGCAAGTGTGAAAGAGGCCTTAGGCGGGAATTTATCTTCTCGTAATTTAGTCAACAACCTTTTGTTTATAACTCGCATATGAAACACCAGTCATAATAAATGGGACCAATACTGTTCTACAAAGTAAATGTCCAAATGAATGGTGCTGAGCTGCAATACTAGACAAAGCATGGACAAAAGTACCACTATTTTCGGTAGTAAGCAGTCATGATTTTTTTTATCTCATTTAATTTCTTTAGGCATTTGTATTGTGTAGAAAGTTACTGTTCTGTACATATAGTATGTAGATAGACAGACAGGTAGGTAGTTAGATGAATATTGAGAGTATTAGTGCTGCTTTAGTGTACACACACAGATATAACCAGGGGCGTAGCTATAGGGGGAGCAGAGGTAGCAGTCGCCACGGGGCCCAGGAGCCTGAGGGGGCCCAAAGATCCAAGTGCCACATAAGAAGACAGCGGTATCATAGAAAGTGCATGCTGGTTATATGCTGGAGGGAGGGGGTTAGGTAAAGAATTTGGCATGGGGGGGGGGGGGGGTGCCGTTTCAATTTCTGCCTCAGGCAGCATGATGGCTATGTGCCCTGTCCCTTGCCACAAAGCACTGAGGGAAGGGGGCCCAAGCTGTACTCTTGCACCAGGGCCCATGAGCCTTTAGCTACTCCCCTGGATATAACTAAAAAACTTTAGGTATATATATATATACTGTATAAATGTACATACACAGGCACACATATATTCACATCTCACACATACAGACAGTATGTACACATAAAATACAAAAACTTGCAGATATGTACACATTTCAAATATAGACAGACAGACATATAGATAGGCAGAAACACTTGGTTGGAAGTAAGAAAGCAAAGTATGAGAGAGATAGATAGATAGATAGATAGATAGATAGATAGATAGATAGATAGATAGATATGAGATAGATGATAGATAGATATGGGATGGATAGATAGATATGGGATGGATAGATAGATATGAGATAGATGATAGATAGATAGATAGATAGATAGATAGATAGATAGATAGGAGATAGATAGATAGATAGATAGATAGATAGATAGATATGAGATAGATAGATATTTTATGTAAAAATATAAGTATGTAAGGCTGGGTTTACACTATCATTGTCCTTTCAGTATAGGGGCAGAACAACGAAAAGAAAAGACCATAACCTAGCAAAATGGCAGTGGACGGACTCTACTGTCTATAATGGAGGTCCGTCAGGTCTCTGTTCAACAGTAAAGCATTTTACTGGACAAAACATTTAGCCATTTTTATAACATAAACTGCGACAGGCGCCCCTATGCAGCTTTCACCGCAGATATGACGACTGCCACAGGCCAGGTTTACATGGTGCTTTTTTGATGCTTTTTAAAAATGCTTGTGTTTCTACTGAAATTGAGTTGTTGACAGGTGAAACATGTTACATCAATGCACTTCACCAGTAAAAACTGCATAGACTATTACCACAGTGATTGAACATATTTCACCTGTAAAAAGAAAAAAGAATAATTTTGCTATCCCATGTGTAAATGATTCCATTTCAGCTAGGGAATTGCTACTTATGCATATGTTAAAGGGAACCTGTCATTAGCTTTGTAATGCCCATACTAACGGCAGTATAAAGTAGAGGCAGGCGAGTTGATTTCAGCGATGTGTCACACATCAGCTAAAAGTAAGTGGCTGCTGAGAACCAACATCACAATCATTGCAGACTGGGCCTGGAAAGGAGTCCCGGCCACCTGAGAAGAGTCCTGGTCATTCATGACTTCCTGCTCTCCCGCTGATGACTGACAGGCTTCTACCTAGTTTTCTCCCTTTCTCTCTAGGAGAGAACTGCCAATCATCAGCAGATGGGCGGGAGAGCAGGAGATTATAATAACCAGGACTCTTCTCAGGTAGATTTGACTCTTATCAAGGCCTGGGCTGCAAGGATTATAATGCTGGTTCTCAGCAACCACTTACTTTTAGCTCATGAGTGACACACCGCTGAGATCAGCATTTCTATCACTATTTTATGCTGCCCTCAGTGAGATCAGCATAAAGTTGATGACCGGTTCCGTTTAATACAGTAACTACCCCCAAGCTTTATGTAATGTAGATGAGAAGAAGCGCTCCGGCCATAGATCTTTTGTCTACCATAATGAGGAGGAAGTCTGCGTGGAGAGAGGTCACAGGTCCCCGCTGTGTGTTTTACTTCCCTTCTCATGTCACTTTGCTTGCATTAATCATGCATTCATATGAAGGGAACTATCCACAATGGTCCGAAGTGTGTGGAACCAAGAAATGAATCATTATGTCATAGGAAGTAACAGAGCCAAGCGCTGTGTGTGCCTTCCTGTGCCTAAGGACTCTGACCCTCCGCATCAGCACAAGCTGACATACCTGCCCCATAGGCCCCAGAGATTAACAGCTAAACAAATGTCTACAAGTCCAGACAGGCCTGGTTATTCCTGTAGCTATGTAACAGGCTAGAAACAAGCCTGCAGAGCATCTCACATGGGGCGCTGCTCTTCTATCTACCTGCACCGGTGAAACAATGGAAAAGGAACCACTCTAATGCAGTGAGGTGACTGACAGGTCTGAGTATAGCGCTGTCTACCCACTGCCATTACACAATGAGTACAGATGAAGCAGACTGTGTGCAATTTAGGGTCTGAGTATTAGTGGTGCAGCTCTAAAACATATAAACCGCAGCGTATTATAGTACCAGGAAAGTGTATGAGGTTACACTAATCTCATGTACACTTTGTGGATTCTTTCTGTGCAGAAATTGACCTCAATTGCGGATTTCAAATTTAATAGCATGTCAATTATGTTTGTGGTTTTAGCTGCAGATCCTTTTCAATGGAAGGGTGAGATCTGCGCCAAAACCGCATCTAATGTGCACCAAAAACTGCTGTTAGACATTGCGGATATGCTGCAGAGACACACATAAAGCCACATGAAAATTTGTGCAGATATTATGTGCTTTCACTCATACCCGTTTGCAGGTGAACTAAGACAGTGATGCCCAACCATTTTTCGTCTGAGGGCCACACTAGACATGGTATAAAGTTTGCGGGCCAGAACCAGGTAGCTTTGCCACAAAGAAATGCAAACACTGTGAGGGGGCACGTGTGAGCATTACTAAAATACATAATACGTACGCCTTTAAATCTGCGTTGGAGGCTGCGTTTGGAGCCTCTGATGCAGATTCTGTCGAAAGACCAGACAAAAAAGCCTTGTATGCAGAACTTTTGTGTCCGGTAAAAAGACAGGATTCCGAACAGATCTCATTATAGTCGGTAAAGTCTGTTCAGCTTCTTCCCTGCGGGGTGACAGAAGGAGGGGGGAGCAGGGTCACTAGTGGGGTGACAGGAGGAAAGGGGAGCAGGGTCACTAGTGGGGTGACAGGAGGAGGGGGGAGCAGGGTCACTAGTGGGGTGACAGGAGGAGGGGGAATCAGGGACACTAGTGGGGTGACAGGAGGAGGGAGCAGGGTACTAGTGGGGTGACAGGGGGAAGGGCGCACCGCTCTCCATTCAACAGCCACCCCTCCTCCTTCCAGCTCCCGCCGGCTTCCCCTACTGCAGGGCATGGTATCGCCCTGGCATGCGCCTATATCAACCAATAACAAAGCTCCTTTCTGTAAGTAGCTTTGCTGTTGGTCATTTCAGGCACAGGCAGCATCGCTGCGCTGCCTGTGCGGTTCACAGCACTCAATGCACTGATGAATGTGGGGAAAAAGTCTGAGGCGTATTGGTATGCCTTAGACTTTTTCCAGGGAGTTGCACGGGCCGCATGACACAGCTTCGCGGCCGTAGGTTGGGCATCACTAGCCTTAGGCCCCTTTCACACGAGCGAGTTTTCCGCGTAGGTGCAATGCGTGACGTGAACGCATAGCATCTGCACTGAATCCTGACATTTCAATGGGTCTGTGTACATGAGCGTTTTTTTTTTCACGCATCACTTGTGCGTTGCGTGAAAATCGCAGCATGTTCTATATTCTGCGTTTTTCACGCAGCCCTAGCCCCTTAGATGTGAATGGGGCTGCGTGAAAAACGCATTGCATCCGCAAGCAAGTGCGGGTGCGTTGCGTTTTTCACTGATAGTTGCTAGGAGATGTTGTTTGTAAACCTTCAGTTTTTTATCCCGCGCGTAAAAAAACGCATCAAAACGCATTGCACCCGCGCGGAAAAAACTAAACAACTGAACGGAATCGCAGGTAAAACTGAATGGCTTTGCCTGTGAAATCGCACAGTTTTCACTGAACGCATCCACAACGCATCCGGACCTAATCCGGACACGCTCGTGTGAAAGAGGCCTAAGAGATTCTGTAATGTAAAATTCAGGGTGCTAAAATGCTGTGTGCAAATGGACATTTGTATTTTTCCTTTTAATAAACATAATCTTTCTTTTGCCGAGTATTTATTAAAAGTCGCACAGCCATTGGTGAATTAAACGAGTTAGGCGTATTGTTATTAGTCTGACCTCTGGTGGTTATTTTGCCGCGGGTGAACAGCCTGTCGGATCCCTGCTGCCACTAGCGGCAGCAGTGAAACTAGCCTGGTTTAATTTATCTGCGCATGAAAAAAGTCATAGCTTTGCAGAGAAAATTCACATGTCTCCCAGAAAGCACAATTCTAAGCACTAAAAACAGACGAAGAAAAGTACGCCAGCCCTGGGGTGCAGTAGAAATTTGATTGTTTTTCTGACAAATTCAGGCGAAAAAAAAGGAGTACCTACATAAATAGGTCCGAAAAAGGTCAAAAAAGTTAGAAAACTTCTGAATTGGTCTAAAAAATCTAAATAGTCGGATGAGGCACAAAAGCCTGTAAAGCTTTTAAGTAGTAAATGTGACTAAAGAAATAAGACTGTCTAAAAGAGCATTTTTTAGACTAAAAACACTTTAGTAAATGTGCCCCACTGAAGGCTGTATTAGACAGGCAGATTATGCAGGCAGTTCCTTCCCAGCAATTGCTTGCTCATCAGCGGAGGAGATCGCTGCTATTACATGCAACAATCTCCTCCTCAGTATAGGGAGGTGCGGTCGTTATGCCATCGCTCTTGGTGATTTTTAAACCTATTGAAAGACTGGGATTGCCTGATGAACGATCGGGTGATTGGCGGCAGTATTACACTGCCAGATCAGCGCTAACAAGAGTTCCTACGAACGTCCGGTACAGCCACACGGAGTGCCCCTGCTACGGTCAAAAAGCGGCCAATTAACCCGCAGCTGTCTTTCATTTAAGCAATGAAGACTGCACTGCATAGTTTTCATTGTTAAAGGGGTTGGCCACTCTGTTAAAACTGTAAAGAAAGTAGGGAGATATTACACTTACTAATCTTCTTAAAGGGTAACTGTCATATTTTTAATTTTTTTATTTGCTAGTTTATTAGAGCTAGGCATGTATACCTGAGTTAGGGTCCATTCACACGTCCGTGTGTGTTTTGCGGATCCACGGATCCGCGGATCCGCAAAACACGGACATCGGCGATGTGCGTTCCGCAATTTGCGGACCGCACATCGCCGGCACTCTCATAGAAAATGCCTTTTCTTGTCCGCAATTGCGGACAAGAATAGGACATGTTCTATTTTTTTCGGGAACGCAATTGCGGACCCGGAAGTGCGGATCCGCAATTGCGGACCTGGCCGGGACATCGCCTGTCCCCATTGAAATGAATGGGTCCGCAATTCCGTTCCGCAAATGCGGAACAGAATTGCGGACGTGTGAATGGACCCTTAGTCTGTCAAGGATTGTCAAAGAATCTGTAATTACCTTATAATAGCAGCTTTCATTAATGTCCCCTGTCCCTTTCCACTGCTCCCTTACCCCCTTCCCGACATGTGACCTACTATTACGTCATGGAAGTCAGTGACTTCCTGCATTTTGATGTAATAGTACGTTATGGTGATGAGGCGGGCACCGGAGCAGTGCGCACCCGATCACTGAAGGGGTCCGGCAGTCCCTGATAGCCAGGCCCCTACTGTATCCGCCGGCATGGCTGTTTACAGCGATGCCGGCGGATTAACCTCTTCTATGCCGAGGTCAGCGCTGACCGCGACATAGAAGGGGTTTGCTGCGAGTGAGGGAGCCCATCGAGTCCCCGTTTTTAACTTACATCACAAAAATTGTGAAACAAAGTGATAAAAAGGCGTATGCCCCCCAAAATAGAAAAAATCAAACCGTCACCTCATCCCGCAAAAAATGAGACCCTAAGACGATTGGTAAAAAAATAAAAAAGCTATGACTCTCAGACTACGGAGACACTAAAACATATTTTTTTTTTGGTTTCGAAAATGCTATTATTGTATAAAACTTAAATAAATAAGATAAAGTATACATATTACGTATTGCTGCATCCGTAACGATCTGCTCTATAAAAATATCACGTGACCTAACCCCTCAGGTGAACGCTGTAAAAATAAATAAATAAAAACTGTTCCAAAACAACCAATTTTTTGGTCACCTTGCCCCATAAAGTGTAATAATGATTTTCCTCCGGCCAAAAATCCTGAAGACACCGCAAGGACGGATCCGGAATTAATGCCCATTGAAAAGCATTAATTCCGACTTTACGCTAAACGTCGTTTCGGCGCATCGCCGTATCCGACGTTTAGCTTTTAAGAATGGTAACCATGGCAGCCAGGACGCTACCAAAGTCCCGGCTGCCATGGAAAAGCAGCGGGGAGCCGCTGCTTTTCCATGGCAGCCGGGACTTAAGTAGCGTTCTGGCTGCCATGGTAACCTGAAAGCATATTGAAAACTGATCAGTCTTCAAATGCTTTCAGTTGTCTTACGTTCTAACGGATCTGGCGGGCATTTCCGGCGACGGAAGTGCACGCTGGATCCTCACTGTGCAGATGTGAAAGGGGCCTTACAGTTCTGGAATGTATTGGATAGCACTGACAGCATTATGTCAGCGACAGGTATTGGTGATCCCATCGGAATTAGTGGGACCACAGCATGAGATTTGTATAGTCTAATTCACTTTGCTGGTACTGTACTACGATGCCTTTTTTTCTGAACCGCGTGCAATCCGCACTGTGTGCAGGTACCCTTAGACCCCTTTCACATGAGCGTGAAGGATTGGCTCCGGGTGCGTTCAGTGAAACTCGCACCATTTTGCAAGCAAGTTCAATCAGTTTTGTCTGCAATTGCGTTTAATTGTTCAGTTTGCGTGAAAATCACAGAATGCTCTATATCAGTGATGGCGAACCTTTTAGAGGCCGAGTGCCCAAACTGCAACCCAAAACCCACTTATTTAGCACAAACTGCCAACACGGCAACTTAACCTGAATACTACAGTCCAATACAGTATATCCTCCATGTACTTTATCATTTAGCTATAGTAGCCTGCCTACATTCAGTGTGCTGCCTGTGCTGTTCATGGTGCGCCCTGCGTGGAGAATGGCATAGGTTCACAATCACTGCTCTATATTGTGCGTATTTCACGCAATGCAGGCCCCATAGAAGTGAATGGGGCTGCGAGAAAATCACAAGCATCCGCAATCAAGTGTGGATGCAGTGCGATTTTCCTGCAAGGTTGCTAAGAGACGATCGGGACCTGATCTTTATTATTTTCCCTTAATAACATGGTTATAAGGGAAAATAATAGCATTCTCAATACAGAATGCTTAGTAAAATGTGCATTAAGGGGTTAAAAATTTAAAAAATTAACTCACCTTATCCACTTGATCGCGTAGTTGCCGATCTCTTCTGTCTTCTTCAAGCATTAGCTGTCGGCTAAAGGACCTGTGGTGATGTCACATCACATGGTCCAATCACATGGTCCATCACCATGGTGATGGACCATGTGATGAGCTCAGTGACGTCATCACAGGTCCTTTAGCCGGCAGCTAATGATTGAAGAAGAGATCGCAACTATGCAATCAAGTGGATAAAGTGAGTTAATTTTTTTATTTTTAACCCCTTAATGCACATTTTACTAAGCATTCTGTATTGAGCATGGTATTATTTTCCCTTATAACCATAATAAAATCTACAGAATACTCAACCCAACCCTGAACTTCAGTGATGAAGTCCGGGTTCAGGTCTGGGTACCAAACATGCCGATTTTTCCCACGTGCCTGCAAAACGCATTAAAACGCTTTGCACTCGCGCAGAAAAATCACGCATTTTTCCGCAACGCACCCGCCTCTTATCCGGGCGTCCAACATGACGCCCGTGTGAAAAAGGCCTTAGGGTGCTAGCACACATTCAGGTTTTTGATGCAGTTTTTGAAGCCAAAATCATAAGTGGAGAAAAGGAGAAAAATTATGAAGGGAAGATACAACTTCTCCTCCTTTTTGAATCCACTCCTGGTTTTCGCATTGAAAACTGCATCAGAAAAGCTGAACATGAAGCCGCGCCCTATGGGAGACCTGCAGCAGAAAATCTACACTAAATCGTGCAGTTTTGATGTAAAATTGCATGACAGCAGTAAAAAAAAAAAAAAAACACTACACTCACCAACCATGGAAATACATCTCCGGTCCCCCAGTGGTCTCTGTACACCTCTCCTCCTGACACACTAGGGAATTTTATCATGAGGGGAAAATTTAAAGTCCGTTTTCCTTGAGTCTGCGTTGGAATACTTTACGAAACGTTTATCAGACAGCACATGTCGTTTGGTCAATTTGGTGCATCTTTAAACCTAACACTATAGCCTAGAAATGCTACGGCAATTTTCAGCACCACCCTCCTGCTGGAGTGACTTTGGAACTCCTTCACATCGATAACCACTCCTACTTTTCAAAACTGGAGTGAGGGGTGTAAAAATGCAAAAAGTCCCAAAAATTATGCACAAGTGACCTAAAAAATTTGCAAAAAGCCCAGGAGTAAAGGGCGTTATAAATTCTCAGGAGGCTTGGTTTATACAGAACCTCAGGTAATCAGGACAATGGAAGCCCCTCGGGAGTCTGTCACAGAGTTTTGATACTTTTTCTTAATAAGCAAATTAGGCCTTTGGTGCAATGATCGAATCACCATTGCTCTCATTGCACTTAAGCTCCACGCACCAGGGAGATGAAGAGCCGGTTGTGGTGCAATAAAGACTGAACCCAGCGGCGGGGACCAGGTAAGTATGATCACCACTGCGAGTCGGCCCCTCTGTGAGGTCTGATATAATGTTGGATAACCCTGTTAGGGTCCATTCACACGTCCGCAAAATGGGTCCGGATCCGTTCCGCAAAATTGCGGACCTATTTATTTTCAATGGGGCCGCAAAAGATGCGTTTCCGTTCAGCAAAAAAACAGAACATGTCCTATTCTTGTCTGCAGACACGGACAAGAAAAGGTATTTCTATTAAAGTAAAGCAAAATGCGGAACGCACATGACCGGTGTCCGTGTTTTGCGGATCCGCAATTTGCGGACCGCGTAACACTTGCAGACGTGTGAATGGCCCCTAATCAGCTGTTCTGTATGGGGAGCAGTGACCCATCCAGATACTCACAGCCTATCCTTACAAAAGGCCATAAATATTTAAGTTGTGAAAAATTATTTTAAATTGTAACTGTTCGACATGTTATAGTGATGTGAAAAAGTTTGATCACTGCGGTCTGGGTGCTGAGAAAATGAGAAGACAGAAGAAAAAGCTCAGATTAAAATATCCCAGGTTCTAGCCCCTAAGGGGGGAAATAGTTATTAAATAAAAAGCAAAAAAAAAAAAAAAAAGTTAAAAAAAACACCAAAATATTAAGTATAGGTTGCCCCCTTTCCCAATTTTATATATATAATATATAAACAATAAATAAATAAACATATTACATATCGCAACGTCTGAAAAGTCCAAACTATTAAAATATTTTAAAAAATCTCCTATGCGGTTAATGCCATAACAGAAAAAGAAATAAATAAAAACAGCGCGATTCGCAATTTTTTTTAGGCACCTTGTCCCCCCAAAAAATAGGATCAGACTGTTCGGTTATGGGCCGGACGTTCAATAAAATGCGGAATGCACGTGGCTTTTTTGGTGTTTTATTTTTTTTGCGTGGTATTTATTGGTATCGAGTATCGCTATACTTTTTTATGGTATCGAAACCGAATCAAAATTTTGGTACCGAAACAACCCTAATGTGTGTAATGTATATATGGTGTATTTATGTATGTATATCATGTATATGGCGTATTTATGTGTGTTGCATATATATGGTGTACAGCGGTCCCTCAAGTTACAATATTAATTGGTTCCAGGAGGACCATGGTATGTTAAAACCATTGTAAGTTGAGTAATTGGTTCCAAAGCCCCAAAATGTCATCCAAGATAAGAGAAAATGAGGGTTTAAGAAAAATAAGCAGATAACTAAGACAGATAAAACAAGTCCTTACATATAACATCAGGAATAGCTGCTAACGAGCAACTGATACAAATATTTTACCAGAGAGGTGGCCTTGATTGGTTGGATCTGAGTCTGAGGCATTGTATGCTGAGTCTAGTGTCAACTTACAATGGGTCAGAAAAGACTATTATATGTAGAAAATGTTGTATCCTGAGCAGGGCTGTGGAGTCGGAGTCGGAGTCGAGGAGTCGGAGGCAATTTTGGGTACCTGGAGTCGGATTCGGAGTCGGCAAAAAATGGACCGACTCCGACTCCTACTAGATTTAAATTGGAATTAAAAAAAATTGGAATAAAAAAAAAGCAAGTTTAAATGTCCCAATTCAGATAAAGTTATAATTAATTACTTCTCTACTGTAAGAATAACGGCCAATGCATGCAGTGCGTCACGTTACCGCTAAACAAAGACATTAAGTGACCGTGAAGAAGCATGCTTTTCATATGCTTTACTATGCAGTTACAGGGACACTGACAGGCTGATTTACCGGCTAAAGATATATCTGCTGGTATTCATCAGAGGATTAGGAATACAACTAGACGACTGTTACCCCAGTTGAGGTTTACTTGTGTTTAAAAACGTTTTAATCAATATGCAAATTCTCTACCTTTGTGCCCAAGGGGCAGGCGCACATGTAGAGTACTGGCAGCACTAGACAGGACTAGGTAGCGAGGAGGAAGAGAGAAAGCTGGCACAGCCTCAGCATAGCCAGACGAGGCTGCTGCCAGCACTCTACACGTGCGCCTGCGCAGGAATTCAGCGTTCGGCTAGCCTGAAAAAAAGGCCAGTGCAGTGAATAATAACGAGGGGAACAGCGCTGGGAAGCTGTACTCGGGCGCGGCTGGGCACAAAGCCGCAGGAGACGCTGCCCCATTGGGCACAAAGATAGTGAATTTGCATACAGATTAAAATGTTTTTAAACACAAGTACAGCTTAACTGGGGGTAACATTAGTATAGTTTTATTCCTAATTCTCTGATGAATACCAGTATATATATATCTTTAGCTGGAAAATCAGCCTGTCAGTGTCCCTTTAAGGAGCGGCAATACTTACACTTTCCATTGTCTTGTGGTCTGCTGTTACAGGGAACCCATGGTTATCCTCGCCTCTCACTGATAACTGATTAAGGACTGGAGACACTTGGATAAGTGAAGGGAATGGATAGTCAATAGTTCAAGACTGAAGCTGTAAACCATTGGAAAAACTGCTATCATTCAGCTAAGGCTATAAAACATGTAAACTCAGATTGTTAGCTTAAATTTTAAACATGACTATGGGATTCTACTAGGAAAATCATGTTTTAAAAGAAATGCCCCTTCCCCTGCCCCTTCCTGGATCCTCCCACTGCTCTATCTTCAGCAGAAGATCAGCACACAAAGGAGAAGGCAGCAGCTTCTGCTCAACTACCTCTCTGTGCTAGAGGAGATTAGAAGAACTTGGTGGAACAGCTTCGTATTTGCATATTATATACAGAGGAGTCGGAGTCGAGGAGTCGGAGTCGGAAGTTTCAAAATCTGAGGAGTCGGAGTCGGAAAATTTATCTACCGACTCCACAGCCCTGATCCTGAGGCCATTGTGTCTTGAGGGACCACTGTATGTATATATAAACATTTGTCATGACGCCGCGTGTCCGTTATTGAGTAGGGAACCCGTTGTTAAAAATTTGAATCCCATCCCTGCGCTCAACCAAGCGTGTTAATAGAAAGTCCACGAAGAGTGGTGCTGCTTGGTTAAGCTGGATTAGCAAGAAATACTTGTGATATGGCACTATCACGTGTCAAAAGTTACAGATCTAAAAAAGTACCTATATATGTCAAAGTATTATCAAATAGTTGGCCTAACCATGTACTTAGGGAATGAGGTAACGAGCTGGTAATTACCCATCCTCTTACTTACCCAAAGTATGCTCCATCTCGGTCAATAAAGTATCTGCCCTCGGCATCTGTTGGAATGTGATGGCGTCCACTAAACATGGCAGCCAGCATGGTGTCTTCATACCTCTGAAGAGTAGACAGCCTGGTGGTAAAGCACATCCCTCCCACACTGAGCGGAATGACTTCCGGAAGCTGCAGAAGCATAAAGAACAACGTACTTCTTCCAGCAGCAATGGCATTTGGACTGCGGTTACATTAAAGCAATTTCATGAGGGATACGTTTTCAACCTAGATAACAACGATATAATAATTGGATTGGAACAGAGCATGCATACAGCATTTATTGCCAATAGCTTCAATTGTCTTCACACTTCAGCCACAAACACAATACACAGCAATACATAGAGAGCCACGCACAAAAGGACAATTCACAGAGCCTCCAACAATACACTGCATTGTCCAAGTGCTGCCTGAGACACGGGCGGTGTAACCATCGGAAAGGAACACCTCTCAGAAATGTGTAGGGAAGATGTATTTAGTATCATCTGTAAATGTTGTGGCCCCTGATGATTGCCATCTTGACGGGGTGCGTGCTTTCTGATCGCTGCAATGAATGGGCGTTATAAGGGCTGTGTAACGAGCTGTGGCCAACCATACCTTTCCCATGAACTGGCAGCCAGGGACAAACCATGTTCTCCCGCGTGAAATACAACTCCATTTGCCAACAAAGTGAAGCAATATGACCTCACGTAGAATACAGTGATATTTCACTATACATACACCCATATAACATCTAGCCATACCCCTCATATAGAGTGCAGTCATACGAGGCCCCGACGTGCCGCCATATGCCCTCCATAGTCAGCTTAGTTGTATACCCCAACAACTAAGGCCTAAAAGCCAGTGTAGTCTATTGCCCTAGATCTACATCCGCCCTTTCCCCACTGAAAATACTTACCTACCCTGAACATTTTAGAATGCTTACCTCTCCCAAACTGCAGTCTCCTTCCCTCCCCAGATCTCTTTGATAGGAACAGGAGGAAACATTTAAGGGGTTGTCCAGATTGTTGATATTGAGACACATCCTCCATACACTGTAGGACTCAAACTAAGTTCAATGGCACACCACTGTCACCATAGGGTGCAGCAGATGGGTCCCAGACCAGTCAACAGAGTAATATAAAGACTGCATGCTGGGAATTTCTTAAATAAATCATGTGTTTTGCAATTAGTTGGAGTCTTAGTTGGAGTCTTTATATTACTATATCCTCCAGATAGGCCATTGATATAAGATCTTTGAGGATCCAACACTCCTACTAATCTGCTGAAAAGTAGACAGTGGATGGAACCAGAAGGTTCTGTCCTCTGTGTAATGGTTGTGCCGGTGTAATGCAGCTCAGCTCCCATTCAAGTGAATGCAGACTGCGGGCACGGCCACTACACACTGGACATGATTGGGAGCTGCACTGTACATTGGACGTGAATGGGAGTTCAGCTCCAGTGTGCCCGCATGCGCACTACACACTGGACAGGGCCTTCTGCTTCGGGCTCTGTCCACTGTCTAGTCTCCACTGCTGGCAGCTGTTTAAAATGTGCCTGAAATGGAACCCCCACCAATAAAATATTATTAGGCAACCTTAAAGGGATTTTCAGGGATTTTCGTATGGATGGCCTATCTTAGTATATGTCATCAATAAGAGATCAGTGGGGGTCCGACTCCCGAGCTGTTTGAGAAGGCAATGGCGCTCACTGAAGCTCCGGTGATCGCTGCGGCCTCCTCACAGCTGACAGAGCAGCGCTCTTTTGATAGCGGCTGTGCTTTATTGCATGGCACAGCCCCATTCATTTTAAAGGAACTGAGCTGCGCCTAGGTCCATCATTCATGAAAGTAAGATGACATGACCTGGAGAGAGGCCTGAGCGCTCACAGAGCACTGCGGCCTCTTCATATAGCTGATCAGCCGGGGTGTCGGGAGTCACAGGCCATCAATATGAAAATCACAGACAACCCTTTTAGAGATAGGCCATCAGTGTTAGGGTCCATTCACACGTCCGTGTGTGTTTAGTAGATCCACGGATCTGCAAAACATGGACATCGGCAATGTGCGTTCTGCAATTTGCGGACCGCACATCGCCAGCACTACATAGAAAATGCCTTTTCTTGTCCGCAATTGCGGTCAAGAATAGGACATGTTCTATTTTTTTCGGGAACACGATTGCGGGCCTGGAAGTGCGTATACGCAATTGCGGACCTGAGCGGGACATCGTCTGTCCCCATTGAAATTAATGGGTCCGCAATTCCGTTCCGCAAAATGCGGAACAGAATTGTGGCCATGTGAATGGACCCTTAAGGCCTCTTTTTCTGTTTCAGTTCCGTTTATGCGGTTTCCGTTTGCGGTTCGTATGTAGAAACATTCAGTTCAATGGTTCCGCAAAAAAAATATATGCATTCCGTTTCCGTATTTCCATATATCGGTTCCACTAAAAGATAGAACTTGTCCTATTATTGTCTGCAAATAGCGTTCCGTCGCTCTATTCAAGTCAATGAGTCCGCAAAAAATACAGAACACATTTTTTGCAGATCCATGCCCACTTTGCCCACATTACATTACAGTAATGATTACAAATTTTATGCTTCCGTTTGCGATCCGCAAACTACGGATCGCATACGGAAACCATTCGGAGATTTTTTTGCAGAAGTACGGAACGGAAACACAACGGAAACAAAAAACGGAACAACAGATCCGTAAAAAAAGGACCGCAAAATTCACACAGTTGTGTGAAAGAGGACTTAACGTCCTAGAAACCCCCTTTAGAAGAGATGATGAAAGTGCTTGGTTTCTAGTGGTGCTTTTATTAAGTGATGAGAATAGATGATAAAATTGAAGAATAAGGCTACATGCACACGACCATATGTGTTTTGCAATCCGCAAAAAAAAACGGATGACATCCATATGCCATCCGTCTTCTTTTTCGGATCCAATGTAACAATGCTTAAAACGGACAAGAATAGGACATGTTCTTTTTTATTTTGCGGGGCTCCGGAACGGACATACTAATGCAGACAGCACACAGTGTGCTGTTTGCATTTTTTGCGGACCCACTGAAATGAATGGGTCCTCATCCTGTCCGCAGAAAAAGGAACGGGCACGGAAACAAACCGTTTGTGTGCATGTAGCCTTATGTATATAGAACAGAAAATGTAGAGCGGCGCACACAGGGTGGCATTTCCTGGAATTTATGTCCGATGTCCTTGCGTACCATTTTATAGAATATCTTTTATTACCAACGCAGTGAGTCTCATCCAGATCATCAGGCTGTTTTCCTTGGAATCGATTCCACAGGCAGCGCTTCCAGGACATCCTGAGCATATACATCTGGCAGTGCTAGCGGGAAAAGGATGGGGGATAGCAGTGTATGTGATCACTCTTAGGGACAGCTATAACTCATTTCCAGACATTTCTGTTCCGTGTCTCAGGTATACAATACAACTGCGACTTTTATAAGTAGCCATGTCTCGGAGCGGCAGCTGCATGAATGTCTACTGAACCCAAATAGGACGAAAAACTACTTAAATTAGACTTTCCAGCACTCATTTTTACAAACAGTAAAAGATTTAAAAAAAACACCTTATAAGCTAAAAGTGGGCACCTGACAGCCCATGCAGCAAACAGGTGCCCACCCTGCTGCCCCCAGCTTTCCTCCCAGTCCTGCCAAGACAGTGTCCCCCTTGAATAGTGACTCCTCCTCCTGCTAAATATAAAGGAGGCACTGTATATCATTCTGACCGCACTGATTATAAGATGTGATACGTGATAGGCATGTGGTACAAAGTGCAGCTTAGGCAGGGTTCACATCACCTTTTCGCCATTCGTTTAACGTATTAAAAAAACGTAGACGTAGACCGATGCCATATGGTGGCATCCTTCTCCATAGAGTTCCATTGTAAAAAACAAAAAGAATACGTTAATGCAGGAATTCCAACCTGTGGCCCTCCAGCTGTTGTAAAACTACAACTCCCAGCATGCTCAAAGAGCTTGGGAATCCCGGCATTAATGTATACGTTTTTTAAGAGATTCTGAAGGATCTCTGCAAGAAAGTTTCTGAACACCCCTGCAGAGTTGGGAGCTGCTTGCAAATTGTGCGGTTGCAGAAGCGGAGAGTCCATGGTCAGTGACAGCCAGGATCAGCCCTCCCACAACATTTTTGATTCTCTGACCTGTTAAAAAGGTATATGATGTAAACTATAGTGAAGGTAATCTTCTTACTGCCAACAGTACTTGTTAGTTATAACCTCCCTTCTGAGCCTCAGCCATGTCATGTGACCAACACTCTTCCTCTCTAAATAACACAGGTTCTTATGTATGGACCGGAGGCCAGATTCTCTGTGTGTTCCGTTAGGAGCCTCCGTGTCTCCTAGGAATAAATAGAGAAGTTACTGACTTCCTGTCCTGTGTCAGTTGGAGATCAGATTGTTGGTCACATGACACAGCTGAGGATCAGAAGGATTATAATCAGTCAAATTCAATAAATTATTGTCACATGTAATAGCGGCAGCAATCGAACACCAAGCTGCAATTTACCGTTTATCGCCATCACATCCATGGTTCCCTCTGTGCTCTCTGCAAACGTCAAACTCTGCAGCGGTGGTCACTGGACTCAGTCCTAGTTAGTGTGTTGTTTTAACCCTCTCCTTTCCAGGAGGGCACAGCTTAGCGAAAACACTGATCACATCCCCTCATCTAATCAGATACCTGCCACTCATTGGCAGTGTAAGGGTACGACCACGCTGAGGGGGCCACGGCGGGCTCTAATTAGATTAATGGCCCCCCCCGGTACTGAAGGTGTCACACAGCCTTTAAAGGGGTTGTCGCACCTCAGACATTGGTGGCATATCGTTAGGATGTGCCACCAATATCAGATAGGAGCAGGTCCTGGAGGTCGGACCAGTACCCATCTCCAGAATTGGACCCCCGATGTGAACAGAAGGAAGACGCACATATTCGCCCACCCTCCATTCATTTCTATAGTACTATCAAAATAGCCGAGGGCTGGCTCAGGTATTTCTTGCAGAGTAGAGGTCACGCATGCGCTGTGCGCTCTTTATTTACTTGCATGGGACTTCCAAAAATAGCTGAAAGCACTTGGCTGGCTATTTCCAGAACTTCCATAGAAATGAATGGAGAGCACACTGTGTGTGCGCCTTCGGGGGGCCTGTTTTGGAGATAGGTGGGGGTCCCAGAGGAAGTACCCTCATCCATCTGACATTGGTGACCTATCCTTGTCTGAGATGATAAGACCCCTTTGCCAATGCAGACCAACCATACAGCAGCATGGTACTGGACTGCAGCACAGCTGTGTGGCAACCGCAACATGACCGCGCCGTGTGTACCCTGACGGATCTAGGGGCACACGATATTTAGCAAATATTTTGTGAAGTGTAACCAAACGTCTCGAACCAAAGCGACTCATAGGGTGGGGAAGGACAGGGCAAGACGCTGACTGGTGATAGCGGTGACAGCAGTGATTGGCTGAGCGGGCCTCTCCTGGCATTTCCGTAGCATCAAGCCGGGAACAGTGGCGGGGGATCGGTGAGGGTGTGGCTTCATTTTTAACCCCCTATGAGCCATATGTCAACAACTTAAATACTAATGGCTGCGCTAACCAAAACATAAAATGACTCTACTATACACAATTCATCTACGAGGACCCGTGAAATGTGGGGTAAAAGTGCCAGGCGCATATTTATGCACGCTGCCAGCCGTATACTGAGGCAGAAACTCAGCCCCTGGATCACCACCCATCTCCTAATATACTTTTGCGCAGGTAGGTGGGCACTGACGCCTCCATGGACTCTGTATGTTTGCGGGGGTTTCCAAAGCTTCACATGAGAAGTGATTACATTGGTTTTGCCCCAGATGCTGCAGCTACAGGTGGCACATTGCCCTTCAGCAGGCTCTGCTGCCACCCGGGTGATGGCCATGTGAGTGCACCAATCCCTGCAGGCACCCAGCTCACCCAGCCAATGAGTGGCAGCCCAGCAGATAATGGAGAACCGGGCTTTACGACTCCCCAAAAGGACTACACAGCCTGGCACACAGGTGGAGCGCCTACCTGCAGCGCGGGCAGCTTTCCGTGCAGGGAGAAGGTGGCACTGCCCGGAGTGGGTGTGGCCGGCTCCATCAGCTCATCTTCAGCATCAGAGCTCGACATGGCATCATCCGGGGTCCCTCTGTCTTCAAACTGCCCCGAAATTACCACCATCCCTCTGAGCTTCTCTGCCTGGGGCCTCACTTGTCAGAGCTGGGGGAGGGCTGTGCAGTGATGCGGCCGGGCACTGGTAGGTCACAGCTGCCAGACACTCATGCTGTGCCCCTGTGTCTGCACTACAGATGAGCTGTATGGACTATACGTGCAGTCCGGGCAGTGACCTGGCTGTGCCCACACTTCTGCCTGTCTCATCACTCCAGAGGTTGTCCGCTGCCACACAAGTGCCGTGACGTCAGAGGGCGGGCTCTGCAGCGCCCCCGGAGCGTCACGTGGTTCCTAGTTTATTCTCCTCACATGGTGTGACTGAGCGCAGCCCTCAGCTGTGCTGTACAGGGCGCTGTGACATGTATCCCCCCTTATAATGAGGGCTTATGCCACTTTCCCATAGTTCTCCTTGGTAGATACAGTAACTGGGAGGTGTCTCATGCACAAAACATGGCAGTCTACAAATAACTGTACTGTCATGCAGGGTTGACCCAGAGCCCTGTCCAAATATCTCTGCAAAAGAGTCTGACTGCTGTGCTGTCCGCATTTTTTGCGGCCCCATTGAAATTCAAACAGCAGAGACCCGCGGCTAATGGACTGCGACCGTCAAAAATGCTGATTGCGGTCATTAAAGCCTATAGATGCCGTGATCAAGTGAGATCACGGCATCTAAAGAGTGAAAACCCAGAAGCTCGCGCTTCCAGGCTTCTTACTTACTTCTTCTCATTGGCCACAGATAATGCCGGTAAGGGTACTTTTACACTTGCGGCAGGACGGATCCGGTCTGCCGCAAGTGCCAGTGCACTGCCGTGCTGCCGCTCCGTCCCCATTGACTATAATGGGGCAGGGGGCGGAGCTACGGCGCAGCACAGCACTGCACGGCCGGAGATTGCCGGACGAAAAGTACTGCATGTCCGACTTTTCCTCCGGCGATCTCCGGCCATGCAGTACCGTGCTGCACGGCCACTTGCGGCGTCCTGCCGCAAGTGTAAAAGTACCCTAATTGATTTCAATGCGCTGGGTCTCTCTAAAGAGATCCAGGGCAATAAAGCTGCAATTCTTATTTTGGCCAGAAGGTGGCAGGCCAACATAAGAAATGAGCAGTTCTGTACGAATCATGGGTCTAAAAAATCCATGATTGTTCAGAATTAAAAAAAAACTAACGATTTTGTAGGCTCAAATACGAGCTTAAAGATCTTTAAAAGACTAAATACACAAATAACAAAAAATATAAACATCCGTACTATTAAAATATAAAAATATTTTTTCAATATGGCGAATGGTGTAACGGAAGAAAGGGTTAAAATGGCCAATTTGCCGTTTTTTTCATCACTTTTCTTACACAAAAAAAGTAATAAAATATGATCAAAAAGTCACTGATACTCCAAAATCGTATCAGTAAAAACCACTACATAAAATAAGCCCCCACACAGCTCAGTAGATATAAATGTATTTTTACACTATTAAGACATAAAAAACAATACATATTTGGCCTCGTTGTAATCGTACTTACCCTGAGAATGAAGGGCATGGGTCAGTTTTTCCACAAAGGGAACGCTGTGGGAACAAAACCTGTAAAACGGTGGAGGAAATGCATTTTTTTTTCCAATTCCACCCCATTTGGAATTTTTTTCCCATTTCCCACTACATTGTATGCCACATTAAATGGTGGCGTTAGAAAGTACAACTTGTCCCACCTATGTGAACGGGGAGCATCCAATAGCAGGCTGGGACAGTGACCAGCCTCTCTAGCGTCACCTACATTGTGTGGGGGGGAGATAAGTATCAGGCAAATTGACTTTTTTTTCCCAATACTTTTGCTCTCCTTGAGATAAGTCAGCACCAGTGGTATTTGACAGCAACTTTCTTCTCTCTCCCCGATGAAAACAGACATGCTAAGCAGCCTGACAGGAATACTCCCCAATACTTAGTATATGCAAGTGCCAGAGTGTTCTGTGTAGTGAGGACCCACCTAGGCAGCTCTGCAATTGGAGGCAACCAGTCCTGCTCACATTTTAGAACAGGTTGCTGCCAGCCATTTGAAATCTTCCCGGAGAACCCCTTTAAGAGCTGTTCAGATGTGGTGGATTTGTTGCAGGCTTGCAGCAAAGCACAGCACAATACTCATGGATTGTGTTGTCAAACTCACCCTTAGGGCTCATGCACACGAACGTGTGCTGCCCATTGCCGTATTGCGGACCGCATTTGCAGATCCGCAATACACGGGCACCATTCCGTGTGCATTCCGCATCACGGATGCGGACCCATTCACTTCAATGGGTCCGGAGATGTGGAACAGAATCACCGAACGGAACACTACGGAAGCACTACGGACTGCTTCTTTGGGGTTCCCTTCCGTACCGTAAAAAGATAGAACATGTACTATCTTTTTGCAGAACGGACGAATGCAGACCCATTCAAGTTGAATGGGTCTGAATTCATCCCGGCGGCCATACGGAGGTTGCCCGTGCATTTTACGGTCCCCAATGCACGGACCGGACCACCTACGGACGTGTGCATGAGCCCTTAAAAAGAATGTGTCATCAGAAAATGACCTATTGTTCAAATCACATTTTTATTTTAAACATATTTTATTGATTTTTTTTTTAGATTTTTGTAAAATTTTTCCATGTGACTATCTATATATTTTCTTCATTATATAATCCTGCAATTTCCACAGTGGCCACTAGATCTAATAATAAGTCATGATTTCAAGTTCTGTACAGGTAACTTTTCAGTAGCCATTATCATTCTCATTATAGGCAGAATTACAATGATAAGTAACATCTCTGTATAGATAATACAGGATCCACCACTCACAATAGGTGATATCACAGCTTATCTACTCCCTCCGGACCTATGCACAGGTCACAGAACATGCCTAAGAAAACGCTCTCATATCTCTCAAGTCAATGGTGTGAGCTTCTGTTCATTGTGCCCATGTAGCAGCTCTCAAAAGACAGGAAGTCTTAGCATACCATATTGTTCGCTTTATAAGACACACCTTTTCCCACCAAAAGTTGAGGGGAAATGGCAGCACGTCTTATACAGTGAATACTAGTGAGCACTTCCATTATGGAAGCGTTCACTAGTATGCAGTAGATCAGGGATCGGGGAGTGAGGCACTGAGACCACTGCCTGTACTCACTCCTCCCTGGAGCCACACTGCATTTTCCTGAAAGGGTAACAATGTTTTGAACTTTTGACTTTCATGCTCCGTAGCTCACCATCCACTACAGATTTGAGCGTGAGATTCATACATACATTGGACTTGCAACAATTTAGCAAATGACTAGTTATGTAGATTCTTGTCATTTAACTGCATTGTAACTTTTCTGCTCCTAAAATTCAAAATTTTAATCTTTATTATTTTGTAAATCCACCTTTGACTTTCAACACTGTCTGAAAACTTCTGGGCATGCTCTCGATCAGATTCAAGCATGTCTCGACCTAAATGTGTTGAGGTCTGAGGACTGTAGGGGCCAATCCAGCACCTCTACTTCATTGTCATTCAACCATTTCTTTGCCAATCTCGACGTATGCTTCGGGTCGTTGTCCTGCTGTCGTCATTTTCACACCTATATTACTCGAGTGTACAAAGAAACTTGTCTTGTAGGATACTCACATATAGCTCAGCATTGAGACCACCATCAATCCTGGTCAAGTGTCCAATGCCTTTGGCTGTGAAACAACCCCATATGATCAGGCTTCCTCCACCGAACTTGACAGTTCCTTCAATTTCTCGATCCATTAGCCCACTTTTCCCTTGTTTTTTCCAGACTCATTATTGCCCCTATCAGAGCTCAGTCTATTGACTTCCATCTCATCTCCTCCAAGGCACCTGTTTCATCTACTGTCCACTGTTTGTACTTTGGACTCGTCGTTACTGACGCATTGATACCTAATATGTCTATTTTTTATTCTTGTCAAATTTTACAGTAAAAGCATTTTTAAAAGGAAAAAATCTTGTTTTTGTGTTGCCATTTTCTGATCACTTGGTAGTACACTTTTTGTGAGGCAAAGAGACCAAAAATTGGCTGTTTTGGCACAGTTTTTTTTAATTTATTTTTTATGGCATTCACCTGACAGGGTAAATCATGCGATATTTTTATAGAGCTGATCTTTACTGAGGCGGAGATACCTAATGTCTGTTTTTCTTTCTTTTCTATTTTTTACAATTTTACATGTTTTTATTTTTATTTTTACTTGAAACTTTTATTTTTTATTATAAAAAACACTTTTAACTTTTTATTTTTGTGTCACTGTGGTGCTTCAACTTTTGGGGGTCTGATCCCATCTACAACCCATTACAATACATTTTGTATTGTAATGCATTGACTGTCAGTGTAATATACTGACAGCCTGCCTATAAGACCCAACCTGGGGACTGGATCTCCTAGGCTTCCGTAGCAGGCATGCCCCGATAACTGTGTCAGGTGGGGGAGGATGCCCCTACCCTCAGCAAACCCCATGCATGCCGTGGTCAACGTTGACAGCGGCATACAAGGGGTATTCACCGATGCTGGCGTTTATAGCAGGAGCTCGGCTGTCAGCTCCTGCACCAGCTGATCAGAGCAGTGTATATACATGGTTCTGGGACCTAAGTCACGTCCCACTGTGCCGTACATGTAGGGCGCTGGTTTCCTATGGGTTAATGGTAAGATTAGGAACTACTTAATATCTGGTGATTTGTTTTCTTGGTTGGTATTAGTGTATAATATAGCTGGATATTTACTAAGGCAGCAGTTTATACATTTGGTCTAATATAAGTGCATTTAAACTTTATTAACACGTCCATGATAAGACGGTCGGTGTTTCATCTGTGAAGATTACCTAAAAGGGGTGTGTTGTTGGTCAGGGTGTCTGTTTTTTGTCCTTTATGTGTCATCCATATTTCACGTACACTGCTAGACTGAAAAGGGGATTTCTAGAGCATCTCCTACCAATGCTCAGTGAAAACCAGTATTGAGTTTTCTGTTAGTGGTTTTTACGGACCCATAGAGTTCAATTAGAGTGTGTTTGGTCTGCATCACAGACCAAGTCATGCACGTTAACCACCTCACATCCGCCCGTAGGATATAAACGTCCTATGGGTGGATGTTTAACTCTGAATAGACGTTCTAGAACGTCCATTCAGAGATCGCAGCTGCACAATGCGCTTCCTGTCCCAGCCCGGTGGTCATGTGACCGCCAGGGCCAGGAGAGTGCAGGAGCTGTCAGGTCTTCCACAGACCTCGATCAGCCCTGCACTGAGGCTGTACAGCACTGTATACTGCTGTACAGCCTCTCTGGGGGGCTGTTATTACCTCTGTAACTGGGGCTACTATGTCAGCCCCAGTTACAGGAGAAATCAATAGTGGAAAAAAAGTGAAGTCAAATGTCCCCCAGAGGTCTTGTATGACCTTATGGGGACACAAAGTGTAAAATCAAAAATAAATAAAGTGTTTTATAAAAAAAAAAAAAAAAAAGGTTTCACATGTAAAAAAAAAAAATCCCCAATTAAAAATAGGAAAAAATAAATAAAATAGACATATTTGGTATTGCCGCGTCTGTGACGGCCGGCTCTATAAATATATCACATGATCCACCCTGTCTGATAAACACCATAAAAAATAAAAACTGCGTAAAAAAAGGCCATTTTTGTCACCTTACATCACAAAAAGTGCAACACCAAGTGATGAAAAAGGCGTATGTCCCACAAAATAAAACAGTCACCTCATTTCGCAAAAAATAAGAAAATCGCTCAAAAAATAAAAAAAACGATAGCTCTCAGAACATGGAGACATTAAAACATAATTTTTTGTTTAAAAAATGCTATTATTGTGTTAAAGTGAAATACATTTTAAAAAGTAAATATATTAGGTATTGCCGCGTCCGTAACAACGAGCTCTATAAAAATATCACATGACCTAACCCCTCACTGACTTAACTGAACGCCGTAAAAAAAAAAATAGAAACAGTGCCACAAAAATGCAATTTTTTGTCACCTTACATCACAAAACGTGTAACCCTCAGTTCACACTTGTGCGTTTTACAGCGCGTTGCAAACCAATGCTTCCCTATGGGACTGGTTCACATTTTCGCGTTTTACAGCACGTTCGAACGCGCTGAAAAACGCCTGACGCATAAACAAGTACTTGAGCTTTTTTTGGGGCGTTTGTCACGCGTTTTGGCCCATAGACTTCAATGGGAATGCGCAACGCTTGTATTTTGCGCATTTTTGACACTGAAAACACGCGTTCGAACGCGCGTTTATGAATTTGCAACATGCTGGAAAGGCCAAACTTCATATAAACAGGGATATTTGGTCATTGGACAAAACTACAGTCAATCACACAAACGCGCGTAAAACGCGCGTTTACTATTGCCAAAAACGCGCACAAATACGCGCTTAAAACGCGCGACAAAAACGTGCAGAAAACGCGCGTCTCAGAAACACTCAGGTCTGAACCCATCGTAATAGCAAGCGATCAAAGTCATATGCACCCCAAAATAGTGCCAAACAGTCATCTCATCCTGCAAAAAATAAGACCCTACCTAAGACAATCTCCCCCAAAAAAAACAACTATGGCTCTCAGACTATGGAGACACTAAAACATTAATTTTTTTGTTTAAAAAATGATATTATTGTGTAAAACTTAAATAAATAAAAAAAGTATACACATTAGGTATCGCCGTGTCCGTAAGAATCTGCTCTATAAAAATATCACATGACATAACCTCTTCAACACTGTAAATATATAAAAAAAAAGGGGTCAAAAAAGCCATTTTTTGTCACCTTACATCACAAAAAGTGTAATAGCAAGCGATTAAAAAGTCATATGCACCACAAAATAGTGTCAATCAAACCGTCATCTCATCCCGCAAATATGATACCCTACCGAAGACAATCGCCTAGAAAATAAAAAAACTATGGCTCTCAGACTATAGAGACACTAAAATGATTTTTTTTTTGTTTCAAAAATGATATTATTGTCTAAAACCTAAATAAATAAATAAAAAGTATAGATATTGTATCGCCGTGTCCGTAAGAACCTGCTGTATAAAAATATCACATTACCTAACCCCTCAGGGGAACACCGTAAAAAAAATAAGATAAAAAGTGTGTTGAAAAAGCTATTTTTTGTAACCTTACATCACAAAAAGTGTAAAACCAAGCCATCAAAAAGTCATATGCACCCTAAAATAGTCTCATACCAAAAAAAATGAGCCCCTACATAACACAGTCGCCCAAAAAAAAAAAACCTATGGCTTTCAGAATGTGGAGACACAAAAAAAATTTTTTTTTCAAAGATGCTTTATTATGTAAAACTGAAACAAACAACCAAAAAAGTATACATATTTGGTATTGTTGCGTCCATAACAACCTGCTCTATAAAATTAGCACGTAATCTAACCTGTCAGATGAACATTGTAAATAGTAAAAAAAAAAATTGTGCCAAAACAGCTATTCTTTGTTACCTTGTCTCACAAAAAGTGTAATATAGAGCAACCCAAAATTATATATACCCTAAAATAGTACCAACAAAACTGCCACCTTATCCTGTAGTTTCCAAAATGGAGTGACTTTTTTGGAGTTTCTACTCTAGAGGTGCATCAGGGGGTCTTCAAATGTGACATGGTGTCAAAAAACCAGTCCAGCAAAATCTGCCTTCCAAAAACTACATGGCGCTCCTTTCCTTCTGTGCCCTGCCATGTGCCCGTACAGAAGTTTACGACCACATAAGGGGGGGGTTTCTGTAAACTATAGAATGCGGGCATTAAATATTGAGTTTTGTTTGGCTGTTAACTCTTGCTTTGTTCCTGGAAAAATAGATTAAAATGGAAAATTTGCCAAAAAAGTGAAATTCGGAAATTTCCTCTCCATTTTCCATTAACTCTTGTGGAACACCTAAAGGGTTACCAAAGTTTATAAAATCAGTTTTGAATACCTTGAGGGGTGTATTTTCCAAAATGGGTCACTTTTTGAAGTTTCTACTCTAGGGGTGCATCGGAGGGGGGTTTGCTCCAAATAGGACATGGTGTCAAAAAACCAGTCCAGCAAAATCTGCCTTCCAGAAACCATATGGCGTTCCCTTCCTTCTACGCCCTGCCGTTTACATAACACAGTCGCCCAAAAAAAAAAAGACTATGGCTTTCAGAATGTGGAGACACAAAAAAAAAAAATTTTTTCAAAGATGCTTTATTATGTAAAACTGAAACAAACAACCAAAAAAGTATACATATTTGGTATTGTTGTGCCTGTGACGACCGGCTCTATAAATATATCACATGATCCACCCTGTCTGATAAACACCATAAAAATAAAAACTGCGTAAAAAAGGCCATTTTTGTCACCTTACATCACAAAAAGTGCAACACCAAGTGATGAAAAAGGCGTATGTCCCACAAAATAAAACAGTCACCTCATTTCGCAAAAAATAAGAAAATCGCTCAAAAAATAAAAAAAACGATAGCTCTCAGAACATGGAGACATTAAAACAAAATTTTTTGTTTAAAAAATGCTATTATTGTGTTAAAGTGAAATACATTTTAAAAAGTAAATATATTAGGTATTGCCGCGTCCGTAACAACGAGCGCTATAAAAATATCACATGACCTAACCCCTCACTGACCTAACTGTAAAAAAAAAATAGAAACAGTGCCACAAAAATGCCATTTTTTGTCACCTTACATCACAAAAGGTGTAATAGCAAGCGATCAAAGTCATATCCACCCCAAAATAGTGCCAAACAGTCATCTCATCCTGCAAAAAATAAGACCCTACCTAAGACAATCGCCCAAAAAAAAACAACTATGACTCTCAGACTATGGATACACTAAAACATTTATTTTTTTGGTTCAAAAATAATATTATTGTGTAAAACTTAAATAAATAAAAAAAGTATACACATTTTGTATCGCCGTGTCCGTAAGAACCTGCTCTATAAAAAATATCACATGACCTAACCTCTTCAACACTGTAAATATAAAAAATAAAAACGGTGTCAAAAAAGCCATTTTTTGTCACCTTACATCACAAAAAGTGTAATAGCAAGCGATCATCTCATCCCGCAAATATAATACCCTACCGAAGACAATCGCATAGATTAATAAAAAAACTATGGCTCTCAGACTATAGAGACCCTAAAATGATTTTTTTTTGTTTCAAAAATGATATTATTGTGTAAAACCTAAATAAATAAATAAAAAGTATAGATATTTGTATCGCCGTGTCCGTAAGAACCTGCTGTATAAAAATATGACATTACCTAACCCCTAAGGTGAACGCCGTAAAAAAAATAAGATAAAAAGTGTGTCAAAAAAGCAATTTTTTGTCACCTTACATCTCAAAAAGTGTAAAACCAAGCGATCAAAAAGTCATATGCACCCTAAAATAGTACCAATCAAACCGTCATCTCATACCGAAAAAAATGAACCCCTACATAACACAGTTGCCCAAAAAAAAAAAAACTATGGCTTTCAGAATGTGGAGACACTAAAAAAATATTTTTTTTAAAAAAATGCTTTATTATGTAAAACTGAAGCAAACAACCAAAAAAGTAGTCATATTTGGTATTGTTGCATCCGTAACAACCTGCTCTAAAAAAATTAGCACATAATCTCACCTGTCAGATGAACATTGTAAATAGTAAAAAATAAAAATTGTGCCAAAACAGATATTCTTTGTTACCTTGTCTCACAAAAAGTGTAATATAGAGCAACCAAAAATCATATTTACCCTAAAATAGTACCAACAAAACTGCCACCTTATTCTGTAGTTTCCAAAATGGGGTGACTTTTTTGGAGTTTCTACTCTAGAGGTGCATCAGGGGGGCTTCAAATGTGACATGGTGTCAAAAAACCAGTCCAGCAAAATCTGCCTTGCAAAAACCACATGGCGCTTTACTACCACATAAGGGGGGGTTTCTGTAAACTACAGAATGAGGGCATTAAATATTGAGTTTTGTTTGGCTGTTAACTCTTGCTTTGTTATTGAAAAAATGGATTAAAATGGAAAATTTGCCAAAAAAGGGAAATTCGGAAATTTCCTCTCCATTTTCCATTAACTCTTGTGGAACACCTAAAGGGTTACCAAAGTTTATAAAATCAGTGAGTGGTGTATTTTCCAAAATGGGTCACTTTTTTGAATTTTCTACTCTAGGGGTGCATCGGGGAGGAGGGGGGGGTGGTGCTTCAAATGGGACATGGTATCAAAAAACCAGTCTAGCAAAATCTGCCTTCCTTCTGTTCCCTTCCTTCTACGCCCTGCCGTTTGGCCATACAGCAGTTTACGACCACATATGGGGTGTTTTTGTAAACTACAGAATCAGGGCAATAAATATTGAGTTTTGTTTGGCTGTTAACCCTTGCTTTGTTAGCGGAAAAAAATTATTAAATGGGAAAATCTGCAAAAAAATGGAAATTCTAAAATCTCATCTCATCTCTAACACCTAAAGGGTTAACAACGTTTGTAAAATCATTTTTGAATACCTTGAGGGGTGTAGTTTCTAAAATAGGGTCATTTTTGGGTGGTTTCTATTATGTAAGCCTCACAAAGTGACTTCCGACCTGAACTGGTCCTTAAAAAGTGGGTAAAAAGATTTGCTTCTAAACTTCTAAGCCTTCTAATATCCCCAAAAAATAAAATGACATTCACAAAATGATCTAGACATGAAGTAGACATATGGGGAATGTAAAGTAATAACTATTTTTGGAGGTATTACTATCTATTGTCAAAGTAGAGAAATTGAAATCTGGAAATTTGCTAATTTTTCCAAATTTTTTGTAAATTTGGTATTTTTTTATAATTAAAAATGAAATTTTTGACTCAATTTTACCACTGTCATGAAGTACAATATGTGACAAGAAAACAGTCTCAGAGTGGCGTGGATAAGTAAAAGTGTTTTAAAGTTATCACCACATGACATGTCAGATAAGCAAAAAATGGCTCTGTCAGGAAGGGGGAAATGGCCTGGATGTGAAGTGGTTAATGTTGTTTTTCCACTGACTGTGTGAATAAACACATTAAAACTATGGAAACGTGTGCTGTCCCTGGATGATACGTCTGCGATTCACTGACATGAATAAACTTTTACACATTCATTGTTACAAATGACTGCTATTACCTTATTTCAGTCACTAGATGGCGCCATAATCACACTTAATTTCTACAGAATCTTGTAAGGAAGGAACTTTCTAATATCAGAAGTTTCAATTTTAAAACTAAAACAAAGAAATGTTGCCAGAGAAATAAATTACCGAAAATATTCCACAGCGCTTTACAGACATTATGATATACATCGGAGAAATCTGGCTCATTTGTAGAATGTTTACACAGTCTAAAAATTAGAATTGGTAAATGTATTTATAAGGAATGGTACACACTTAGATTGGGTCACTGTCACTAGTGGGGCACCACAGGGGTCCTATTCTCTTTAATATATTTATTAATGATCTTGTAGAAGGCTTACACAGTAAAATATCAATTTTTGCAGATGACACTAAACTGTGTAAAGTAATTAACACTGAAGAGGACAGTATACTGCTACAGATGGATCTGGATAGATTGGAGGCTTGGGCAGAGAAGTGGCAGATGAGGTTTAACACTGACAAATGTAAGGTTATGCACATGGGAAGGAATAATGTAAGTCACCCGTACATACTAAATGGTAAAACACTCGGTAACACTGACCTAGGAATTTTAGTGAACAGCAAACTAAGCTGTAGAAACCAGTGTCAGGCAGCTGCTGAGACCAATAAGATAATGGGTTACATCAAAAGAGGCATAGATGCCCGTGATGAGAACATAGGGGGTCATTTTCTAAGACCGGCATTTTAGACGCCGATCTTAATAAACCCCTTTGCTGGCGGTGGATCTGCCAGAAGTTATGAAGACCAGTAGAAATGTGTCTAGATGTTTCTTTTTATTGCGAGTGACCTAAGGTAAATGTAGGGTCTAGCTAGCTCAGGGGTGTCGCTCTTTTCAGAGCAGGTACTCTGTAAAGGGCCATGTACGGACATTCTTTTTGGAATAGTATTATCCTGTATGTGTGTTTACAGACATCCCTAAACCCGTGCAGCACCACTCCCTGTATCCCCTGAAGTCATCTTCCATAGACCTCCACTGAATACCTGAAGACTCCTGAGGTGTTAAAGAGGACCTTTCATGTGAAAAAAAAAGTATGAACTAAGTATCATGATATGGAGAGCGGTGCCCGGGATCTCACTGCACTTACTATTATCCCTGGGCGCTGCTCCGTTCTCCTGCTATGTCCTCTGGTATCTTTGGTGACTTGGTTCTCCTGGGAGGATTCTGCCCTTTTTGTCCTGGGCGTCTCCTTCTCCCAGGCTGTGAGCTCTGCTCTGTGATTGGACAGCACTACAGCCTGGGAGAAGGACACGCCCAGGACAAAAAGGGCAGACTCCTACCAGTAGAACCAAGAACCACCGAGGATACCGGAGGACATAGCGGGAGAACGGAGCAGCACCCAGGGCTAATAGTAAGTGCAGTGAGATCCCCGGGCACCGCTCTCCATATCATGATACTTAGTTCATACTTTCTTTTTCACATAAAAGGTCCTCTTTAAGTCTGCACTGGATATACATACTTGCTTTATATATGATCTTTTGTATATTGATGTACTGCTGCCATAGTTTAATTTAAGCCATTTTCTGGTGACCTTGCCTCACAAAAAGTGTAATCATACCCAGTAATCTAAAAGTCTTTTGTACCCCAAAATGGTACTAATCAAACCGTCATCTCATCCCGCAAAAAATAAACCCCTACCTAAGACAATTGCTCAAAAAATTAAAAAATAGGGCTCTCAGAAAATGGCAACATAAAAACAAAATTTTATTCTGTTCAAAAATGATTTCACTGTGTAAAACTTAACAAAAATAAAAATGATAGGCATATTGGGTATCGCTGCGTCCCTAACAACCTTCTCTATAAAAATATCACATTATATGCCACCTCAGGTGAATACTCAAAATAAATGTGGAGCCCCAGTTATGGGTCTACAACACAATGAAAGCCAGATATCCCTCAAAGGAAGGAAAACCGAGCAAAGGGGTGTCTCCATTACAGAGATCTCCAAATCCACCATATTAAGTGGCCCCTATGTTAACATCCAGCTTTTTTACAAGCTTTAAGGATATAACGGGGAAAACCTAAGCCAGTTATCCATCCACAGACAGCTGTTTCAGGGTGTTGCCCCCTCATCAGTGTGGAGTAGGATTCTGGCTAACCGGGAGCAATGCCTCGGAGACCACCCAAACACAACAATAGCTGATCTCAGGGAGACCAGCTACACAAACACTGCAGGAGCTCACTTAGAGTCTCAACACAGCAATCCAAAGTGCAAAGCTCCCTGGGAAACAGGAATATGCAAAATAAATGTGGAGCCCCAGTTATGGGTCTACAACACAATGAAAGCCAGATATCCCTCAAAGGAAGGAAAACCGAGCCGAGCCAGAATCCTACTCTGCACTGATGAGGGGCAACACCCCGAAACAGCTGTCTGTGGATGGATAACTGGCTTAGGTTTTCCCCGTCACATCCCTAAAGCTTGTAAAAAAGCGGGATCTTGACATAGGGGCCACTTAATATGGTGGATTTGGTTATCTCTGTAATGGAGACACCCCTTTGCTCGGTTTTCCTTCCTTTGAGGGATATCTGGCTTTCATCGTGTTGTAGACCCATAACTGGGGCTCCATATTTATTTTGCATATTCCTGTTTTCCAGGGAGCTTTGCACTTCGGATTGCTGTGTTGAGACTCTTAAGTGAGGCTCCGCTGTGTTTTTTGTAGCTGGTCTCCCTGAGATCAGCTATTGTTGTGTTTGGGTGGTCTCCGAGGCATTGCTCCCGGTTAGCCAGAATCCTACTCTGCACTGATGAGGGGCAACACCCCGAAACAGCTGCCTGTGGATGGATAACTGGCTTAGGTTTTCCCCGTCACATCCTTAAATCTTGTAAAAAAGCGGGATCTTGACATAGGGGCCACTTAATATGGTGGATTTGGTGATCTCTGTAATGGAGACACCCCTTTGCTCGGTTTTCCTTCCTTTGAGGGATATCTGGCTTTCATTGTGTTGTAGACCCATAACTGGGGCTCCACATTTATTTTGCATATTCCTGTTTCCCAGGGAGCTTTGCACTTCGGATTGCTGTGTTGAGACTCTTAAGTGAGGCTCCGCAGTGTTTTTTGTAGCTGGTCTCCCTGAGATCAGCTATTGTTGTGTTTTTAGGTGAATACTGTAAAAAATGTTTTAAATAAAACTACGCCAAAACAGCCTTTCTTTCACGCTGATCGTGCGCTGGCAGGCTGTAGAAGTTAAAAAAAAATGGCATATCAGACGCTGTTTTGTTAACAGCGTCTGATATGCTTGTTAGCTCAGTTCCTTTGGTGGTCCCTTTGCTTGGGACCACCAAAGTAATCTTTTGTAAGTGCACCAATCACCACACAGACCCCCTCATCCATCCCCCCCCCCCGTCACTGATTAACCCCTGATTAACCCCCGATTAACCCCTGATCACCCCCTGTCACCCCCTGTCACTAATCACCCCCCTGTAAGGCTCATTCAGACGTCCGTATGTGTTTTGCGGATCCATGGATCCGGATCCGCAAAACACGGACACCGGCAATGTGCTTTCCGCATTTTGCGGATCCGCACATTGCCAGAACTATATAGAAAATGCCTTTTCTTGTCCGCAATTGCGGACAAGAATAGGACATGCTCTATCTTTTGCGGAGCTGCGGCCGGATGTTTGGGGGCCGAAACCCGAAGTTTGCGGCCGCAGCTCGCAAATGCTGATGCGGCGAGCACATAGTGTGCTCTCCGCATCACCGCCAGCCCCATTCACACTGAATGGGTCCGCATCTATTCCGCAGAATTGCGGAATAGATGCGGACATTTTTGAGGACGTGTGAATGGGGCCTTACTACTTTTTTTTTGCACATTTTTTGGCAGAGATTTTTCATCCACATTGATCGATGCGAATGAAGAAATCTGTGCCGTTCATTTTTTTTTTTCAGCCCAGAGGCTGAACGGAAAAAAATCTCATTACCCGTATGCTCAATATAAGGAGAATCGCAGAAACTCCTAATGCTGGCCATACGTGTAATGATTGCGGAGACCCTCAAATGCCAGGGCAGTACAAACACCCACATGTGACCCCATTTTAGAAAGAAGACACCTCAAGGTATTCCGTGAGGTGTATGGTGAGTTCATGTAAAATTTTATTTTTTGTCACTAGTTAGTGGAAATTTGAGACTTTGTAAAAAAATAAATATATTCAATTTCCGCTAACTTGTGCCAAAAAAAAAATTTCTGTGAACTTGCCATGCCCCTCACGGAATACCTTGGGGTGTCTTCTTTCCACAATGGGGTCACTTGTGGGGTATTTATACTGCCCTGGCATTTTAGGGGTCCTAAAGCGTGAGAATCCAAATGCGTAAAAATGCCCTGTGAAATCCTAAAGGTACTCATTGGTTTTAGGGCCCTTTGCGCATCTTGGCTGCAAAAGTGGCACACATGTGGTATCGCCAGTACTCAGGAGAAGTAGGGCAATGTGTTTTGGGGTGTATTTTTATATATACCCATACTTTGTGTGAGAAATATCGCTGTAAACGACAACTTTTTAATTTTTTTATACAAAGTTGTCAGTTTACAGAGATATTTCTCTCACCCAACATGGGTATATGTAAAAATACACCCCAAAACACATTGCCCTACTTCTCCTGAGTACGGCGATACCACATGTGTGACACTTTTTGCAGCCTGGGTGCAAAGGGGCCCAAATTCCAACGAGTACCTTTAGCTTTTACATGGCTGCTCACAATTTAGCCCCGCCCAAAATGCCAGAACAGTACAAACACCCCACAAATGAACCCATTTTGGAAAGAAGACACCCTAAGGTATTCGCTGAGGGCATAGTGAGTCCATGAAAATTTAACTTTTGTCAAAAGTTAGCAGAAAGGGAGACTTTGTGAGAAAAACAATAAAAATCAATTTCCGCTAACTTGTGCCAAAAAAATCTTCTATGAACTCGCCATGCCCTCACGGAATACCTTGGGGTGTCTTCTTTCCAAAATGGGGTCACATGTGGGGTATTTATACTGCCCTGGCATTTTAGGGGCCCTAAAGCGTGAGAAGAAAAATGCGTAAAAATGTCCCTCCTAAAAGGTACTCATTGGTTTTAGGGCTCCTTTGCACATCTTGGCTGCAAAAAGTGTCACACATGTGGTATCGCCGCATCAGGAGAAGTGGTGCAATGTGTGCTTGGGTGTATTTTTACATATACCCATGTTGGGTGAGAGAAATGTCTCTGTAAACTGACAACTTTGTATACATTTTTTAAAAAGTTGTCATTTACAGAGATATTTCACACCCAGCAGGGGTATATGTAAAATACACCCCAAAACACATTGCCCTACTTCTCCTGAGTACGGCGATACCACATGTGTGCCACTTTTTGCAGCCAAGATGCGCAAAGGGGCCCTAAAACCAATGAGTACCTTTAGGATTTCACAGGACATTTTTACGCATTTTGGATTCTCACGCTTAGGGCCCCTAAAATGCCAGGGAAGGATAAATACCTCACATGTGACCCCATTTTGGAAAGAAGACACCTAAGGTATTCTGTGAGGCATGGCGAGTTCACAGATTTTTTTTGCACAAGTTAGCGGAAATTGATATATTTTTATTTTTTACAAAGTCTCATATTTCACTAACTTGTGACAAAAATAAAATTTTACATGAACTCACCATACCCTCACGGAACACCTTGGGGTGTCTACTTTCCAAAATGGGGTCACTTGTGCGGTATTTATACTGCCCTGGCATTTTAGGGGCCCCTAAAGCGTGAGAAGAAGTCTGGAATCCAAATGTGTAAAAATGCCCTGTGAAATCCTAAAGGTACTCATTGGAATTTAGGCCCCTTTGCGATCTTGGCTGCAAAAGTGTCACACATGTGGTATCGCCGTACTCAGGAGAAGTAGGGCAATGTGTTTTGGGGTGTATTTTTATATATACCATACTTTGTGTGAGAAATATCTCTGTAAATGACAACTTTTTAATTTTTTTTATACAAAGTTGTCAGTTTACAGAGATATTTCTCTCACCCAACATGGTTATATGTAAAAATACACGCCAAAACTCATTGCCCTACTTCTCCTGAGTACGGCGATACGACATGTGTGCCACTTTTTTGCAGCCTGGGTGCGCAGAGGGGCCCAAATTCCAACGAGTACCTTTAGCTTTTACATGGTTGCTCACAATTTAGCCCCGCCCAAAATGCCAGAACAGTAAACACACCCCACACATGACCCCATTTCCGAAAGTAGACACCCCAAGGTATTCACTGAGGGGCATAGTGAGTCCGTGGGAGATTTTTTTTTTTTTTGCCAGAAGTTAGCAGACATGGAAACTTTATTATTTTTATTTTTTTCCTCAGAAAGTGTCATTTTCCGCTAACTTGTGAAAAAAAATGAAATAATACATGAACTCACCATGCCCCTCCGCGAATACTTTGAGGTGTCTTCTTTCTAAAATGGTGTCATTTGGGGGGATTTATACTTTCCTGGCATTCTAGCACCTGAAGAAACATGACAGGTGCTCAGAAAGTCAGAGCTGCTTCAAAATGCCGAAATTCACTTTTTTGCACCATAGTTTGTAAACGCTATAACTTTTACCCAAACCAATAAATATACACTTATTGGATTTTGTTTATCAAAGACATGTAGAATAATAAATTTTGCGAAAAATTTATATAGAAATGTAGTTTTTAAAAAAAAATACAACAGAAAGTGAAAAATTTCATTTTTTTGCAAAAATTTCGGTCATTTTTGATTAATAGCAAAAAAAGTTAAAATGTCAGCAGCAATGAAATACCACCAAATGAAAGCTCTGTTAGTGAGAAGAAAAGGAGGTAAAATTCATTTGGGTAGTAAGTTGTATGACGGAGCAATAAACGGTGAAAGTAGTGTAGTGCAGAATTGTAAAAAGTGGCCTGGTCATTAAGGGTGTTTAAGCTAGGGGGGCTGAAGTGGTTAAAGGGTGTAGTTTCTAAAATGGGGTCACATTCTGAGGGTTTCCACTGAAGGGGTACATCAGGGTCTCTTCAAATACAAAATGGTGCCCAAAAACCATTCTAGCAAAATCTGCCTCCAAAATCCATATGGAGCTCCTTTCCTTCTGACCACTGCCACGTACCCATAGAGCAGTTTGCCACCAGATATGGGGTATTTCTGTAAACTGCAGTATCAGAGTAATGCATACTGAGGTTTAGTTTACTGTTGACCTATGCTGTGTTGCATGAAAAAATTGATTAACATGAAAAATCTGCATAAAAAAGTGAAATTTTGAAGTTTCGCCTCCATTTTCCTTTAATTTTTGTGGAACACCTAAAGGGTTGAGAACATCAGTTTTTAATAATTTGAGGGGTGTAGTTTCTAAAATGGGGTCATTTATGGGTGTAAATTTTTCCAAATTTTGGGTAAATTTGGGATTTTTTTTATAAATAAAGGAAAAATATATTGACTCAAATTTACCAGGTGCCTGGTAGGGTTGATCATGCTGATAAGAATTATATGTTTCTTTATTTTATAGGTATTACTAATGCAGAGATATCATTACTTATATATATATGATACATATATCTATATATATGATACAGATAGATGATACAAAAGGCAGCACTCCGAAATAAGTGTAAACTGGATCCCTTTATTCCACCTCTTGCAACGTTTCTATCGCTCATTGAGATCTTTATGAAGCAGTGAGTACAAGTGTATAGGTAACATATATCAGGTGTACAGGTGCAACTCATGATTAGATAATGATACATAATTTGTAAACATGATCCAAAATACAGTGTCATACAGTGATCAATCCATAATTTCAAAACATACATGAGTACTAACCATTCACAATCAGTATCTCTATAAAATAGTGCATATACATGGCATTTCGTTCATAAAATTCATGTGTTTCAAGAAAGTGCCAAAATCAGCCCCATCTGTGTACAATAATTTTTTACTAGCTAAGATACTTAAATCCTTGGACAGACCGCCAGGATAACCTATAGTATCTGGGTGTGATTCTTTGCTCTCCAATGTCTCAATCTTTCTAGACCGAGTATTGAGGAATTATGCTGTATCTGCAAGTCCATATATTAAGGACACAACAGACGTCCTTAACAAAATCAAAGTTTTCTCTATCCCTGAAAATGTATACTTGCATCATTTGATGTTGTAAGCCTCTATACATCGATCAACGACGCAAAGAGCATTTAGGCTGTTAAAGAAGTATACCAATAGATGTCAGAAGTTTATCTTGGACCTTTTGAATACTTGGTGCCAGTAACGAGTCTCTGGATAAGTGGGTAACCCTATTTGTATGATGTCTAATCAATGATTTTGGGTACCCCCTCCTCAGGAATTTTTCTCCCAAGTCTTTTTTGCGCCAACCCTTCATCATCAACAATTATTTTTACCCTTAAAAGCTGGCTATACGGTAGGGAATTAATCATGGGCCTACGATGACCACTATTATACATCAAAAGAGTGTTACAATCCGTACTTTTGATATGACTATCACTATGTAAGTTGGATCCCTCAATGGTTATCAAAGTGTCCAAAAACCGTACTTGTTTGTCCGAATAAGTCAGGGTGAACTGGATATCTCGGTCCCTAGTATTAAGGTAGTCCCGAAAATCCTCCAGTTCCATTCCTAAACCTGACCATACGAGGAAGATATCCTCTATGAAGCGCCACCACCCCCTTATATACTTGGAGTGGTGGCCCCCATAGACGTATCTCTCCTCAAACCGCGACATAAAAATGTTAGAGTATGTTGGCGCCATATTCGAACCCATTGCGGTTCCCTGTAATTGAACAAAAAAGTAATCCCCATACGTAAAATAATTTCACTGTAAAACACATTCCGTTTGTCTCTGATTATAATCTCAGGAGTCCGCAAATAGGAGCCATCCTCAAAAAGCACTGGTCAATTATGGGGAGTGTGTTTAGACACATCCCAGAATTTCAGAATTCTCCTTTACTATCATATCAACGTACCCAAAATCTAAAAGATAATCTGGTGAAGGCGGAGTTAGGTACTAAAAGGGTTTCCATGAGCGCTTATGTTGGGTCCAAGAGAGTAGGAAGCTTTCCGTTTTACAACTGCGTTAATTGCCCCCTTATGCTTAAGGGCTCAGAATTCACCCATCCGATAACAGGAGAGACATTTAAAATCAACAAATACCTTACGTGTGATACGATGTATGCGGTATACCTCCTAGAGTGTCCCTGTCATCTTTTATATGTAGGGGAGACAACGTGGGAGGTAAAAACTAGATTGTACCAGCACCGCTTTCCATCTGTGAAAAATGGATGGACCTACTTGTATCGCGCCATTTTGTGGAGGCAAAACATGGAGAGAGGGAGCCTAAGATTTAGGGTCCTGGACCATATCCCAATCCTAAGGCAAGGGGGAGATAGAGTAACCCTCCTGAAACGCAAATAATTATTTTGGATTTATAATTTACATACGCTTAAACCCGAGGGACTTAATGTGGAATTTAGGGTGGTGTAGCCCAGGGAACCATAGGGGTGGTACTCAACCATAGGGGTGGTAAGTGTTGTTTTTTGTGAAGTTATTATGAAACACTAATATGTTTCTTATCTCATTTTTAATTTAGATTATCGCAAGCTGGAAATATTGGTCCTTAGGCTACATTCACACGACCGTAGTGTATTACGGATCCGCAATACACCCAGCCGCACCCCCCATAGAAATGCCTATTCTTGTCCGCAGGCTGCGGACAAGAATAGGACATGTTCTATCTTTTGCTGAGCCGCGGACCGGAAGTTCAGGGCCGGGCTCCGCAAATGCGGAAGCGGAGAGCATCTAGTGTGCTCTCCGCACCTCGTCCGGCCCCATAGATAGCGAATGGGTCCGCACCCGTTCCGCAGAATTGCGGAACGGACGCGGACACATTCACGGTCGTGTGAATGTAGCCTTAAACAGAGGATTGCCATTCCAGATTGGAATTCGCTACTTTTTAATTCTATAGTAATAATAAATGGTTACCAGGATGTGCCATCTTTAGAGAGCTGGGTAGTTCATAATTTGATGTTTTTATTTTCCTACATATGTAAGTGAGGTGAATTTTTGTAGTCCTTTAAATCTTGGAAGGACCGATTTAAATAACATAACCTGTGCTACATGATACACATAGTGTAGCAAATTGTTGAGGTGCTGTGTATATGAGGTTCGAATGAAACATATGGGGTACCCATGAGAGGGTGAGTACTGGCGCAGGGATGTGACCAGAATACTCACGGACTCAAGGAGCGCGACCCGGGATTGAACACCCTGGGAGTCGTACTCCTGTATGGGCCTTATGTTGTCCTTAGGTGGCCGTCTTCCACAGCACCTCTTGTTGAACATTCTATTGTGGTTCTATAGTGGTCCTGATATAATACGGATGTTTGGTTCACCCTACTTACAATTGTTTACATTGCCATGACTACAGCAGACTCGCCGATGTATATGGCGGGGCCCACTGTGGAAATGCTCTGTGGGTTTTCGGGGTTGTTTTTACACCCTCACTCGAAAGCTGGCAACAGAATACGTCATACATGATGTTGCTCTTCCTGGAGTATGCGCAGTATTGGTCATTCATCAACTCTATGGGCCGGAGCTAGCGCAGATGCAGTGCGCAGTTTCCGGACACTGTGGTGATTCCCACGGGGTGAGTGGAATTGGGCATTCCTTTATTTATGGTAGCCAATAATTGTATTTTATTGTACACAGATGGGGCTGATTTTGGCACTTTCTTGAAACAAGCAATCACATTCAAAATCATAGTACATAGTACAAATAGTAGGGCACTCTCTAGTATTTGGAACCAATATAGTTTATTGAAGAAAGTAAAGATAAATATAATAACGAGAGTAAATCAGATGGTGTGCAGCTAGGTATATCAGTAATACACTAGAACCTCAATAGACAAATAGATATGAAGGAATACAATGATAGTAGCGAATTTTCCAATAAGCTATTGCCCAAAAAATTCACTGTCCATAGACTGTAATATAATTAATAAGTGGCCATCAGAACTTCAAAACTTCACTGTCCATAAAATGTACTTAATAGCCATCAAGAATTCATTGTCCATGAAATGCAATTAATACATAAGTAGCCATCCAGGAGTTTATGCCAGTAAAAACAGTTCAAATAAAAAGTAACGTCCAGAAGTGCAATATTCCCAATAGATAAAGCGGTGTCCCGCTATTCTCACCCAGTCAGCGGCGTCCCGCTGAATTAATAGAGTTAGGCAATCGCCAAACCCCATAATGCACCGCTCATTTCTCTGCCACAGCTGCAGCATCATCCGAACAACACCCAGCTAGTTTATAGTTCCTCCCACCCAGCTACTTACATAGACACTACCCTATCATTGCCACTCTTGCCTCTTTGACACGCCCATGGACAAAACATGACAGGAAATAAAGAGCTGCATGGACATGGTCATGTGACCACAGCCCTGAATGGAAAATAGGAGTAATAAAGGTAACAGAAATACATGACAAAATTACAAACACTACATCAGTGAATATTTTAACCTCTTAAGGACATAGGACGTATGGGTACGCCCTAATGTCCGAGTCCTTAAGGACACAGGGCGTACCCATACGTCCTAAATTAAATCCTGCATAAAAAAATTAAAAAAATCGCTAGAAACATGGTTCCTGCTGCGATCGTGAGCAGGAACCATGTTCATATGCCGAGGGGGGTCCTGTGACCCCCCGTATCGGCGATCGCTGCAAACCGCAGGTCAATTCAGACCTGCGGTTTACAGCGCTTTGCGATGTATCTGATCCCCGCGGATCAGATACTTTGAAATGCCGGGAAATGTTTTTTTTTTATTCCTATAACCTCCCCCCGTGTGCCCTCATTGTGATGGGCGGTGCGGGGACGGGGGAGGCTTGTGGGCGGTGCGGCAGGCGGTGCGGGGCGGGCGGGCTCGCGATCCTCTGCCCGCCCCTCCGCTAATTTTCAGGATGGCCGAGCGTGACAAGCAGAGTGTCAGCACATTGCTGACACTCTGCTTGTAACGGCTTGACATCCGTGCAGGCACGGATGTCAGCCTATTAACCCTTTCATGCCGCGGTCCGTAGGGACCGCTGTATGGAAGTGGTTAAGAGGGAGGGAGCTGCTGTGGGGGGCTGCTGTGCCCGGTGCAGCCCCCCTAGCTCCAGTCCCTAGCTTCCCTCCCTCCTCATCCTCCGCTGCTCTGTTATAGCAGCGGAGGGCGGTAACCATGGCAACAGAACGCCTTCAAAGGCGTCCTGCTTGCCTTGGTAACAGAAGTCTGATCAGACTTTTGCTAAAGGCAAAAGTCTGATCAGACTAAGTGTCTAGTAAAAAATATAGTACAGTACATTATATAATGTACTGTACTGTATTATACAGACACCAGATCCACTGGATCCTCAAGAACCAAGTGGGTCTGGGTCCCAAAAAAATTTAAAAAAGTGAAAAAAGGTAAAAACAAAAAAACACATTTATCACTAATAAAAAAGAAGAAAAATACACTACACATGTTATAGATCACCGCGTCCGTAACGACCTGATCTATAAAATAGGTTTGTTACTTTTCCCATATGGTAAACGCAATAAAAAATAAATAAAAAAAACTATGATAAAATTGAAATTTTGCCCACCTCACTTCCCAAAAAAGTTAATTAAAGTGATCAAAAAAGTTATATCTACACCCAAATGGTACTAATCGAACCGTCACCTCGTCCCGCAAAAAATGATACCTACCTAAGAAAATTGCCCAAAAAATTAAAAAATTATGGCTCTCAGGCTATGCAGACACTAAAACATGATTTTTTTTTTTGTTTCAAAAATATGATTGTGTAAAACCTAAATAAATAAATAAAAAGTAGACATATTAGGTATCACCGTGTCCGTAAGAACCTGAACTATAAAAATAACACGTGAACTAACCCCTCAGATGAACACCGCAAAATAAAAATAAAAAACTGTGTTAAAAGCCATTTTTTGTCACCTTACATCACAAAATGTCTAATAGGATATTATAGTCAAAACCTAATATACAATGCAAAATAGTAGCCATATTAAAGCCGTATTTCAAATTCCACAAGAATGATGCTCTACCTAAAAATAACACGACCTAACACCTCAGATAAACACAGTCACAAAAATGAAATAAATACAGTCCCAAAACTAGCTATTTTTTCCAAATTTTCACATTTCAATCATTTTTTCCAGTAACAAAGCAAGGGTTAACAGTCAAACAAAACTCTATATTTATTGCCCTGATTCTGTAGTTTACAGAAACACCCCATATGTGGTTGTAAACTGCTGTATGGCCAAGCGGCAGGGCGCAGAAGGAAAGGAACGCCATATGGTTTTTGGAAGGCAGATTTTGACGGACTGGTTTTTTGACACCATGTCTCATTTGAAGCCCCTCGATGCACCCCTAGAGTAGAAACTCCATAAAAGTGACCCCATATAAGAAACTACACCGCTCAAGGTATTCAAAACTGATTTTACAAACTTTATTAACCCTTTAGGTGTTCCTCAAGAGTTTATGGCAAATGGAGATGAAATTTCAGAATTTCTATTTTTTATTACCTTGTCTCACAAAAATGTATTATAGAGCAACCAAAAATCATATGTACCCTAAAAATAATAGCACCAAAACTGCCACCTTATCCAGTAGTTTCCAAAATGGGGTCACTTTTTGGAGTTTCTACTCTAGGGGTGCATCAGGGGGCTTGAAATGGGCCATGGTGTAAATAAACCAGTCCATCAAAATTTGCCTTCCAAAAACCATATGGCATTCCCTTCCTTCTGTGCCTTGCCGTTTGGCGATACAGCAGTTTACAACCACATATGGGGTGTTTCTGCAAACTATAGAATCAGGGCTATAAATATTGGGTTATGTTTGGCTGTTAACCCTTGCTTTGTTCCTGGAAAAAATAGATTCAAATGGAAAATTTGCCAAAAAATCAAAATTCGGAAATTTTATGTCCATTTGCCATGAACTCTTGTGAAACACCTAAAGGGTTAACAATGTTTGTAAAATCAGTTTTGAATACCTTGAGGGGTGTAGTTTCTAGAATGGGGTCATTTGTGGGTGGTTTCTTTTATGTAAGCCTCACAAAGTGACCTCAGACCTGAACTGGTCCTTAAAATTGGGTTTTTGAAATTTTCTGAAAATTTTCAAGATTTGCTTCTAAACTTCAAAGCCTTGTAACGTCCCCAAAAAATAAAATGGCATTCCCAAAATGATCCAAACATGAAGTAGACATTTGGGAAAGGAAAATAATAACTATTTTTGAAGGTATTACTATGTATTTTAGAAGTGGAGAAATTGAAATTAGAAAATTAGCAAATTTTTCAAAAATTTTTGTAAATTTAGTATTTTATTATACAAAAAATGAACTTTTTTGACAAAATGTTACCAGTGTCATGAAGTACAATATGTGACGAAAAAACAATCTCAGAATGGCCTGGATAAGTAAAAGCGTTTTAAAGTTATCACCACATAAAGTGACACTGGTCAGATTTGCAAAAAATGGCCTGGTCCTTAAGGTGAAATAGGGCCATGTCCGGGGTTAAAGAATGTTGGTGCAAACCTGAAAACCCCTTTAAATTTGCTTGCATTTGCGATCACAATTTGATTATTGAAAGTGTTTATGTTGAGATGATCTCGTAAGCAACAGTTTAAATTAATCAAATGGTCTACATATTAAGGCATGTAAAAGAAACTTTATATTAAAATTGGGGTACAATTTTTGTTTGGTTATTATGCATTGAGAGGAACAACATTACACTACAGGAATACATTGCACTAAATTCTATGAGATAAAAAGAAAATCTGCTGCTGTTGCGTTTTGACCTCTGTCTGGAATGTAATAATATTACAGGCTACAGCTACTAGAGAGGGGTCGTTGATCCAGGGAGTTATTCTGATTGACTGATTGGAGTCGGGAAGGAATTTTTTTCCCCATAAGTGAGGAAAATTGGCTTCTGCCTCACAGGGGTTTTTTGCCTTCCTCTGGATCAACTTGTAGGAAACAGGCCGAACTGGATGGACAAATGTCTTTTTTCAGTCTTATATACTATGTTACTATGTTACTATGTTACTAATGTAATAATAATAATACTAATCTTTATTTATATGGCGCAAACCTATTCACCTACATATTAACCTGCATTTTCAAAAGTCAAAAAGCTTAGAAAAAACTGTGATTAAAAGAATGAATGAATTTAGTGCAACACGGAGCCATGGTGCTACTGTAGAGACATAAAGCAGAGAAAGATGCTGGTTTGAGCAGTGTGTCATTCATGAGCTAAAAGTAAGTGGTTGCTGAGAACCAGCATCATAATCATTTCAGCCCAGGCCTGGAAAAGAGTCAAATCTACCTGAGATACTGGTTATACATATATATACATCTCTTGACTTCCCCTCCCACCTGCTGATGATTGACAGTAGGGTTGAGCAAAGCGCACTTCAGATCATAGATCCAAAATCGCTTTCTTCAAAACTACGTTTGAATGCTGTACAGAGACCCGTCTCTGTGCAACATTCAAATGTGTGAGTTGCACAGAGGTGGAGTTTGTTAAGTCCAAAGTCTTGCAAGACTTTGGTATAGAACTACCGTCTTTGATTGTACAACTTATAAACCATTTTAAAACAGCAGTCAGAAGTCTGCTTCGGTACCAGCTGGTACCTCGGTACCGAAGCCGACTTCGGATTGCAGTTTTAAAATGGTTTTCAGTTCAGTACAAGTTTGTACAGTTTTCAGTACAATCGAAGGCCGAAGTTCTTCACCGAAGTCTTGTGAGACTTCAGACTTAACTAACTTCAGCTCTGTGGAGCTCATACATTTAAGTGCTGTACAGAGACAGTAAATCACAGTGGCGTAACAAGAGTTCTATGGGCCCCAGGGCAAACTTTGAATTGGGGCCCCCCCACCCCAAACAGACGCCCACCCACCCCAAGCAGCCGCCCACCCACGTTGTGAAAGTGTTGTAGTCGATTATTGAATAGAAGGAGGTAATATTGTCTGAAATTAGGGTCGTATGGATCATCAGTGGGCAGCAATAATTTATTACCGCCCACTGATCATCCATCCATCCGCCCCACCCTGATTTCAGACAATAGCATTGGCAATAATAATGTCAGGGAGTGGGCGGATGGATGGATCATCAGTGGACGGTAATGTCTGAAATCAGGGTCCGGGTGGGGCGGATGGATCATCAGTGGACAGCAATACTTTATTACCGTCCACTGATGATCCATCCATCCATCCGCCCCACCCTGCCCTGATTGCAGACAATGGCAATAATAATGTCTGAATTCAGGGTGCGGGTGGGGCGGATGGATGGATGGATTGATGGATCATCAGTGGACTGTAATAATGTCTGAAATCAGGGCCGGGGTGGGGCGGATGGATGGATCATCAGTGGACTGGACAATAACAATGTCTGAAATCAGGGTGTGGGTGGGGCATCAGTGGACAGCAATAATTTATTACCGTCCACACTGATGATCTATCCACCCCACCCGTACCCTGATTTCAGACATTATTACCGCCTACTAAGTGATCATCCATCCATCCATTTGGCACAGAATCAGATCCATTATTCCACAAGAATCTACCCTATTCCACAAGTATGTGGATTGTGCGTGTCCCAAAATTCATAATATAAAAAATGACATTACTAATGCTACCTACTAGTAGTCCTGGCCAGGCAGATGGAGCAGTAGTATGGATTCGGTCCGGTGACGGTGACCACGTGCGCCCTAATCCTCAGCCTGACTGAATCTGACGTGACCCCAGGGCCTCTTTTAAATTGGCTGGTGGCGGGCTCTTGCTGCGCCTGCGTCGGGAGAGACCAGGCAGTCAGTGTATGAGAGGGCCGGGCCCTGCATCCTTAGCTGTCCTGGTCATGTGGGCTTCTAGGGGGTGTGTGTGTCTTTGTAGACGAGGAGGGCCCGTCATGCCACTGTAGCTTGGAGGGAGGGGAGTGGAGAAACAGCTTCGCCGGCAGCTGGCTGAACCGTGGTCCGCGACACACAGATCAGCACTGCAGCACTCACAGCAGGTGAATCAAGCAGGCTGCAGCTGCTGTGCTGACTAGTGTCGTGCCGCAGACAGCATAGACTCCAGACCAGTCCAGTCCAGCTGCACATTTGTCTGTGCTGCCGCAGTGCCGCTGAAGAAGGGGTGGGGACTGGGAGTGACTCCACTGAAGTGAGTGACAAGGGGACAGGGGAGGGGAGGGGAGGGGACTCGGGCCGGGAGCATAGTTTGTAGTAGTGTAGGGGAGGAGCTGGCCAGCGTACATGTTGCAAAGCTCTGAATCGCCTCCCTCTCTCGCCCGCCCGACCCGCTTATAGACTCTATGGAAAATGAATGCTTACAGCATGGCCTGCACCTGGATTAAGTTAACTCCGCTCTGCCGCAGGGCCCGCCTGCCGCAGCGGGCCCCCTCCCCCGCCGGGCCCGGTCGCGGTCGCACACTCTGCGACCGCGATCATTACGCCCCTGGTAAATCATCAGCATAAGCTGCCGTGGTGTGGCGTCTAACTCTATTGCCCTGAACCTCAAAGTGTTGTCTAATATATTGTATTAACATCTCCATGGTGGGCACAAAAAGTAGAGGGGAGAGAGGACACCCTTGTCAGGTGCCACTGGAAATTTTAAATAAAAGGAGAAAAGGAGCCATTTACCCTAACAGACAGAGGGGTCGGAATATACAGCCATGATTAAGGATAAGCAAATCGACTTTGGATGAAATATCCAAAGTTGATTTGCATAAAACTTCATCTCAATATTGTACGGAGCAAGCGGGTTCGGTTTTAAGGTACCACTTGGAACCGAAACCGAGTTCGGGAAAAGGTTTTTAACAGTAGAAATTAATTTTTGAAGTTCTAACCTGAAGTCTTGTGAGACTTCGCAAAGTAATAACTTCGGCTCATCAGAGCCAATACATTATAATATTGTACAGAGCGCTTGCTCCATGCAGTATTCAAACAAAGTTTTATGCGAATCGACTTTGCATGTTTCATCTGAAGTCGATTCGCTCATCCCTAGCCATGATACAGTGGGGTAGCATGGGGGGGGGGGTCCGTTGCCCCGGGCGCAAATTTGCAGGGGGTGCCAGCAGGGACGGACTGCGAATAAGGCGAGGTGAGGCAGTCGCCTCAGGCGGCGCGGCTCAGATGACAAGTGGGGGGCTGCAGCAGAGCACAGGGAGATGAGCGCTTCCATTGTGCTTCTTACTGGCACATTATTGGGGGGCATCTATGGAGGCACTTCTTACTGGCATGTTATTGGGGGGCATTGTGGTGGCATCTATGGGGGCACTTCTTACTGGCACATTATTGGGGGGGCCCTATGGGTGCACTTTTTACTGGCACATTATTGGGGGGTACTATGGGGGCATCTACTGAAGCCACAAAGAAGGGGTATTTTATATGGGTCGCACTATGGGGGAAGGGGGGAGAGGAACACTATGGGGGCTTCTACTGAGGCCACAAAGAAGGGGTATTTTATATGGGGGGCTCTGTATAGGGGAATTTTATACTGGGACACATTATGGTGGGTACTATGGGGAAGGGGGAGAGGAGTACTATGGGGTCATCTACTGGGGGCACTAAGAAGGGGTATTTTATACTTGCAAATTATGTCGGACACTGAGGGCATTTACTGGGGCACTATATATGAGGCATTTTATACTGGTACATTATGGGGGCACTATGGGGACATTAGCTCAACAGGGGGCATTAAAAAGAGGTATTTTCTGCACTGGCACACATTATAAGGGGGCATTTTTTGTACTGTCACATTATAAGGAGAATTATTACTACTGGGGGGCATTATGGTGGGCTTTATTACTACTGGGGGTCTATGGGGAACATGATTACTACTATGGGCACTATGGGAGCATTATTACTTCTGGGGCACAGTGGGGACATGTTGGGTGCACTTTAGGAGCACTATTACTACCATGTGTGCTCTAGCAGAGAATTATTACTATTGGTAGGACTTTTGGGAGCACTATTACTGTGGGGGCACCTTGGCACAGTATCAGCTTGCCCCAATTATTTTTGGGGGACGTTATGTTTATACTATTAGTGTCAGGGGCACTATTTGCTGGGCGCAGTTATTTTAGGGCACTGTGTGCCAATAATTATTGAAGAGCACTATCTGCATGGTACTAGTATTATCAGGGGGTTTATCTGTTTCTGCAGTATAATATTGGAGAGCACTTCAGCACAGTATTGTAGGTGGTAGGATGATTTGTCCAGAAGATGGGAGGATGATGGAAAAGCAGTAAACTAAGATTTGTTTTGTCAAACTGCAGAGACGAGAAATGGCTGAAAAATGGCGGTCTGGTCTGAAGGTCTGAAAGGACAAGATGAGGAAAGAGAATATCTACATCAAAAGAGAAGACACTGGATGTAAGAGGTATGGGGCGCTGTATTACCCTGTATGTTCTGTAGCGATGGGAGGGTAGATATAGAATTTGGCCCACACTGTAGCAGCCTGGCCCCAGACTTTAGGTCTCACTGTGTGTATTCTGAGTTCTAGGGCCTCCCATACATCTACTACATTATCTGTATTTAGAGAGTTATCACTGTGTCATCTGTGGTGTTACATATGACTGCAAGTGATATCCTACTACATTATCTGTAAAAAAGGGGCGTGGCCACTGGTTGGGGGGGGGTGCAATACTTGGCTTGCCCCAGGTGCTGGCAACCCACGCTATGCCACTGCCATTATATGAGATATAAATTGCTTGAGCAGTCCAAATCTTGCTTATATTAATGACATGAAAGTCCAGTGCCCGCGGTCAAACGTCTTTTCTGCATCTGTCGAAAGAAGAACAAGTGGCGTCTTCATTGACCAGGCAAACTAGATTAACTGAAGAACACAAAGTGTGTTGTTTTTACCTTCCCTCCCCTTAACGAAACCCTCCTGCTCTGCACTCACCAGGCCAAGCACTAAGCCATTCAAAAGATTCGGCAACAATGTTGCGTAAAGTTTGATATCAGCATTGAGAAGTAAAATAGGATGGTAATTACCACAGGAAGATGGATCCTTCCCATCTTTAGGCAAGATTGTTATATGAGCTTCTAGCAATTGTGTGGGAAAACCCTTCTGGTTATGCAACACATGTGGGAGTAAAAAAAGCTTGAAATTACTTTTAATAAGCTACTGGCAGGCCAGTGGGTCCCAGACTCTTGCTTGAGGGGAGCTCAAAAGTGCGGTTTTCAATTCCATCAAAGAAAAGGGACTAAGAAGATGAGCCTGCTTGGCAAAGGTCAGGGTAGGAAGGCATAGTTTGTCCAAAAAAGCTAAAATATTTAGAAGCCTCTGGGAAGCCAAGTCTGGGGATTATGTATCTCTTGTGTTGTATAGTGAAGCAAAAAACTGTTGAAATTGTTATGCAATGTCTGAAGTCTCCGTCAGTGAGAATACAGCAGGGAAACAATTTTCTTGATATGTAATTGATCCTGACTGCATTTATCCATCAAGGCCATGATTTTGGAACCCGTATTGCCATGGATATATATTCTATGTTGGAAATAGAGATAAGCCTTCTCAGCCCTTAGATTCAAAAGTTACCTAAGATTCTCACCACAGCTCAGTGAGTCAGGGCCTATTACTGTACTTTTTTTGTGACCCTTCTAGTTTAGCACTGTCAGAGTGTCAACCTAAAGCCTCTTTCACATGAGCGTGACGGGTTGGCTCCGGATGCATTTAGGGTGCGTTCAGTGAAACTCGCACCATTTTGCAAGCAAGTTCAGTCAGTTTTGTCTGCAATTGCGTTCAGTTGTTCAGTTTTTCCCGCGTGAGTGCAATGCGTTTTGATGCATTTTTCACTCGCGTGATAAAAACCTGAAGGTTTACAAACAACATCTCTTAGGGTCCTTTCACACTGGCGTTTTTGTTTTCCGGCATAGAGTTCCGTCCTCGGCACTCTATGCCGGAAAAATCCTGATCAGGATCATCCCCATGCATTCTGAATGGAGAGAAATCCGTTCAGGATACATCAGGATGTCTTCAGTTCAGGAACGGAATGTTTTTTGGATGCAGCAAATACCGCAGCATGCTGCGCTTTTTGTTCCGTCCAAAAATCCGGAACACTTGCCGCAAGACCGGATCCGTAATTAATGCCCATTGAAAGGCATTAACCCGGATCCGGTCTTAAGCTAAACGTCGTTTTGGCGCATTGCCGGATCCGACATTTAGCTTTTTCTCAATCTTTATCATGGCTGCCAGGACGCTAAAGTCCTGGTTGCCATGGTAAAATGTAGTGGGGAGCGGGGGAGTAGTATACTTACCATCCGTGCGGCTCCTGGGGCGCTCCAGAGTGACGTCAGGGCGCCCTACACGCATTGATCACGTGATCGCATGGATCACGTGATCCATGCGCATGGGGCGCTCTGACGTCATTCGGAGCGCCCGAGAGCCGCACGGACTGTAAGTATACCGCTCCCCCACTCCCCACTACTACTATGGCAACCAGGACTTTAATAGCGTCCTGGCTGCCATAGTAACCTGAAAGCATTTCGAAGACTGATCAGGATCCTGATCAGTCTTCTAATGCTTCAGGCGACTTGCATTCTGACGGATCCGGCGGGACGGAAGTGCCTGCCGGATCCTCAGAACGCAAGTGTGAAAGGACCCTTAGCAATCATCACTGAAAAACGCATTGCATTCGGACTTGCTTGCGAACAATGCGTTTTTCACTGAAGCTCCATTCACTTCTATGGGGCTTGGGCTGCGTGAAAAACGCAGAATATAGAACATGCTGCATTTTTCACGCAACGCAGAACTGTATACAGACCCATTGAAATGAATGGGTGAGGATTCAGTGCGGGTGCTATGCGTTCCGGTTACGCATTGCACCCGTGCGGAAAACTCGCTCATGTGAAAGAGGCCTAACTGGTCCTGGAAGACTTGACGTAAGTTCCAATGGAGATGAATTCACCCCTTACAACTGCTTTATGGGCCTCCTAAATAGTAGCTGGAGAAATGGATGCATCATTATTTTCAGAGAAATAAGCAGTGAGTGAATTCAATAACTGACGCTTATGAGAGTCATTGTTAAGAAGCACCCCATTGAGCCTCCATGTATATGTCCTCTTAGGGAGTGATGTAATCATTAGGCCACTAGGACCGGAGCATGATCTGAGATTGCTATTCAGCCAAGATGGGTTTTAGAGATTAAGTTTAGGTGAGGGGTTGAAATAAAAATGTAGTCCAGTCATTGATAGGAATTATGAGGAATTACATAATGGGTGTAATCTCTGTGAGAGGGATTTTACCGTATGCCAAGCATCTGAAACTCCAGAGGAGGGAAGGGGATTCTTAGGAGGTCTAAGCTTCCTAAAGGACATATGAGTTGTATGGGACAAGGAGTCAAGATGGGGTTCTATAGCTACATTAAAGTCCCCTACAAATATGCAAAGGCCTTTCTTGAAAAAAGCAAACTTCTGTAGCACCTCTGATAACCAACGGACTTGGTTGACATTTTGAACATACATTATATACCTACTATGGAAATGATGGTGTTGGCAATAGTGCCCTTCAAGAACAGAAATCTCCCCCCCGGGTCAATGATGCTAGAAGGTAAAGAAAAAGGGACCAATTTTTTTAAAAGCTATTGAGACACCCCTGATCTTAGTCGTGGAGTGACTTAAATGAAACCACTGTGAAAAGCCTGTGTGTGATAACGTAGGAATTTTACCTGACCTAAAATGAGTTTCCTGTAGGATTGCAATGTCTGCGCGTAGGATTCTGAGCAATTGGAAGATTCTGGATCTCTTCGTCAGAGTTCAGGCCATGTGCATTCCACAAAACTACATTAACAGTAGACATAGCTGAGAAGTATTTCTTGAAATGTTAACCAAGTAAGGTGAATTTATAAAGAACAATCCCTGTGGAGAAGTAAAGAGTAAAAAATGCCCTACACTAGTTTAGAGGTGGGGGATGCACACCTACTAAATAAGAGAAAAAAAATAGTATGTACTATAATAAGGGAAGCCATTGAAAGAAGAGGGGGGGTGAGACAGAACCCACGCCCATATGTAAAAATAATTACAGGCGGTCTAGATGTGTCTAACCACTCCCACCATGAGGGCAGAAAAAATCCCACTTCTGCATCTCACTTGAACTTCTCTGAGAGGTGATCTTAGTCTATACAATATTTATGGGCCTAACAAATTAGATAAGGAATTCTTTGAGGCTTTAGGACGGCGTCTTTCACAAGAGACTCATAGAAGGAGATATGAATGCGGCAGTAAACCCATTAGAGGATAGGAAAAGAGACACAAACACACATAACACCCAGGGAATGAGTGACAAGAGACTGGAATGCCTTATGAGAGATGCTGATCTCATGGATGTTTGGAGACTAGCCAGTCCCGAGGGGAGAGAGTTCATCTTTTTCTCCATGACCCATCGGTCCTGGTGTCGCATAGATTATCTACTGATAAGTAGGACCGGACTGGGGAGTTTCACAGAACCAAAAATAGAAGATTTAGTGATCTCTGATCAATCACATGTGTCGGTCATCTTTCAGGATAAGACTCCCAAAGGGACCGCCTTCCTGTGGAGATTCCCAGAATGCTTAACTAGGGATGAGAACTTCTGTGAGATGCTCCACGGCTGGTGGCTTGAATACAAACTAGAAAATGAAGGGTCAGCGGGCCTTCAGCTGCTATGGGATGCGGGGAAAGCTGTTCTCAGGGGAAAGATCATGGCTTATATGTACAATAAAAAGTGTGCGGTCAAAAAGACCCTCGCTCAAATGAGCGATAAGACCCTCCGACTTAATCAATGGAAGGAAGCCAAATCGTCTTATGACTCGTGGCTTGCCCACTGGAAACAGCTAGCTCATTCTAAATGGGAGGCACATCTGTTCCGATATGGTAACAAAGCAGGTAAATTGTTAGCTAGACTAGTCAAGGGCCAAAGAACTCAACCAATCATTTCCACTCTCAAGGACAAAAGAGGTCAGATACATTCTCATCCCGAGTAGATAAACGAGATATTTAAAATACTATTATGCCAAATTATATGAACCATCAGGGTGCCAAAATATCAACCCTCAGGAATGGTTAGGCGAGGCCAAGCTATCGAAAATTTCAGAACTAGATAGAACAAAACGTAATGCCCCAATAACAACTGAGGAGGTTATGCATACTATCCAACACCTCGCTTTGGGAAAAGCACCTGGTCCGGATGGTTTTACAGGCGAATTTTTCAGAGCTTTAGCACAAGACATGTGTCTCAAATATATACCGACTATATGAGAGGGAGTGTCATCCCAGCCCAAACGAACACAGCCTATATCAAGGTCTTACCAAAACCGGGCAAGGACCTAAACTTGGCGGCATCGTACCGCCCAATATCTTTAATTAATGTAGATCTCAAGATTGCCTCCAAGATCTTGGAGGACAGATCGGCTGCCGTTTTGCCCAGGCGAATTTTTCAGAGCTTTAGCACAAGACATGTGTCTCAAATATATACCGACTATATGAGAGGGAGTGTCATCCCAGCCCAAACGAACACAGCCTATATCAAGGTCTTACCAAAACCGGGCAAGGACCTAAACTTGGCGGCATCGTACCGCCCAATATCTTTAATTAATGTAGATCTCAAGATTGCCTCCAAGATCTTGGAGGACAGATCGGCTGCCGTTTTGCCCAGACTGATCTCGCCTAACCAGGTGGGGTTTGTCCAGGGAAGGGCGGCGGTGACTGAAATCCGCAAAGTGCTAGCGGTCCTTGATGAAGTAAAAATGCGCCCAAAACACCATCCATCCCCATTCATTGTAGCTATAGATGCTGAGAAAGCGTTTGATAACGTGGACTGGGGATGGATGGGAAATGTATTAGACCATATAAGAATTACTGGTCCCTTCAGACAATATATCTCAAATCTATACACTGCACCACTAGCCAGAATTCACACACCCGGGTACCTCTGAACTTCTTTCCCCATATACAAAGGCACTAGGCAAGGGTGCCCACTGTCACCCCTGCTCTTTAACTTAGCCAGAGAACCTTTGTCTAGCTTTCCAGGGATATAGAGGGTATTAAGATAGGGCAAGTAGTAGTCAAACATGCGCTTTTTGCAGATGATCTACTCATGTTCCTGGAGAACCCAAGTAGAGACCTGACACTTGTTTTTCAGCTTTTGGAGGATTTTGGGAAGGTATCTTGGTATAAGGTAAATCCCACTAAATCGGAACTCCTTCTATTAAATAAAGGACATATCCCTCCTCATCTAGATGTACCTATCTTAATAGCACCCACTTCACTAAAATATTTAGGGGTTAATATAGGACGGCAGCCTGAATCGTTATATCACTTAAACTATCCCCCACTGTTTAAAAGACTCTTCTCAGACCTGGAAAGATGGAGAACATACCCCCTCTCGTTAGGAGGCAGGAACCAATTGCTGAAAATGATATGCATCCCCAAACTATTATACCTTAGGCAGAACATCCCCCTCCTTCTAAAACACTCGGATGCGATCAAATTAGAAACAGCCTTCAGAACTTTCCTATGGGCTGGGAGGACGCCTAGAATTGCTCTACCTAAATTAAGTGTAGAGGGGGCCTAGCGCTTCCTTCTCTCCGTCTATACAATTTAGCCAGCCTAATGCGTCATTGTATGGATTGGGTAAATAATACTAACTTCTATACGAACCAGCGACTGGAATCCCAATTAGCACATTCCTGGAATTTAGGGGCGCTGCTCCATACGAGACTAACCGCAATACCCCCTGGGATAAAAACTAGTCTTCTGATAAGGGACACACTGGCCACATGGAAAGCAGTTTGCAAAATATTCAGACATCTCTTCTTATTTTCCAAGCATATGCCTCCGTGGGGCCATCCAGAATTTAAGGCGGGTATAGAATCTCAATATTTTGTAAAGTGGAGGGAGAAAGGCATGCGCACGGTCAAAGGGGTTTAGAATACACGAGAGGGCAGATTCCTTACATTCTCAGAGGTAGCGGGAATGTATCACCTCACACACAGTTCGTATATTTTTGCCTACACCCAGCTCAAAGGTTTCCTGGTGAGTAGAGTTCAATCCCCGGCAGGAGTACTAACTTCCAACTCCATAGACTGTTTGCTGGGCCCGAACAGGGATAAAAAATCCCTCTCGGAAATATACAAAGAGATCCGGGAAACTAAACAAAAACCGTTGGAGGAAACTCTTTTCTCCCACTGGAGGAAGGACTTCCCTCACTTAAACTTTGACCATGTAGTATTGCCGGGGCTGGAGACGATCAGAAAAGTGGTGGCAAACGAAGGGTGGAGAGAAACACATTTTAGGATAGTACATAAAGCAATATATGGCTTTAAATACTCTGATTCTAGACAAGATTCGTCGAGAATCACCGAATGTCCGAAGTGCCATCTTAAGGGCACTGATATGTTGCATGAACTGTGGGCATGTGAGGCAGTTGTGAGATTTTAGAAAATGGTTAGGCATCAGCTTAAAACCCAATTAAAGGTATCAATCCCCCTAACTCCAGACCTCATCATTTTCCATACCCCTCCAACCCATAAAATTATACCACAAGAAGTACATATAGCGATCCTGATGGCAAAAAGATGTCTCCTTAACAGGTGGCTACAACCTAATGTCCCCACAGCATCAGAGGTATTCTTACACATAAAGAAATGCTTCGATCTGGAGATTCACGCAATTCACGTCCGCCAATCAAAAGCGAAAGAATCATGTATCTGGCCCCAGAATCGACAGTAAAGCCTAGCCCCTGGAGAGGCAAAGATTTATGGATCGCTATGGCGACTCCTTCCGTCTTGTTCACCAAATTATTTGCAAGCTGCCAGGTAGTGTAGTGCAGATGACAGAGAAGTACCTCCTAAAATGTGTTTCTTGAAAGCATATAATGTGTACCTTCTGGCTTTGGAAATGGTGGAGTATTTGGGTTTTTTCAGAGGTGTTGAGGCCCTTCGCGTTGAAGGACGATATCGAGTGACGTCATGTCTGTGGAAGGGAAAAAGACACAAGGAACAAAAGGGGCGGAGGGGAGGACAAGTTTAGGCAAAGTACTTTTAAGCCGGCTAGCAGCACTAGCATGTCACGGATGGTTTTGTTTTGCATTGCGTTGCACTACTTCCGGTCCTTACATCATGTGCGACAAGATTGTGCGATCAGCATCTGGGGTATCGTGCTGTGTCTCATCGGAGGGTTACTGGTAAGATCGGGGCAGTGTGGGAGGTTAGGCGGCAGCAGTCTGTTAGCCACGTTCGGGCATGGACTTACCGGCCGGTTCACGCTTCACTGTGCTGTACGGAGGATCGTATCTCTGCAAAATTAACTTACAGTCTATGTATGGTGATGCAAGCACTCCATCTACTGGTCATGAGTGGTATTGCAAGTCTTGTAATGTGACTTAATATTATGGTGTTTGTTTTCTGTTTTATTCAGGTTGCATTAAAAGTACATTTGGTATGTGTGGGCTCAAGGGGTCTGCTGCTTTAGGGTAGATTATAAAAAAAAAAGGGGGGTAGTCTGGAAGTCGGTCTAAGTCAGGTTTACGGTATTGGACAGGGTGCTAAAAAAATTTTTTTTACTTCGTTATAGGTCTTGTACTGCGTCAAGTTCCATCTGGTGGTCCTTGCGACATAACCTGTTCTCAGTTCGTTAGGAGAAAAATAAGATGATGAGTTTGTAGGGGGGGGGCAGCATAGGACAAACATAAGAGTCAGGTTCCAGGTTAACAAGTTGTTATATTTAGTTGCAGAAATCCTTCTGGGTTCAGCATACAAGCCTTGGCTGGTTTTTGAGATACCCGTAAGTGTTCCTAAGAATTGTGCCAGTCTAGTTTTCTTATGGTGGTGGGGGTAAATCAATCAGGGATTGCTGCGTAATAACGGGTCGGTCACAAATTCAGTCTTCCTGTTACGACTACAGGATGGGTTTTCGGCTGTCCAGTCTACCTACAGGTTTAAGTCCTGTCACAACTACAGGTAGTAATACGTTCTGTCACGACTACAGACATTTTAAGTCCTGTCACGACTACAGGCAGCAATACATTCTGTCACGACTACAGACATTTTAAGTCCTGTCACGACTACAGGCATAGTGCGTCTGTCAAGTCTACAGACATGGGTAAGTCCTGTGCAGCTTACAGGCAATTTACATCTGTCACGTCAACAGACATACTTAGTCCTGTCACGTCTACAGGCAGTCATACGTCTGTCACGTCAACAGACACGTCGAGTCCTGTCACGCCTACAGGTCCTAATACTTTTCCTTTACGCAGACATGCCCATCTGGTCCCTACTCTGTTCAGTATGTCTATCCTGTGACGACCATAGGCAGTAATGTGTTACGTCTGTCGTGTTTCACACACGTTAGTCTTGTCCATGGCTCGGTCTTTCACACTATGGTCACATCACGGTTGGCAGCATGCGGTTTTGGTTCAAGTAAAAGGTCACGGGTGGGCAGTTATCGGTTTCCTTAGGCACTAGGGCAGTAGCTAATCACTATTAGGCACACTCTGTAGGCGTTTTCCTGCGGTGGTGGTACAAGGTAAGTACGAAATGATCAAGTTGGCATTAATCCTGTCATATGTCTTTCTAGAAGTATGTCAGAAGAATCCCTGGTAGGAGATACATCCTCATCTCGTGGCCGTATCATGTCTCAGTCAGGAAGAGATGTGAGGTCGTCTTTAAGATCTTGGACAGTGCCTAAGCTGACAGCAGAACTCACTAGGAGAGCATCAGCTAGGAAGGCGGAACTGTTTTGCTTGCTTTCTGCAGATACCACGGGTCCAAGCCAGGAAGATGTTTCTTTGAATACAATTCAGACATCCCTCACTCAACTACATGCATTCAATGGCAACAACGATGTCAGACTTTCAGGTCCGGCTGGAATCAGTGGAAGCAGGTGCTACAGATTCTCGTCTGGTTGGGCATAGTCTGGCAGGATCATCCAGCTCTCAGGCCGGTGGTTTTGGGGGGTCAGGTCCAACCCCTTCAATCGTCCCATCTCATTTTGTCCCAGCTAATATACGGCAGGACATAATTGAGGGAAAAGATGTAAATCTCGCTTCCCTGTTGATAGCGGCTCACGAAGCACTTGATGCTTTCTATGATTACCACCGTTCCTTTTTAGCTAAAGCAGCGGCTGCACTAGTTCAGTTTCAACATACTATAGATTGGTCTAACATTGACACAGAATTACTTTGCAGACATTTTGCGGGCCTCAAATCTCTTTCATGTGCTAGATGTAACTCTTATTCGCATACAACAGACTGGTGTTCCATTACTAATAACCCAGCACAGGCGCCGTCAGTCTCCAAAGCGGTCCCAGGGGTTGACAAATTGGGTCGACCTATCAACTATCTTGGAAAATCACAAATTTGCAACAACTTTAATTACTCAGCTTGCCATCCCCGAGTAGACTGTACACAAAAAAGTCAGGATACAGCGTTACTAAGCGTGGTGAATGTTGAGCTCCTCAGGTCATTGCTTTTTACCCATCCAGATTCAGAATGGGTACAATTCATCATAAATGGTTTGACCTACGGGTTTCATACTGGTTTGGTGGCTCTTCCTCAGGCTACTTACAAGTGTCGAAATCTACTTTCAGCTTCCAGAGACCCCACGGCTGTATCGCAGCTCATTCAAGCTGAGTTAGATAAGGGGTTTTTGGTTGGTCCATTTAAACATCCCCCCTTTGATTGTTGGTGGATCAACCCCGTGGGTATTGTCTCCAGAAAATTCAATAATAAAAAGAGATTGATATTTGATTTGTCGGTCCCACATTCTTTACCCATACCCAGCCATAATTCATCAATTCCATCAGAGGAATTAGCCATTAAATATGCTTCTATTGATGAAGCCATTCAGGTAATACTTAGATTAAGGAAGGGGGCCTGGTTGTCCAAAGCGGACATTACGGACGCGTTAAAGTTGCTCCAGATTCAACCTGAATTGTGGCAATGGCATGGCTTGAAGTGGGCAGATTTATATTATTTCGCAAACAAATTAACATTTGGATTAAAATCCAGCCCATGGATTTTTGGTCGTTTCGCCCAGGCTTTGCATTGGATTTTGCAGGATTTATTTCTGGTCAATCATGTCATCCATTATTTAGATGATTTTTTGTTGATTGAGCCCCCAGCACAGCCACCTCAAGGCCTTCAGGTATTACGGTCAGTATTCGAAGATCTCAGAGTCCCAATAACGCCACACAAGGTAGAGGGACCTATTACCTCTATCACATTTTTGGGGATATGCCTTGACACGGTAAAAATGGAAGCTAGCCTCCCACAAGATAAATTACTAAAGGTTAAAGAGGTTGTACACAGGTTAGCTCAAGTCAGGGTGACCACCAAAGCAGAGCTTCAGTCACTACTTGGCATGCTTCATTTTACCATGCGTATTATACCACAAGGCAGGTCATTTATATCAAGACTTTTAAATTTGCTCCTGCACAGTCTAGAACAAGATAGTCCAGTCCATCTCGACCAAAAAGCAATGGCCGCCCTGATTATGTGGGATCGGTTCATCACTCATTGGAATGGCATCTCATTGTTCATTCCTACGGTTTCCAATGATTCTCCGGTAATCCATACGGATGCATCATCCTCAGTAGGTTGTGCGGCTATCTTTGGTGACCACTGGTTTGCTGATCGATGGCCACCGGAGATTCTTAGCATGTCGGGCTTCTCAAAGTGTTCCCCTTTATTCGAAATCTACCCATTAGTAGGGGCAGCCTGTGTCTGGGGCACATCGTGGGAAAATCAGACAGTGTTTTTTCTGACAGACAATGTAGCGCTAGTGGAAATTCTTAAAAAAGGTAGATCAGGGTCCAGGCAGATTATGTCCTTTGTCAGGAAGCTTGTTTGGCTGTCTCTGCAGCACAATTTCTATATAAAGTGTGAACAGATTAGGGGACACATTAACGTGGCCGCTGACGCTTTGTCTAGGGGTAACTTTTCACTTTTCTTTCAGGTTTGTCTGCCGGCGGACCGCATACCATCACCCACCCCCAGACCCGACCAGTTAATCATGGACCAGGCACTCATCTCGCTACCGCCAGGTCTCTAATGTCTAAGGCTCTGTCTGGTAACACTCTGAGGATGTACAAGACGGCCTGGGTGTTATTTAACAGATTTAAATAATCTAAGTCTCCAGCAGGGGTTGATAACATAACCCTCCTATTGGCTTTTGCCGCATTTTGCCACTCTCACCTAACGTTGGCATACAGTACGATTAAATTATATTTAGCTGGTATTCAACATTATATGTATTTACTGCACCACGATCAACCTTCATTATTTTCAGCACAGCCGATTAAAATGTTGTTAAAGGGAATCCAGAAGGGGGCCACTGTGGTTCGCCCATCTCGGCAGCCGTTTACCGGGACTATGTTCAGATAGCTGTCCGATAAGTTACGGAGAAACCCGTTTGGTAAATACGTTAGCTTATTAATTAAGACTGCTATGTATCTCGACTTTTATGGTTTCCTTAGACCTGGTGAATTCACATGTCCCGTTAATGGGAAAAAGTATTTAAGGAAAAATCAGTTGGAGTGGGATAAGGTTTGCTATGTACTCACCTTGACCTCAGCAAAAACTGCACTTGTGGGTCAGCAGACGCGAGTCAAATATTTCCCTACAGGTAACAGGTGGTGTCCAGTTAAGGTATTACATGATTGGATGCGATTTATTGCAGTGTCCCCTGGCGATTCTCCTTTACTAAGGCTCGGGTCGGCTCCTTTGAGTAGCCAGATTTTCTTAAAATTCATCCACATCTTATTAAGGAATGAAGGAGTTGATCTCGGGTCTATTACAGGACATTCGTTTCGTATTCGTGCAGCCTCTGTTGCATCCACGCATGGTGTCCCGGGACATATTAATTAAGCAGTTGGGTAGATGGAAATAAGTATGCTACACACAATACATACCTGATCTGCCCTGTGAAATGTCGAAAGCTTTCAGCAATCTTGTATTATAAGTTTATCATTAAATAACATAATTACCTACCCAATGTTTGTATTTTTTGGCCTCTTCAGCCTACCCTCTGTTCAGCAGTTTCGGCATAACTCAGCTGATATTTTAGTGGAGGGAAGTAGGTAGGTAAGTTCATACTGATACCGTATAGCCGAACTGAACACAAGTTTAGGCAAAGTATTTTGCCGTGTTTGTGTGAAGGGAGGCGGGGCAAGCCGCTTTTAAGCCGGCTAGCAGCACTAGCATGTCACCGGTGGTTTCATTTTGCCCTGCCCTCCTATGCCCTTTTTTCTTTTTCATAATTTTACTAAGGGGATTGGCCTCTTCAGCCTACCCTCCGTTCAGCAGTTTCGGCATAACTCAGCTGCTATTTTAGTGGAGGTAGGTAGGTAGGTAAGTACATAACTTATAGCCGAACTGAACACAAACAAATAACTAGAAAAGAATAAAAGAAGAAGCAACCACCACTTTAGTTAGTCACCAGGGTCCGAACAGCCCTGGGGGAGTGTTTCAAACTATTGGGGGGAAGTAACAGCCAGAGAAGAACAGGCCCACTACATTCCCTGTCAGATCAACATCACCAATTGCTGAGAAAGAGCAGAAGAGACAGAGAGATGCCTCAAGTGATAGAGTAAGATGGTGATCCTCATCGAGGACCAGCAGATCACGTCGTCGTTGTCCACAAGGAGTCGGCATGGTCGGTCCAGGGGTCTCGATGCTTTTTTTGGGACCTGCAAAAAGGGCGAATGAGTAACCCCAACGATAAGGAATTCCACTGTCCCTGAGGAGATCCAATAGCGGGCATAAAGCAGCTCGCTGTGACAAAGTGTGACGTGAAATCTCCTGCAGTAGCGTGATGGGGGCCCCTTTGTGGGATATGGAGGAGGATTGTCGAGCTTTGTTTAGTATTTGCTCTTTAACCACTTCAGCCCCCCTAGCTTAAACACCCTTAATGGCCAGGCCACTTTTTACAATTCTGCACTACACCACAATTACCGTTTATTGCTCCGTCATACAAGTTACCACCCAAATGAATATTTTTTTTTTTTTTTTTAAATCATCTCTTTATTGGGCATATTCAAGTCAATAAACAATTTACAAGTTCTCAAGGAACATATTATTCCAAACAGAATTTTGAATAGATCAACTTCGTCATGTACAAATTGACATTAACAAAACGTACACATTTCCATGGATCGGCCTCATTAGATTTCCAATCTACCTAACTTTCCTCCTATTTGCGCCTCTAGATACCATTTTGTTTGTACAAAAGGGGACATTAACTCCTTAATTTCCAAATCTGAAAGAGACTTTTCAATGAACTGTTTCCACTTTTTGACAAACCTCCCTATTGAACGCTCCCTATAACGTTCCATTTCCAGCCTCTCCATCAGTAACATGTATTTGATAATACCTAAAACTTCATCCCACGTAGGAACGTCTTTCTGAAGCCAGTTACGTAGTATTGCCTTCTTAACTGACATAAGTACTATATGTACCCCCTTTGTGGCTACTCCAGTACTAACATCCCCTGTCTGGTCTATGGGGACAAACTGGAAAATACATTGAACTGGGTCCCTTGCTACTTCTATTCCCCAAGTATTTTCAATATAAACCCTCGCCTCATCCCATAGGGGGGTCAGATTGGGACAGGACCAAAGCCCATGTAGAAGATTTGCCCTCGGCTGTGAGCATTTCCGGCAATGTCTCAGATAATGGGCAGGTGCATTCCTATAGGACAGATCAAAAGCATAGGTAGCTTTATGTAGGATTCGGAGTTGCGTTTCTCGCCACTGTTCATTGTAAATGGCCTTGCGGATATACTCAAATCCCTCCCTCATACATTTGGCCAGTCCCTGTGACTCCAAATCCCTCTCCCATGATGAAAAGGCTGAATCAACTACCCCTATCATTTGAGTGTTGTGAATCCCTCGGTACAGAACAGACAAGGAAGTCATGGCCTCTGTCCTACCAAGCAGCATCTCAAACCATGCCAGCCTGTCTGGATCACCCATTTTTTCCGATTGTGCCTTGCAGTAGGATCGGAGCTGGGAATAAGGAAGGAAATGGGAAGAGGGCAAATCAAATTTAGACCTAAAATCTTCCCATGTAAGTAGGTTTTGATTAGTTCCATCTAATATGTCACCCAACGTTTTAATTCCCTTATCTTTCCAGGGTGTATACAATTTGTTGTCTCTACCCTGAGGGAAAGCTGGCAGTCCCCATAAAGGCATACGAGGCGTGATATAAATAGGTAACCTATATAACCTTCTCACCGCCTTCCATGCCATCAGAGTATCTCTTAGTAATATAGATTTTTTGACCTGCTGTGGGATGTCTTTCCACCGCGTGTGTAGCAAGGCCGCTAGGTCCCATGGTCTAGCCAGTTCTCTTTCCAAAGGTCCTGCCGAAAAGTGACTTGTCCCCCATAACCAGTCTTTAACGTGTCGGAAGAGGGCCGCTAGATTATAGTGCCTGATGTTAGGTAGTTGTAGACCTCCCTCCCACTTAAGCATGGTGAGTTTTACATAAGAAATTCGTGGACGTTTGCCCTTCCAAAGAAAAGACGTGAATGCTGATTGTAGTCTACAGATATCCGTGTGTTTGAGGAGAAGCGGGATAGTTTGAAAGGGGTACAATAATTTCGGAAAACTAGACATTTTTAGTAATCCCGCCCTTCCATGCAGAGACAAAGGCAGCGCCTTCCACTTCTCGGTTTCCTCAATTATTTTTCGGAATAAGGGCGGATAATTTAACGAATATAGGGAAGACGGCTGTCGTCCTATTTTAATGCCGAGATACACCAGGAAATCATTTCTAACTTCCACTCTATAGTTGCCCCCCACATCTCGAGTCGGGTGACGGAGAAACAATATCTGGCTTTTAGCAATATTGATTTTATAACCCGTGACTTCCCCAAAATGGAGCAGGGTTTCCAAGATGTGAGTGATTTGGGTGGTTGGGGATCCAGAAAAGATAAGCAAGTCATCAGCAAAACAAGCCAATTTAAGTTCCTTACCGCCCACTTTAATCCCATCATATATGTTTGATTGTAGCAATAGTTGGGCCAGCGGCTCCAGTGCTATGTTGAATAGCAAAGGAGATAATGGACACCCTTGCCTCGTACCTTTCCTTAAATTTATCTTAGTGGATAGGAAGCCCGGTATATAAACCTTGGCACATGGGTCCTGATAGATCGCAGTTAAGTAATTACAGAAGGTGCCCTTTACTCCCATGGTTGCTAGAACCTCATGTAACCAAGCCCAGCTGACATTATCAAAAGCCTTTTCTGCATCTATCGCCAAAAAGGCCGGGTTATCCCTCCCAACACCCTTCGCGTCTAAGGCCGCCAACACCCTTCTTATGTTAGTTACCGCTGAGCGTCCCTTCATAAATCCCACTTGATGGGATCCTATAAGGTCAGGTAACAACAATGCCAGCCTGTTGGCCAGAAGTTTGGAGAGAATTTTTATATCTTGATTTATCAAGGAGATAGGTCTATAAGACCCCGGATGGCTCAAATCCTTCCCCTGTTTAGGTATCACCTTGATGTACGCCATTTTACTCGAAGGTGGTAATCCCTTCCCAGTCAGGATCGAATTAAAAAGCACTGTCAAGGTGGGCACTATTTCTCCTTGCAGCCCCTTATAAAACTCTGCCGGGAAGCCATCCGGGCCTGGCGCTTTGCCATCTGCTAGGCTTCTAATCGTGGTTCTGACTTCTTCTTCACCTATCACATTATTTAATACCGACAGGGATTCGGGTGAAAGGGATGGTAGCTTAACTCTGCTCAACAGATCTTTGGCCCTGTCAGGGACATATGGGTCTTGGTCGTATAGTGTTCTAAAATAATCCCGCAATATTTCCACTACTTCATTTGGTTGGGTGCGCAAGGTACCCTTGTCATCCTTTAGTGGATGGTAGCAAGGTTGTCCCCAAAAGGGCCTTGTCAAGTTCGCTAATAACCTGCCCATCTTATTACCATAACGGAACAGTTCCGCCTTCTACCTATCTCCAAACCATTTTGTTCTGTGTTCTAAATGGTAATCAAAATTGTGTTTCGCCGTCACCCATAAAGTTCTATTAAGGCCTGATGGGTCTTGAAGAAAAGCTGTATAAGCATCTCTCAGAGCTGCTGTGGCTTCATCATATTTTCTCTTGGCCTCCCTTTTCTTGCCAATAACATAGTTAATTATACGGCCTCTAAGGACAGACTTCGCTGCATCCCAAAATATCTGGGGGTTGTCACTATGAGATTCGTTGTCAGTGGTATATTCCCACCACCACCCTTTTATCCTGTCTTGAAAGTCTACATCTTTAAGTAGATGATACGGCATACGCCATATGTAATCCGTTCCCTTAGGACCTAACTCCTGTAACGTCAGAACGACTGGGGCGTGGTCAGATATGATCATGTCCAAGATATCTATCTGTTGAACCCTAGCCAGTAGTCCCGCGGTTACCATGACATGATCTATACGAGACCAAGAGGATTGGGCGTGTGAAAAATGGGTGTATTCCCTCCCAGCTGGGTTGTGATGTCTCCAAACGTCTATCAATCCTGTAGACTGTAAGAAGGGCATGAGAGTATGCGGTCCTTTGGGGTTCGGGTGTTGTCGTGCGCTCTGATGCCGCCTATCCTCCCTCTCATCCAGTACCCTATTGCAATCTCCTGCTACCATCATAGGTCCTCTCCCCTCCTGTAGTATAAGGGATTCGATAGTACAATAGAAGTTAGTTTGCGATGAGTTTGGGGCATATATATTATAGATAGTCAAAGGACCTATAGGTAAATCGAGGACCAATTTTAGAAACCTCCCTTCCCTATCTGTTACCGTGGAAGTCACTGTACAATGAAAATTTTTATGTAGTAGCACAATTACTCCCGCTCTCCTCCCCTGAGATGAGGATCCAAAGACTTGCCCTACCCACAGCTTACGCAATCTACAGAAGTCTCCTTCCTCCAGATGCGTCTCCTGGAGAAGAGCCACATCAATCTTTTGCTTCTGCAGATGCCTCAGGACATTTGTGCGTTTAAACTGGGAACGCAAACCCTTTACATTCCAGGTTGCAATTCTCATGGGGGTTCACAAAAGTAGCTCTTCTCCAGAGGCGCAGCTCCCCAGACTGAGTACCTCCCATGTAGCTGGTTAGTCAAGTGCATCGAAATTTTACAAAGTCGTGTTAGCAGTCTTAAAACCTTCCCCCCTCCCCCCCCCTCGCAAACCAAACACAAACAGAATAAACTTGGGTAAACAGAATACCATTCACTTCTGGACTTCACTTTTTTCGCACCCGGACGGGTCCCACTTTCTATAACACCCGTCCCAAGAAACATTTATTCTACACAAACTCCCTGCTCCAGGTTATCCACCAGCCGCCCAATCGGATTGGTCAGGGAGACGGGGAGGGACACCCAAATTGGCAGTCCCTGCAGGAGCACATACGCCTCCGGGGCAGGCAGGTACAAAAGTAAATAACTTTTTTTTTTTTTATATACTAAGACTTTTATATATAAAAACAGAATGGTAATGGAAAAACCTCGCCTCCCCGGGGCTTGCTTTAGATCCCAGCTACAATTCCGTTCCCTCCCCACCTCGAAACCACATACTAAAACGCAGTCCCAATCATCTCACGTGGTGTGACAAGGCCTCTGCAGTTTTTCAGTCCCAGTCTTGGCTGTGACCCGGTGATAGTCGACCTCTGAAGTTCGGCAAATTTCCCACCGATCTCGGGGTACCACGAACCCCGGCCGTCATCCCACGCCGTGCCCTTCCAGAAGACGGGACTCGGCCATTAGGGGAGCCTTGTGTGGACAGAAGATCCTCTTCCAGGTCAAGTGCTTCAAGGGCTTCTTTTGGGCTAAGGAAAGTTTCCGTGGGACCATCTTGCCGGAAGACCCGTAGTGTGGCTGGGTATACCAGGGCAAATCTAGTTTTCTTCCTGACCAAGGAAGAGCAGATGTTGGAGAATGCTCTCCTCCGTCGCGTGACTTCCGCAGAGTAGTCACTAAACAATAATGTCTTACAATTCCACACTATAAGCGGTTGGGTCAGCTTACGATACTTGTTCAAAATGGCTTCTTTCGCCGTGTAGTTCAGGTATTTCACAATGACCGCTCTTGGTCTGGTAGGGATCATGCCACGATCCTGGTGCACTGCAGGTCCCAGTCTGTGGGCTCGTTCCACAATAAATTCGCCCTGCAAACCCAGCGCTTGAGGAATTTCTTGAGCACATAATTGTGCCAGCTGGTTAGGGAGAATAGTTTCCGCCAGGCCCACGATCCTAAGATTATTCCGCCGCGAGCGGTTTTCAAGGTCGTCCACCTTATCCCTTAGGTATTGGTTGGAGTGCAATATATCCTTTATTTGCGAGTGTGCTCTGCCCAGTTCTTCCTCCACCATTTCCAGCCTTTTTTCCAGCTCGTTTATCTGGGTGGTGTGTTTGCCCACCTCCGTCTGTAGCTGCTGCAGGGTAGAAGCAACTGTCGCCTCTAATGAGGCTGTGATGTCTGGGGCTAGCAGCTTGGCCACCTCTATGGCCATTTCTTTATATGAAAATTGCTGTGGTACCTCAAAAGATACTGGGGTGGCTCCGATGTCTTGATCAGCCGACTCTTGCTCCTTCTGTCGTGGCGGCGGTTGCGATGCTGAGCGCGTGAGACGACTCGATTTGTCAGGAGCGGTCGCCATCTTTGTGCAGGGCCTCTTCTCAGCTCGTTGCGGGAGCGCCTGGGACTGAGAAACGGAGCCGCACCGCTGCAGGTATTTGTCCATGCGCGATCACCGGTACTTATAGCCGGTGGATGAGGAACAGATTTGTCCCGATATGTGCGGCTTCTGTATTTAGGCAGATGGCGGGTCCCGGAGCTTCACTCTGCTGCGGCTTCACATGGTGCGCGCCGGAAACGGAAGTCCCAAATGAATTTTACCTCCTTTTCTTCTCACTAATAGAGCTTTCATTTGGTGGTATTTCATTGCTGCTAACATTTTTACATTTTTTGCTATTAATCAAAAATGACCGAAATTTTTGCAATAAAAATGACATTTTTCACTTTCTGTTGTAATTTTTTTTTTTTTTAAACTACATTTCTATATAAATTTTTCGCAAAATTTATTGTTCTACATGTCTTTGATAAAAAAAAAAAAGTCCAATAAGTGTATATTTATTGGCTTGGGTAAAAGTTATATCGTTTACAAACTATGTTGCAAAAAAGTGAATTTCGGCATTTTAAAGCAGCTCTGACTTTCTGAGCACCTGTCATGTTTCTTCAGGTGCTAGAATGCCAGGATAGTATAAATACCCCCCAAATGACACCCCATTTGTGGGGTGTGTTTACTGTTGGGCGGGGCTAAATTGTGAGCAGCCATGTAAAAGCTAAAGGTACTCATTGGAATTTGGGCCCCTTTGCACACCTAGGCTGCAAAAAAGTGTCACACATGTGGTATCGCCGTACTCAGTAGAAGTAGGGCAATGTGTTTTGGGGTGTATTTTTACATATACCCATGTTGGGTGAGAGAAATATCTCTGTAAACTGACAACTTTGTATAAGAAAAATTAAAAAGTTGTCGTTTACAGCGATATTTCTCACACAAAGTATGGGTATATGTAAAAATACACCCCAAAACACATTGCCCTACTTCTCCTGAGTACGGCGATACCACATGAGTGACACTTTTTTGCAGCCAAAATGCACAAAGGGGCCCAAATTCCAATGAGTACCTTTAGGATTTCACAGGGCATTTTTACGCATTTGGATTCTCACGCTTTAGGACCCCTAAAATGCTGGGCAGTATAAATACCCCACATGTGACCCCATTGTGGAAAGAAGACACCCCAAGGTATTCCGTGAGGGGCATGGTGAGTTCACAGGTGTCTTCTTTCTAAAATGGGGTCACATGTGGGGTGTTTGTACTGCCCTGGCATTTGAGGGTCTCCGCAATCATTACACGTATGGCCAGCATTAGGAGTTTCTGCTATTCTCCTTATATTGAGCATACGGGTAATGAGATTTTTTTTCCCGTTCAGCCTCTGGAAAAAAAAAAAATGAACGGCACAGATTTCCTCATTCACATCGATCAATGTGGATGAAAAAATGTCTGCCAAAAAACGTGCAAAAAAAAAAAAAAGTAGTAAGGCCCCATTCACACGTCCGCAAAAATGTCCGCATCTATTCCGCAAGTGTGAATGGGGCCGGCGGTGATGCGGAGAGCACACTATGTGCTCACTGCATCAGCATTTGCGGAGGTGCGGCCGCAAACTTCCGGGTTTCGGCCCCCAAACATCCGGCCGCAGCTCCGCAAAAGATAGAGCATGTCCTATTCTTTTCCGCAATTGCGGACAAGAAAAGGCATTTTGTATATAGTTCTGGCAGTGTGCGGATCCGCAAAATGCATGATCAGCGCTGGCAGGCTGTAGTTAAAGTTCTCCCCGACGCGATCCTGTGAACGCGCGCGCGCGTTCACAGGTAATCTCGCGTCTCGCGAGATGACGCGCCCGCACGTCTAGGAGGAACAAACCGACCGCCGCCAGGACGCAATCCTGCGTTCGGCGGTCGGGAAGCGGTTAATGACGTATAAGTGAGTTCTGCAGATGTCGTCTTTTGGCTTGGCGCCATCAGGGTTAGGAGGCCTAAAGGCTCTGTGCGCTCTGTTGATCTCTATATGAGAGCTTGGCTGATGTCCTAGGATTCCATTGAATATTCCCACGATTGTGGGCCGTAGGTTTGCTGTCGTTACTGATTCTGGAAGGCCTCTAAACCGTATATAGTTATGGCGATTACAGTTTTCTATATCGTCCAGATGTTTTAAAATATAAAGTTGTGCGTCGTGAGTTTGGGCCTTCTCTTGTATGGCTTGTACAGTTGCAGACAGGGTTGCATGGTCTTGTGTTACTGAGTTAACTTTGGTGTCAAGCGCAGCTAGCTCGGAGCGGACCTGAGAAAATTCCCTTTTACGTTCTTGTAGGATGTTGGTAGCAAAACTGGATAGGTCTGCTTTAGAAAGTATAGAGCAGATAAGGGTGTGAAGGTCTGCCATAGTTCTTCACATCCACATAATTGTTACCTTATGTAGGATGGTTATTGTGGTACTTGTAGTCCATTGCTGGCATCTTCCATTGTATGCATTTTTTTGCTGTTGATTGCCATAAGGCAACAAGTGCAGGATATGCTCCCCTATATATATATATATATATGCCCAACCGCATGTGGGTTTGAGCATATCCTGCCTGTTTAACACCACGTTTTCTAATGGTTTGTATAGTTGGCGGTCTAGCCTTTTCATCACATAGATCTGCGGATGGTGGAAGTCTCGATGAGGGATGCAGGGGAGATCCTTGAAGGGGCATAACTGTAGGGTCAGTCGTGACCTTGGGACTAAGGGGGGTTGTTTCATGTAATTGCGGATGGGAATCGTCCCATGAAAACCCAGTGGACCAGCGTGGAGATGCTGCCAGGGAGGGTCCAGGGGAGTGGGAAGGGGGTCTTGCACAGCAGGAGGAGAAGGGACATGGAGCACGAGGTGGTCAGGGGACCTTCAATGGTGGTCCAAGGGCTGTCCCTGGAGGTAATGACTATGACTCAAGTGAGATGATGGACAGAGGGGCCCCTGGCGTATTTCTACGCTGTTTAGCATGCCAGATGTTTTAGGCGAGTGCCCAGTAGGCCTGAAAGGGGTTAATTGCAGTCACCAGAGTAATGCCCGCTGGAATGACAGGGCTAATGGCTGGTGGTGCAGCAGCCCGTGAAGAGTGGAGTGAGCCCCCAGGACTGACCTGCTGCGTGGCCATGATCCGTGGTGGTGTACAGGAATGCAGGGATTCCAGCGCATGGATGAAGACAGGGCCAGTGCGCACGTGTGAGGAGCGCAATAAGGAGGCTGCCAGGGAAGTCTGGTCCGGGCTGTGGGTCCACACGTGGGCGTCTGAATGCTTGTGAGACAGGGCGTCCGTGGACCTCACGTCCTGGGCACCGACACCATATCGAGAGCGCAGTACGCAGCTATGTAGAGCTGGGTAGAGTGAAAAAGCTTTTTGCTGAAATGAGACAACCCCTTTAAGAAGATATATTAGTAAGTGTAATATTTTCCTACTTTCTTTACAGTTTTAATAAGTACTAACAGAGTGGCCGACCCCTTTAAAGATCTGAAATCTGGCGTACATGTATGGCGGCTGTCTGAAGGGGTTAGGGACCATTCTCAACCTTTTTTGATATTCTTTTGTTTTTCAAATGTCCATTCATTACACCATGTCTGTGCTCTTTGTATATAAATATTGCCGTTTCTTCAGAATGTGATATTAAGCCTGAGGAAGACACTTAAAGGGGTTGTGTCACTTCAGTAAATGGCATTTATTATGTAGAAAAAGTTAATACAAGACGCTTACTAATGTACTGCTATTATCCACACTGCTCATTTCCATGGTTACAACCACCCTGCAATCCAGCAGCAGTGGCCTTGCTTGCATACTATAGTAAAATGCACCAGTCTATGTGCACTCCAGCAGTACTCAGCTACCGGAGAGGCCAGGAATAGTTTCCTATAGTGTAGAAGCACGGCCACCGCTGCTGGACTGCAGGGTCGTCATAACCATGGAAATGAACAGTGTATAATGTGATGGAAAAATGTATCCAGTCAGCAAAGGAGGTAATATGGACAATCACAATACATTAGTAAGTGCCTTGTAATAACTTCCTCTACATGAAAAATGCCATTTGCTGAAATGACACAACCCCTTCACGCATTTAGCCTGTATCAGTGGAGCATGGAGAATTTCTTGCTTCTATGCTCCCCCTTGTCCTGCACTGCATGTTTACTGCAGGTAGAGTACCCGGCTTTTTTTGTGCCGATGACGTCACAAGGCTCATTGCTAGGTGTAGGCCTCCGCCTAGCATGCCCATGAGGAGCTCGGTATGTCACTAGTAGTGAAGAAAAAGCCCTTGTCCGGCACTATGTAGAACATGGGCAAGGGAGAGCATCGGAGCTAGAAATTCTCCAATGCTCCACTGATACAGGCTGAATGGGTGAAGGAGAGCTCATGTCTTCAGCTGTGAAGCCGGACAACCCCTTTAAGTTGCCTCGAAAGCTTGCTATGTAACATTACTGCTTCTATTTCTGTTAGCCATTAAATGGTATCATACCTGCAAGACTGATTTTATTTTTCTTAATGAGAGCAGTTTTCTACTAACACAGTACTACACTTTTGTTTTCCTTTTGCCCTCATTTATAATGATTTCCTATGGCCACATGGTAGAAATATTTTGTAAAGAGTTTTCAAACATTCCCATAGAAATCATTGCAGCTTGTTATTTTAATCTAGTATGCCTTTTTAGACTATTTCTCTATCCCTTTTGTGTCAGGGGCTGAGGGAGCCAAGGGTGCATAGTTCTTTGCTTCATTGTACCGCAATATCGTGACATCTCCTTCAGTACAGGATGTGCACAAAACCAAGGCTGTTGGTATAGCAACAGCTGCTCCTTGCTTTTATTACCCTGCTGATTGCATTGCAGGAACATAATGTACATATAAATCCTAATCAGAATCATTCAGAGCAGAGGCCTGCTGCTTCCATTACCCCTGGAGTGCTGTTAATAATGCAGGGAGCTCAGTGAACACCACACAGCATGCAGGTGCTAGAGATCAGACTTTTCAGACAATACCATCTGTAACTTTATCAGTCCAGCATGTTACGTACGGATGTCCAGGCCTTGTTTGCATTCTGCCGCCATCTCTCAACAATATGCTAATTTCATACAGATGTTGTGTTCATAACCCTGGCATTTGTGCCCTTAGTGATGTGATCAAGCAAACGGTTTCTTCAGAATAGGGAAATAAAGGAAACGCATTTACTGCTTGTGACTCGCACAAGGGTTTCTGCACAATAAATATTTAATTTCCTAGTATAAACCATTCTATACATGCCGTTGCAAGATAAAGTAAGTGAACCCTTTGGAATTACCTGACCTGCGATCAGATAGGAACTCACTACGTCATAAATCACTATAATGCAGTGAGTTCAAGGTTCTCGGAGATGTAGCGGACACATGGGCCATGCTTTCCGGACCGCACACGGTTGTGTACCTGCAGCCTTATTAATAAAAATGTGGTCTGACTATTGTCCAAGTCAATACAATAAGGAAATTGGCCGCGCTGCTTTTGTTCAGGAATGTGTAGACCATCAAACAGATGAGATTCCAAGATGGAAACCGGACATGGAGAGTCGTTCACACCACCACACCAGGATTAGCCCTATGTTGTATTCCTAAACAAAGGAAAGGCGTATCCTGATAGTGAAGCACTGTCAACTCCAAATAAAATCAAATGGTTTTATTATACTCACAAGTATACATCTTGAGTTAAAACATATCACTGTTTCACAAATACGTTCCACCCGACCCAGGTTTCGCTTACGTATTTGTGAACGTATTTGTGAAACAGTGATATGTTTTAACTCAAGATGTATACTTGTGAGTATAATAAAACCATTTGATTTTATTTGGAGTTGACAGTGCTTCACTATCAGGATACGCCTTTCCTTCGTTTAGGAATACAACATAGGGCTAATCCTGGTGTGGTGGTGTGAACGACTCTCCATGTCCGGTTTCCATCTTGGAATCTCATCTGATGGTCTACACATTCCTGAACAAAAGCAGCGCGGCCAATTTCCTTATTATATTGACTCTTATGCGAGTTGGAACCCACATTGCATTCTTGAATTCGCGACGCTGATTTGACAACAGGCACAGTACTCGAACAAATATCTTTTATTGCACTATTGTCCAAGTCAGAATTACAGACACTAGCTGTTGTATCGGTCATGTCTTATATTGAACGTGCTGTATAAACAACTAGAGTGTATGGAAAGTAGTATATAAACCTTTGAATGAAATAACTTGTACGAGATCCCCTCTACAACATGTTCCCTGTAGCTGCAAAAAAGATATACGCAATGTCGAGGAGAAATAATTTACCATTCCTTACTGCAAATATGTTTTCACAGCACCTCAATTGGGTTAAGGAGATTCCAAAAAAACAAATCATCTCTCTAAACCAGGCATGCTCAACCTGCGGCCCTCCAGCTGTTGCAAAACTACAACTCTCATTATTCCGGGACAGCCTACAGCTATCAGCCTACAGAAGGGCATGGTGGTAGTTATAGTTTTACAACAGCTGGAGGGCCACAGGTTGAGCATCCCTGCTCTAAACAATTCTTTAGATGACTTACTTGGGTGCTTTGGGCCATTTTCTTGTTCCTTCAATGTTCTCTCCAAACATAGCATTGTACATTTGTGCTAAATAATTCCACATTTGTCTCATCTGTTCAAAGACTATTTTCTCAAAAGAATTTGTAACATTCAGGTGGTCTCAGGCAACAATATTTTTTACTTTCGTGATGTCCTTCCATGAACACAATTCTTGGTAAAGAACATCTGTCAGCAGATTTGTACCTATGAAACTGGCTGACCTGTTGCATGTGCGCTTCTAAGCTGAAGGCATCTGAAGTCGTATGTTCATATGTGCCTGCATTACTGAGAAAAATATTTTATATATGCAAATGAGCCTTACCATTTCACCTAGAGGCTCTGCTCTCTCTGCAACTGCTGCGCCCTCTCTGCACTTGGTCTGTCCTCGCACATCCTTATAGCCAACGCTCACCTCACTGAGACACTTTCACCACAGCAGCACATGAACAGTTCACAAACTTCGCAGTTTCAGAAATATTGCCACCCTTGCCCGAAAGCCAATAATCATCCCTTTTTGCAACTCTGATAAATCACTTTTACCCAAAAACGAGGGATGTGTGCGCAGACAGCTTATTGCACACCTTATATACCCACCAAGCCAGCTCACGACACGTGACTTCCTTCATGAGCTACACACTGCCGACAATGAAAGTAGGAAGTGGTCGTAATAATGTGACTTGGCTATGTAGCACTGCATCCAATATACTGGGACTCCTCAGTTGACCCCAAAGAACCAAACTATAAGTCTGTGAGGTCAGAAAGCGCTGGTGCCGATCATGTAACAGATGTTCTAAATGGGAGCTACATAACAGTACAGTGCCATAACAGTTTTTGTTACTAATGGAAGTTATGACATCATGAAGAAAAAAAAATTGTATGATTGATTCAAACAGCGACTGATGGACCCCACTACTGCCAATAAAAGTGCTGGACACTCACATGTAACCCCCCAATGGAATGCCCTAGGAATGACTAGACAGCGATGGCTAACCTCTGGCACTCCAGCTGTGGTGAAACTACAACTCCCAGGATGCCCCATTCATTTCTATGGAGTTCTGAGCACAGCCAATAAGGGGGCATCTTGGGAGTTGTAGTTTTACCACAGCTGGGGTGCTGGAGGTTAGCCCTCATAGGCCTGGAGCAGGCATGCTCAACCTGCGGCCTTCCAGCTGTTGCAAAACTACAACTCCCAGCATGCCTGAACAGCCTACAGCTGGGCATTGTGGGAATTGTAGTTTTACAACAGCTGGAGGGCCGCAGGTTGAGCATGCCTGGGCTAGAGCATATAACAAAGTGTGACCCTAGTCTTACTGTATGGACTAACTTTCTAAACTGATCTCAATGCAAACATTAAAAAAATAATAATGTACCCAACTTGGAGAAAGCTGCATTGTTGAGCTTCTATTGCAAAACAATTAAAGCCCTTGCAATGTTCAGAAAAATGGGCACTAGACATTCCCCTTTAAATCGTCTTAGGTCTATATACTTATATATACTGACATCTCACATTAATATAAGCAGCAGTGCAGGACTACCACATAAGGGAAAAAACTCAAACACACAGCAAACATTCACATTTAAAGCTTTTATTTTTAAAAATAAAATACAAAAAGGTCAATAAAATTGTAAATGTACATTTTTCTTCTCAAACCCCATTCCCACCCAACTTCTTTGGAAGTTTTCTTTAAATAACTGAAAAGAAATCTGCATTCCTTATGGATACACAGTAGGCTCTCATGGCTGCGTCTGCTACGTTTTCGAGGTTGGAGCAACCACTCTAGATATCTACCCACAGGATACATTATGGACTTCAGGTCCGGGTTCAAACTGTGAAAGCAGTGACATGAATACCCTTTTAGGATGCTCTGGCGGCTGCTAGAGAACACTGCACAGCAGTGGCAGGAATGTTTTCAATGCAACTTTATCACCACAATGTTTTTTTTTTGTTTTTTTTTAATAATATTTTTTTACAATAGAATATAGTATTGTATGCAATTCCACATTTAGCAAAGAAGGTGGCAACTACATAAAAGAATGTAGGCCATGCTGTATAGTACTATGGCCTTTTACATACCGCCATTATCATTCAGATTCAAGCAGTGCTTATCGCGGCCAGACTCCCCTACTGCCATACAATGAGAGCTTAGATTTTAGATGCACGATTATATTAGATTAGGGTTCTCCCCACAGAAAATCATTCGGATGGTATCGCCCCGCATGGACTTTTCTGGCCTCATAATAGAGTAATTGCTATGTAACATTTATCTCTAACGAACAAGAAGAATTTTGGAGAATGAACAATAAGCGTTCTACACGATGAACTTATCCTCCATGTTTTAAACCGGATTACTTCTAGCACCGTATGTATTCATGCCAAACTGTTCGGATCCGTAATGATAATCTTTATGGCCAGATTAAAAGGGTCTTCTAGATTATTATTTTTTTATAAAACTTCATTGTGTAACTTTCTATGTGTGTTTCACACGTGACTGTTTTGTGGGGAAGAGGTTACTGCAGAAAATCATAACAACAACCATTTTTGCCACAATTATGTGATAACTGTGGCAAAAAGAACGTGTAAATACAACCCAATATACTTTGTGTTTCATTTCCCTTCCTCGGTCTTAATTCATCGGCTTGCAGTCAATGAATGGAAACATCCATCCGACATATAAGCCCTTGCAGCTGTTTGTGCAGCACATGAGCAGGACAAGCTTACAGCCTCTGAAGGTCCAAGTGAAGATCTGAAAAAGGGTAAGCGACTGAGACAACATACAGTGAAGACTTTGAGACAACCACCCAAAACTGCACTGAAAAGTGGTCTTGTAAAAAATACGGTGGTGGAACTGAAAATCTGGATAAGGGGGTGGTCTGTAGATTAGAAAGAACAATACGCTTTTACCACAAAATGACTTCTATGAGCACGCCCCCTTATAACAACTGACCTGTGTTCATTTACAACAATTTAAAAAAAAAAAAAGAATTCCTCATTGATAAAATTAATATGTAAAACAGCTTCCGGTGCACCGTCTTGCTGACTACTTCCAGGCTGCTCTGTGTACACGGGGATTTATGCCGCTTCTGTGAATCCCAGATTGTACATATTTATGGTTCCTTTGTGTCATTTTGATGCAGTTGTACAGTATTGGCATTCACCAGATTTCCAGGTGGACATGTTTGCCATGCTTGCACTGAAATGCATTTCGCTGCACCAAGCGTACAATATATATTGTTTTCAGTGAGCTGGAGCTTTGACTCTCAGAATTGACCATGGATACAATACACATAAATACACTGCTGGTGAGAAACAACTGCGCGTGTCCGAGCACTGGAGTATACACATCTAAAAATTTATCACACCCTATGTTACATTAAAAAAAAAAATGTCACAGCATTGCAACGTTGAGAGGCCACACAGTGATCGGATTCATCAGGATGTCATTTAGAAGGTTCTTGTGAATCTGTCAATTAAAAACATAATACAGCTGGTAAATACAGTACTACACCGCCGCCAGAGGAGTGCCGCTCCGGCCATAAGAAAGTGCCACTAATCATAAGAGATGAATCTGGGTGCCCTTGTGGAGACAAACACACATGGAGACTGGTCAGGGCACAACCAACACATACACATCACAGTCTGCTTGCAGCGAGGAAATGGTCTTCATGGGTCCGTTCTTCAGCCGTTAACACCTGCGTAGAGGTTACGTAACATATTATAAAATGACTTTGGCAGCAAAACATATGATCCTAGCCACCCATTTCTATACCGTTATACTTTCACTATATTCTATGTACTGGTACATTAGTCCTGGCAGTGCCCTCTGAGGCCTTATATACACAAATGTAATTTGCTACCACAACAGACGACACACTGTCCCCTCCACACCTCTGGTCCGTGCAGAGAAACTCAGGGCATGCGCTATTCCGGTTTCACATAACACGGACCTGGAGACAAGGGTATCCGATGATCGCCATGTACGTGTCCTATGCGGACATATGCATATTAGCGTTTTTCTTTTCCGGTATTGAGTTCCGTCCTAGGGGCTCAATACCGGAAAAAAACTGATCAGTTTTATCCGAATGCATTCTGAATGGAGAGAAATCCTTTCAGGATGCATCAGGATGTCTTCAGTTCAGTCACTGTACAGTTTTTGGACGGAGAAAATACCGCAGCATGCTACAGTTTTCTCTCCGTTCAAAATTCTGGAACACTTGCCGGAATGCAGGATCCGGCATTAATTTACATTGAAATGCATTAATGTCGGATCCGGCACTAAGTGTTCTGGAAAAACGGATCCGGTTTTCCAGTGTGCGCTTGCATAGACCTTTAAAAATGTGAAAAAAATAAATACCTGATCTGTTTTTCCGGGTGACACCTAATAGACGGATCAGGTATTTTAATGCATTTGTCAGACTGATCAGGATCCTGATCAGGTATTTTAATGCATTCGTCAGACTGATGAGGATTCTGATCAGTCTAAAAATGACATGCCTTTGCATACAGTTTGCCTGATCAGAACTGCCTGCCGGAATCAAACCACGCAAGTGTGGACTGTATAATATATACCTGCATTATGTTTTCTCCAAACAATATGAAGAGTGTACTCCTCTACAAACACTGTAGGCATACGTGATATGTGAACCTAGAACTTACAGCTATTTGTCACTCTGCAGGGCCTTAAAATAATCTTACCCCCTTAGAGATAGACTTATTTTTGGCCTAATGACCAATACATTTTTTTTTTTTTAGTTTTTTCATCGTCACATTCCAAGAGCAATATGAGGGCTGTTGTCAGAGCTGTATGAGGGCTTGCTTTTTGTGTGACAAGTTTGTTTTCAATGGTATCATTTTAGGGTATATACGACCAGGAAAAATAACATAATAGTTGTATGGCTCAAATGTTACGGATGTATTTATATCTATTATGCATTGGCTTTGTAACATTTTTATATTTTTATTACAAGAAATAAAAGCTTTTAATAAGGAGAAACCTGGAATTGTTTATTTCGGAATTATATATATTATTTAAATAACTCTCTATTGATTTTTTTATTTTTTTTTACACAACATTCTTCAGTCCCACAAAGATACTTGTACCTGTGATCATGATTGCTAACATAATACACTACACTACTTAGGAACAGCAGTGTATTATGCCTGCCATATTACACTGACAGTCAGCCTATTAAACCATGCCTCTGGCAGGGCCTTATAAAGTTCCATAGGTGGCAGACCCAGAGTCTATTGTTAGGTCCCCAACTGCCATGGCAACCACCAGTCCAGGGGAGGGCCCTCCCTCTCCTACCAGTTATATACAATGGTCACTATCAACTGGTGGCTATGTGGTTGAACACATTAAAGAGCCTCTTCCTGCGCAATCAGCCCTATTTAACCAGGCATAGTGCCTGGTAGGGTTGATCATGCTGATTAAAACCATCTCTCTCTCTTTCTTGGCTTGCACGGATGCAGAAATATGTGGAGTTTTAGATTTATGCAAATTAGGCAGTTTGACCACTGAAGGGGCCTCAGTACACACCCACCGGGATCTTGACATAGGAGCCACTTAATATGGTGGATTTGGTGATCTCTGTAATAGGAAAACCGAGCAAAGGGGTGTCTCTTCCTTTGAGGGATATCTGGCTTTCATTGTGTTGTAGACCCAATACTGGGGCTCCACATTTATTTTGCATACTCCCCTTTGACTGACAGGGCTAGACTGCACTGTGGTCTACTTAGTCATCGGTGGTCCAATTTGTTCTTTATGGTGTATTGGTGTGATGCACAGACAGCTGTCAATCACCGATAAGACTGCCAACATGGATACTGAGCAGAGACTTTAATGAATAAATTACAAGTTTTGCTGAATCTTTGACACAAAACTATATACCAGCCCCTCTTGCCCGGTCAGACTGCACAGCATTTCATGATGACACATGATGCTACCTATAGGTGGCACTAGAGAGACAGTTTTCTTCCTTATTAGAGGTGAACTAATTTTCATGTTTTCCCAGGGAGCATTGCCTTTAAAACTCCATATAACAATTGGATCTCCACTATAACAACTACTGTAGTACCTTCCAAAATTAAGGATAAGTTTAATTTATGTTTAGTAATATTCGCCGCAATTCATTAAAGGGAACCTGTCAACTCCAAAAGCCGTCCCAAACTGCCAGCAGTACCTTCAAGTAGCCGGCAGTGAGTTTCTAATGATGTATTTCTTACTGAATTCAGATGAGGCAGTAGTATGAAAAACGATCTTTTATCCTCCGTCCGCGCTATTTTCCAGTCAGGCTTGAAGTCATGGGGGGCAGCGGCCTCCTTGCTTTAAGTCACGGTAAGCACGCCCCCTTCCCTGCCTCTTCGCTGTGACTGACAGCACTTATGCCCGGCAGTCAGCTAGCTTTACTGAACAGCCGACTGTCAGTCACAGCGAAGGGGCAGGGAAGGGTGCGTGCTTACCCTGACTTGAAGCAAGGAGGACGCTGCCCCCATGACTTCAAGCCCGACTGGAAAATAGCGCGGACGAGGATAAAAGATCGTTTTTCATACTACTGCCTCATCTGAATTCAGTAAGAAATACATCATTAGAAACTCACTGCCGGCTACTTGAAGGTACTGCTGGCAGTTTGGGACGGCTTTTGGAGGTGACAGGTTCCCTTTAACAGATATGTCTCCTCACATGCTGTTCAACATATACTGCAGTTACTGATATCAGTCTTCATGGGACCTACTCAACACCGCAGGGGGTTTCTGGCAGAGCTCTTACCTGGACCGAGTACGGCTCAGCTACTTTACTGCTTCAGTCTGTAAAACATAAGGGAGCAATGGTTACGCAGATAAGGAAATAGGACAGAACACTGATTTATTCTACTTGCTCTCATTTCAGATTGGTTAATGGTAGGAAAGCATGGACAGTGAAGCATTAGCAACCATAAGCCAATAGGAAACATATTACCGCTGCTGGAGCACTATTTGAGGGACTGGAGGTTCCTGATTTTTTTTTTTTACCAAATCAGTCACAATAAGCACATTACTCTGCAATAAGATACAGTGCTGTCCTGGGCATGGGGTGATAGTGTGCACATCAAAGATGGTCTAAGATTCACACGGGAAGGTGATTATAGTTAAAGGGGTTATCCAGAAATCTGACATTGATGGCCTAACCTCAGAATAGGTCATCAATATCAGATCGGCAGGGTCCGACGCCCAGCACCCCAGCCAATCAGCTGTTCCATGCGAGCTTAGGCCACGGTACGTCAGTCACATAGCCTAAGTGCATCTCAGTCCCATTCAAATGAATGCGGCTGAGCTGCAATACAAAGCAGTCTACATTCAATGGACAGCACTGTGCCTGGCAAGCTGTGAGGACACCGGTGAGTGCAGTGACCTCTCCAAACAGATCAGCAGGGGGTACTGGGAATCAGACCCCCACATCATACATTGCATAGGTAAAGAATAATAATAATAATGATAAATATTCTCTTTTATCGCAGGAATCTATGTTGGTCTGCAATAGAAACAAATCAGAAGAAATCCCAGCCTAAGTAACATGGATTCATTCTAGGGCAGGCTCCTGTGTCAGACTATAGGAAACCAGATGCATCATACGCTACTTTTCCATTAACATTATTTTAATGCCCATTGTCCTCCAATATTGTACATGTGACCACCATTTCCAAATAAGCTGGCAGCAAGCCCAGAATTATGTATGGAATGCAGACAAACTAAGGAACATTTCCAGCCAGGCCAAGAACTTCATAACTGTCCAGAATTTAGGACTTCTTCTCGGAAGGTTTTTATTGAGTCATTTGCATAGAACGGCCACGATTAACTACATAATGGTGTAATCGATAGCTCACCGAGATGTTCTTTCTTGTCTCATTAAGGTCTGCGGCTAGCCAGGAGCATCATGGTGATAAACCAACCTAGTTATATCACAGCCATTGGTAGAAACCAGACTTCCATCTGGACATAGGATTATTTTATCTACTGTCTCTGTGGGGATAGTCGCTCTTGCATACTAGTACTTATGGACAGGTGACCAGATATATTGGTCTTCAGTCCAGACATCAAGAATGAAATGCTCTGCAGGAATCACTCACACACTGCTAGTGCACTAAGCTGGGAGATCTCAGGGATAACTAATGTGTCCTAATACGAGCCATCCGCAGCGACCAAAGGCAAAACCAGGTTTAGTATCTGACCCCTTTCATGGCCTTTAATTTAGTCATTTCCATTGAAGCGGCAATACAGTGGCGCAGAAGAGAGAAAACATGAGAAATCCCATGAAGCATAGCTCATTCTGCCTGTGGAGGACGGAGCGATAAGCATTAATAGCATGGAGACATGCAGAAATGGCAGCCTTTAGGGTAACTGCACACGGCTGCAGGTTTACTAACAGAAATCCACACAGATTTCCGTGCAGTTTTCTCTGTGTTTCCACACCAAAACCGCCTGTGTTACTTGCTGTTTTGATGTGGTTTTGCCACAGATTTTACCCCTTGGAATGCAAAGGGTAAAATCCAAGCAAGAAAAAAAAAAAAAAACGCACAAACAATTGACATGCTGTGGATTTCAAAATCTGCATGGACGCAAAGTGTACATGAGATATCGAATCTGACACTTTCCATGCATAATCCGCACCGTGTGCAGGTAGCCTAATAGGTCACAATATAAATGAAGAGAAGAGCTGCCCAGAAATAAGAGCTGCAATAGTCCAAGAGAACACAATCTTGCCTCATGAGTTTCCTTCCCGTGTCTTCTTTGGCTAGAACATAAAAACACCACATTGGATCCCCAGAATAAGATTTCTTACAATTAGGACAGAAAGGTATCGGCGCAGACACCACAACACAGCAAATCTGTGTCGCTGCTGCACTACATTCTGCTCCATAGGAGCGACATCCCTTATAGGCATGTACATCCACCCTGCACTCATACTGAACGAGTTCCTCTGAGGGAGATTTATCAAGACTGGTGTAAAGGAAAAACAGGCCTGGGCCGGGTTCACATCACCGTCACATAAATAACGTAATACATAAGACGGAAATCAAAACGGAAGCCTTTAAGAGGAATTCCGTTTTGATCCGTCCTAATAGAAGTCTACGGGCAAGCATAACGGATCCATCTGGTTTCTGTTATGCAGGACGGAATCAAAGTGCTGTCGACAGAACTGAACAAATCAGATCTGGCATGAAAATCAATGTGAGCCAATGGTGCCAGATTGTTGTTTTTTGTTGTTGTCATTAGTGGGGAAAAAAAAAAAAAAAAGATCCAGGCGCCCATGCATCCAGATGTATTGAATGGCATGGATTCGTTTAATTCTGGTTTTGAGAATCTCTGCCGGATCTCAAAACCAGAAAGCCACAACGCAAGTGTTTTTTAGTTCTTCTGACGGATTGGAAGAACAGAAAAATAAATGTGATGTGAAACCAGCCTTAGCTGCCAATCAAATTGCAACTTTTATTTTTCACAGCACCTTTGGAAAATTAAAGGCGAAATCTGATTGGTTGCTATGGGTAAATGTGCCAGTTTACCTTTACACCAGTTTTGATAAATCTCCTCCAATAATTTTGCCATCTTATGGCGGGAGAACTATATTTCTGATACATGTGAACATACCCTAAAAAAGTTGCATGATAAAAATACCCAATCGCACACAAGTAACGCCTCCTGTGAATCTCCCCAAATGCCTGTTCCAATTGCAAACATATCCTCCATATCCACCTCCACAAGACAGCAGTAGAACTTTCCCAAGTTCACACGCCACAATCCCTGGTAGAAGAGGCAGTGGGGTTCTGGATATGTTTAGTTTGTCTTCTGGAACTTTTAGAACCTACTTGTGCCAAAAACGGATTCATTACTGGAACGTTACACAGGAATTTGGCTTTATATGCAGTCTTTATAGCAAGCATTCAGTAAGCTCTTAGAAATAACTTACGTCCTACTATATGGACTGCACATTGAAAGGGTAACTAAACCTGTGAAACGCAGCGGGGCATCACCTCTGCGTTTCAAATGCACGTGCTCAAACGGCTGAGCAGGGCTAATAAAGCCAAACGGGGAGTGCTCAAAGGAGTGCCTCTGTCCCTTTGTGTTTTTACAGAGGTTTAACTAGCCTTTAACAACCTAGATTATTTGATCCAGTTTCAGCGGCCACATGGTCCTGTGATGACACAACATCGGTGGAACGGGAAGTTGAGGGCAATGGAGGACTTGGCAGCTTCGGAAAAGGAGCTGAGCCCAGCGGGGGATCTGTGTGGTGAGGGGTTTGTGTTTGTTTTTTTCACCGCATTCTAAGCATTTTTGGGGTTGTAAAACCGTTTTAACTGCATTAAGGCCTCTTTCACACTAGCGTTTCAGCTTTCCGTCCTAGAGATCCGTCCTCGGGTCTCTAGGACGGAAAGCTACTGATCAGGATCATCCCCATGCATCCTGAATGGAGAGAAATCCGTTCAGGATGCATCAGGATGTCCTCAGTTCAGTACTGACACGTTTTTTGGCCGCAGCAAAATCCGCAGCATGTTGCGGATTTTGCTCCGGCCAAAAATCCTGAAAGCATGCCGGAAAGGACGGATCCGGAATTAATGCCCATTGAAAGGCTTTAGTCCGGATCCGGCCTTTAGCTAAACGTCGTTTCCGCGCATCGCCGGATCCGACGTTTAGCTTTTTGTCAATGGTTACTATGGCAGCCAGGACGCTAAAGTCCTGGTTGCCATAGTAAAGAGTAGGGGGAGCGGCATACTTACATTCCGTGCGGCTCCCGGGATGCTCCAGAATGACGTCAGGGCGCCCCAGTGCATATATCACGTGATCGCATGGATCACGTGATGCATGCGCGCGGGCCGCTCTGACGTCATTCAGGAGCGCCCCGGGAGCCGCACGGAATGTAAGTATGCCGCTCCCCCGCTCCCCACTGCTACTATGGCAACCAGGACGCTAGTAGCGTCCTGGCTGCCATAGTAACACTGAAAGCATTTTGAAGACTGATCAGTCTTCAAATGCTTTCAGTTCACTTGCGTTGTGCCGGATCCGGCGTGCATTCCGGCGACGGAAGTGCACGCCGGATCTTCACAACGCAAGTGTGAAAGAGGCCTAAGGCGTGAACTTCAAGTATAGGCTTTACATTTCTATACAAAATAGCAATGGTGCCATTTTGAATAAATTAGCACTTGGTGAGTTCAGGACAAGGGGGTGGCCTATCCTGAATTATCATAGTATAATATAAGCCTGACACGCATATTACATATCAATATTTAGACTCAAGACCCAAATCAGTTTCCAGATTCCTCAACTACAGGATATGACCGCACTAAGTCTACATATTAAAGGGGTTTTCTAAGAGCAGAATATTGATGATGTATCCTCAGGATAGGACAGCAAAATGTGAGGTTCCGCCACTGTTTGAAGAGACCACACCACTCCAGTGAGCTCTGCGGCCTCCTCACAGCATACCAAGCACAGCGCCACATATCGTACATGGCCTTTGCTTCGTATTGCAGCCCAGGACAATTCACTTGAATGGGACTGAGCTGCTCCTAGGCCATGTAACATCATTGGCCTAGGAAGAGGCTTCGGTGAGCACTGCGTCTCTTCAAACAGCTGATCGGTGGGGGTGCCAGGAGTAAGACCCCCACAGATCTGATATTGATGACCTATTTGGGCAGGATGATTTCTCCTGGCATGTTTGATACATTAATACATGCCAGGAGAAATCATCCTGCCCAAATGTGATGGGTCAACTGCAAAGTATTTTAAAAGAGGAGTAATATCCTTGAGATGAATGGTCAAAGTAGTAGTGACATGTTATAAAAGTAAAGCCTAAATATAATTTAAAACATGACTGCGGCTGCTTTAGGAAGTACAATCTAAAAATGTGGACTTACACCAAAAGCACTGTTTATCTTTGTGCTATAAAAACTAAGCCAAAAAAGGAAGAATGTCTGAAATGTGTGGCTGATTTCATTCCGGTCTCCTGGATCAGTTCTGCTGATTGTATACATTTCTATGGAGGCGATACGGCTATAGCGAACAGTGATGTTCATGGTCCTTCTAACACAATCATACCAATTTGGGTACACAATAGCATATCAAGAAATCGTACCTTGGGCATCTCTTTCAGAAAGTCTGGAAGTTGAAATTCACCCTTGTAGACCTGAAAGATCAAACATGAAGATGTTTACACCCCACCTTCAAATAAATGATACCATTCAATATGCTCAAATTTAGGCTGCCATAAAACATTTTAAAATAATATGAAAAGGAATAAAACCACAAATAGAGAAATACAGTCACTGTCTTGTACCCAATATTCAGTGAAAACATTATTTTTATTTTAACCTTTTAAGCGTACTTAAAGAGGACCTGTCACCAAAAAAAGCAGTGCAATCTAAAAGCACCATGTTGTGGAGCATGAGAAACCGAGCAAATTGATATATTTTTGCAGGAAAATATTCAGTAAAACTTGTAATTTATACATTTAAATCTCAGCTTTTTTTCACCTCCTGTGAACAGCTATCGGTACAGGGAGGAGGCGTCAGTGACTGATAGCACTGTGTGTATAAGTGTGCGTGGTCCGATAGCTGTCAGTCATTGATAAACCCTCCTCCCTATACGATCGCTCTTCATAGGGCTGCAGATGTAAAAATTACTAAATCTTTTTGCCTAAAATATATATCAATCTGCTGGGCTCCTCCTGCTCTATAACATGGTGCTTTCTGATTGCATTATTTAGTGACATGTCCTCTACTACTAGCTGTACAAGTTCTGGGGACAGCACATGCATGCAGCTAGTAATAGGCATTATTAACCTATGATATGTCCAATTTATGTTTTCTGCTCATCCGATTACCAGCACTGCGCCCTCAAAATGGTCTCTGATGGCGAGTCCGATCTATAAGCGGCCTCCATTCACTTATATGGGGCCAGACAGGGGAATTAGCGCATGCATGTCTTGCAGTGCATAGTCATTCTGACAGGCAGTCTGTTGTTACATGCCGCCAAGGGCAGGATATAATAGCATGCCTTGGGATCTTTCGATGTCCCCCAGTTGCCATGACAAGTACTTGACACCCCACAACTGCATTTGCAGGGTGCCAATCGGAGGACAGAGGGAACTCAATCCCTTTGTCTAACCACAGCATCTGAGGGGTAAACTGGCGGGATAGGCAGTGAGAGCGGGGTACCAGCTGTACCAGGCTAGTTTCTGGCAGTGTTAGCTCATAAGCAGGCTATTCTAGTAGAGAAGAGCCTGCCGGAACTCTCTGGATCTGGCATAGCTGGTTGTTACCGCAATGTGCGCCAGCCCTATTGGCTAGAATGGTGTCCAGCAGAGATCCAGGAACATCCCAGCATAATTGCTGGGTAGTGGCCAGATTCCGGTCTGGCGAGCATCGTGGGCTATCAGGGAACCAGAGAGCTCCGGCAGGCTGTTCTCTACCGGAGGAGCCTGCCTAATACAGCTCCTGAACCCACACCATCAGCATGACGTAATATTACGGCACAGACTGTTAAAGGGGTTGTCTCACCTCATCAACTTTAATTTATTAGGTTTATAAAGTTGACATGAGTAACTTACTAATATATGTTCATTTTCAGTAATGGTTCCGGTCTGCAATATCTTCCGATTTGTTTCCTTTGAAACACTGCTCATCTCTAGGGGTTACAGACACCGCTGCAATGCAGAAGTGGTGTACCTGCTTGCTCGAAACAAGAAAAAAAAGCCGGCCTTCCTTGTGGCCGGGAATTACGGGAGCGAGCAGGCATAGGGCTCCAGTTTCCGGCCACCTTGTCTCATCTAGGGCTGCTTGTATAGAACAGCTTCAGGGTACGCATCACAGCCTTGGAGCTGTTCTACACATCTATGGGAAGATAAGGAACCAGCAAACAGATCGCGGCAACCATTCACAGGCATCAATGGTTGTCATGACCTGTCCAGCATCCGCTCAGCTGAAGCTGCTAGTGATTCTGACACACTAGCAGCCTCGGAGGCGCTTGCCTGTGCTATTACTGTCAGCAAGAGGACTCGCCCCCACTACAGCTCAGAGTCTGCCGGCAGTAGTACCTCACTGAACAGGAAGGGGTTAAAGCGCCATTAATTCTAGGGCACTGTACATATTGAAAAGGCTTACACATATCGATATACATAAATAAGTACCAGTAACATGAGCTAACTGAGTAATGCCCTGGTACAAGGAGGGAGAGCCACACTAGCTCCTGAGCTCAGGAATGAATATCAGGAACATCACGTACTGCCATCTACACAGACTAATCAGATGACCAATATCACAAACCACTGAGCTTTGTTCAAACACGCCATTGTTCAGTCACAGGTTGGCATTACCCACCAAGGTCTGCTCAATCACCTCATTATTTGCACTTTTAGGCCAACCTCTTGGCAAACATTTTCCACTGCAAATGAACTTTGAAACATTGGCTGCATTTAACCAGCCTGGAATCCTGAGAACAAATAGACAGAATTGACAATGGCATGTGTTTAGAAAATAGCAGTTTACTACGCGGTTATATCCCTACTTGGACTCCTTATATTCCCTTATTTAGGGTACATTAATACTGGAAGGCATTTTGGTGTACGAAACACCGCCACAGATTCTGCTGCAGATCTCCAGGAAAATCCGTTCTGAATCGGTGACAAAATCCACATTTTACTACAGATCGTATTGCAGAGGTGAAATCCGCAGCAGAAATCTGGAGCATAAATCGACATGCTGCAGATTTAAAATCCACACCACAGGTTAAAGGGGTTTTCCAAGATCTTTTTAATGATGACCGATCCTATCCTCTCACAGCCTTCACTAGGCCACGAGACGTCACATTCGTTGGTCACATAGCCTAGGGACAGCCATACACTTCAATGGGGCTGAGCACAGCCACTATCAAACTGCACTGTACTTGGTAAGCAGAGAGAAGGCCGAGGCGCTCATGCAAGCGCTGGTGCCTTCTCAAACAGCTTATCGGCAGGGGTCCTTGGTGTCGGACCCCCACCAATCATATACTGATGACCTATCGGATGATAGGTCATCAGTAAAGAGAGCTCAGTCTGACAGATAAACCACTGTAGTGACAAGGATTTCTTAGAATACAATACTGCTAAAAAAAACACTTTTCAATGCACACTGGGCATTTTTCTGGTTTTCATAGGTCGTGATTTTTACAAATATTGGGCCTGGTTTCCACATTCAGGTTATTTTTATATAGTATTGGACAGGACAGGATTCAAACATAGGAGAAGACTCCAGCTTTCCATTGTACGTGTCCTCAGTTTATGGTCTATTTCTGGCATGGCTTTTAAAATCCGAAATTCATCCATTGGGGAAGAGGGGCAGCTTATTCTGGAAGTGGACAGCGAGCTGACACAGAGGAGAGGATTTGCATTACGGTGCAGGTGAATCATAATTCTCCATCGATCTTAGAAGACAAATGGCCAGGAACGCAGCAATAAAGCATTGGCCCACCTGGTGGTGATAAATGACTGTGCTGCCATAAACTGCCTCAACATTTAACAGAAGATAAATCTGACCACAGACGAACCGCACAGCTACTGGAGATCGAAAACTGGAAGTTCTGAGGAATTGGGCAGGAAGCCCATAGTTAAAGCATATTTGCAGAAGTCTAAGCAAAACCGCCAACCAAAGCCTTGAAAATGCTGCACACCGCACAATTTGTCACCCCTGAAAACGATAAAGCAGCCAGGGCAGCCCGACATCTTGATGTGCACTCTATTGGGACTAGACGTCTTCTTTACAGGCGAGACCCAGAGTACACTGTGGAGGGGATGAAATGGCACAAGCGGTCACTGTAAGAGCCATTAGGTTTAGATACACAAGTGTGGGAAACGTTCACACCTCCCATAGTCACCCTAGTGCAATGATCTGTCAAAGCTGTCCTTGTTTATGAGCACATCTGATAAAATCTACGCCATGTCCACACTGTGGCACACAGCGGTTTTACAGTCCTGCTATGGAGCCATACTTTCCCCTGACTTTATACCGTTGCAGGTTGTACTGCATGTCCTCTTCAACAAGCACGTAGGAGAGAATCTATGGTGACAAATGGAGGAACTATGGTTCTGTAATACTGCCCTATAATGGCTCCACACAGGATACATACTTCTTTTTCTGTGTGCATGAGTCCGTCATGCGCCCCAGTGCATCAAAATTAGATGCCTTTAATAGAACATTTAATTATCCAGTCTGGGAGAACCAGGCAGAAAGAACTAATTAGGAGATTTTTCTTAGGGTCCATTCACAAGACCAGATCCGTTTTTGCGGTCCACAAATTGTAGATCCACAAAACACTGATACCAGCCGTGTGCAGTCCACATTTTGCGGAGCAATTGCGGACAATAGGACATGTTCTATCTTTTTTGTGGGGCCACGGAACAGAAATTCGGATGCGGACATCACACAGTGTGCTGTCCTTATCATTTGTGGGGTCCGTATCCGTTCCGCAATTTTATTCAGTTGTGTGAATGGGCCCTAAGGGAAAAATAAAGTTATAGCATCAGAATTGTAGCATTCTTTCTAAATGTCCTCTACCTGCTGTATGCTAGTGTGGCTTATGAACCCGTCACCTATACGATCCCACTGATGGTGAAAAGAAGAATTATTCCCAGTCACTCTTTAGATGGAGAATAGAAAGGCTCTCAATAGACAATCTATAAAACAACTATGTAGGGACAGCTTTAACAAATACTAGTATGCTGGCTGCAACTCAGGCAAAGGTCGGCATAGGCCGGGGATAACATTGGCACAGTAAAGGCTCATGGATAACTAATAATTATACTTATTAGACTTTAGACATATAAATAATTTAAGGTGTGTTGCAAACAATTTAGTTTAAAAAGGTTTTCCGAGATATTATCAGTATCTGATCAGAGGGGGTCCGACACCCAGGGCCCCCGACGATCAGCCGTTTGAGAAGGCAGCGGCGCTCCTGTGAGAACCATGGCCTTCGCAGTGCTCACCCAGTACAGTGACGTACATTGTATAGCGGCTGTGCTTAGTATTCCGATCAGCCCCATTAATTTCTAAGGGGCTGAGTTGCTCCTAGGCCAAGTGCCCGATGAACTAGTCCTCACTGACCTAGGGAAAGCAGAGAGAGGGCCGCAGTGTTCACAGGAGCTCCGGTGCCTTCTCAAACAGCTGATCAGCGAGGGGTCCTGAGTGTCGGACTCCACCGATCAGATACTGATGACCTATCAGTATTAAAATCTCGGAAAACCCCTTTAAGTCCGGCTAATCTAGAAGAAATGGTACATTGCTCTGCAATATACTCCGCTCTACGGAACACTTCCCCAGGGATGATTTCATGCACTGAAGTCTAGACTCATAACTTATCCAGACATCATCTCTGCACAGATGAATGCTGCTTAAAGAAACACTCCCACAACAACGTTTATTCTCTAGCCCGTTAGAAAGGAACGTGATGTAAACTGTAGTGAAGGCCATGGGGACATTTATCATCAGCGGTTGTTTTTGTGCCAGTTATAAGTCTGGCATTGCTTTGTGTGTGTGCCTGCACCAAATATATATGAACAGGTGTATCTTAAGATATCTGGCGTGGGTTAAATGTGGTTTACACCTATATGTGTAGAAGTAGACCAGGGGGTTGCCTGGCTTTTGCAAAAGTCGCACATAGTAAATGTGCCATAATTCTGGTCTAATCTCACTTTTAGATCAAACATTTTGTGGCTTAAAAAAAAGTTGCAAGTCGTGGCAGTTGCTCCATTTCAAAAGTGGCGAGGAACACCAAATGTCGCAGACAATGGAGCAAATGCCACGACTTGCAACTTTTTTAAGCCACAAAATGATAAATGTCCCCTAAAAATCTTACCAGCGTCTGTATCTGAGTTATCCACTCCCTTCTGGTCCTCAGCTGTGTCATGTGACCAACAATCTGACTCAGCATCTTATGTGTGGACAGTTAGACAGTTTTTTTTCTATTCATTCCTATGGGAGCCCTGATGTCAGTCTCAGAGGAATGAATAGAGAAATGGATTTCCTGCCCACAGATGCTGAGTCAGTTGGAGAGTCAAAGTGTCGGTCACATGACACAGCAGAGAACCAGAAGGGAGTAGATAACTTCCAACCACAGCCACTGGTAAAGAGGAATACAAATTTTTGCGTATTTTATGCTACTGTAAAAAGATGTTCACCATATACAGATGATGGCCTGCAGAAAAGACACCCCTTTAATATTCCTATATCTACTGGAGGAGCTGTATAAAACCGTTTCTCCCAGTTAGGGCTCATGCACATGGCCGTAGTCATTTTTGCGGTCTGCAAAACCGGTTGTGTGCATTCCACATTTTGAACATCCGGCCCATAATAGAACAGTTCTATCCTAATCCGTAACACAGACAAGAACCGGACATGTTATACTTTTTTGCAGGTGCCGCAGAATGGACATGTAGATGAAGTGAATGGTTCCGCATTAGACCTGCAAAAAATGTGGATCGGATGCGGACAAAAAATAAGTTTGTGTACATGAGCTCTTATAATGGATATGGTTCACGGGGGCTATGTAAAATCTATCGTGTGACGCTCCACAGATGTATGGAAACCAGTCTCATTATCCATGCTCTGGTGATGTGAACACCAAGCTGAATTAATGGCTCATTATCTCTATGTCTTTTCCGCCATTAGTATAAAGGAGAAACGTTGTAATGTTTGTTTTACCAGCTGAAGCATCTGTTCTTGCTCTTAACCAACTTCAGTTCCAGACATAGTAAAAATTTATTTTTATTTTTTTATCTAGAACTTTTGATAGACCAGACTCTGCAGTTTTTTTTTTTTAGTTTCACAAAATATTATATATATTGTTAGATGTTGCCATTAAAGAAAAAGTAATTTTATTTGCTCATCTATGTTCATCAATTCATTAGAAAGATTTTTTTAAAGGAGTCAACCTTAGATCCCATTCACACGACTGTATTTTTGCTCCGCATCCAATACACATTTTTTGCAGATTGGATGCGGACCCATTCATTACAATGGGGCCCAAAAAAAATTGGACAGCAGACGATGTGATGTCGGCACCGTTAGGTCAGTTCCACAGCTCCGATAAAAAAGTAAAACATATCCTTTTCTTGTCCATTTTGTGGACAAGGACGTCATCCGTATTTTTGACAATCCTCGCTTTGCGGATGGCAAAATACATATGGTCGTGTAAATGCACCCTAAGGGCCCTTGCAGACGAGCGGATCTCCTGCGTGTTATCCGCAGCGAGAATGAGAGCCAAGCTGCGCGGTGAAGAGGCAGAAGCAGTAACATGATAGATACTGCTCCGTGCCTCCCTGTAACCCTTTCACTACAAAATCACTGTGAGATAAAGTTGTCATAGTGATTTTGTAGTAAAGAGGTCACAGGGAGGCACGGAGCATTATCAATCATGTTACTGCTTCGTGCCTCTGATGTCCACCGCGCAGCTTGGCTCTCATTCTCGCTGCGGATAACACGCAGAAGATCCGCTCATCGGAAAGAGCCCTAAGTCTGCTTTCACACAATCAGTGTTTGGTCAGTGATTTCCATTAGTGATGAGCCAAAACCAGGAGTGGAACTTACATAGAGATAAAGAGTATTGGAAAGATTTGCTCCTGTTTCTGTGTTTTTGACTCACTCCTGGTTTTGGCTCAGTGACCGATGGAAATCACTGATCAAACACTGACTATGTGAAAGTGGCCTAAAGGCTGTATTACACAGCCTGACGTGGCAAACAGTTCTTGGGAGGGAAGCGTTCCCTCCCTGCAATCGCCTGCACGATAGCAGAGGAGCGATCGCTATGCCATCTCTCCTCCTCATGCTTTATAGCGCTTTGCAAATGATTTATTTTATGTTTTTAACATGTCAAAAGATTTTGATTGCCCAATGATTGAGCATTCGGCATCTGCCGAAAAATCGGGCAGTGTAATACAGGCTTTAGAAACAGCCAATCAATGTTATAGATTGGAGCAGCCAGATTCTTGAGAACCATACAAATCATGAAAATGGCCCAGGTTTCACTAGATAACCACAGCCTTTTCAATGTTCATCTTCTTCATTCTGTTGGGTTGGCCCTCCTCCTATTGACCCCGATGTCCTATCCTAAGTATAAGCCATCACTGCCTGTCTCCTAGAAAACTCCTTTAAACAAACACAGATCAGTTTCGGATGGTGCTGAATCCCCGTGTCAGCACACAGCCCAGATAGTCCTGCATTTACCATAAAAGATCTCGTAATGTAGTTTGGCAAGCAAAACTAATAAATTTCACCGGAGACTATCGATGCTAGCTGGCTGAATCACAATCTGTGCGCAGACTAGAAAGCAGATCCAATTAAAGGATTAGTTCAGTGATCCTTAAAGTAATAGTAACTTCCAAACTAAGGGTCCATTCACACGTCCGTAGAATGTGTGCGGAACGGGTGAGGTCCCATTCATTCACTATGGGGCAGGAATGGATGCGGACAGCACACAGTGTGCTGTCCGCATCCGCATTTTCGGACGCCCCCCCAAACTTCCAGTCCGCAGCTCCGGAAAAAAATAGAACATGTACTATTCCTGTCCGCAGCTGCGGACAAGAATAGGCAGTTCTATGGGAGTGCGGGCCAGGTGTATTGCTGGCCGGATCTGCAATGCACAACGGACGTGTGAATGGACCCTAAGGGCCAACATACCAACATATTATCTGAAAGATTTTCTGAGCAGGACTTTTTCTCATGTGAAGGGCTGGCCCTACAAGAGAAGAAGTGCCCACCTGCCGCTAGACAGACAGGGCTGGACACTTACCCCAGCCCAGACAATTTCCTGCCTGTGCCACTGCTCCGTTTAGCAAAGCTTCGGAGCTGCAACTGCGCTACCCCAAACCCATTTAAACAGCTACAAACTGCCAGCGACTCTGAACAATCCCGCCCCCTGCTGATGGCTCCACCTACCTGCCATCGGAGGGCTGGTATCTGCTTCCACAGGCATCTAATGTGCTAGCAAATGCATCTAATGGGCATACATTGTGGGGGTTATTTATGATGAGAAGTACGGCATTTTTTGTGTACCTTTGTCGCAGATTTGGTTAGAAAGGGGAGCTGCAGCCGAATCTGCGACTTTTCCCCACTCACGCCACTTTTCTGATGTGTCAGAGAAAGGGGCGGGATGGCCTGCCCCTCTCATTTATCATTTTCTATGTCGGTTTTTGTCATAGAAGACTTAAATCTACGACTCTACATAACTTAGACTCATCAAGCAGCAGTGCAGGGTTATTAAGAGACAATTCTAAAATGCTGGTCTTCATAAATGACCCCATATATGCGTATTCTGTCTTCGAGGACCACTCCAGTTTCTGAGTAGCAAATGTGCGATGCTTTATTAAAATGTGTTTCCTGATGCACAATATGGATCCTGAATTTGTCAGTGACAGGTCCTGCTACCCACCTGTGAATGTGACCTGGCCTTTCTGTGCCACACTTCTATTATACTAGACTGTTCTGCACTCAACTTTTGTCAGTGGGAAGCATAATGAGAATTTCAACCAGGACACTCCTTCAAAGACCATACCTCATTGGCCCCTATTTCAGTTAGGGTTACTATTCGGAGTAGGCCAGAAAACTATATAGAGACAAGCCAGTTAAAAGAAAATCAAGGACAGTCAAGTGTGTGCTTTAACAGTATAAAGGCTCTATAATCGGTTCCTTCTGGAGTAAAGACGTGTGCGTTTCCCAGCAGTTAGTTCACTGTGTGATGAATGATGGAAATGGACTGAGTGCTATTCACCTTCTGCGCTGGATGGAGTACAGCAGGGAACTCATAGTGACCCATAATCTGAAGCCAAAGGGATCAGGAGGGCAAGAAGTGGTTATATGTCTAGACAAGAATGCTGCTGAGCGTGTGGCCAGAAAAAGTAATTATAGATAGCAGTTCACATCCTGCTTTTTCTGGATGAAATAATTCACGGGGGTGGACACTTAAAGGCTACATAAAAAGTGTAGGATATGCAATTTCTTCCACACTTATAATAATCCCTAGCAGGAAGAAAAATGTTTTTATAAAACTATTTTCCTAAATGCAAAAATTAAAAGACCACCTATTTGATTTTAGAATTTGAAAACAAGAATGTGACACTGTTCTATGAAGACCAACCTATAATCCTTACAGGAAGGCAAAAACCCCCTATGAGAAGATACCAATTGCCCCATATCAAGGGAAAACCCTTGGATTAACCATCTCCAGCTATCTAAGGCATACAACTTGTGATATTCTAACTACGTTTGAAGGAATCCAGGTACTTCTTTAACCTATTCAGAGTCATCCATCAAAACATCTTGTGGCACCGAGTTCCACCATCTCACTGCTCTTACAGTAAAGAAGCTTTGTCCTCTACCTGTTCAAAATTGACCCCCCTCTCCATCACCCCACCCCGTTGAGGTTCCAGGCCAAGGTATGAAAAGATCAATTTTAATGATCTGTCTTGTACTGCAATCAACCCATTCCCAAACCCTGTCTGCAGTCCTACCTTTGTTCTAGCACATGTGACCACTGAGGGCAGTGATTGGCCACAGCTGTCATAAGACCAAGCCACTTTTTGGCAGGGGGAACCGAAGAAGCTGGGAACTGGGCCATGGTGTCAGAAGTTCAGGACTGAACAGGTGTTTTTTTCCTTTCTCATTTGGGAATAGGTCCCAAGGAGGAGGTTGGTAAGCTCCTGGGACAGACAACTTTAATTACCTTGGTTGGCCTCCTCTGGACCAGCTCCTGTTCAGCTGTGTCCTTCTCATACACAGGTGCATCTATGGCTTTCTAGGTGTATCCCGGGCAGGGGCGGATTGGAAACTTAAAGTGGCCCCATGTTGTAGGCAGGACTAAATTCATAGAAGATGGGGCCAACACAAGTGGGCAGAGCCAACAGAAGTAGACAGGGCCTGCAATACCACAGTGCAGCACAAAATACTCCCACCTTCGACCACAATATTCAACTGTATCCCCATCCTCAGGAAGGTAATACAGTTGAGTTCAGGAGGGCAACTGCGGATGTTGAGCATCAGATCAGGAGAGCTTGGGTGGCCCCCTGGGCACTGGACCACCGGAAAATTTCCCTGTAGGGTCTATGACCAATCCAATCCATTTAATTTGTCTTGGCAGCAGCTATCCGCTGATGGTTGCTAAAGTTCAGTTTACTCTTCACCAATATCACAATTTAGAGAAGAAACCCCATAGTAAGGCTTCATGCATATGGCCATTGTTGGCCTGTGCCCGTGCTGCGGACAGCAAATTTTGGTCCACAATGCAAGGTCACCGACCATTTGGCCGCGGACCCATTCTCTTGAATGGGGTCTGCGATCCTCATCCGACGGTCCACACTGCAAAAAAGTGTGGAGGCATGGACAGAAAACCCAGGGAAGCACTCCGTAGTGCTTCTGTGGGCCTCCGTTCCGCACCTTCCGGATTCATTCACTTAAATGGGTCCACATCCGTGATGCGGTGCACAAACGGCAGGTACCCACATATTGCGGAACCGCTGTTAGTCAGAATACACCCAGATCCACTACTGGGGGGTTCTTAATAATCAAACCATCTGAATCACAGGACACTCCATGTTTGACCTTCTACCTTTGGGTAGGGTAGTGTGACCAGTAGGACAGAGACCCCCTGACAATATTTACACAAACCATGTTGAAGGGTTAAACCTGTACTGCCTGCTTGAAAACAATAAGTGATCAAAAAGTAAAGCAAATAATACAGTTTCTATGAGCAGACTGATCCAGTATTTACTTTAGTTAGTAAGATGTTTTCTTAGGAAGATGCCACTGGAGCGCCTCATACATTTTAAACAGTGAGGGGACATTAGTGAATGTGGTTTCTGTAAAAGGCTGTTGCGGTAATATAACCTTTTCAAAATGAAAATTCTGGGCTGAAAAGGAAACCGGATCATCAGAGAGAACGTTTCAGCAACAATGGCCTTCTTGTTAGACTAGCCATGGCTTTGTTTTCTAAAAGTGCTGTCTATTACCGCAACTAGGTCTGCAGCCAGCACTCTGCCAGGGGGAGCTGGTACTAGACCACTTCTCTCATTCCCATAATGTTAATCACATTGAACACTACAGAAGATACAAAAAATGACCTAGCTGCATTATATGAGAGGAGAAAAACAGACATGCTGCTCTCCAAGTGCATCACGGACACCAGGAAGAATATATGGTAGCCATACATCTACAGACAGAACTGCACTTTAAGGAGTTATCCTGTGAAAAATATCACTTAGGCCCCATTCACACGTCCGCAATGTTCGGAAATGCAAATCCGCGGAACGGGTGCGGACCCATTCATTTTGAATGGGGACGTGATGGATGCGGAGAGCACACACTGTGCTCTCCGCATTTGCGGAGCGCGCCTCCAATCTTCCGGCCGGCGGCTCCGCAATAATATTGAGCATGTCCTATTCTTGCCCGCAAGTATAGGCATCTCAACAAATCTGGTGACCGATGCCCTTTAAGATGGCCGGACCATTGTAAAAACCAAGGAAGCACTTTTTACCTTTTGTGACACCCCCTATGACTGTAAGCTCTTGTGAGCAGGACTTCCTCTTGTTTTAATTGTTGGCTTGTTTGTTGCTATGTAATGTATGATTCTGTTTGTACATGAACCCCCTGATTGTAAAGCACTATATATATATATATATATATATATATATATATATATATATATATATATATATATCTATAAAGATTACTATTATTTAGAAAGGTATCCCTGAATACACTGTGTGTGTCTATACTAAGGCTACTTTCACAGTAGCTTATATCCCTATGACGGATCTCAATACCGGAAAAAAACGCTTCCGTTTTGTCCCCATTCATTGTCAATGGGGACAAAACGTAACTGAACAGAGAACTGAAAGCTCCAAAATGCATTCTGTTCCGTTCTCATACCAGAGAGCAAACCGCAGCATGCTGCAATAGAAAACAGTACAGTTATCCTGCTCTTTCCACACATCTTTATTTGCTGGTTTATGAGCGTTTGTCACACAGACGATACTGCGCCATTGCCCAGCTATGCCTCTGTGGGTAAGTTATAATGAAAGCTGCGGCCCCACACAAATATAAAGTTGTAATGTCATGCTACGAAGGCGCACCTATACATAGCTCATTATCACTTTCATTCCTTTCACTGTCACTATTTATCCGCTGAGCAGAATGGAGAAAAGTTAGAGACAGAAGCTTTCAATTGAAACCCAGAAACAGCGATACAATACCAAGCTACTACATCCGTCCTCGGGAGGCTGAATTAAGCAGGCATATTTCCCAGCACTTCAAAGACACAAGTCATAAGGTTCATTTTAATTAGCTCGATAGACGCGCCAGCTCCACACTTCAAAGCCTAAGAGGCATTGGATGATCAGTTATAAAAGAGAAATCTAGCCGAGGACACTTCAATGGCTAGGGAAGCACAGTAACGCTATGGAGAACGTACATGAGCTCAAGGGTAATTACTACATCACTCCGGCCATGGTAACAGGGCACTGGATTTCTTGTATATCCATAATGCGGTTAGTGCCCCCTGCATGCTAAAATGACACCCGCACCACACGAACATCTCATCTTAGGCTACTTTCACACTGGCATTTTTGGGTCCGCTTGCGAGATCCGTTCAGGGCTCTCACAAGTGGTCCAAAACGGATCAGTTTTGCCCCAATGCATTCTGAATTGAAAAGGATCCGCTCAGAATGCATCAGTTCGGCTTCGTTCTGCCTCCATTCCGCTCTGGAAGCGGACACCAAAACGCCGCCTGCAGCTTTTGGTGTCCATCTGACGAAACTGAGCCAAACACATTGTGTCATTGAAAAGGGATCCCATTGACTTGCATTGTGTGTCAGGACAGATCCGTTTTCAATGACACAATATGTCCCAATAGAAAACAGATCCGTCCCCCATTGACTTTCAATGGTGTTCAAGACGGATCAGTTTTCATGTTCATGATAATACAAACGGATCCCTTCTGAACGGATGCATGCGGTTGTATTATCAGTGCGGATCCGTCTGTGCAGATACATGACGGATCCGCACCAGACGCCAGTGTGAAATTAGCCTTAGGTGCTTGTTAAATAACATGTGGAAGTGCCCTTTGGTTGTCATTACTGCCTCTACCCATCTGGGAAACCTTTCCACTGGATTTAAAGCACAAGGCTGGGCAATAAGGTTGACCAGGGAATCAGAGCTTCATATCAAAGGTGATGAATGGTTTGTGGCCACGGCTCGTCACATTTCTGTCACACCCCCGGTTGTCTATGGCTAATCTCAAGCAGATAATAGTGAGGCCCTAGCTTTTACCACAGAGTTGGAGGCAAGCCATTTTTCTAGAACAGGGATCAGCACACCTATTTGGCTGTTCTTGTAACTCCCATAGAAGTGAAAAGAGGTTCCTGGGAGTTATAGTTTCCGAACAGCTGGAGTTCTGGGGGTTGCTGATCCCTGCCAAAACATCATACATCAACCACTATGGTCACAGACCAGTAAACCTCCTAAATAGAGTTGAGCGAACTTCTGTTTTAAGTTCCTTTTCCAAAGTTTGGGTTATCCAAGCATCCCGTTATCGGACCCCCGCCAATCTGATATTGATGACCTATCTAATTCTTGCTCAACTTTTTTTGTGGCATTTCATAGATTTTAATTATTTTTATGGCTAAGCTTTGGCTGTAGACTGAGATTACCATGTGTAATGCAGTAGTATCTGCTGGACTGTTGTAAAGTTAAAAACCTGGATTGTGGAGCTTTGGATGGTGTGTTACACAAATCTGGATAATCGTCTTCTTGCCTTGAAACCATGGTTTAGGAGTAGAGTTGAGCAAACTTCTGTTTTAAGTTCCTTTTCCAAAGTTCGGGTTCGGGTTATCCAAGCATCCCATTATGGATTCCGCTACCATAGACCATAACGGCATTTGGAATCCATAAGGGTATTCTTCAATGAACCCGAACCTTGGACAACACTAAGGACCTGGGGTGACGTCACTGTCATGTGATCAGTGCAGGGGGCGTGGCTCAGTACTGGATTGGATAAGAGGTCGTAGGCTACCACCTCTTATCCAATCCAGTACTGAGCCACACCACCTGCACTGATCACATGACGGTGACGTCACCCCAGGTCCTTAGTGTTGTCCAGGGTTCGGGTTCATTGAAGAATACCCTTATGGATTCCAAATGCCGTTATGGTCCATGGTAGCGGAATCCATAACGGGATGCTTGGATAACCCGAACCCGAACTTTGGAAAAGGAACTTAAAACAGAAGTTTGCTCAACTCTACTCCTAAACCATGGTTTCAAGGCAAGAAGACGATTATCCAGATTTGTGTAACACACCATCCAAAGCTCCACAATCCAGGTTTTTAACTTTACAACAGTCCAGCAGATACTACTGCATTACACATGGTAATCTCAGTCTACAGCCAAAGCTTAGCCATAAAAATAATTAAAATCTATGAAATGCCACAAAAAAAGTTGAGCAAGAATTATTAGGTCATCAATATCAGATTGGCGGGGGTCCGATCCCAGCACCCCCGCCAATCAGCTGTTTGAGGAGGCCAGTGCATTATGTTGAGCGCCATGGCCTCCTTGCAGCTCACCAAACACAAAGCTGTACATTGTATAGCAGCTGTGCTTGGTTTTACAGCTCAACCCCCATAGATGTGACATCACTGGCCTAGGAAGAGGCCATAATGCGCCGCAGCCTCTTCAAACAGCTGACCGGCTGGGGTGCAGCAAATCGGACCCCCACCGATCAGATATTGGTCACCTAAATCTAAATCTCCGAAAACCCTATTAATTCCGGAAACTAAAGGAAAAATGAAAAAAAAAAACATGGCAATCCAAAGTGGAGAGATATCCAGATCAGAGGGTACAACTCTCTATATAAAAAGGATTAGTGTCATTTTGGTCACGATTCAGCTTCTGCTTCACAGTACTGCAGATAAGAAGAAAGAAAACTAGGGAAAGTGGGCTCTGCTGAAATAATGGTGGAAAACCTGATTTATAGGTAACTTTTTTATTTTATTTAATCCATTAGTTGCACCACAAGTTGGCATTGAACAAGCACCTACATCAGGCCCATGTAAACACCAAATAATATACAGGATTTAAATACAGTGGATAAAGAGGGTCAAGATGACGACCGCAAGGATGAAAGTAAATTATTTCTGCACCGTTTATTATCCCTGATTTTTCTCTTCTGTAAAACCCTAAATATAGAGGCAATATGGAAAGCGGTGCAACGTATAATTCTTATGCTCCAAATATCCAATAATTATCTGACCTGCGCGGCATGGCCATTTTCGTACCAACTTCTTACCTGTACAGCAACAGCAGCTGTCAAGGATAGCTGTAGCAGACATCCCATGTTAAAAGTGATAAAGGCAAGGGCAGGCGACTATGTGGGCATTAGGGTGCTTGGGTACCCACAGCTCCTGGGTTAGTTATAAGGCTTCATAACGTACTGGGAGGGACTACAAAAACGACAATCCAAGTTTAAGCGCTCCTCAAGTATTACTGTATCACTTACCCGTCTTGTATTATCAATAACCTTCTGGTCTGGCTTTCCATAATTGGGAGGACTGGCGTATGGATCATAGCCTAGTTTGGCCAACATTGGTGCGATGACTGGCATATCTCTTAAAACATCTGGCGGTATTTTGCCAACCCATTTTGACAAAGCATCCACGTTGACTGGCTTGATGACTTGGTCAGTCGATCGCTCAACCCTGAAAAGAATAAACAGCATTAGTTGAGGTCAACCATCTGAATGGCCCCCAATTCAGAAGACAAAAGTACCCAGCAAAATCAGCTGTTTGATGGAAGTCCCACAAAGAAGAACCCCTTTTAGCTATTACTGCTACATCTTATATATAAGGGTAAAAAAAAGTCCCATAAGACTTGTAGCACCGCAGCTTGTCTGGGGTAATAGTTGTGTGCACGTGGCCATAATGTCATAACAATACTGTAACAGGTCATGTCTTTTCCTTTTAGATATGAATTCTGCCCCTTAATAGGTTGACATTGGGGTTGGCATGACTTGACTAGTGCCAAGTTGCTTCTCATCTAGAACTAGGGGTTGGAGACCGCCCCCTCCTCAGCGCATACTGCCCATCACAGAGCACGCTCACAACACTCTCTCTGACTAGCTACCTGCTTTTTTTCGGTTAACATATTTATTAATGGTTCTAAAACCAAGAAGAAATAGAAACTTAAAAAAAATTAAGGTAAGCTTTTTACTAGTGGCTGTATCTGTGAGTTATCCAGTCCCTTCTGAACCTCAGCTATGTCATGTGACCGATACGGATTCATTCCTATGAGAATGACATTGAGGCTCTCATAGGAATCAACAGAGAAGTAACTGACTTTCTGTCCCGTGTCAGTTGGAGAGGCAGAGTGTCAGTCACATGACACAGCTGAGGATCAGAAGGGAGTAGATAACTCACAGATACAGCCACCAGTAAGAATATTCTCTTCACTACAATGGGTCGGAGAAAATTTCTGTGGGACTGCTTCTTTAAGGCGATACATTAGATGATTTATTCCCTTTAAAACCGCTTTTAGCTTTTCACTAAATCTGTTCCACTAAATGACCACGGCACTCTTCTTGAAAGCTGTGAAATTTATTAGCCCAGCATGCGACGTTTCGACAATCAGTCTTTTTCAAGCATGAAAAAGACTGATTGTCGAAACGTTGCATGCTGGGCTAATAAATTTCACAACTTTCAAGAAGAGTGCCGTGGTCTTCATCTATTACTCTGGAACTTATTGCAGGGATCCACAGACCGGGATCCGACACCACAGTCACTGCCACGAAAGGACTGTCCGATTGTGGACTAAGGTAGTGCTGCCCTATTTTGATTTTATATAAGTAATGGTATGGACAATCACTTCAGTTCAATTAGGTTAGACAAGTGATTATCCCAATATACAAATATTATCAGTTAAAGGCCTAACCTTTAATAACAAATAAGACGTGTCAGAAGACTACAGTTTATAGGCCGGCGCCATATACCTCGTTCACCGCTTTACAGCTGCCTATGACCATTCATCAATGGGACAAAACCAGCTTCCTATAGCAGAAATAAGACCATGTCAATATTAGTTTACTGCAGGAGACACAACCAGAATGGAGAAACACCTTTGTCCCGTCACTTGATCCAAAACAAGATAAAACCGTAGATTCACAAAGTCTTAAAATCAAGCACAAAAAAGTCAAATAACATCAAGTCACTGGCCTAGTATAAAACAGCCCTAAACAGCACCTAAGCTTCAAAGCTACCAAATCATGGAATGGTGTATTTATGGACGCATTGTGCAATAAAGCGGTCGCAGCTCTGCCCATGAAACTGTACAATATATAGCACTAAAGGGGTTTTCTGGGCAGAACCTGGATAGAAGCCGTTCTTTATTCCTCGATTAGAGATGTGAACACACAAGAAGGACCAATGGACATGGCTAGCTGCAGATGAAACAAGCCCAAAATTGAGGATTACAAATAGTGATTAATTAATGGGCAGAAACATAAAAGACATATTCAAAATGTCATCTGCTTCGCGAGCAACCCCAGAGAATCACTGCTACCAAAAAGAGCAATGACGTCGCTGCTCATGCTTTAGCGGTGCTCAACTGAACGTTGTACCACAAGCTGTGAGCGGAGGGAACGTCCAACACGTTCACATGAAGCCCAGTCACAAACAGCGAGGTTCCAAACCTTCCCAGTTTTTGCCTCCATCATCAGTACTCTCAAGGGAAAACAAAATCTCATTCCAATTACTGTCCTATCTAAATGTGCCTTTTATTCGCGCATAAAAGGGTTTGTCGGCAGCACAGTTATCCAACTATTTGCAACTGATGACCTATCCGCTGGATGGGTCATCAGCATCTGACTAGTGGGGACCCCCGCCGATCAGCTGTTTGAGAAGTCCCACCTTCTCGCTGCTTACCCTAGGCCGGTGACGTCAGGACCATCAGTTACGTGGCCTGGACAGTGCTTATGATGCACCACTGTGTGTCACAATTTTAGTTGATGGACAGAACACAGGCCATCAATATCCGGAACTTGGGAATCCCCTTTAACTCCTCTATATTCCTTTCTTTTGCAACTGTGAAGAAGTGACGTGCAAGTGCTCAAGCTTCATCTACCCGTATGTTACTCCCTCCCCTGGATGTCTTTCAGGCTAGCCAGACAGACCTCTATCCATGTAAGTGAACTGTCTGCTTTGCCACCAGCCTAAAGGCGGGTTTAGACGGGCCGATGGAGCGGCCGATTGTCCGAAAGGAAGTGTTCCTTCCCGACAGTCGGCTGCTCGTTCAGTGAAGGAGACTGCCGCACTTACATGCAGTGATCTCCTTCACAGTATGAGCACAAGGGATGGTTATTGGGATCGCTCGTCCTCATACAGAACCATTGTTTCTGGTCAGCCAGCACATTTAGATGGCCAGATTATTGGGAACGAGTGTTTGCAGGAATGGTGGTTCCCGATAACCTGGACGATTATTAGTTCATCTATTCTAAACCCACCTTAAGAGACCACTTAATTCACCTGAAGTAGTAAGGTTAGTTTCACATCAGCATTTTCAAATCCTGGGTGCTGTTCCAGCAGGAGGATAGCCTGCCAGATTTCAACGTATCCAGCATAGTCAGATACTGCCGTTCACAGCGGGACACACGGACTATAATGGGATCCGGCATAAGTACTATGTTTTGCCCGCCCGGCACTCATGCCGGAAACCAGACAGTTCCTATTATAGTCAATGGAGTCTGGCTATGCCGTATGGGGGGAAATCTGTCAGGTTGTTCCTCTGCCAGCCGTGGCCATGTCAGTACTGCCCCCTATTCTTTTCAACGGTAGGCAGCACAGAAGATCTCCTGCACAGGAAAGAACGCAGTGTGAACGGGTTTCTAACTGAAGATAGGGCTGGTGGAATTTGAAAGATGGAACAGATTATGTGCCACCACCTCAGCGAAGTGGACAGAGAAATAAGGAAAAGAACAGACAAAATCCAATTATAAACGTATTCAGATCAGAGGCGGGTGTGAAAAAGGTAGAATAGTTTTTGTGGGACAAGCCTTTTATTAAACAATGCAGCAGGAATTTTCTTCAATTTCCAAGCTTTTAGACCTGTGGCAGCACGGTCATGTTCACTGCATGTTAGTCACTTAGACGGAAGGATACGAGAGAGACAATGGAAGTCATGATGGAAAAATAGGAGCCATCAGCAAGTACTTAACGTGAAGTGACAGCTCTAATGTACCTCAGAAAGCCGCATTATTTTCAGATGATAGGACAACCGCTTCCAAGTAAATAGCGATGACTAGAAGGTTAATGAGAACAGGACAACGCATGCATTGCTGAGGAACAGATGGCACTGCCCAATTGGTAACCAATAACACTTATTTTTATCTTTAAGCCATGTGGAAATGGGTAATGGGATTGGATGAATTTTCTGGGAAAGGCGTTGTCCCATGGCAGCTCCTTTTTAGCTTTTATTACTTGTAGGAGATGTAATACAGTAAATACACAGAGCATGCACAATATAGAGGACCAGGAGTACAACAAGTAGGCACCAGGTGCCATAGGAAAACTTGAAATGGGGCCCCACGCTACCACCAGCATCCATCTCCATTCTGTCCTGCTGTCTTTCTCTGCACTCCGCTATACCAACTGCATCTCTCAATACAGGCACCCCCCCCCCCTCTTTCGCTCCTGTACCCCATGCGTGCTGTCCTGATAGTAACGCTTATGTACAGGATGAAGTACACTGCCGTCCTGGAGCCATATGTGTATATTATGTAACACGGATACAAACAGTTGTATCAAATACTAAAAAGAGGTCTATCATAATGAAAAGGATAGCACTGCAGAATAACTGTTTTATATTACCGGATTTATCACCCTATAAGACGCACCCCCCCCCCCCCCAAAGTAGGGGGAAATTTCAGGGTGTCTTATGGGGCGAATATCAATGAGCGTTTCCATTATGGAAGTGCTCATTAGTACAGTAAGACCAGTGAGCTGTCGCTCCTTGTGCTGACAGTACTCACCGCTCCCTGGTCTACTTCTGCCGACACCGTACACTGTGCTGTGACCTGCGCACAGCGTGAGGACGTAGGCTAGCCGTGCGTGCGTCAGGTCACAGCACAGTGCAGCAGGAAGAGCGCTGGATCTTATGAACGGCGAGAGGAGAGGTGAGCGGATTTATTTTTTGTCTGATAGGGAGTCTCAGCTGCTGTCTAATTGACATTGGGAGTCTGATCTGAAGTCTGTTTTTTCTTATTTTCCTCATCTACAACCAAAATGCATTTTATGGGCGAAAAATACACTAATTTTGGTGTGAAACAAAGCACTTTACTAGCAAAAATATGGCGACTAACCCTGCATAGTATGCTGCAGCACTAAGTATAAGATCTAGCATAGCATAGTCTTGACGTGGGCTGAGCCATATAGGGCAATGTAAAACTCCTCCCGCTGTAAAGGCCACTATGTGGCCACTCTCAGCGGTGTGACAATATGACAACCATATTGGAATTATTACGGCACGCTATGCATAGTAGGACCACAGTAATGCCCAGATAGATGTGCCCTTGTACTAATGACACTACCCATGTGTGAGAGGACTCTGTGAGCATGCCCCTTGGTGCAGTTGCTGTGCAGTCACAGATTATTTCTTAAGCATGGACCCGGGGATGTTGCACACGTTTAGGCGGTTATACACTCCTGCTGCAGTTGTAGCTCCAAAGAATGTTAAGTGATTCCAATTTGCAAATTCACATAGACGTGTAAAGCATCACCAACGAGGCGTTGCCAGATGACTAATTACCAGTTACTTCCGTAGGATATGACTCTGCCAGCTAGGTGGCAAGTGCTGATAAAACGCCAGGTCCCAGCACAGTCTGGAGTTTACGCACAGAACCCACATCTGCTTGCATGGCACAGATCTACGGCTGCCCTTATTTTCCATTACTAAAGCCACCCCCATAACCTTACCTTACGTAAACTGCCCAGCTCACATCCGTCATTCCTCCTTGCAGGGCCCCCGGCATTCCACCCACAACTATGCAGCTCATATTCAATGGAGCAAAGTGGTTGTCAGCGCAGAAAACACCATATTATAACACAGCATCAACCCTGAATAATCAGGTACAGTAGCACCGACTGCTCTAATAATCTCTTTCAGGAGTTAAATGGTTAACCATGGCCATGAAGTTGAACCTTTCACAAACTCCAGCCATTTTAGAGCAGGAGAAGGTAGAGCAAACCTCCCTTTACTATTCACATACTCCCTGTCACTTGTATAACACCAACATATACCACAGCGCTGAAGAGAGACGAGACTGTCTATAGGGGAACACTTTGTGGTAACCGTGGGTTATCTCCTACCACCATCAGAATCTGCAGCATGTGAAGGTCCTCCGTCTACCTGCACACGGTGTGGGTAAAGTCATGCAGGACATCCCTACCCATTTCTGCACCAAAAAACGCAAGTTTTCTGTGTGTTTTAGGGGTGGATTTGATGCCGTTTTGAAGCAGATCTCACCCTTCCACTGAAAGGGCGAAATCCTCACCAAAAATGGCAAACATTATTGACATGCTGCGGATTTCTAAATCCACACGGAAGAAAGAAGCAAAGTGTACCTGAGATTTTTGAAATCTCATACACTTTGCTGGTACTGTACTACGCTGCAGTTTTTGCGCACACAAAGTATGTCTTGCAGAAATTCTGCCAAAATGCCCATGCTGATTTCTGCAACAAAAAAAACGCATGTGTTACTTGCAGTTTTTGGTGCAGAGTTGATGCAGTTTTGAGGCAAATTTACAGGTTTTTGCGTTCCGTATACGGAACCATTAATTTCAATGGACCCGCAAAAAAAAACGAAGGTACTCTGTATGCCTTCAGTTTCCGTTTTTCCATTCAAAATAAGGAACATGTCCTATTATTGTCCGCATAACGGACAAGGATAGTACTGTTCTATCAGGGGTCAGCTGTTCCGTAAAAAACGGAATGCACACGGATGTCATCCGTATTTGTGAGGATCTGCAAAAAAAAAAAAAAGCCATACGGTCGTGTGCATGAGCCCTTACTCTGTAGTTCTTCTATACGAGAATCCACTCAGAAAAATTGCGCGTAATTCGCAACATGTACAGGTAGCTTTAAAGGTGTTGTCTCAGCAACAACGCTCTTCCAAAGGTCGCTTTCGCACAGTCCGTTTTGGGCAGTATTTTTCGTCAGTATAGGGCCCATTAACGCAACCATAGTGGCGCCATGCCTATGTTGCAGACTCCATTTTTCACTGACGAGTGCTGACTGCGTTTTCCAAAGACAGCACACATCCATTGATTTTTACATGCTTGTTCACGTATCAGTTTTTTTTTTTGCTGACCAAGGATCATGAAGACATGCACTACTTTGGTCCGTGATGCAGACCAAACACGCCCATGGCATTCATGTTTGATCTGTTTTTCACTGAGCACTTATAGGAGAGCCTCTGATAATTAAAGGGGTTCTCTGAGATTTTACTACTGATGACCTTTCTTCTGAATAGGTCCTCAGTATCTGATCGGTGGGGGTCACACACCCGGAGCTCACTGATCAACTTTCCCTAGACGACTGGCGACACGTTCATCGGTCATATGGCCTAGGCGCAGAAGTGAATGGGGCTGAGCGCGATACCAAGCACAACCGCTATACAATGTACAGCGTAGAGAACTTGTCTACGCTGTGTTACTGGTGATTTCTCCTTTCCCAGTGCAGATCACACGAGGACCGTGTGCTGACCAGATCCATCTATACGCTATGCAATGTACGGCGCTGTGCTTTATAAGCTGCGAGAAGGCCACAGCACTCACAGGAGCATCGATGCCTTCTCATACAGCCGAATGGTGGAGGGTCTCGGGCATCGGACCCCCACAGATCAGCTTCCGATGACCTATCCAGAGGATAGGGTCATCAGTAGTAAAATATCGGAAAACCCTTTTAACTTTCAGCTGAGCAGTGACCATGTAATGCTAATTACATACGGAGGGGGGGGGGGGGATGGACGCACAGACCAAACGTGGACATCTTCACGGATAAAACACAATCATTTTTTTCATGGATGTCAGACACAGAAATGTGAACAAGGTCTTTGTAAGCCAAAACAAGAAGAGGCACATGTCTTTCCATTGGCTTACAAATACTGACCATGTAAAAGTGGCCAAAGACCACTGCCCACCGCAGGAAAGTGTAAATTACTCTTACCGGTAATTGGGTTTTCCAATAACCTCCACAATGGCACTGACAGGAGGGTGTCCCCGCCCCCAGGACAGGAAACAACGTAGGAGCATCGCTTTAAAAGGCCTCCTCCCCCTTCTACTCACCAGTCAATAAAGAGTACTCGGAGAAGATGCAATAGGAGAAATTTATAATAAATGTTAGACATCAAATTACATCATTTGACCAGAAATCAGAAATCACGAATACGGAAAAACTAAATCCCTTATTAAATGGGCGGGAAAAAAAATCAGTGCCGTTGTGGAGGTTATTGGAAAACCCAATTACCGGTAAGAGTAATTTACACTTTTCCCCGGCACCTCCACAACGGCACTGACAGGAGGATTAACAAAGTAATCATTTAGGGTGGGACAACGGCAGAAAGAATTCTACGCCCAAAGGCAAGGTCCAGGTTCCTCTGGACATCCAGCCTGTAGTGATTAAAGAAAGTCATGGGATTTGCCCAAGTGGCTGCTTTACAAATCTGCTCCAGAGATACCGAAGCAGACTCTGCCCAGGATGATGACACTGCCCTGGTGGAATGGGCTTTCAATCCTACAGGCGGTGGACGGTCATTTTTAATATAAGCAGTAGAAATGGTATCTCGAATCCATCTGGCTATGGAGGATTTGCTGGCTGCCTTTCCCTTGTTGACTCCTTGGTGTTGAATAAAGAGTTGATCTGTCATCCTAAAGGTCTCTGTTGCTTTCAGATAGGCTAGGACCGATCTCCGGACATCCAGATTGTGGAACTTTTTCTCCTTTTCAGAGGAAGGATGAGGGCAAAAAGAAGGTAATGACACTTCCTGGTCGCAATGGAAGGATGAAACCACCTTTGGCAGGAACGAGGGGCAGTGTTTTAAGATTATGCGGTCATCCATAATAGATAAATATGGAGGTTTGCAAGAAAAAGCTTGTATTTCACCAACTCTCCTGGCAGTAGTTATAGCCACTAAAAACACCGTCTTGTATGTCAGTAGCTTTAAGGAGATTTTTTCCAGTGGTTCAAATGGAGGATCCATTAAGACTGCAAGAACTAAGCTGAGATCCCAAGGTGGCATCATGGACCGAACAGCAGGAAGCTTTCTGGTGGCTCCTTTAATGAACCGCTTTATGAGTGGAGAGTCCGCTAATTTGAGGTCTAGAAAGGCGCTGAGGGCAGAAACCTGAACTTTTAAGGTGGAAGGACGGAGACCTTTATTTAGGCCCAGCTGCAGGAACTGTAATATTTCAGGAATATTAGGCAGAAGGGAATTTTTGAAAAATTTTGAAAGGCCTTCCAGGTTCTAAGATATATTCTGGATGTAATAGGCTTACGGCTTAACAGGAGAGTAGAAATTACATCCTCTGATAAGCCCTTTCTTCTCAGAGCCGACCGTTCAACTTCCAAGCCGTCAGGTTCAGCTGTTTTAGGTTCGGATGCCAAATGGGGCCCTGGAGAAGAAGGTCCGGGTTCTGTGGTAATGTCCAGCAAATTCCCTCGGATAGTTTCAGTAGCAGGGGAAACCAGGTTCTCCTCGGCCAATGGGGTGCGATGAGAATAACCTGAGCTTGTTCTTCTTGCACCTTCATTAGAGTTCTTGGAATTTGGCTGAAAGGAGGGAAGGCATACATTAGACAGTCTGGCCAAGGGTGAGCTAGGGCATCTAACCAAAGGGGATGACCGTGTCCTGACAGAGAACAGAAATCCCTGGTCTGCCTGTTTTCGCTTGTGGCGAACAGATCTATCTTCGGATAGCCCCATTTCTTGCAAATTAAATTGAAGACTTGGGGATTTAGACGCCACTCTCCTTCTTTGATAGTTCTCCGGCTTAGGAAATCTGCTACCAGGTTTTGGTCTCCTTTCACATGGACTGCCGAGAGAGATAACAGATTTTTCTCTGCCCATAAAAATGACACGAGCTACCGCAGCCAGAGCGCGACTTCTTGTTCCTCCTTGCCTGTTGAGGTAGGCTACCGCAGTAGTGTTGTCGGACAATACTCTTACGTGTTTTGAACAAGAGGGCGTGTGAAGCGAGGTTAGGACTTTGAAAATGGCCATGAGCTCTTTTAAGTTTGAAGAGGAGCTTAACATATCTGGATCCCATTCGCCCTGAATGAATCTCCTTCCTGAATGGCCTCCCCATCCTGAACCACTGGCATCTGTGGTAATCAGCATAACGTCTTTTTGCCTCCAATAGACTCCTGAGTCTAGGTGTTTTTGAATCTGCCACCATCTTAGAGAATCTTTTACTCGTGCAGGAACTAACACCTTTCTTTCTAAAGCAGAGATCGTGCCGTCCCAGGAGGCGAGAAGAAATGATTGAAGCACCCGAGTGTGACTCTGGGCCCACCTGACTGATGGAATTGTGGAGGTTAATAGGCCCAGGATCATCATAATGTTCCTGAGGGTGGCCTTTCTCTGAGAGCAGAACCGAGAGACTTCCAGCATAATTTTTTCTTTCTTGTCCCGAGGAAGAAAGGACATCAGAAGATGGGAGTCTAATAGGACACCCAGAAACACCTTCCTTTTTGAGGAGCCAAATCCGACTTTTTAGATTTACAATCCACCCTAGTTTGATGAAACAGGCTTGAATCTGGGACAGATGGAGCTGGAGCATCTCTTCCGAACTTGCGGCAACTAGAAAATCGTCCAGGTAAGGTATTATTATAATCTCCTGGAGATGGAGGTATTTTGTGACGTCTGACATTATCTTGGAGAATACCCTCGGGCTGATGCCAGCCCGAAAGGAAGTGCCCTGAATTGAAAATGCCGAGTTCGTCCCCCAAGAAGACTGCGATTCTGAGATATTTTTGATGGGGTGGATAGATTGGGACATGATAATATGCATCCTGTAAATCTATTGTGGCCATGAAACAGTCTTGGGGAAGGAGATTTATTGTTGATTTTATGGTTTCCATTTTGAATTTTTTGTAAACTATTGATTTGTTCAGGGACTTTAGGTTTATAATGAGACGGAAGGATCCATTGGGTTTTGGGACCAAGAAAACAGGGAGTAAACTCCTGCCCCGCACTGGTCGTCTGGAACTGGAAGTAAGACCTCTTTTGAATTAGGGAGGAAATCTCTGATTGTAGATAAAGTTGCTTTTCTTTTGGGAAAGCTTTTTGTTTATAGTGAAATGATCCTGAGGAGAGAGGAAAACTCTAACTTTAGACCCGATCTTAAGGTGTTTAGAACCCACGGGAGGAATGGATGGTCTCCCAGGCCGGAACAAAGTGCCTCAATCTGCCCCCTACAGGCCTTCTGGCGTCATTGGGTGGAGCGAGAAGGATTTTCGGGATTAAGCAGGAACCCCTACCACGGCCTCTGGAGGACTGCCATTTCCTTGAATTTTCTCTTTTCTTTGGATCTGTACGAGGCTTCCTTTGGTTCTGAAAGGACCTCCTCTGGTGGTAGTATCTATTTTCAAGAGGGAACCCTTTTTCTTGTCGGATGCTCTTTCTAAAATGTCATCCAACCCGGATCCAAACAGTCTGTCTCCTTCACAAGGTATGGAGCACAGGCGACTTTGGAGCCTGCGTCACCCGACCATGATCGAAGCCAGACTGTTCTTCTAGCCGCATTAGAGAGTGCGGCGGACCTAGCTGAGAGTCTGACCAGGTCAGCAGAGGCATCCGATAAAAAGTTTAAGGCTTTTTTAGCATAGGGAGGGATGCTAAGATTTCCTCTCTGGGGGTACCTGCAGCAATATGTTCTTCAAGTTGATCTAGCCAGACCGAGAGCGATCTGGCCGTACAGGTGGAAGCAATGCTAGGACGTAGCATTGCTGTACTAGTCTCCCAGGACTTTTTAATATACTTTCGGACTTCTTGTCCATAGGATCCTTTAACAGGCCCATATCTTCAAATGGGAGGGAGGATTTTTAGAAATTCGGGCAACTGGAGCGTCCACCCTAGGAGTTTTATCCCATAAATCGGTCTCGCTTTCTTCAAAGGGGTACTTCCTTTGAAGGAATTAGAGACTGCTACTCTTTTTCAGGATCCTTCCACTCCCTTGCAATTAAGGCTTTCAGGTTATTGTGGATTGGAAAACCCTTCTACGCTTTTCACCTAGACCCTGAAACATGTGGTCTTGAATAGAGTGGACCTCCTTAACATCCTCTATATGCATAGTGGCACGAATAGTCTTTAGAAGACTGTCAGTCTCTTCAGGAAGGAAAAGTGGTTTACCCGAACCGTCATCAGAAGAGGCTGAATCAGAAACTGAGAACACTTCGCCCTCGTCTAATTCAAGGGGAACGTCCGAGGTATGTGATCTCTGGTAAGTGGATGGCCCTGGTGACTGGGAAGCCATTTTAAGGACAACAGCTGAATTAACCTCTTCCTTTATGATTGCACGCATGGAATCCAGCAAAGATGGAGATTCCTCAGACACAACTTTCTCTGTGCATTTTTACATAAAGCCTTCTTATCCTTGGAAGCGAAGGACTTTCTGCAGATAGCGCATTTCCTGCGGCCTGCTTCGCTGCTTGGCTTGTGAGTCATGGTCTCAGTGCCCTAAGGAAACATAAGGAGCAACAGGACCATGAGCCACCATACTATAATAGGGCCACCACCTCACCGCTGTGCAGCACAAGTACCAAAAATAGTGTACTGTCACTTTAAATATATATAAAAAGAAATTCTTCTCCCAGGGAGGAGGCTTACCGGGCTATGGGCTTGAGAAGGCTCACCAGGCTTTCTGGCAGAATCATCTCCCGGTGCAAGCATTCTGTAAACTTGACACTACTGAGAGGCAGCAACTCACAGTAATGGCGCTGAAATGCAGGCTGCTTGAATGGCAACGCCGACATGCGCGCCTCCACTATATCCGGAAGCACCTGAGATCTCGCGAGATTCTCTTGCCCAAGGAGAATCTCGCCTGGTGGCCGAAATCCCGCGCGATTACGCGCGCGCGCGGGAACACAGAACCCGGGGATGCCTGCAAGCAGGACTTACTCCTAGAGGGAAGCAGGAGCCGCAGACGCCACTCCGGGAGGCTCCCCTCCTGCACCAGCCCTCCCAAACATGGGGAAACACACCAGGCTGGGCGCGGAAGATATCCCCTGCACTGCAGGAGCGCTCCTAGGTCCCGAGGACAGGAAACAACGACTGGTGAGTAGAAGGGGGAGGAGGCCTTTTAAAGCGATGCTCCTACGTTGTTTCCTGTCCTGGGGGCGGGGACACCCTCCTGTCAGTGCCGTTGTGGAGGTGCCGGGGAAAACATGTCGTATAACATGGTGCCCATGTAAAGCAATTGGCAGCCATATAAGACATGACCGGGCCATTTCGGCCAGGGCAGGAGATGCTCTATCTCAGGAGTTCTGTAGCACACAGGGGAGGTTTCCAGCAGGGAGATGCCCCACTATGATATCTATATGTCCTAACCGTGCACATGAACAGGGGCTGTCTACAAGAGAGAACCCAATAAACCCCATGCTGCTGTACATGTACAGTGCTTTCATGGCACAGTCTCAAGATATTACATCAATCCTGGCTGTTTAACACCTTAGATTCGATTCTTTCTGATCAGACAGATGGTCATATACCCTTTGAATCGAATGGGTCAGTGTTCAGTCCGGATGAGGGCCATTGTAAAAATAGACTGCATCCAAACAGAAATATTGCCCATGGGAAATGAGCTTTAGGGGTTTTAGGCTACTTTCACACTAGCGTTTTTGCTGGATCCTTTATGAACGGATCCGGTTGTATTATCTTTAACATTGCCAAGACGGATCCATCATGAACTCCACTAAAAGTCAATGGGGGACGGATCCGTTTTCTATTGTGTCAGAGAAAACGGATCCGTCCCCTTTGACTTGCATTGTGGATCATGACAGATCCGTCTTCCTCCGCGACCCAGGACGGAAAGAAAATCACAGCATGCTGCGGTTTGCTCTCCGGTATGAGAACGGAATGCATTTTGGAGCTTTCAGTTCTGTTCAGTTACGTTTTGTCCCCATTGACAATGAATGGGGACAAAACGGAAAAGTTTTTTCTGGCACTGACACCCTATGACGGATCTCAATACTGGTAAATATTAACGCTAGTGAGAAAGTAGCCTTAAGCTGGTAAAAAATACATACAGCAGGTAGGTAAAAAAAAAGCCTATTTATCATTAAAAAAAGAAACAGAATTGATATCATCTCCATAAACCTCTGACCTATTGAAATATCTCACATGGTTATCCCACGTTGTGAATGCTGTAAAAAGAAAAATGAAAATGCAGAATTGCTGGGGAGGTTGTCATCTCGCCTAAAAACAATCAGTTATCAAATCTGCATGTACTCCAACGGTACTAAAAAAAAAAATTATTTCCCCTCCCTCACACAGCTCAGTGGACAGAAAAAAAAAAGTTACGGGTCTCAGAGTATGGTATAGTATTTTTTTTTATTCCTTAGTAAAACATAAATCTATTCTAAAAACGTATCAATACATGGTACATTAAATGGTATCACAAAAAATGAGCCCTCCTACAGCCATGAGGATGGAAAGAAAAAAGTAATGGCTCCTCGTAGGTGGAGAGGAAAAAAAACTAAAAGAAAATAATTTTAACTGGCTGTGTTGGGTTAATACTTAGATTATGAAATATGAATATTGCTGTAGTTCAACAGATATTTTACCGTTGACAACGAGGGAGGGGGGGGCATCTTTTACAGGTTAGACCAGGGGTGCACAACCTGCGGCCCTCGATACCATTCTGTGCGGCCCCCAAACATCTAGTAAAAGACATGTAGGTCTATGTCTTATGCCTTTTATATGTATATTTCATGTATTCTCCTATTAGATGGGAGTCCTAGAACTGTAACCAGACATTTATAGTATATACTGTATGTTCAATATGCCAAAAATACAGAATTTCAGTTGGTAATACCCCTTTATGTTTTATTTTCGTGCCTTGGAATTGGTTCAGGCTGACAATGTGGCCCCCAACCAGAAAAGGTTGTGCACCCCTGGGTTAGACTGACATTCTGCTGCCCAGCTCTATACAGAAACGCGATAGAAGGCTTCATGGCCTGCATTTCGAACAGGAGGCTTGAATGCCTGTGTGTCTGATGAATGCCGGGCTCCTTCCCCCACTAATCTGGGGGTCAATCTTTTGGCATCGTACTGTGCAGACCCCGTTACATCCTAGTTATAATATGTTCAGCTTTAGAATACAAACGCTTCAGGGGGGCTGCAAATCAACATGACTGGGGACAGCCAAAATAAACAGTACAGAAATGAAAACGTAAGGGACGATTGTGAAAAATACCATGCATGTATACATGAAAAACTGCAGGCAAAAATCTGAGCTTTATCAGTTATACAACAACTTAAAAACTAAACTTTATTCCTGTCCTACAGCGAGACCCCCACCAACTTCAAGTTGCGATATATCCCTATGACATATCAAATGTTTACTGAAAGTCCACCGCCACTTTACGGTTAGTTTCACACTAGCGGTAAAATCTTCCAGCAGAGGAACGGACTACAGGACTTCACTGCATCTGGTATAGCTGGATACTGCCTTTCCCTACCGGATCCCTTTGACTATGATGGGCCCCAGCAGGGATCCAGCCTGTTTTCGACATTAATGCTGGGATGCGGCTGGACAAAAAAAAAACGCCCCAAGCACCAGTTTTTGCCTAGCTAATTCCTGCCACTAATGCCGGAAACAGCACGGATCCCCACCGGGTCCCATTATAGTCAATGGGACCTGGCAGTGCTCTGGCCCTTTCTGGCTATGCCAGATACGATGAACTCCGGCATGCTGTTCCTCTAGTGTGAAACTAGCCAAAGTACCCAATGTTTCTTCCCCTGCCCAATACTTTTGCTACATAAAATACTATCCTCTCACATGACTAAGTGAGAACCAACGCGTTTCTGCACACTTAGTTGTCTGGGTGCAGTGATGCATACGTGGCTCAACAACTGCAGCACCGTCTGGTGCTAGAACCTACTACCTGTGTTGAAACACGTAGGCTGTTTGGATTTTCCATGTGGTAACAAAAGCATACCAGTGCAGGGACAGTAGTTTACATAGCCAAAGTATTAAGCAAGGCGACAAACCAGTGGATACATAAGTGCAGAGACAATTGTTTGTGTAATATTTGTAACTCGTGGATACCGAATAACGTCCCTGCAGCTCTACCGCACAACCAGTTCACTGCTGTTAGCCTGTTTGACCCCATAGTGGTCTTGAATGAATCTATTGGATTTTTTGTGCAAAAAAAAAATTGAATAAAGTTTCGTTTTTAAGTTGTTCTCTTCAGGCTAGATACTGATTAGAAAGTTGAACAACACACCTTTCTACCCCGAGGTAACGTTGCACAATCGGTCGTCTAACATCAATACAGTATTTTCCGGCATATAAGACGACCCCCTACTTTTCCTGTTAAAATATGGGGTTTGGGCTATACTCGCCGTATAAGACTACCCCTCTTCCAAGCATACTAAATAAAAATTGGGGGGGGGGGGGGTCAGCTCTCTCTGCCGGGGGCTGCTTCAGTAGCGGCTGGCCGGGATGCAGCGCACGGTGGCTCAGCTAGAGGGCGCCTGTCCCTGAAGCTGGAGAAGGACAGCTTCTCCAGTCCGGCTCGGAAGTAAAGAGGACCTTTCACTGGTCCAACAATTGTTAGATAATGATATTTACCGTATGTGTAGAGCGGCTCCCAGGGATCTCCCTGCACTTACTATTATCCCTGGGCACCGCTCCATTCGGCCGCTGTGGCCCCGCTTACCAGTGCCTCCGCCTTATGCTAATTACAGCTAATCTCGCACCTGGGAGGAGACATCCTCTTCTGCCCTGGGCGTCTACTTCTCATTTGCAGCGCTCAGCTCACAGCCTGGAAGAATAAAAACCCTGGGCGCCTCTCTACACATACGGTACATATCATTATCTAACAATCGTTGGACCAGTGAAAGGTCCTCTTAAGTTTTAGCACGTCGTATACCAGCTTATAAGACAACACCCGGCGTATAAGACAACCCTAACTTTTGAGAAGATTTTCATGTGTTAAAAAGTAGTCTTATACGCCAGAAAATACAGTATATATATTTGTGACACCGTCTATAATCTCTCAGAGCACGTTTCAGGCTTCAGGTCTAAGCCCTTTATACATGAGCTCCACTTTTGGTCATACTCTGGGCTTTCTGCCTATACCAACAACAGCCCATATGCCAGTTTGCCAGGTTTGGCTCTGGTCACTATGGACACAAGGCCTCTTCTTCTTCAATCAGAGATTCGCAACCTTTTCACTATAGGCGAACCGTTATCAATGACTTGTTTGTTGACCACAAACTGGCTACAACCAGTAACAGAAAAACTGTAAATAAAATATTAGGATTACCGTATAAAAAAAAATATCTATGTATTTTTAAATTAAGAAAAAGCTACATAAACTCCAAGAAGACCGTCCATAATTTCAGTGGAAAAGGGTCTTCTACAGGGGTGGTCCTTTCAAAGAAGATGACGATATACAAAAACATCTGGTCTACATGGGCAGCAATACCTGCATGTTGCTCACAGCAATCAAACTCAGACTTCGTGTAGTTTCCAACTTGAAAAACTGGAATTTGACTTCACACTATTATTATGGGCCCCAAGATGCTTTGGCTTCCTGACTGAATTCCCCATGGCTGCAAATCATTGTATCAGCCATCCAGAAACATGCTAGATAGCTATAAATGGGTATGTCCATGTCACACAAGGAAAAAAACAAAAACTTAAAAGGTGTCATTTATCAAACTGGTATAAAGTAGACCTGGCTTAGTTGCCCATAGCGACCAACCAGATTTCACCTTTTATTTTGGACAGCTCCTTTGGAAAATGAAAGGAGGAATCTGCTTGGTTTCTATGGACAACTAAGCCAGTTCCACTTCACCCCAGTTTTCACATAAACCCATGGCCTTGGATGACAGGACATTTCTGCATATTTACTAAGCAGACTCCATCATACCATTTTTGCACCATTGACTTAAAAGTACAAGAAACGTAAAAAGGCCCGAAAAAATAAAAAATAAATAAAAAAATAAATAAATAAATAAAAAACACAAAATATATATTTGTACTTTTTACATCCAATAACACAAACCTTTGAAATGTATAATTCCTAGATCTGTTTCTTGTAAGGGGTTTTCCTATTAAGCCATATGGATATCATATTAGCCAGAGCAAAAAGACCCCAAAGGGCCACTGATCGCCTACAGCAACTGACCATCAGCTTGGATGACTATACAGTAAGCTGAGCTTTTTGGTGGAGCACTGGTCCTGTTTTCCAACGTCAAGCAGGACTATGTGCGAAGAAGACCTACACAGGGTCATGGCTACAATACAACGAATACTTACTTGGACAGGGATACTCCTCCAGCTTTGCCAATCATCTCCTCATGGTGTAGCACAGCATCATTCCATGGAATCATGAGAAACTTCAGTAATGTTTTCATCCAACGCTCTGGATGTAGAACCAGCTGTTCATAATGCACCATCATGCACCTGTCGTAGCCCACCTCAATGCACTGATTATACATGGTCTCTATGGCACGGTTCCACTTGGTTAAGCAATCTCTATAGCTATTCAAATCAAAGCCAGCTATAGTAACTTTTCGAGATATCATCGAGTGCACTGAAGCACGGCCATCCCTCACCATCAAGAGAAATTTGGCATTGGGAAATATTTTGGCTAAATAAGAGAGTGATTTTAAAGCAAAGGGATCTTTGTTACATAGGTACGGTGCTGGTTCCCCGTGCTTCACTATTATTTCCAGTAAAAAAGCCTGCATGGCTGCGTCCAGCACTTCATCCGTAACACCGGCCTCGTCTAAACGAATTTTTTCTTTGCTGGATCGTGCCCACATTTGTTTGACAGCCAAGATTCGCGGAATAACTCTAGTCTCTTCTCCACATCGAATCTCAGGGTGGGCGTCAAGCATGGCACGCATTAGTGTAGTTCCACTGCGAGGTACTCCCCCAATAAATATTAATGGCATGTCCTTGTTATATGCAAAACTAGAATTTGCTCTTTGCTCAGTTCTTACTGTTGCTTTAGGGCTTTCCATTTTGACAGGCTGACTGCGTTCCTCTATTCGATGGTGGCACTCCATTGCGTGTTGACCCAAGTAGAAGACAGTCACGGAGCTTATCACTAGGCAGCCCAGCAGCAAGTTTTGCTTTAGTTTCCCAATCATTTTGACAACCATGGGACAGGTGGAATCGGTGCAGTTTTTATTTACAACGGCATCCCAATTAGATCCTACTCCAAAAAGGTGAGCGCCATCTGCAGAACAAAAAATAAATGCACATTATTATAGCAAAAACAGACAGACTAGAGGACAGCCAACCACCAATGAAAGAATAAGATACAGTAAAAATAAAAATTACCATCTGGAATAAGATTCTACAAGAAACTAAAAAAGCAAAACTGAAATAAGCGTAAAACCATACTATGTAGCACTTATACAGTAATGAAAGAGCAGGGGAAATCTACATGGTTACTGAGTTACTAGTAATTGATAGCAAGCTGGGAGAACTATAGTCTGGAACACTTCAGACACTACGGTCATCATTCATTTATGACAAGTCAATGATACATATCACCAGAGTCTCAATGGGGGGGCTGGCATACATACTCTTCCATAACTCCCACTGGTTTCTCTGAAGGTTGACCATGCATGGGAAGTCATTTGACCATGAAATGCAGCACCGGTTTGCTCTTAACACAGGTAGGGGGTTATAACTGGTGAAGTCTAGTTGACAACTTGGAGAATGCATGTAGCAGAAGTTGACCTACTCAACCTGCTGCTCCATCTGATAGTCAGACCCCCACCGATTAGATACTTACCACCTATCTTGTGGATACGTTGTAAGTTTCTATCTCGGCACAAGCTCTTTAACTCTCAGAGATATACATAAAACATAGATTATATAATACCTAGGGTAATACCTTTTGAAGCAAGATAAAAAAAAAAAAAAAGATAATAAAAAACTTAAGTTATAAAAATAACATCTTACCATTGTTTATATCACAATCAGTTATTATAAATGGAGTTTCTATAGACAGTGCATTGAAGACTGACCAAAGATGCCACTAGATGAGGACAGAGGACGCAACTGGATGTGACAGGCGAAGAGTGAATCAGCCCTTCATTGGATTGCCTCAACAGCTAAAGAGTTTACGTATCGTCATCACAAAGCAGCGGCAGCAACCACCGCTCCGGAGCACAATTCTATTATCATTTAGTGACGCACATTGGCGGTATTTATAGATTCTTCCACTCTGTGGAGAAGGTCAGTGTGTAATGGCTGGGACCAATCATGGCTCATAAGTAGCCTCTCTCACTGACAATTAAGGAAGCTACAATAGATTTTTAGATAGAGACTGAAATTTGAGGGAATCGCTGTGTTTACTATACTAATACCACCGGAGAGAACATTTAAGTGCTCTGTACATAGCAGTCATCAAGAGCCCAAGGTACCAGTTACGGGTACAGATTATGGGGTACTTGGTAAGCGGTCAGTATAAAGGCACTCTACTGAGGCCATCACAAGAGATTCACAGCAGCATCATGGTTTGGGGCAGTGGGGCTTCCTATATAAAGATAAAAGACTATGGAGGAGATTCATCAAACTGGTGTAAAGTAGAACTGGCTTAGATGCCCATAGCAACCAATCAGATTCCACCCTTTTGACTGCAACAACCTACTGTTACCAAGACTAACATCCCACCAATGCAGCCCATAGTCTTCTGCTTGACTCCTCAACCTCGCTCTACTTTCTCTGAACGGTGTACAATTTGCTATTGCCAACATTTCCTCACTATGCTCCAGACACTCTCCACATATGACCTCTATTCTGACAAGGACCAAAAATTTAGGGCATCTACCCATCCATTCTTTCTTCCTCATGCCATCCATTTATGTTAAACCCACTAAAGCCACAGATCGTTCTGTTACACATTAGCATGTAAGTGTTATGCAATACTCGAATACTCTATCACTCAAAACTCCAGTGCTATTTTCTAGGTGTCCAAATTCAAGTAATGCTTCTTTTTTTACTTAACTTATTAGTCTGGAATCACACATACAGTTTTTGACAGTACTTTTTAAGCCAAAGCCACAACTTGATCCAGCAGAAAGAAGAAGTATAAGCTATTTCTCTAGATTTCTGCTGCATGTGTACCTCCGGCCTATTAGGTGCTCGTATTGGGTGTGACATCTAGGAGGTCTTACAATAGCTGTGAGCCCGAAAGATAGTTCGGCCAACAGCTATCTCTTGTTTCCCTCCTGCTCCCCTATACACATAGTGAGCCACGGCCAGACACCTGTGTCGGTGGCTTAGCACCCTTGAGAACAAAAAGATTGGGCAAAAATATTCCCTTCCTCCTCTGACATAATCTGTTGAATGAGAGTGGGGAGCTCCCCACCCGCATTAGACTTTCAGCCATATTCTAGTGGGTGTGGGGCCTTTTAGAGAATATTTTTATTGACTACCGCCATAAAGATCTGTAACGATTGGTCCTTTTACATGGACTGATAATCAGACCAATTATCATGAATGTTTAGTTCATTGCTGATCGTTGCCTAAAACATTGGTCCATGTAAAAGGACCGTATGAAGAGGAGCAGGACAGATCACCCAAGTACAGTGTATGAGTCCCATGACAAAGAGCTCTACTTGAATGCTTTCAAAGTTTATTCAGGTGCGATACAAAGTTATAAATAATAGAGCACAGAATCTAGTAATTTGTGCTTTTTACCAGAACTGGAGACTAAAGAAATAAGAAGAAATATCAGCAGAGAAGATGAAAGGACACAGAGCACTGTAATTACAATGCTGGCTGCGGGAACGTCTTTACATAGCATTTCTTAATTTAAGGGCCCATGTCTAGAGTAGACTTTGGGCTTTATGGTTTGTACCAACAGTTGGCATTAGCAGCAGGTTAAGTGTGACCAGGAAATGAAAGGGGTTTTATCCAAAGGGATCAGACAGCTGGATACCAGAGATTTCAATAACTGATGATGTCATAGTAAATTTACTGCTTACATTTTCATTAAGTCATTAACCTGTAAATGGCCGCAGCCCATTTCTATGAAACAAAATCTCATCTACAATGTAGGCCTATTTAAATTGGTAGATTTTCTGTCAGTAACAAGCACGATTGGTGATATATCATGTCAATCCGCTCCATTTCCATGGAGCCATCAATAATGCGATCGTCTCCTTAGCTAGTGTCATTATTGTTGACAGCACATCCCCAATTACACGGGACAATGTGCTGCCAGCAAATTAGGATTTTAATGTCCACAACAAAGACGTGTTGGTTGCTCATGAACATGTTTACACTGGGCCATGATTGGGAACAAGCATCGATAAGCGCGATCACTCACCCAATCAGCGGCTCATGTACATGGGCCCTGCCACCATCAACCGTGTGTCTAATCATAAATATGAGTAATAAACACATAAATGACTCAGTTGGTAGAAACCAAACAGAGGATGGTGGCCCCTGCACTAGTGAGGGAGCCCACCCTTGTTTGGGAAAGGCCATTTAAAAGGTTCTCCTTCAGTATTTCAGTTCTAATACACAGCTTCATTCACACTGCTGTGTGAATGCTTCATGAGACAGCTGTATGCTTCATATAAAATGCAGGATGGTGTGAATGCACTGTTAGGATATATTTACACTCCACATTTGTCACCCACGTTTGAGTCACATATTTTTTTCTTAAACGTGGGACGTGCTGGAAATAGCGGTGGGCAGCACTCGACTATCTCAGGCGGTCCCAAACACTTTGAGTGGAGAGACAGGGCACATGCTCGACCACTACTGCATTCAAACCAGACAGGACCTCCATTCCTGTAATCGCCAGGGTCCCAGCGGTTGGACCCTCACCTATCCTGTGCTTTTGTTTGTGATGTTTTGGGGGTTTGTGGAAAATTATTACATTATCTTCTAGCCATCTAGCATTTCTTGGGACACATAAATAAGGCATTATGTATGGGAACACTGGAAAGCTGTACACATCATCCCTCCCTTTGAAACAGATAATCAATATGATGATAAAGTACAGACAATCAGTAGACTGAGGAACACCACGAAGACATCAGATTCTCCTGCAGTTGTCAGTATTATTCAGGCTGAACTGTAGACACATGCTTGTTTCCATAGCTTTCAGGCACTGGGCTGGGAAATACATTAGCCGCTTGCACATAAAATGTGAAGTATTTTTACATTTTTTTTTTTATAAACTAGATAAGGACACAAAACCGCATATTGATCCGTTTGCCTGAGAAATCGAAACCTAGTGTCTGCCTCCTCCTCCTCTATTCATTCAGCAGCATATGTGCTAACATCTGATCACTAAACAGCCAAATAAACTCATTAGGACGTCTCCGCTGGGAAAGGTACACAGGAAACCCATCTCACTCCATATCCACAAATGTTAACTGCAGTCTGTCAGCCATGTATTTTTATACAGTAAAAGGTTAGCTTATCTCCTGTTTTCTAAAAATAAATTTATTGGACATATACCTTTTTCTTTCTTTAGTATCCACTATCGAGTGGCAAGCTTAAAGGGGTTGTGAAAGAATGGAGGAGGGTTTTGGCAACACACACACTTGGCCGGACCTGTAAAGGAAAGATCATTTACCTGCTTTCCGCTGCCGGCTCCCCACTCCTCCTCCAGACCTCGGATGCTCAGTTGGGCTCCCTCGATGTCAAAGATGTCGCGGCAGCGAATGGCTGCGGTGGTAACCAGCTGTCCTTCCTTACGTCATTACGACAAATGGTCACATGACAAGAGGATCTAGTCTCTGCAGCCAGTGATGTCAAACCAGATGTTGACATCGAGGGAGCCCAGTAGAACATTGGAGGTCTGGAGGAGAATGAGCGGGGAGCCAGCTCCAGGAAGCAGGTTTTATAGGAAAGTGGGGAAGGGGTGCCAGAACCCCCCCCCCCCCCCATTCTTGCACAATTCCTTAAACACCTTAAAGGCAGATTACCCATCAACAATCTAATAAGAGTATAGCATGGTACCAGACCCACTCTTAATGACAGATGTTGGGGAAAAGAAAGAAAGAGCTGCCTGCTTGACCCTTATGTACTCAATTCCCCCATTTAGAACACATACACAGTAGGCCTAGCCAAGTATGCATGAGTATGGGGGATGGATTGCGTCCAGAGGAGCTCAGTCAGATGAGAGTTTTCTAAACTGTATAGTTATGGACGGCATCAAACTGCACAATGTATAGGGTAGAAATGATAGAATTTGACAATTAGTTCACCTACCACCACATAATATTTCACCCTAGCAAGGTTCAGGGCAAATATTATTGGTGTGGTCACAATTCTCTCAACTATACAAACTGGATTGTAAAATTAGGTAAATCATAATCAGATATTAGACAAATTCACCAACAAGAATTCTGACCCCCAAAAAAGTGCATACACATGACTAAGTGCAAAGCATGGAAGCATACCCGAAGCTAGATGTAGCTCATAAGGGGCCTTTAAAAAGGCTTCTAGTGAAGAAGTGAATAATCTTAGGAGAGTTGTTCAGTCTGGAAAATAGCCAAAGCAGAGGAGCGCTCAGAGCCAACATCTAGTGCTCTGTTCTGTTACAATTAATCATATGGGATGTGAGGACACTACAATTGCCAATATGTTCTCAGGGATTTACATGCAGGGCTAAGGTGCAATCATTCGAGAACACTGCTTGATGACATCCCTACTGTAAGATGGTATAGAAGGGAAATGACATTCTTATACAAGTAAATTTCACTGGGTAGAATAGGTTAAACAGCAACTACACAACATTATAGTGCATAAAGGAAAAGTGGTAGAGTAATGGAAATCATAGGATTGATAGACATGTTATTGATATGCAAAAGATAAAAAATGGAAATAAAACATTTTAGAACATCATCTCAAATTATTCAGTATGAAGTGTGAGAGCCATGCGCAGAAATACATGCACTTAGAGGTCTTGGCATGCTATCAAAGAGGTTATAAATGGTTCTCTGAGTAATGTTCTGCCATACTGAATGCACTTGGGCACTAAAATCATCAAGATCTGCTGCTGGCAGCTCCCTTTGCAATTGCCAAAGACGTCCCAGATGTGCTCGTTGAGAGACACGTCTGGAGACACTGAAGGCCACTCGTTTAGGGCATGCAGGCTGCTCACAATAGCATGAGCAACAGGTGGCCTGGCCTTGCCCTGTTAAAAAAATTATTCGTGGGACACTATGGAAAAATGGCAATACAACTGGTTCGAAATCAATGTAACACTGAGCTGTTTAATGAAGACTAGAGGGGTCTGGCTAGCGTACATTATGCCACCCCACACCATAATCCCAGAAGTAGGACTTGTGTGAGGTTCCCATGTGAAGGCCTCTTCATGGCATTGCTAATGTGGTCACCAGACCAATCTTCAGATATCTTTGCATAAGTAACAAAAGCAGGAATCTTCGCTAAAAAGGAAAGACCTCCATTCCAGCCTCTATTGCAGTCTTGCTGTGCACCATGATGTCCTTTGAGAGCGGTGGTGTGAGGTCAATGGAACACCTATAGTTGGATGTCTGGCTCATAGCCCAATGTCATGTAAAGCACCTTCTGATGGTTTGTGTAGACAGTATTTGCCACCGTCGACTTGGGATGTGACGTCCAATTTCACTTGCGGTACAGAATACATCACTACAAGGCATTCTTCTAACCAGATGATCCATCCATGCAGACGTTCACCTCTGTGCACCTCTTGCTGTCACTTCAGTTCGTCTTTGTTCTTCCAAACATTGGGACACGTAGCGTTGAACAGTGCATCTCAGCCTAGGCCTACAGTGATCTGCCAGAGTGATAAACCAAGGTCTCCCAGTTCAAGGATTCTGCCCCTCTCAGTTTGTGACAAGTGGCAATAACTGGAACCTCGGCGAAATGTAGGCTTCACACGATCATGCTATACGACTTAATTTGATTTTTCAGGTTTCATGTCACTAAAAACTTTGCTTTCAATCTGACTTTTATGCCCTTCTCACATACCACAGATTACAGCTAGGTGCTTGAAAATTTGATCAACTGCAGATCTTAGAGACAACCGCTTCTTTCTCAATTTGTATAACCTTGCGGCTTGTCCTTCTTGGTGTTGCAATTTCAATGTTGAAAATAATGGAATATCCTGGTGATATCCACTGTGACACTGTAAGTTATCATAAGCAAGAACACACCAGAAATATTCCCATAGAAATGGAAGGAAGAAGGCATCATGAAGATGTCATTCATGTCCTCATTTTCACAAATGGTATATTTCCTTATCATCACTCCTATTATCCAAAAAGCATAATAGTATTTGCAACTTCTAAAAAAAAAAAAGGTGATAGATTACGGTATGTTCCTTGTACTGTACATGTCCACAGTGCTGAACAGAGTAGGCTGGACAAAGGTCACCAGTAGTGAATAAGCATTTTTCATGTGGTTGTGGGTTTCCTCTGTATGATTCTGTTTCCTTCTAGGCTCCCAAAAATATATATACTGGTAGATTAGTTGACCCTTGTGCATGTATAGGAAAATTAGACTGTGAGCCCCATTGGGGTCAGAGACTGAACGGTGACAATCTCTGCTGCAGGTATAGAAGCAACCAGAAATAAAGAATACATTCAAAAAGAGGTGGCACTCTTCTCTGGCACGAGTTTTCTATTTTCAGGGAACAGACAGGATGCACAGAGATACTAAGCCCTAGGGATGCTAGAAGCCTTCATTTATAGCATTAATCCAGCCAATAGTCAAACTTTTTCCACAGGTAAGGTATAATAGGGTTCCTCCTCAGTTCACACTTGCGTGTTTTACAGCGCGTTCCTACGCGCTGTAAAACGCTCAACAGGAGAAAACTCATGTTTCCCTATGGGCATGGTTCTCACCTGAGCGTTTTACAAACGCGCTGTAAAACGCCCTACGCTCAAAGAAGTTCTTGAGCTTCTTTGGGGCGTTTTGTCACGCGTTTGCACCCATAGACTTCAATGGGAACGCACGTAAAACGCGCGTTTAACACGCGTTAAAGTGTAGATATGCCTTTTTCAATTGGTCTCCAGAGTCACGAACGCGCGTAAAACGCGCGTCTCAAAAACGCTCAGGTGTGAACCCAGGGTTAGAGGTCTCAGCTCCTAAACCTTTAGATGACAATTCATCCAGGACCATCTCACAAAATTGTAGTCAGGTACCTCACGCTCATTTCTAAAATGAAAAGCCTGAGATTACAAGAGCATGTTCCTTGGCTCTTCTCCATCCTCTCCTTCATGACAAACAGTGTGGTCCCTCCCATTTTCATTCATCTTCAGCTTCTTACTGGGTGTAGCCAGGCTCATACAGGGCAAGACGAGCAGAGCCACAGAGGAACGTACCAAGATACAGTTCTATGGCGACTCCATGTAGGAATAAGGTCTTAGCAGCGCTCTACGTATAACATTCCTAATAATTAGCAGAACTTACATATCCAGCTTATATTGTATACCCATTTTTTTTCTACAGCCTGAAACATACAACCTGCATTTTCTACTTTATTACCATGCAGAATTTACACACAGGTTATTGTTCTTCATTTTTTTGACATGACTGACAGTATTCTTAAGTTAAGTCAAGGTACAATGTGAAAAACTAATATAATTAGGTCATACCTAATAATAACCAAAGATGTGCTTCAATAATTAAACCCCTTATGACCAAAAATACATGTACAGTACTTGGTCCTGGGCTTTAATTCGGAACATTGTACGCATGTACAGTGCACGATTAAAGCTCCTGAAATCTAACATGATCAGGTCAGGTCCCTTGCTGTCCGCTCAATGAGCACTTGCTTTATTGGACCTGGCAATCAGGCTATTGCTGGGTATCTAGGGGCAGACAAGAGCTGCAGGGTCTTTGCACACCCTGATCAGCTGTTTAGGTGATCAACTGTTTGAAGAGGAGGCAGCACTACATGCGAGCACAACGTCCTGTTCACTACACTGCCCGTCGTCTCGGAAGCGAATGTAATTACAAGTACTCACTTAATTCAACTACAGTACGCCACCACTCTAAGAGAGACAACGCTTAGTGTAATGAAGTGGAAGGCGCGTTCGCCGGGGGAGTACGGTGTTGGACCTCCGCTAATCTGATATTTATGACCTACCACGAGGAGAAGTCAGCAATATAAAACCCCTGCACAACCCCTTTAATACAAGGCAATTACTAATGTATTGTGATTATCCAAAATTGTCTCCTTTGCTAGCTTGATTTACTTTTTCCATCACATTATACCATGCTCATTTCTAAGGGTTAGGGCCACTGTTGCAGCGCAAATACAAGGTGGCCAAGATGGGAGCTGCAGAGACCAGCGCTTTTTCTTACAGTATGCAAGCACGGCCACCACTGCTGGATTGCAGGGTGGTCATAAACCCTGATAACGAGCCGTGTATAATGTGATGGAACAATGAATCCAGCCAGCAAAGGAGGCAATATGGACAATCACAATACATTAGTAAGTGCCTTGTATTAACTTTCTCTACATGATAAATGACATCTGCTGAAGTGAGACAAGCCTATAATGCTTGGTTATCAGGTGGTTAATAACGTTAATGCTTAGTCTATGACTAGCCAGAGCAAAACCACTATAAAAGAGGATGTACTACATTCGAGCTAGCAGAAACTCCTCTGAACCACAACACAGTACTTCTCACACAGCACTAAGCTTACTCAGTTTTTCCAGGAGTGTAACTGTCATTAACACCACCAGAGAAATCCTCCTGGAAGTGGAGCAGACAATAAACCAAGATGACTGCGTGGCAGAGAAGTGGAATATACACCAAGGACTGTCCTCGCAGCAATAATATCATTCTGTTTAGACATTCTTCCCAAACTAAAACAGATTTGATCAAGACCAGCTGTCCCCATGGCAAGGAGAACTGGATGATTAGCACATATTCCAATGCACTGGAAAGCACTGCGGCAGGCAGGGGAGACTAGAGGAGTGAAGAGCCTTACTGGTAGTAGCCAGCAACGCTAATATTTGCCTACTGAACTCCTCTTTTTGCTTTGGGTCCGTGACTATATTATTCCCACAAACTCTGTTCTGTTACAGAAGCCCTGCTCGTCTTGTGTCCCAAAAACTATATATAACCCCCCCCCAAGCCTGCAATGTGCTCAGTTGTCCCTCATCCTATATTAGCCTATCTTGATGCAGTACAAGAGCCCCACTGTCTTGACCAGGTACAGATGTAGCAACCCTCATCTTGATTTTTAAAGAGGCAGTCCGGTTTTGCAATTTTCAGCATCAATTAACATCAAACAAGTTATCACTTACTAATAGTGATTGTTTATTTGTAATTCCCCGTTTTCCTGCACTCCATCACGTGTCATGTGACATTTTCCTCTGGGTTGGTTCCCTATCCCGATGACATCACTTCTACATCTGAGGTGTGGCAAAGCTTGTAAGGTTCTGCCCCGTAGACACATCATCATCAGTGACCGTGCCTCTCAGGGCGGTGTTCTGCTCATTCTCCTGGACCCTGCCCTTTAGATGTGATGTCAGCAATGATGCTGTGTCTTAGGGTGGAGTTTTTCTAGCAGGGCTTCAAGCAGGCTTGGCTCTGTGATGTTAGAGCTGGAAGGGGAAGGAGAGGCAGAGACCTGATGCTGGACACTCCCCATGAGTCATGTGGCGGGATGTAAACACAGGATGCGGGTCACAGATCACAATTGCCTTGGAAGAGTCAAAATGTACTCAGAACGTCATCATCTGACATGCAGTATGCTGGTGTTTTTTTCTTCTTCTGTGAACAATGGCAAGAAACTCTTTAACTGACTTTTTCAATACCTTTCATCATGTGCTATCACCCTGTACTTAGATACAAGGCTAGGGCAGGGAACAAAATATTTGCCCTGGGTGAAGCAAGATCTAGCTATGACTTCCTTCTCTTATCAGGGAGAAAATAAAGATGGATTTACACGTACCAATAATTGTTCAGATTATCGAAAAACGACCATTACTGCGAATGCTCATTCCCAATAATCTGGCCATCTAAACGAGCTGCCGATCACCCGAAGAATGAGCGAAATGCTCGTTCATTGTGTGATCCCGTCGTTCATACAGGCACTCCAATCATCGTTCCTGGTCAGGAAATTGTGTGGTTTAAACAGGGATCTGCTGCCCAGAAACAACGATTCTGTATGGGAATGAGGGATCGCTATAGCCATCCCTCGTTCTCATACTGTGGAGGCGATCGCTGAACTTGCAGCCGATTGTAGGGAAGGAACACTTCCTTCCCAACAATCAACTGTTGCATCGGCCCGTCTAAACTCGCCTTAAGGCCCCCTTTCACACAACCGAGTTTTCCGTGCGGGTGCAATGCGTGATTTGACATTGAATCATGACCCATTCATTTCAATTACATTACATTTTTTTCACGCATCAGTTCTGCGTTGCGTGAAAATCGCAGCATGTTCTATATACTGTGTTTTTCACGCAGCCCTGGCTCCATAGAAGTGAATGGGGCTTCAGTGAAAAACGCATTGCATCCGGAAGCAAGTGCAGATGCAATGCGTTTTCACTGATGGTTGCTAAGAGATGTTGTTTGTAAACCATCAGTTTTTTTATCACGTGCATGAAAAATGCATCAAAACGCATTGCACTTGTGCGGAAAAAACTGAACAAATGAACGCAATCGCTGACAAAACTGACTGCTTGCAAAATGGTGCGAGTTTCACTGAACGCATCCGGACCTAATCGTCACGATCGTGTGAAAGAGGCCTAAGGGTATATGGATTTTTGGAGCGGATTCCACACCGAAAACATATGCAGGTATCCCCATTAATTTCAGTGGGTAATCCTCATGTTCATTTTTACAGCTTTTTTCTTCTGCTTGTGGTTTTCTAAATCGCAAAACAGAAGAAAGAAGTCTCCTGTCCATTCTTGAAATTTTACCACAAAAACAATAGTGTGTTTCATGTTAACATAACCTTACTCATTCTCATGTTGAAACAGTGCTTTTTTTTCTGTACAGGGGATGTGAAGGATGGCGCTATCCCAAGTAGAACGTATTGAGATTGTCCGTATTTCCAGAGAATGAAGCACATGTATCATCACAGAAGACTTCAACCAACTCACCCCAAACGGGCCTCCCGCTGACTACAGTGCAGTGGCCAAACCTGGCTGCTGTGCATTCACTCTACCCGGGGTCTTAGTAACACTAGGCCCTCAGCCCAACATCCATTACTTTACACCCTCAGGGCTCATGCAAACGGCAGTTGCCGTATTTGTGATCCGGATACTGGTCTGTGCGTTCCGCATTTTGTGGAAAGGAACATTCTGCCCTCTATAGAACTGACCCATCCTTATCTGTAAAGTGGATAAGAACAGGATATGTTCTTTTTTTTGCGGGTTCAGTGGAACGGACATATGAAGTGAATGGGTCTGAATTCAACCAGCAAAAAAACAACAGTCATGTGCATGAGCCCTTAGACCACCGCATCACTGGCAGTGACCAAGAGGCATTTTTACAAGTGACTGCTTATGCCACCAGCTGAGAAATTAAAGATGATGTCAATGCATCCCACTCAAAACTATCTCAGCTGGTGTGGTGCTGTATGTCCTCTGGTACAGCAGCCTGCCCAAATAGACAAATCAGCTACAACCTCCTAAGTAACAAGCTCCTTACTTACTGCTGATGCTGCATCATTGTTCGTGTGGCCGTGCCAGGCACCAGTAGAATTGCTGTACCAGTCAACACTGGTGTCTAAGATGCCTGTACAAGCGTTTCTTCATACGGCTGATCAGAGGGGGGCTGAGTCACCCCCCTCCGTTCTAATATTGATGACCTATCCTGAGGATAGGCTATCAATATCAAAATCCTAGAAAACCGCTAAGTCACGGTGTAGCCTTCCTCTTAGTATGGTTGTTTCTGAATGCCAGAGAAATACAAAATATGCAACACAGGAAGAAGATGAGCGGGACAAGAAAGGTATATACCGTAAATAGAAACATTGGGCCAGATGAGACGGCTGCCACGAGTGGTTATTACATTTGGAAATCCAGTATCTGCTTGATAACTCAGAAACCGCTACAATGAAATATTGAAGTACTTCATGCAAGAGAACTCCGGGGACGTCAATTTCTAGGTAGTTTTGCATTTAGGGCAAAATGCTCTTCCAATATTAATAAAGCATGCAGTGCCACTTTAACTGGAGTCTGCAGATCACACAAAAACACCTGATCACATAACCCTTGTGTAGCTGGCCAGCTAAGACCTGTCCTAGGTTGCTTATATGGCTGATATGTGTATACAGATAGACCTGCCAATAACCTTAATACAGTTTATATGTTAAAGACAGAAGCAAAGTTATTTACTGTGACTTCATGTTTTGGATGTTATGTAACAGATATATATATTGTGTTCACAGAAGCAGAAAAGCTAATATGCCTTTAAGATTCATTATATGAATGTAAGGTAAGCTCAATGACACAGCACAATTTAAACCAGAAAGTATAGAGTTAAGCTGTTGTCACTGCCCAGGAGTCTTAACCAATCACATCCAGTCTCACACTGAGCAGGAGTCTTGGCCAATTACAGCCAGCCTCACACTCAGCCTGTCTGGGAAATTCCCTAGCAGGAGCTGCTAGAATTCATTACACCAGAGTAGATAACCTGAACAGATATTCACTCCACTAAGAGTTCAGTTTTATGGAAGCAAAGTTATAGATGTTCCTATTGTTAATGTAATGATTAGAACTGTATGCTGAACTAGTTATATGTGTTTACTTACAGTTCCACCAAATGAACAGTATGCAAATAGCAAATATCAAATTGCGACCAAACTATGTACAGTCTGCGAACTGCTCATACCAGATCATATAGACTGTAAAACTATTGGTTAAGCCTCAGATATACCTCTCAGAGAAATCATATAGTGCTTAAATAACTAGTACAAAGTACAGATACTGAAGAGAGAAATATATCCACCATTTTATGTTGAATGACAAGATTGAACAGTTGAACCGCCATTTTGTGATACTCTGTTCAACACGTGTTTTGTACATGGACTGTCGGCTGCGGAAGTGGCAGTATTATATACGAAGAAAAAATTGAAGTTAATAAAGAAGTTACTTCAAGCATTTGGTGTGCTCTTTAAACCTACTGCTTCCATAGAACGGTGCTAAAGGAATCACAGTCTGGTTAGACTAAAAAAAGTCAGAGAAATCAAAATTCTTCTAATGCCACAGCGCAAAAGGCACTTCATAGTGCTGCGCCTGCCACACCTTGTGCTTGCTGCAGGGTGATACAATATACACAGTGCTCTGTCATGGTATTCAGCTCCCTTTAATGTTTTTTCTGTTGTTGTAATACAATCTGGAATTAAAATGGATTTTTTATTTTAATTTTATTTAATGAACCTGACACAATAGTCTAAACTGTTACAGTGGAATGAAAAATACCCTGTTTAATAAATAAATACCTACTAAAAAAAATGGAAAATTATAAAAACCCTAGATAAGGTCTGTTCCAACCAATTAACTTCCAAAATCACATCATTAGTCAAATAAGGGCTCGTTCGCGGTCTGCCTACCAAAACCCACAGACCGGACAAGGAGGGCATTAATAAGAGATTCAACAGAGACATTAATAATATCATGGAAGAAGATCTAATGATCCATTACAGGGATGGAAGAATCTGTCCATAGCATCACTATAATCTGTACAATCCTCCGAGAGGGGCTCTATAAAAGAGTGGACAGAAACAAAGCCAAATGGAATGTGTCACCAAATTTTTTTTCTGCCAGTTCAAACCAGAAAGCGACAAATATCCTTTTTTTCAAATCTGTTTTTAATTTTCTCATAATTTTTTTATTCTATTTTTTGAGCATGATTATGGGGGCAGCAGTCTTGCCTGAGCTGGTCTTAAAAGGGTTATCTGGGATAAGATATTTATCACTTCTCCTCAAAATAGGTCATCAGTATCATATCTGCAGGGGCGAGACAACTGGGACTTCCACCGATCAGCTGTTAGAAGAGGTCTTGAGCGCAGCAGCCTCTTCCTAGGCCAGTGACATCACTGTACACTGGTCATGTAGCCTAGTTGCAGATCAATGGGGCTGAGCTGTAATACCAAGAACAACCACTGTACGATGTCCTTGGAAAGATTTCGGGAGCCTACATCGTTCACCGGAGCTCCAGTGAGCATAGTGGCTTCCTGAAACAGCTGACTGGCAGGGATGCCGGGACATGGATCCCTGCTGATATGATAACGATGACCTATCCTGAGGATAGGTCATCATTATCACTTCCAGGATAACCCCCTTAAGGGTACATTTACACGACGACATTTGTCGTGTGACAAATAGGGCACAACTTCACTGCAACATTTGTCGCACGACAATTTTTATAATGGGAGTCGACACCTTGCAACACCATAGACTCCCATTATAAAAATTGACGCGCGATAATTGTCGTCGTGTGAACGTACCCTAACTGCATTTAAAAAGCATTAAGAAAATTGCTATACGACAGCCTGATGGTCCATAGACAAAGGTCTGAAGTGGACCCCATTGACTAGGAGAGTTTTCTAGGCCTGCTCTGTGACCTGTGCAGAGGTCATTGTACCATCATGAGAAATTCTATAGGTAGCGCAAACCCATACAACAAAACAGGAAAAGCACAAGGGTGGGGGGACATTTCAGTTTGTGGCTTACGGGACAGCGCAGACGTACTTTTTACTAACACTGGCGTATAAATGGCAATTCTTTACTAAATGTGACCCATAGAATCAGAGCCTCAAACAACCTGCAGGTAGCGAGATGTTTCAGTCAATTGCCGAGGCAACAGACCAGCCTTCTGCTTTGCCATGTGGATTGTGCAGGCCTTGTACTCCCTCCATTCACTCTAAAACAACTATAGCTACACATAGTGGGCGGCTGCCCAGCAATACGTGGTTGCTCTGATGGAAGTTGTAGTGACTTCAGAGGAAAGCCATGCAGCATCCATTTGTCACATAGCAACATCTGCTGTGACAAGAGAGAACTGCCAATTCAGAGAGGCGTAGAGGAGACTGTTCAGTTCTGCTCTAAGGGGTAGCACTGTAGCGTCTGCCTTGTCACGGTACTTAATGAAAGTATATTTGCTCAGTGTGATGCCAGAGTTAAATAATGTCGTTATAATACAGGGCGGTGGACATTTTCCACTGAAAAGTCTACAAATAATGTCAGAACTTGCCAATCATACAGAGACACCAGGAGCTACAAAGATGCTACCGTACTTATCTTTTCTTGAGGTCTGTCACAGATGACTTGTGCAGGAAGTTCATTTCTCCTGACTGATGTGGAGTTCTCAACCTTTAGAAAAAGAGGTTCTTCAGCAGCTGCAGTGTGTATTATACAGTTCTGTGTCCCTGCTACTCTAAAACCTCATAATACACAATTGAGCTGCCACAATCTGCCCCACAGTCATGGAATGAAAGACGGCCGTACACATTAGGGTGCCATCACATGTGCAGCTTGAGCAGCGGGTACTATACCACAGTTTCTACTAATTTTCAGGCTACACCAGGACTTGCCATTTTAAGCACACGTGTAGGTACGACCCTGCAATTAGGAGTACCGGTGGTGCCCTAGCCACAGCTCAAACAGAGCATCTGATTAGAAGAGTAGTCATCCATTCTGTACTGCAAGTGAAATTGGACGTTACATCCCAAGGGTGGCAAACAGTGTCTACACAAACCATCAGAAGAGGTTTTCATGACACTGAGCTACGAGCCAGACGTTTATCGACAGATGTTCCATTGACTTCATCACACCACACCTCTCAAAGACTATCCTGGTGCAGAGCAAGACGACAAAGGAGGATGGAATAGAGGTCTTTCCTCTTCAGCGATGAGTCCAGCTTTTGTCTTGGATGTAATCATAGCTGAAGCCTGGTCTGGAGACTACATGGGAAACATCACGAAGAGGCTTTCACAAGGGACCATCACACCAGTCCTACTTCTGGGATTATAGTGAGGGGTGACATAATGTACGCTAGCCAAACCCTCTAGTCTTCATTTCAGGTACACTAACAGCTCAGTGTTGATTTGGTTGTGGAGCCAGTGATACTCCCATTTTCTCAAAGTGTCCCAGGAGTCTTTTCAATAGGACTAGGCCAGGCCACATGTTTCTCATAGTACTGTGGAGAGCCTCCGTAACCTAAACGTCCTACCATGGCCTGTAGCGTCTCCAGAATTTTCCCATCAAGCACATTTGGGACGTCATCGGTCGGCAATTACAAAGGGAGCTGCCAGCAGCGGATCTTGATGGTCTGCGTTCCCAAGTGCATTCAGCGTTGCAGAACGTTCCTCAGACACTCATTATTAACCTCACTGATAGAAGGCCAAGGCATGTAAGTGCGTGCATTTCTGTGTGGGGGGTTCATACTCGAGAATGCATAAATCAAGACATTTTGAATATTTTGTTGCCTTTTTTTCCATTTGCATAACATTAACATGTCTATCCATCCTGAGATTTCCATAATTTCACAACTATGCCTTCTCGGTGTTGCAATTTCAATGCTGAAGAGCGAGCAAGATTTATATGTGCTTAAAACGCAGTACCTTCGTACTGGAAGCTGCACACAAGAATTATAACACTTTTAGTCTCTGTAAATGTCAAAGACTTGGCTACTGCCGGCTTATATGCACAGGGATACATGTCTGATATTTTATTTCCCTTTCTAATCGACTGTGTAATACTTTAAACCTGTAGCAAGGAGAATTGATGTCTGGCTAATTTTCGCTACATTTGTAGCATTGCCCGGCTTGCCCGAGCTGTAGAAAAGGGTCACATCACACTACTGGAAGCCAACGTTCCAGATTCTTCTACACTGAGGTTTTGCCAAAGACTGGCATGTAGTTAACAGCTGAAACCATCCATGAAAACCACACTGTAATCTTGACGAAGCAGCACGTGCCTGTGCGGTCCCGGACTTATCCCATTACTGTACATGCCAACTAGCTGAATTGTGGAGGCGCACAATTATAGATGCAATAAAAACAATAAATCTGTGGCACTCACAAACGAGAGCATATGCTCATGCAGGATAGAGGGGCAGATAAATAAATGAATGTGCGTCCTGTAGCTAAACAATCATGAGACATTGTTTTTATGTAATGTGCTACTCTTTTTTTTTATTGGAATGGAATGTCGTTTTAGGGTATTTTCACACTAGAATTAGTGTGATCCGGCAGGCAGTTCTGTTGTCGGAGCTGCCAGCCGGATCCGCCGTTCAGTGTGACAACTGACAACTGGCTTTTCATGCGGATGGATGGATCAGTCTTGCAGTCTTTTGCACAGTTTTCTGTGCATGCTCAGACCGGAAGGACGGATCCGTCCTTCAGTTTTTTCGCAATGCCGGATCTGGCACTAATACAAGTCAATGTAAATTAATGCCGGATCTGGCACTAATACAAGTCAATGTAAATTAATGCCGGATCTGGCACTAATACAAGTCAATGTAAATTAATGCCGGATCTGGCACTAATACAAGTCAATATAAATTAATGCTGGATCCGGCATTCCGGCGACTGATCAGGCATTTTAGACGGACATAATACTGCAGCATGCTGCGGTATTATGTCCGTCCAAAACGCCTGACAGTGACTGAACGGAAGGCATACAGATGCAAACTTAACGGATTTCTATCCATTCAGATTGCATTGGGATATGCCTGGTCAGTTCTTTTCCAGCATAGAGCCCTTTTGACGGAACTCTATGCCGGAAAAGAATAACGCAAGTGTGAAAGTACCCTAAGCATTTCACGGCACGTTATACTGTGTATTGCTCTGTGTGTCACAAACCTGGAACTTGCTACCCCACACCATCTCGTTTTAAAGAAACTCGCACCAATGTTTTAAGCGTATGATGTAACCTCAATTGTCTAGAAAACACAGTGCACTGTGAACAGCCAGTCAACCGCTGAATGCACTGAACCCGTCAACACATGCGGACGGACGGCCACATAAATCTGCTCCGCAAATTTCCCTCTATTGCACTAGTTTGGACAAGTTCAGAGAAGAGGTCAAGGCAAGTTCTCCTTTTGATGAAGTGTGACATAACCATGCCACAAGTACTGACAGGGCAGACCACAACTTCCAATCCAAGTGCTATAGGAAGTGTCTGTTCCATTTTTTTTATTTTTTTATTGGATAACACGGACATAATGCTGCCAGTGTTATCCAATACATTCCAGAACTGTAAGGGTTACATAGCATCATAAATCCCTGGCAGTGCTGGGAGGTCAGGCCGGGTGCTGTGTTGCGGACTTGCAGCGTGACAAACGCTCATCTGCCTTATATAATAGGAACCCGAACCTTGTACACCCAACTTGACAACAGAAGAAGTTTGCTCATTCCGATTGAGCAGTCCTCCTCACTTGTGACTCACAACCGCCTCGTACGAGACAGGGTGCTCACAAGCCCTAATGTCTAAGAGCAGCGGCCATACACTGTCAACAGAAAATGCCCCCGCCCTCCTTGTACGTGCAATTCAGGAAAGGTGGACTATATCCGCCGTCTCTTGGGAGCGACCAAGTCAAAGTCCAAAGTTCAGAAAAAGAAAAGGTAACATAGTATCATAAAGAATACTGATATATCTGCTTATTGTATTCCACCATACAACATATCTAGCAATGTGGCCAAGGATCCCAAAGCAACTGGTTGGGAGCTCCTCATTTCAACTAATGGATTTAAAACAAAAATCACATAAACTGGGGAATGAACAGAACACTTACCTGGTGCTCTGACTTTTTCAACTTTTTATCTGCAGATCTGTCAATTCCCGAGCTTGTGTTCTGTCATCCAAGATGGCCGCACCACTTCTCAGACTACCTGATGCCCTCTGATTGGCACTGGCTACGGGCACAGCACTGGCCAGTCCAAGAGCTAGACAAGTAGGAAGTGACTTGGGCTACTGATCCACAGTGTGCATCAGGTAGTCTGAGAAGTGGTGCGGCCATCTTGGATGACAGAAGAGCCCGGGACTTAGCAGATCTGCAGCTGAAAAGATGAATCGGACGTCACCATGGAAAGGTTTTGCGAGTTCCCCAGTTAATGTGATATTTTTTTTTCCCTTGAACTGGAAGGTTGCTGTAAAGAGGACGCCTTCTTTGACAAGTCTGTTTTACAAAATAGTTTTTATTCCCATGCATTAAAATTTCTGGAGCATCTTTTCACATAACTGTTGTTCCATTCCTCAGTTATTGCTACTAGAAGTTTATGAATGAATTTTCAACTGCATGTTACCAGCTTCAGGTGCGTCCCTGCACAGTCCCACCAGCAGCGCCGACTGGACATTGTTAGGCCTTATTCACACATCCGCAAGTGTTTTGCGGATCCACGGAGCCGCGGATCCGCAAAACACGGACACCGGCAATGTGCATTCCGCATTTTTGCGGACCGCACATTGCCCGAACTCCATAGAAAATGCCTCTTCTTGTCCGCAATTGCGGACAAGAATAGGACATGCTCTATTTTTTTGCGGAGCCGCGGACCGGAAGATCGGCGGCGCGCTCCGCAAAATCGGATGCGGAGAGCACAGTGTGTGCTCTCCGCATCGTTCCCGGCCCCATTCACAGTCAATGGGTCCGCATGTATTCCGCAAAATTGCGGAATACATGCAGACTAAATTGCGGATGTGTGAATAGGGCCTTAGGGTACGACCACAAGATGCATTCGTGTGGTGATGTGGATGCGTTATGGTGGAGTACAGCGTGGCCATACAGGTCAAGGCAGGCTCTACTTTAATTATGACTGCATTGTTAATGGTCGCGCGGCACCTGCAATACCACACAGCTATTAAAAATGCAGACAGACTAAGGCTAGGTCTACACGACGAGATTTATCGCGCTACAATAAGTCGTGCGACACATAGGGTACAACTACACTGCAACATTTGCCGCGCGACATTTTGTCGGATTAATGTTGCGCGACAATTTTTATAATGGTAGTCTATGAATGGATTTTTTTGCGACTGTCGTGTCGCAGCATGTCGCAGTGCGACACCATAGACTAGCATTATAAAAATTGTTGCGAGACATTAATGCGACAAAATGTGCGCAACAAATGTTGTCGTGTAGACCTAGCCTAATTAGTATGGACTTAGAGTCCACTGCACAGCCACGTGGTACTCAACAGTAACACGGCTGCCCCATGCGCACCCCAGTTACAGATTTCTAGTAGCAATAATAGAGGAGCAGAACAACAGAGCTATATGAAAAGATGCCCCAGAATCAGTATTGCATGGGGAACGCTACTAGTTTATAAAAAAGACATGTCGGGAGAGGGGACAGGTCCTCTATAAATTTGGAAGTACATTTTGGAAACAGAGATCTCCATTGAAACCACGCATGCAGTAACACATGTAGACACTACACATGTGGTTTTTACGTGTGGTTTTCTCGATAGTATTTTTGCATCATAGTCTAAAACTAGCTGAAAACCACACATTAACCTGCCGCAGTATTCCATTCATTAATACCCATTCATTACTGCGCACATCTGGAGGCAGCAACTCAAAGTACAAGAACGACGGGCGACAGCTCGCCAAGGGAACTGCGCCAACTTGGAGGAGGAGATGAAGGATAACATTCTTAGTATAACCTCCACGTGTAATGTCATGCTGATCACGGATGAAGGCGCACGAGTTATCACTGGCAAGCATACAGATCTTCAAGATTATCCCAAAATACCGAGGCTTAGCAAGTGGTAACGTTGGCCCATAATATAAAGAATTATCGCGAGCCACACAGTTCAATGTGAGCTGACAGATTTTGGACTGGGTCAAACAGTGCTACAAGGGGAGATCCATAGGTATACGCAGGAGCCGTGGAGATCAGATCCTGTCCTGGAAAACTTTCCCCAAAGGATACATGCACAGGATTGTTGTTTGTTTCCGTGTCCTTTACGTTTTTTTTTGTGGATAGGATGGGGACCCATTCATTTCAATGGATCCGCAGAAAATGCGGACAGCACACCGTGTGCTGTCCGCATCAGTATGACCGGTCCGTAGCCTCGCCAAAAAAATAGAACATGTCCTATTCTTGTCCGTTTTGGCCATTGTTACAATGGATCCGCAAAAAAAAACGTATGGCATACGGATGTCATCCGTTGTTTTTTTGCAGATGCACAATTTGCAGACTGAAAAACACATACGGTCGTGTGCATGTAGCCAAAGAGTAAGGAGCGTGTGCCACTAAACATGCCCAATTAGGTCAGCACCTTGCTGACTTCTTCAAACAGTGCAATGTGCTCCCCATACCAGGGGTAGGCAATTTTTCTATTGTCAGTTGGGGCCAGGTCACATTGAGTTTTTTGGTGCTGATTTTTGGAGCGTTTCTGCCTCAAAATCAGCTCCAGAAAACGCTTCAAAACAGCCTGCAATTCATTTCAAAGAATGGGAGGAAAAAGGACGCAGCATGCCCCATCTTGGGGCAGAATCAGCGCTGAATCTCCCATTTACATGAAAAACTGCTCCATGTAAATCCATGCATTGTATTGTGCATTTTCCACGGGTTATTAGTGCAGATCTGCTTCAAAAACATCAAGCAGATTTGGTGCTGATTTTTTAAGCTTGTTTTTCTAAATTGAGTGTGAACAGGCACCAAGATATTCCATAGGCATCAAAAGAAATCCTAAAAAGAGCAAATCTCCCCCTGTCCCTGCTATAAATGGCACAAGGCTTCATAGAAAACCGCAGGTCCGACGCACTGTTTAAAGCAGGGATCAGCAACCTTCAGCACTCCAGATGCTGGGAAACTACAACTCCCAGCATGCAAACTTACTCGGCTGTTCTTGTAACTCCAACAGAGGGGAAAGGAGGATTCTGGGAGTTGTAGTTTTAGAACAGCTGGCGTGCCGGAGGTTGCTGACCCCTGGTATAAAGAAATGCCAAGGTAATGAGCGATCCCCTATTAACAAGGTTATAGAAATAATAATGAAATGTTTCTTCATTGTGGGCACTGGGCATGGACCCATATCAGTGGAAGAGGACACAAATAATAATAAAACCGCTTGCTGCTGATCTGTGATCCAATCGGAAAAGTCATGTCATTCCATTTGTGCACCAGCCCCATGCCCTTTCAGTGCCAATCTGAAATGACAAGACCTTTCAGTCACAGTCTGGCTCTGTGCCACTTACAGGACAGATAGAGAATTGAACCAGAAACCAGGCACTGATCAAACCCCAGAGAGTGGCGCAGGTATATGCCCAAGAGGCTGCAAAAAGAGAAAGGGGCAAGACCAAGGAGGCTGGGCACAAAGTAGGAACTTGGCAAGATACCCAGTGCTAGGCACCTGATGGGTGTAAAGTGGACCATGGATCTGAGTTGGGGGGCATCACAAATGGCAAATGCCATGTTCTGGGACAGGAGACACTACCGGCGAAGAAATAAGCCTGGCACAGCACTGGGTACACATCAGCCTGGATGCCCAGCATGAAATAACTGCCTTGTGCCAATGTGCCACTAACAGCACTGAACACCCCCGCTGCCTGGAAATGAACTTACCCGCCGCTCCATAATCCAGAGCTATTCACACCGTGCGGGACAGCATTAGTACAAAGCGCTCCCATTACAGGAGCCGCAGCGGCCGTATCTGGCAATAAGTGACCAGAAGTCATTAGAGGTGTCGCTCACCTGTATCCGGTCCCGGGCAGGCAGCCCCTGTCAGCTCCGGTCCCCCCCTCCCCCCGACATCATGCTCCGTCTCAGCCGTTCTCAGCCTCTCGCTTCCAAACACTCGCGGCGCGTGCACAGCCCTCGACTGCCAGGCACAGGACCGAGAGATGTCAGCGGCGCGCTCATTGGTCAGCAGGGACAGGGGGCTGAGGTGAGATCCGGCCTGTGATTGGCCGAGTGGCCGGAGGGCTGGGCACTGGAGTAGTGAGCGGTGTGAGGTACTGAGGGTCTCCTCACTGAGGCGGTGACGTGCGGCATCCTCAGCTGTGGAGCTGGCGGCGTCATTGTCTGATGTATGCGCCGCCTGTGCGTCTTATATGCAGATTTATTGTACTGTGCTTCTTAAAATAATAGCCTGGTTTATGGGTGACAAATGGGCAAGTTCAACATTTATAGGAAAAGCATGGTAAATGTAGCATACAAGAAGAGAATAGAACATTATGTTCTTGGGGAGGTAGCCACCTAGCACATACAAATGGGTATAGGCTTGTGCCTATCTGTTGGCAGGGAAAATGAGTCACACTGCCCATAGTGATGCCCAGAAGTACCCATGGGTTTGTGAAGTGAGGTTGCCATGGCGTGTGTGCCTACCTCAGAAATTTTTTACCTAACAAATATTTTTGGTGGTAAGATGTCTGGTCCAAAACCAGACTCTCATACATATACAGGTGAAACTATCCAGTCAATTGCTACTTATGCCATACACATCAGCCGAACCCTCTGTAAATGGCGGCCGACACGCTGTATGTGGGGAGTTTTGACTGTACCCTGACATATGGGGGAGACAAGGATTGGGCAAAAAGAATAATTTTGCTCTATCCTTTTGTTCTTCGAGGAGATAAGAACTGTCTGGCAGTGGTTGCAGGAGATAAGAACTGTCTGGCAGTGGTTCGAGGAGATAAGAACTGTCTGGCAGTGGTTTGAGGAGATAAGAACTGTCTGGCAGTGGTTTGAGGAGATAAGAACTGTCTGGCAGTGGTTCGAGGAGATAAGAACTGTCTGGCAGTGGTTTGAGGAAATAAGAACTGTCTGGCAGTGGTTCGAGGAGATAAGAACTGTCTGGCAGTGGTTTGAGGAGATAAGAACTGTCTGGCAGTGGTTCGAGGAGATAAGAACTGTCTGGCAGTGGTTCGTGGCGATAAGAACTGTCTGGCAGTGGTTCGATGAGATAAGAACTGTCTGGCAGTGGTTGGAGGAGATAAGAACTTTCTTTCAACGGTGCCCAGAAACGCCCCCATCCAGTGCCCAGGCCGCCTCCAGCAGAGCCCAAGCACACCTCTCCTGGTTACACTCAAGGAACCTACATGCATTCCCTCCTTCTTCGGGTAGAGAGCAGACCAATTCTGGGGTTTTTCAGGACCTTCTTACCCAGCTTGTGCGATTAATGTGGATTGTTGCAATAGTTGGCTGCTCTCCTTCTTAGGTTTATCAGATTTGACTAACAATTTAATTAACAATTCCCTCAGGCATCTATAATCACAGAATTCTATATATGGTATTCTGGTGTACCTCAAATCACCTTTCGGATCTCGAGGCCACCCTAGAGATTTCAGGCAGGGTTTCCAATTTGAACCTATTAATTCTCATAGAGAACACGTTCTATCTGAGATGACTAAAAGAAGTAGTGGTATCTAGGCCTTCTTTTCTTTAATATTCAAGCATTTAGAATATAGAAATTTTTGGATTTTTATCTGTAAATTCTCGCCAACAGACATTGAGGGGAAAGGTATTATATTAGATTACTTACTGGCTGTGCCAGACTTAAAGGGCTTGTGCAGCTTGTATTTATTGATGACTTATCCTCAGGATAGGTCATAAATATCTGATCGGTGGGGGTCTGTCATTCGGCACCTCTGCCAATCAACTGTTTGAAGTGGAGGCTGCTCTCCATGTGAGAGCTGCTTCCTCTTCTTTTTATTGCCAGCCATCTCGGAAGTGCAGTGTAGTTATAAGTACTCGCTCTATCCATTCATCCATACTTGTAATTACACCACACCACCGCTACTGGGGAGATGATGCATGGCATGATGACGAAGAAGCAGCGCTTACATGGAGCACCGCCTCTTCTTCAAACAACTAAATGGCACGAGTGCCTGCTGCAAAACCTCTTTAACCCAGGTTCACATACTTAAACCATAGCTCTCTAGAGCTCCTGGGGGTTTCCTTGTTGTTTTAAAGGGAATAACTAAGGGTGCTTTCACACTTGCGTTCTAAGGATCCGGCAGGCACCTCAGGCCCGCAAGATCCGTCAGAACGCAAGTCGCCTGAAAGCATTAGAAGACTGATCAGGATCCTGATCAGTCTTCGAAATGCTTTCAGGTTACCATGGCAGCCAGGACGCTACTAAAGTCCTGACTGCCATGGTACTCCACAGCAGTGTACTTACCTGCGGCCGCCGGGCGCTCCTTCATTACGCCACAGGTCCCCGCGGCGCATAAATCAATGCGCTGCCCGGACCTGTGATGTCATGAAGGAGCGCCGGGGGCTGCAGCGCAGGTAAGTACACTGCTGCGGAGTACTTATTATGGCAGCCAGGACTACAGTAGCATCCAGGCTGCCATGGTAACCGGTCAGAGCCCGGCAATTACACTGGGGCCCAGATCAGAACTGCCACTGCGCATGCGAAGAGCTAAACGTCGGATCCGGCATTGGGCATTAATTCCGAATCCGGCGTTGTGGCATGTCTTCCGGATTTTTGTACGGAGACAAATCTGCAGTATGCTGCGGTTTTGTCAACGTCCAAAAAATCATCACATACTGAACGGAAGACATCCTGATGCATCCTGAACGGATTTCTCTCCATTCAGAATGCATTAGGATAATCCTGATCAGTTTCTTTCCGGCATAGAGACCCAACGACGGATCTCTATGCCGGAAAGTAAAAACGCTAGTGTGAAAGCACCCTAAGACAGCTCACATGAATAGTCCTCTGTAGAACTAGTAGACCTTGTAAGACACCTCAGTGAGACTTTTCACTTTGCTTCATTAACACCTTGCAAAAACATCTAAACTTATCCTGTCCTTATTGACAAGATATATCAAACTTGGTTGTGCAGTGGCTTAATTTGATGACCTACTGTACATGATTTATTTTGTTATTCTTAGAACACTCCACTAATTAAAATGCACCAAAACTGGTATACATTATTTGCAACAAATGTATTGCTTGTTTTAGATACTTTAAGACAGTTGTGCTACTGGTCTGACAAGCGGCATGGCTTAGTGGAAAGGAAGGTGACTTCATAGTCATGGCGTAAATGTGCTGCTGCGTACCAAAGTAAGTGCCAAAATGTTGTTGCTTTTTTAGAGGTTAAACTGAGCCCACAGAGTCTAAAGATGTACCAGATTTATTATCCAACATCAGCCATTGTGATGAATTTGGCGCAGTTTTATGGTCCATTCACACGTCAGTGTGTGTTTTGGGGATCCACGAATACGTGGATCCGCAAAACACGGACATCGGCAATGTGCGTTCCGCAATTTGCTGACCGCACATTGCCGGCACAACATAGAAAATGCCTTTTCTTGTCCGCAATTGCGGACAAGAATAGGACATGTTGTATTTTTTTCGGGAACGCGATTGCGGACCCGGAAGTGCGGATCCGCAATTGCGGACCTGGCCGGGACATCGTCTGTCCCCATTGAAATTAATGGGTCCGCAATTCCGTTCCGCAAAATGCGAAACAGAATTCCGGACGTGTGAATGGACCCTAACCCTGGGAACACACCTGAGCTTTTTTCAGTGCGTTCATACGCGCTGAAAAACGCTCAACATGTGAAAAGCCATGCATCCCTATGTGCATGGTTCACATGTCGGCGTTTTACAGCGCGGACGACCGCGCTGTAAAATGCCCTACGCGATCGCGTCGGCTGCCGTGACTATCGCGCAGCAGCACGCGCGATCCAACCCATATTCTATTATGGGAGCGCGCATATGACGCGCATTTCCATAAAACAGCCACTTCGCGGCAGAAGCGCGCGTCATAGGTGTGTTCCCAGGGTAAGACTGCCTGTTCCTCCTTTACACTTAACGTTTGAATAGGATTAGTAAATGTCGGCCAGTATGTTTTAGCCGTACATCAGGTAGAAGATGGGGTTAGCATAGACCCTGCAATCTAAATATAGAGAAAACATTGAGCAGTGTTCTTTCCTGGATACTTAACACATAATCATCTAGATAAATAGATGTTTTTGTGTATGTGCAGCAAGTAAATGGAAAGAAATATTACACATTCTTGGTTGTAAAGGCTTCTCTGGCTGCCTGAGGGCATAGCACCTATTGTGAAAGGATTCAGACACGTATCTGCTTGCTGACCTCCTGCTCAGAACATGTAAAAGTACGTTTTGCTTTCCACAAGCCCTAAACTCGATAAATTGTGTATGCACTCAACATATTTATTTTATACATTGTATTTTATTTGATAGAATGATACAAATACACAGCAAGAGAAAATCACATAAAACCATAGAAAATTAAGGTGGATTTACATGTCCAGATAATTAGTCAGATTATAGCAGTGCTTCTCAATTACTTTCTGTTATGCCCCCCCTAGGAAGAAGAAAACATTTTGCGCCCCCCGCGCGACTGTTAATAGTATAATTTCTCTATAAAATTGTTATAAGTACACCAATCTCCCCACAGGTGAGGGCCATTAATCATGTGCAGGCTCCATTAACCCCACAAGGCCCGCAGCCTATCAGAGGAGCAGGAGAGGGAGACGCCTCTCCCTCCACTGCCGCACAGCGATCTGTATCGCTGTCCAGAGGACGGCGATACAGATCACTATGGAGATGAACGCTTCCACAGTGGAAGCGTTCATCTCCTGTCACATGGAGCCCCCCTTTACGGAGCCTCGCGCCCCACTATTTGAGAAACGCTGGATTATAGGAAATGAACATTTCCCCAAATGCTTGTTCCCGACAATCTGCCCGTGTAAGGGTGCTTTCACACTTGCGTTCTGAGGATCTGGCAGGCACTTCAGGCCCGCCGGATCCGTCAGAACGCAAGTCGCCTGAAAGCATTTGAAGACTGATCAGGATCCTGAACAGTCTTTGAAATGCTTTCAGGTTACCATGGCAGCCAGGACACTACTGAAGTCCTGGCTGCCATGGTAAGTACTCCGCAGCAGTGTACTTACCTGCGCTGCGGCCGCTCCTTCATGACGTCACAGGTACCCGCGGCGCATAGATGAATGCACCACCCGGACCTGTGACATCATGAAGGAGCGCCCGGGGGGCGCAGCGCAGGTAAGTACACTGCTGCGGAGTACTTACCATGGCAGCCAGGACTTCAGTAGCGTCCTAGCTGCCATGGTAACCGACCGGAACTGCTGCTGCTGTTGGATCCGGCAATGCGCCGAAACGACGTTTAGCTTAATTCCGGACCCGGATTAATGCACTTCAATGGGCATTAATTACGGATCCGGCATTGCGGCAAGTCCTCCAGATTTTTTGGCCGGATTTTTCTCATGCCAAAAAATTGCTTGGGTACTGAACGGATGACATCCTGATGCATCCTGAACGGATTTCTCTCCATTCAGAATGTATTTGGATAATCCTGATCAGTAGTTTTCCGGCATAGAACCCCGACCACTGAACTCTATGCCGGAAAACAAAAACGCTAGTGTGAAAGAGCCCTAAGGGTGCCGTAAATTAGCCGATGAACTAGCGAAACGCTTGTTCATTTGTGCAGTCAAGTAAATTATCGTTTCTGGGCAGCTGATCATGCTGTCTAAACAGTAATCTGCCGCACAGAAACAATGCGGCTGTATGAGGACGAGCGATCGCAATAGAAGTCCTTCGTCCTCATACTGTGGAAGCGTTCACTGCATGTAAGTGCAACACTTCACCCCAGTGAACAAGCAGCCGACTGTCGGAAAGGAATGCTTCCTTCCCACCAATCAATCTTTAGCTCTGTGCGAGTAAATGCTCTTTTAGGTGGCCAAACAGGGGATAAGACACTTTTCTCTGACTCTGTACCAACCATTGACATATTGAAACATTCTTTTGTGGTACATATTCGTCTTCAATCAGCCTATTAACCCTCATTTACTATACATCTCTGCCATCACTGCATATTCAAACATTCATTAATAGTACATATTACTGACTTTATCTTATCTTTGCGACTTTTGTCAAAGTGTTTGATCCATACTGACTTTCAAGATACAACTAGGCCACTATGTTAATCTCTGCATAGCATTTTCCTCTCAGGTATTAAAGTCGGTTTGTTAATAGAGTAAACAAGCTTAATTAACCATAAAGTTAGACATAGAATAGGGGTGGCACAAGTGCTGGGGCTGGCACGAGGGCAGTAGTCGTCTTATGGCTCATGACACAAAACTATTTTCTTTCCATGCCCGTTTGTTTTTTCTTTGTGGACTGTATACCAAACCATTCAGTGGCATCGCAAAAAAAAAAAAAAAAACAGAAGTTACTCCGTGTGCATTACATTTCCATATGTTTGATCTGCAAAAAAACAGAACATGTCCTATTATTGTCCGCTGTCATACACTATTAACCTTCCTGACTTGTCTTAGTGTACAGCACAAAAACACTCTTAAAAGTCATGGAACTATGCTGTTTCTCGACTTTTTTTGCTTTTAACATTGGGGATATCTCACATACAATCCTGCAAACTTCATCACCATTCGTTGTACGTCTTCTCTTCCTTCTCTTAACTGTGCACTCTTGAATCCACGGTCAGTGTGCAACAAACTCCCCTATATTTATGATTTCAGTAGCAGCTGGCCACCCACCCAATAGGTGGATTCTATTATGTAAGCTCTTCAAAGTCCTCAGAACTGATTTGGTCCTTAAAAAAGTTGATTTTGGAAATTGTCTTGAAAATTTTAAAATTTGCTTTAAAATTCTAAGGTCCTAAAAAATAAAAAACATTACCAAAATGATGCCAACATAAAGTAGACATATTGTGAATGTTAATTAATAAGTATTTTATGAGGTATCACTATCTGGCTCTGGTATCACTGGCTCTGTTGGGTGATCTTCCGGTCCCCATCTTGTTTACTTCCAGCAAAGGTAAGGACTGGGTCAGTGGTAAACTGTCCCCAAGTGGTATCCTACATCACTGCTGGGTCATGTGTCACTGCTGAATCCAGTAATTGACTCCCAGCCAGAAGCAAACAAGCCTTGGACCGTAAGATCACTGACCTGATCATTAGCTACCAAATGCCAAGGAGTCTAATTTAAAATGAAAAATTTCACAATTTGTTTGAAAATACACCCAAAATGTGGCGAGGTTTATAATATCCCCCTGTGTGGGTGTTTAGTCCAGGTGCTGTCTATTCTACACTTGGACAGCACCCGGATGGGAAAATTAGCTGTCTGAATAAGCCTTTAGGTTTTCCGTCAGATGTCTGGTCCTGAGCTGTAGTTCTGTTTCAGGTATCCCTGCATGGCAAAGCAAGTATCAGGTGGCAGGCATTCTCTCAATAACAATGAACTCTTGAAACATTCATTTTAGGAACATACAGCAGGGCAATCGTGATCCAAAATCAGATCCTTATTGAAAATGTATAATTTGTTTGAAATCTAATATTTTTGCTCAGTTCTGTGTCTATCTAATACAGTCACTGCTCTGTTGTTAATGTGATTCTATGAAATGCTGCACCTCTTTAAATATTTAGTATGGATCCTATGCTGACCAGCTATTGATTAGTTAATAAATTCAGTCTCCTAATTTAAGTACCAAGTTGACATTGAGTGTCCTTAGCTCCCACAAGCAGAAAGAATATTCAGGAATTTATGATCATGATTAATTAGGACAATGTTAATGTCAGAAGCAATGCTTTGTCCATTGGAAAGAATATTCTCTACTAGAGATGAGTGAGTTTCATGTTATGAAACTCATTCACGCTTTGTTTGATGGTAATAGCAGAATTAGGCTATGGATTCCGTTATCACGGACCATAGCGCAATTCTATGACGTAATGCCTTTAGAAGTCTATGGCCTGCATAACGGATCCGTCCCGTTTCCGTTATGCAGGAGAGGACTCCCCTGCATAACGGAAACAGGACGGATCCGTTTTGCAGAGCATAGACCTCTATTATGACGGAATAAATAACGGAATGCCTCTAAAGGCATTCCATCATAGAATTGCGTTATGGTCCATGGTAACGGAATCCATAGCCTAACCTACCTAATGTGTCCGGTGCTGGTGGTCACTAGTAATAATCCAGCGGCCATGTTTGATCCATTTACCATGTTTGGCCATCTGGTCTTAACCCTAATAATTTTAACCCTTAGGATACCAGCGCCGTACATGCGCAGAAATCCCAGTGCAGTACAGGTACGGCGCGCTGATCAGAGGCAGGGGTCCGGCTCTCACTGATTGCCGGACCCCTGCTGTATGCGCCGGCATCGATGATGCTCAATGTTGTGTACCATCTCTGGTACCATCACACAGGAGGACAGGGGCTGCTGCATACATGCTCTGTCTCCCCTGAACCCCGCTGGGGGTAGCCGGGGCACACCTGGATGACCACGGCATCTGAAGCGTTAAAAGTCCGCGACCACCATTACAGCCGGTCACAGGAAGTTAGTGTCAGGTGTCTGCTCTTTAAAGCAGAAGACACCCGGCGGCCATGGCGCCCTCTGCACGTGCTGCCATGGTGTCCCACTGAATTAGGCAGAGCGGCCTGAGTATAACTGATTTATGGCGATTCATGACAAATTTATTCAGAATGAATCAAATTTCTTGGCGAAGTTCGGCAAATTGGCCGAATCTAATTTTTCTAAACTTGGCTCATCTCTAGCGGTCACACATGCCCAGTACTTCAGTCCCATTTCCCTGATCCACATGCACAGAATGAGTTCTGCTGAAATGTTTTAAGGGCGACACAAGCAAACCATTTTATAAGAAGCAATGCATATTAATGTTGTAAGATTAGAACTGGGGGTTCTTGGGTCATTTCAGCTTATGAATTTGAAATTGCCTCATTTATACTCCAAACCTGTCTACTCAACCTTCCAGTATTACAGTCTGTTTGCTTACATCTACATCTTCAAAAGTAGTGTGAAAAGATATCACATGAAGAAACAGGTACTTTGACATTCTTATTATTTCATTAAATGTTCTTGAAGAAAAAGTGATGATTAATTAAATATTGTTCCTGGCAAACTACCATATATTACCGAAAATGTGCTGATTTCTCTTAAAGGGACATTTATGTGGAAAAATTGTTTTTACAAAAAAACCTATGTACGGTTTTCTGTATATAATGTTGTAAGTCACTCCATGTATGCGATTCCTTGTCCTGGCTCTTTACTTTCCTCCATTGTGTGGACGTTTAGCACAGTAAACAGGCTCCCTTGACTTTTTCACTCAGACCATTGACTGGGGCCAGAAAGGGAAGGGGGTTGAGTGACTCAATTAGAGAATCACACAGTACATGGATACGTGCAAAGCTTTTCTCTGAGCATCTTTATCTAGGTCTGTCAAGCAAATAACAGAGCTGCCATACTGCTATTTTAATTCTACATCTACTATTATACTGAAGATAACATCTTCCTTACACAGCAGCACCCAACTGACTATAGAGAAGTTTTATCTCTGTGCTCACTGCTACAGAAGGACATTTTGGGGGAGATTTATCAAACTGGTGTAAAGAAGAACTGGCTTAGTTGTCCATAGCAACCAATCAGATTCCACCTTTCATTTTTCACAGCTCCTTTGGAAAATAAAAGGTGGAATCTGATTTGTTGCTGTGGGCAACTAAGCCAGTTCTTCTTTACACCAGTTGGATAAATGTCCCCTTTTATACTTCATTTTCAGTGGTATGCAACTGCTGAAATGAAAAAGAAAAACAACCAGAAATTCTAAAAATAAATAAATATTTGCTATGAATTTTCAGATAAAATAAATACCTGTTGCTGACAGAAGTATCCCTTTAAAGAGGTATCTTCAACTTTAGGACTTTTCCGTTTTAGTAAAGACTTGTTGTTCCCATAAAAATACTGGAGCATATTTTCTCATAACTCTGTTTTATCCCATTCATCCATTAATCCTCCTAAAGATGTATCAATAAATGAATTGGGTTTTCCCATTCTCTTTGTCAAAGAGTAGTGTCCCTACATAGTCTGGCTCTATCAGCACTGATTGGACAGTATCATGCTGGGTTCACACCTGAGCGTTGTAAAACGCCCTATGCTCAAAGAAGTACAGGAGCTTTTTTGGGGCGTATTGTCGCGCGTATTGTGATTGACACCAGAGTGGTCAATCACACGAACGCGAGTGCGACGCACGTTTCCTATTTCCACAAACGCGCAGTAATACGCGTGACAAAAACGCGCGTATCAAGTACGCTCAAGTGTGAACCCAGGGTCAGACTGATTAGGTACACATCAAATGGCTAACTCCCAGTTGTCAATTTATTAATACATTTCTAGTAGGAATATTAGAGGAATAACACAGTGCTAAGGTATAAGAAAAGATGCTTCAGAATTGTCATTTCATGTCAAATACACATCAGACATGTCAGAACCAGTTACAGGTCCTGATTAACATCTTTTATTAATATTCACAGACTTCTAAAGTTCCATAATGAGACTACAGGTTAAAGGGGTATTCCGGTTACCATAAATATAACTCATGTTTTAGACTAATTCATCATCAATAATATAAATTTCCCATATTTACCGTTCCGTAGTTATAAGTAGTTTGCTTCCTCTGCTACCCACTGTGTTTCCTCATAAATGACCATGGCATCGACCTGTAGTTCTGAGCCTCTGAGTGGTCGAGCATGCTCAGTGTGTTGCTATCAGTTCTCTAGCTAAATGTCTTGTGAAACAAAGGGCGTGTTAGTGTGCTGCTGATTACTGAGTAGAGGGGGCGTGACCGGACTGTATATCAGGCAGCCAATCAATAAACATCAACACTCTCAGCAGGAAAGCTATGCATTGTGGGGATTGTAGTTTTGTGAGGGAAGATCAGGCACCATGATACGCTCAGTAAGTTGCAGGCTCACTCAGGAGCTAGACAAATGGATTGCAAGGTAACTTGAAGCTCTGGTTATATGTATAGGTATGGGTTCTGGTTGGGTCACAGCTTGTAGCCTTAATGCAGTTTTTCAAAAATGAAGTTACTTTACCGGAATACCCCTTTAAACTTATCCAAAACTATATCTTAAACAATAATAGCATATAGGTACAGTATAGTGATATCATTAGACCTACAGCATATTTCACTCTGCAAAGTTTTGTGGTAAGTGGTTTTGTGATGTCACTTACCTTGTGAATAAAACAGGTGCCCCTTACTGATCAGTTGTATGTTAATATGCAAAATAAATGTGGAGCCCCAGTATACAACACAGTGAAAGCCAGATATCCCTCAAAGGAAGGTAAAACCGAGCAAAGGGGTGTCTCCATTACAGAGATCTCCAAATCCACCATATTAAGTGGCCCCTATGTCAAGATCCCGCTCTTTTACAAGCTTTAAGGATGTGACGGGGAAAACCTAAGCCAGTTATCCATCCACAGACAGCTGTTTTGGGGTGAAAGAAATATATCATGACAACCCATACCAAGTGAAATTTAACCACGTTGAGTCCCAGACAATATTTATTTTTTCATTTTTGTTTTCTCCATCCCGCCTTCTAAGTACTATGACGTACTTTGACTTTTTTTTTACTATTTACTTCACATAGTCTGGTACCCTTTACTTTACCATATCCTGGGTTGAAAAATGGGAAAAATTCTCTGTGGGGTGTTCGATCAGAAAGAGCACCATCCCTCTGACTAAACGCTCAGATGCTATGGTCACTATTGAGTTATCACTGACCTTGCCACTGCTGACGGGTGTTTGCTGTATTACACAGCCAGCACTTGCCGTGTATGGAGTGGACTCAGCTTGCAAGCCCTCTTCATACACCCCTTGTGTATGACGGACATACAGTTATGTCCAGGGCCATGATGGAGTTAGAGAAGCATTCCCTTAATTTACTATTATGTCAAACATGCCATAAAAGTCAATTGGGTTGCACATAAAAATAAATATTTCCCCTGAAAAGCTTTCATTCCATACAGTTCTCTTGAAAACAAAGATCATTTTTCTTTTAGACAGTCTCATAAATCTGCCCCTTTGTGTCCCGCTTTCAATAAGCAGTTTTCATTTTTCTCTCTAAGACTGAAATAGCTTTTAGGCTACATGCACACGACAGTATTTTTTTGCGGCTTCCGTTCCGTTTTTTTTGCGGATCCCATTCATTTCTATGGATCCGCAAAAAAAACTGATGCCTCTTCCGTTTCCTGTCCGCGTCCGTATTCCGCATTTCACGTCCGCAAAAAAAATATGGCATGTCCTATTCTTGTCCGCAAAAAACGGTTTGCGGACCCATTGAAGTCAATGGGTCCGCAAAAACGGAAGCCACACTGAAGCCTTCCGTTTTTCCATCCGCATCCGTTTTTTTTGCGGATGGTTGCTTGCAAACCAGGGCACTTGTGCAGGTACTTTAAGAAACTGTTTCAAGCCTTCCGTTTTTTTTGCGGATCCGCAAAAAAAAACGGAAGACACACGGAAACACAACCTACAAAATTTTCGGACACACGGAACGGATGTGGATGTGAAAAAAAAAGGAAGACGGATCCGCGATTTGCGGACAGCAAAAAACAACTGTCGTGTGCATGTAGCCTTAGTCAGTGAAATCATGAAAGTGCGTCCGGTTACTTTACTTGCCTTCCTCCATACTCACTTATTGCGATAGAGCTGTTATGAAGTCACTCATAGTTCCTTTTTTTCACTTGTTTAAAGGGAATGTGTCATCAGAAAATTACCTATTGTTTAAAGTTTTTTATGTATTGTTTTTTATTTTTATTTTCCATGTCAGTATTTATTTTAAAAAAATCTAAAATTGTGTAGTCCAAATCTATCAATATGTCAGAGCTTCCTGTTGTATGGAGATAACTTTTAGCAGTAATTTCATTATCATCACAGGCAGGATTATAATGAAAGATAACACCCATGTATGAAAAACAGAGGATCCACTGTTCACAATAAGTGATGGTCACAGCTTATCTACTCTCCCTCCCTCCACGAAGTCCTCTACATAGGTCACGATGTCTAGAAAACACTCCCATAACAGCTCAGGCAAGATGACTCCCTCCATAATATTGCAAAACTGAATAAAAAAATAAAAAAATCTACAATCAGAAAATAAAACAGATTAGAAAAAAAGAATATGCGTCACTATCTGGTTTTACCGGCAGAAAAGCACAGTCCCTTTCATATTTTTTATTACAGCTATGAAAGGCTGAACTTATATAATTTCTTTTCCACTTCTCTATAACAATCTCTGATAACTCCTAGAAACGGGTGCTGAAATAGCAAAGCGACTAATACCTAGCAGCTGTTTGGGACTCTGCAGTTGCCACTGACCAATCTGCCACTGATCACCCGACAAACCAGCTAAACGATCGTTGGTCGGGTGATTCTACAGTATGTGGCACAAAAAATTATTGTCGGCAGCTCATTGCCCTGTGTAAATAGAGATGTGCTGCTCAAAAACAATGGAACTGTATGGGGAGAAACAATCATAGTAATGATCATTCATTCCCATACAGAAGCCATATTTGCTGCATGTAAATCGTGATCATCGAGCGGACAATGATTAAGAACGGTTTATGCATTCATGCAGGCATTTAGTCATACTTTCCTCTCTTTCTAACTGCCATTTAACAGAACAGCATGCATCTCAGACAGAACTTGCAACAAGCATCTCTGTCACGGTACGGTGTGGGGGAAACTCCACACCAAACACCGATGGAAAGCGGGGACAGAAACTCGGCCTGGCAACTCAGGAAAGGGAGCTGGTCACCTCCTAAAGCAACCCTAAAGCAAGTCCTGACTAACTATAAGTATGAACAGGCCTCAATGGTAGGGAAGTTCATACACCGTAACGTAGGGCCCTAACTTACCCTGTTGAACCCTGGTAATAGTGTCAGGACTAGAGACGACCGGTTCCTCCACCAGAAGGATGAACCAGAATCTTCTACAGGCCTAGAAACAAAGGAAAGGGGAAGACAAAACTTACTCATGTTGTAGCGCGGGTCCACCTGACCCCTAGAACATTAAACAGCAAATTTTCAGTGATGTTCAAGTAGGTGTCAACCTGCCCCCTAGAACATCCTACAACGAAAGTATAACACCAATACATACACACGTAGAGAGATGACAGTTAGTAGCAAACTTGAATGGCAGGTAAGAAACCAGTGGCAAGAACAACCACTGGACCAAGAGCACCGATATACTAGGCCACTTACCTGCCGCGGCTGCTGGAAGAAACACCAGCAGTCCACACATCACCGACTGGAACCCATGCATATGTACTGGAACACCATACAGGACACAGTACAAACAACAAACACTGAACCCAGCACACCAGTAACTGCCTGGACCCCCATGTGGAGAGGATGCATGGCTGCACACTGACTTGTTCCCCCTCTGGGGAACCTAAGAGCCTCTCACTGAAGGCACAGACAGGAGAAATGTCTAGCATCCATGCAGGACTAAACACACCAGAAACAGACCAGACATGGAACAACAACTAGACATAGAACACCAAAGACAGGGAAATGTCTAGCAACCCAGAACATAAACCATACCACTCATAGAAACAGAGTAGGAAGGGAAGGTGACATCAAAGTCTCACTAGGTGGCCCTCAAGTCAACTGGGCAGATGGAACACCCAGGACAGGAGCATAGCTCTAGAACCAAAGTCTGGAGGACAACTAACACTCCTGGCCCACAGCAACAGGATAAATAGCAACTAGTGACCACACCCAGCCCAGGAACTTAACCCTACAAGTACCAGGCAGGGAAGTGAAACGGCCCACTGCTAGCATCTGGGGGATCCCTTGCCCCTTAAGAGGTATCTACGATTATATGTCCCTCTATTAAAGCAAGTAGTCGTGACGCCAGTTGCAGTTAAGCAACAAGGACTTGGAGTCCCCTTTGTAGATGGTATTAGTGGAACCCAGGGTAGGAATGCCAGAGTAGTAAAGTGGCCTACAATGTGTCTGTAGATGTTAAAGACCCGTGTCATAGTGGTCCTACCTGGATATCCTTGGATTCCAGATGTGGTGTGAAGCAAGTGCAAAAAAGGGGGTTGTTGAACTTGGGTGATGAATGAGTAGAATAAATGGAGTCCAGACTGTAGTAACGTTGAGCACAGCTTTACTTGGCATAAACGGTAATCCAAACAATTTCCAAATTTTATCTTGGTCATCAGCAGGTATTGGCCTATCTGGCAGGAAAACACTTCTGCAACAATCTCAACTCTGTTATGCGGTAGCTCTCTCAGCTCTGCTATGCTGGCTGGGTAAATAGGAAACTCTTCCTCTTCTGCTGGAACTTAGCTGCCTGTAGTCTGTCTCTTACTTTATCTTTAATCCTAGGAACTTCTTCCTGGCATCAAGCTCTCTAAGCTCGGGATTAAGGCAATGCAAACCCAGGAGGGGACAAGCAACCATAAAGGACTTTTGCAGGCAGGGCCTGCAGGCCCAGCAAAGCAGACAGTGCTCTGCTGGCCGACACACAACCTCTCCCCAAGATGGAGTAGGTTAGATTGACCTTCACCATCACTAGCTGTGAACTCCCTCTCTAGAGAAGACTGGAATGGACAAAAAGGCTCCACTCCAGGCTATGTAGCTCTGCCATATTTGCTGCCAATCTGCTGGTGTACCAGGTACATTACACTTTAACATTACATTTGCAATTAAATGAATACATATACTATGTAAGGCATGGAAATAAGTATGCAGGATAACACATGCTCACACAATACAGATAGTGGGGGTACAAAAGGAGGTAGTAATGCCACTCTGGGTCATTACAGAAGGAACCAAGATACAAGGAGCAGTGCACACACATGCTGCATAAACTACACGTTGCCCCAGGCAACCAGCATACACGGCAAACGTGCCACAGCAAATAACACCGAGACCGTGACACAGCCGTCACAATTTAATAGCAAGGACATAACTATAGGATATGCAAAGATAGCAGTTACTCCAGGCCTTAGAGACTGATGGGGAGGGGGGGAACATTGTTCCTGTTCCACATAAGAAGACATCAGGATGGCAAATGATAGGTGTGGACCCTGCTATAGATGTTGTATTGCGACACAGGAGCTTCAAGATATGCCACTGTACTTTAGGATTATCTCAAGGAATATTCAGGTTGCCTTAGGGTTACATCTGCTGTGCACTCAAAGAGACACTTAAAAATAGAGTAACCTGTAGATCTTCTTCAAATTAGGGCTAGTTAGTGTTTCTTTGTAAATGGCCACTCCTAAAATAGATAGCAAAACAGAATAAGTCATTTTGATAGTTTAGCATGGGCTGCTTCATTTTCACTTAAACATTAGTTAAAGGGAAGGGGCTACCATGTTCATACTCCCTATAATTCCACAAAGGAGCATTATTCTTACAGTAAGTATGGACTATTTCATATCATAATCATTATTTTGTACAATCGATTCAAGTCTTTATAGTTTATTTTTCCACACTCTATAGTGGAGCAAGCGGAAGAAACACAGCAGAGATCATTAAATTCTCTTTTGGCATCCTTGTTTATAATGGAGAACCTCTCGAGATATGAAAGGGAATCCCTGCAGCGTCTGACTGCGGTTGACATTTCCTTCTTTGTGTCTCACCCTACATACAATGTTTTATAGCACAAATGAACATACCTAGCAGCTGCTAACATTTTAATTTGCTGCTCCCCGCCTCTTTAGGGAAAATGAGAAGTCATCTTAAAATGCAAGCCACCGGTATGTTCTGTTATTGCTTGCACACATCCTAAAAAGCACAATCTACAATACACAAGCATTACAGCACTTCATCATCTGGCAGTCCTACATTCTGTCACTTCATCTTTTGTGGGTAATCCAATTTATGAAAGGGAAAAACAAACAATGAAAGAAAACCACACAACATCATAAAGACTCTGTTATCAACATCATAAAGACTCTGGGGTTCTTTGACAATAAGAATTCATCAACTGGTTGTAATATTTGGCATAAGCCTAGAATTTCACTGAAGTGTGAAATCATTTGTACAGTCTGGCGGTTTCCACATTCTAGGGTTCATACAATGGCAGTAACTAGAGGAACACTTGAAATGCATGACATAATTATTACTATTGCAGAAAATCCCGTTGTGTTTTTATATCAGTTTTACAGCTTAATTAGTGCAGTCCTGCTCCAGATGTAGAGCTACAATTTGTAAGATGCCCTGTATGGCACTGTCTCTGGTACAAGCATTGTGCCAGTGCTCAATATGCCTAGTAGTTCAGCCCTACTGCCCCAATCCTCTTGTGCATGGGCTGCAAAATGATTCTTGCCCTTGTGCAGTTTAGCCTTTAAAGAATTGCAGCACTAGGAGAGGTTCTCACTAGTAGTGAACATCGGGAGTACTATAACAAATACAGAGAAGCAATTTTTTTTCTTGATATTCCTTTAAGATCATTTGTCTAGGGCTGCAGTGTCATTGGGTTAACACTTGCGGCAGAGAATTCTTGCAGGCAGTTCTGTACTGTCTCACAAATGCATTGCAAGTGCGGATCCGTCTCTCTGTTTGTCATGCGGAAAGACGGATGCGCAGACCGGAATAGCGGATCCATAGTGCCGGTATTTTTAATGACAGATCCAGCACAAATGCATTTCTATGGGAATTAGGCCCTATTCACACGTCCGCAGCCGTTCCGCAAATCTGCGGAACGGGTGTGGACCTATTCATTTTGAATGGGGACGTGATGGATGCGGAGAGCACACACTGTGCTCTCCGCATCCGCATTTGCGGAGCGCGCCGCGATCTTCCGGCCTGCGGCTCCCAATAATACAAGTATAGGCATCTCTATAACAAGTATAGGCATCTCTATAGGGCTGGTGGCAAGGTGTGTTGTGGATCCGCAACACACTACAGACGTGTGAATTAGGCCTTAATGCCCGGATCCGTTATTCCAGCATGTCTTCAGGCATTTTGGCTGGAGATAATACCGCAGCATGCTGCGGTATTATCTCCGGCCAAAACGCAGTTCAGTGACTGAACTGAAGACAGCCTGATGCATACTGAATGGATTTCTCTCCATTCAGAATGCATGGGGATGTGACTAAAGTGTCTTTTTCCGGAATAGAGTCCCGACAACGGAGCTCTATGCTGGAAAACAATAACGCTAGTGTGAAAGTACCCTTAAAGACAGAAATCATTACATTTTTAAACTCAATTGGTTATTGCTAAAATAACAGTCAAACAATAGTAACTACATAAAGGTAATCTGTCTGTGAGACACTATTTTCGCCTTTTCTTAAAAAAAAACTTCCCAGGCTGTGAGCTCTGCTCTGCGATTGGACAGCGCTACAGCCAGGAAAAAGGAACGCCCAGGAAGAGAAGCTGATGTCTCCTCCATATTGCAAAGTCAGTATCAATTACCATACAGTGCGAGAGAAGGTAACGGGGCCACAACGGGTGAAAGTGCAGTGAGATCCCTGGGCGCCGCTCTACATGTCAAGATAGTTATCTTACAATGTTCGGACCCATGAAAGGTCCTCTTTAAAGATGCTTAATGGGTAAAACAAGGTCTAGAGCAGGGATGGGCAAACTGCAGCTCTCCAGCTGTTGTAAAACTACAATTCCCACCATGCCCTGCTGTAGGCTAATAGCTGTAGGCAGTCTTTGCATACTGGGAGTTGTAGTTTTGCAACAGCTGGAGAATTGCAGTTTGCCCATCCCTGGTCTAGAGGCTTAGAAGTATAGTTTAGAATTGAAAACTGGCTGAAGGACTGTGCCCAGAGATTTGTGGTCAATGATTCCTACTCTGAATGGTCTCCCCAATTATAAGTGATGTACCCCAAGATTCAGTGCCGGGTCCCCTATTATTTAACTTATTTAGTAATGATATAGACTAGAACAGGGGGTCAGCAACCTTCCGCACTCCAGATGTGGTGAAACTACAACTCCCAGCATGCTCAATTCACTTTTATGGAAGTTCTAAAAAAAAAAAAAAAACAGCTAAGCAAGTGTGCATGCTGGGAGTTGTAGTTTCACCACAGCTGGAGGGCCGAAGGTTGCTGATCCCTGGAGGATGGAATTAATAGCACTGTTTCAATTTCTCAATTACTGTGCAATTTATGGAAGATGTCCATAAACTACAAGCTGACTTGGAGTGTTTGGGAATCCACTTGACAAATGAGATTCAATGTGGATAAATGTAAATTTATGCATCTGGGTACTAATATTCTACATGCATCATGTAGGATGTGGGTGTATTTGTAGACAATAGACTAATGCAGCATTTAATGTCAATCAGCTGCTTCTAAGGCCAAAACAATTTTGTCATGCATTAAAAGGTGCATGGACTTGTGGGACACGGACGTAATATTATATCTCACCGAGGACATCGTGAAACTATTTCCTATGAGTACAGCAAACTGCAACAAGGAGCAAAACTTACCTGTCATGTAGAGAGGGCCGCACCATGGTTGCATTGCATAGAGAGAGAGGGAAAAATTGTACCACTAATTTTCGATGTTTAAGTGTGGCAAAGAAAGGGGACATTGAAATGCCATCAGGCAGGAGAAAGCCCAGAACTAGGGTGTGACCCGAAGGGAAGAAAGGTATACGCTTCCTATCACTGTAAGGCCCAAGGGAGCATCAGAGTGAGTACCAAAGACAACCACTATTATGGCTATCTCTCCTATGCTCTCCTTTCCCCTACCCTGCATTTTCAGAGATGACATGGCTTCTTCACCATAAGAACTGTAGATCTGTGGAATAGACTACATAAAGACGTGTTCAGAGCAGGAACAGTTGACAGTTTAAAAAAAAAAAGCTTAGATAAATCCTTAGAACTGAATAACATTAATGCTCATGAAAATAGGTAGGATTCTGGCTTCTCAGGCCTCTTCTCTTAAGTTGCCATCCCACATACCTCTTGGTTGCACTTGATTGATGGATGTCTATTTTCAACCATACTAACTTTGTAACTGTGTGACTATGCTGTGTTTCACACCTGACTGCTAGATGATTGGACAACTAATAGACAAACAAATAGACAAAACGTTTCACTTGTTCTTCCAATGAGAACGGGTGAAACGTTTTCAAGAAATCTAGAGCAAGTCCAGTGTCCTTGATTTATTCTTTACAGAATAAATGAGAACCTTCACAGACAACTAATAGACAAGGACATTGCTCCATCCTTTAATTGAGGCATTTTCTATAAGCGTTCTCTGTGATTGAATTCATATATGGTACATGTATATTACTTACCAATATTGTTGGTAAATTTGGGACATATAAGACACACCCTAGGAACACCTCAAACCCAACTGGAGATGCCAGTTTATGGATGGGATTTACATAAGCCCCACACATTGTTGTCCCAGGATAGCTTGAATTTGCTGAGACTGTCTTAAATTAGGGCCAGTCCCTGCAAATTCAGGGCAGTTTGCAACTATGTACAGTACAGTCTACACAAAAAATCACCAGTAGCTTGTATGTCAGAGTTGCACACTTGAAGGGATTGTCCAATTTCTAAAAATATTTCTTAGTAGCCCCTAATCTATTTTTTATGTGATATACACCGAGTGTGCACATGGGCTAATCTTTACCCAGCCTATGACAGCGTTCCCTCGGATATATAAGGGCAATTAGGTTCCTAGTACCATATTTACCATGTGCCACATGTCCTGACCTCTGCCTGATTACCATATTGAACTTTTAAGACCTGCCTAGACCTATTGCCTGTTTTACTGTATTGCATAAACTCTGCCTGTCTTGACCTTGGCTTGTCCTCTCACCACTCTTCTTTGTGTATTGTTGTATGACAACAGCATACAACTATGTAGACATGTATACCTGTAATGCTTCATAATTCTGAGAGCACTGAACTGATTGCTACCCCATACTGCGCAACATTTCGGGGGTTACGTCCCCTTACTCATGTGTGTTTGTGGGGTGTAACCAGGTACTGTAAAATACCTTAAATACCTCAATTCCTGCTATGAAACAATAAAATTCAAGCTACAATACCATCCTAGTAATATACAATTTTAACCACATTATATACTAAGCCAAGTAACTGAAATAACATACAAAAATTACAAAAACAGATCACAGATTATGAAAAACAAAATAACAAAAAAATTGATAGAACGTGGATATCCAAACAGACTGATTAATAATGCCATTAATTATGTTGATGAAATCCCATGAAAAAATCTGCTAACCGAGAAGGATAAGAAAAATGTGGAAAATCACCCTATGTATATAGGGACTTATGATGGGCATGCATCTTTAATAAAAAAATATACGATGGCATATCATTTGAAGAAAAACCCAGTTTCTTCTATCGTAGGGGAAAAACTGTGGGGAATATATTGATTCGAGGTGACATTAAGGCAAAAAAGACAAGCATTTTTGGCCGCAAGTAAAAAAGGGACTTTTCCATGTTTATCTTGTACAAATTGTAGTTTTATCTTGAAAGGTGTCATCCAAGATATGGATATAAGATTCCAATGCGCCATTGTTCTATAAGTTTTACAAAAAATATCATTTATGGCATTCAGTGTCTATGTAGTTTATGGTACATTGGACAGACAAAAAGAGAAATAAGGATACAATTAAATGAACATAAATCCAATATTCGACAGTATATAGAGGCTCAGGATAAAAATAGAGGATAGATAAGAGACAGTAAATTTAGTGAAACCACATTGTTGCAACATTGTTATGAAATGAAACATAAATGGTATGAATTAAAATGGATGGCGCTAGATTGTATTGAAGAAGGCACTACTCCAGTAGAAAATAAGCGGAAGTTATTACAAAGTGAAACTAGGCGAATCATGAAAATAGAAATAGTGAGACCTAAGGGGTTAAATGAAATCTGCAATTTCAATGTATTTCTATGAAACAGTGTCTTTTGTATCTGGTTTTTAATGCAAGATGAATTTTTAATGTACATAATAGAGAATATGTTGTTTTATAAATATACCTAAAGATTTGATGATGATATAAGCAGATGGTATTTAAGGCGCCTGGTTACACCCCACAAACACGCATGAGTAAGGGGTCGTGACCCCCGAAACATCACCCAGTATGGGGTAGCAATCAGCTCAGTGCTCTCAGAATTATGAAGCATTACAGCTGTACATATAAGGAATAAAGAAATTGAACAGTGCAAGTCACGATTTGGAAGAGTAACTCACATATGAGCTTTAAATAAGAGAGTCATGAACGAGTAGACTGTTTGATCTAATTGGGGAGCCTAAGTGAGGTTCTGAATCGGATCGTGGATTTAAGACAGGTGCAGCAAACGTAGTTGATTGAACTATGTTGACATCCCATTTTAATCATTTTGCAGTAAAAAGTATGTGAAATTGACCGGGTTTGTCCAGCTGCTAAAAATGGTAAAATTGGACTCATAGACCCAGATTTATTAATCCTATAAATGATGTAAACTCAGGCTGTCTACACCTGCACTACATTTATCTCAGGGCCCAGACTGAAAGATAAATGTGGTGTAGGGATAGACACTATACCAACTATTGTTTGGCTTACTTTGAGACAGAATTTTATGCTGTGGCGCTATTATGGCACAAGATGGCGCATCGTAGGCCACACAAGTGATTCCCCTCACTGACCCCTGCTGCTTCCATTCTGACACTTCCTAGGTCCCCACTGGCCAATACTTCTTGATCACATATAGACTCACAGGAATTGCTTGCTCAGCCATTTCCTGGCATTTCTTGTGTTTGAAGACAGGACTAGGAAGTAGTGGCCAGTGAGGACCCAGTAGGAAGTGAGGTCAGTAAGGTATTGCTTTATGTTTGTTTTTTTAACTTACTCTGAGGCCTTTTGTACACAATTTTATTGGCTGTAGAAACCCTGTAAAGTGAATGTCTACTATTGAACACAATTTTGTCTAAGTAAATCCAGAGTTCCTTTTTAATATGGAACTAGACATTGATGGCATAAAGCTGATTAAATTTTGGCTGCCTTTTACCATCACTAGAAGGAGCTTAGGAGATCATTGCAAGCTGTCTATAAATTGCATCTATATAGCAAAATCATTTTTTAGGCTTTTTGTATTAGCTACATGCAATCCCTGTGTAAGAACAATTCCACAGCATCTATTATTATAGTTCTATGTTGTACCATTCCTTTATTATTTCTACTAGAAGTTATAAATGACTTGCTAGCAGCCTGCAGTAAGGGTACCGAGGGGTGTTAACCAATTGGGGGGGGGGGGGTCTCAGCACAGACTGGCAATGGCAGCACTGACTGGTAAGAGTCAGACTGTGCAGGGACACAACTGGTTACCTCCCCTCTGTACCCTTACTGCAGACTGCTAGCAAGTCATTCATAACTTCTAGTTAAAATTATAAAGGAATGGCACAACATAGAGCCATAAGAATAGATGATCCAGAATTGTTATTACATGGGGAAAGCATGAAGATATTAAAACAGACATGTCAGGAGTGGTGAAAGGTACTCTTCAAGCCATATTATTATCTGTAAGATAAGGATTGAGCTATAATGAGTGTTTATATCAGAGAACAGAGATAAGGAAGGAGTCCTTCAGGAAAATCCACAGGCTGCTACTACAGCATCTTAGCTCTGCACAGAAAAAAGATCTCCATATCCCAATTGAAAAAATGATTTTTACTTTAAAAAAAAATTGACCCCAAAGGTGTAGATAGCCTTAAATAATATGTCTAAAAAGCAGATTTTAAGAACTGTTTCATGTGAACATCGGGGCGGGGCCTGGACGTGATGGAGTGAGGACGTGCAGCACCTCGGCTCCTCCAGAATCCTGTCATTATCCTGACCATCTGTGGTTGAAACTTACTAAATTGTCCTACAGGCCAGAGGAGCAAGTCCCATGAGGTGGTGAGACCTGTCTGAGGTGCAGGAGACCGGCGCAGAGGGAAGTAATCGCGGCCGTTGAGAAAGCCCTACCTGTCGGCGCCATCATGGTGGCGCGGACCGCGCGGCATCTGGCCTAATCTGTCCGGACTTCTCCAGCTACACGAGACAGCGCTGAGGGTGCAGCGGAGGGAAGCAGGCGCCTAGCTCACTCCCTGCCCTTTTCTCTGAGCGGACCGACGAGACTCCTGAGAATCGGCATCGGAGCAGAGGGTAGAGCGCTTGCTGGAGAGGGGCCTGTGGCCTGGGTGAGACTGTCTGATGGCGGGCAAGTGTGTGCTGCGGCCGTCTATAATCCGGGGAGTAGCAGGGGCCACTGACCTGAATAGGTCACAATTATAAAGTTCTGAGGGGCTGCTAGCTGCGACTGCCCTTACCACAGATACATGGGCCGCAAAACGGGTGGTCCTGGAGGCGCCCCTGCATTTAAATACACGGTAGACGTGATGAGCCAGACAGAGGCCCTGGGGGAGGTGCCCCCTGATTCCATTGAAGCAAACTTCAGCAAAATAATGGCTGCAATTACGGCCTGCCAATCCCCGCTTACAGTCAAGATAGATCACGTCCAGGCTGACCTTACTTGCCTTAGGCATGAAATTGACAAAATATGTGACAGAAGCAGAGAGGAGGCTGGGAGAGGTGGAAGATCTGGCTCAGCAAGGTGCTAATAATGTGAGGCGCCTTCAGCAACAAGTGAAAATACTGATGACAAGAGTAGAAGATGTAGAGAATAGAAATAGGCGGAATAACGTCCGCATAATGGGCCTTCCTGAAAGGGCCGAGGGCCGATCTCCGGAGGACTTTGTGGAAAATTTTATCAAGCAAACCCTGGCCCCAATCTCATTATCTACCAGTTTTGTGGTTGAAAGAGCACACAGAATTCCTACAAAGCCATTGCCACCAGGGGCACCCCCGTGGCCCTTCATCTTCAAGAGATCGCGATGCTATTCTAGCTCTGGCCCGCAAGATGAAAGAAATTAGATTCGACAATGCCAGAGTATTTTTCTACCCGGACTTCTCTACGGAGGTTCAGAAACAACGACGGCAGTTTATGGCTGTGAAGGCTCGCCTGCGGGAGAAAGGTTTTGTCTACGCCATGATATATCCAGCCCGTCTCAGGATCCAAGATGGGGACTCGACGCGGTTTTTCAATACTCCTGAAGAAGCCTCGGACTGGCTCGACCGGAGGGGATGAGTGACAGTCTGATATGTTTATTGATGCTTACACGGGTGGCTAAGATGTGTACGAGGGGCTAAGGTTTTAGTTAGTCGGCCCTGATTGTACTTGAATTTCCTTTTCTCTAGACAGAGCAGTGGGTTGCGACTACTTGTAGTGGGTGCGCCACAGTGTCTTAAGAGGGAATAATTTTGTTTGGTTTGGGATCCATAAGCTCGGATATGTTAGGGGGATCTGGACAGGGTGGGGTGGTTGGGGACATATGGTTGTTGGGGCATCTGTTTCGTGTGTTTTGGTGTGAATGTGTGTGTGATTGGTCTGGGCAGTCTGGGGTCCCCCCCCGGGTATAAAATCAGATTCCCGCCATGATGGCCACTTGCCGTTTCGTCTCCTGGAATGTTAGGGGACTGAACGATAAGATTAAAAGGTCCCTGGTATTTAATTACCTGAAAGGATTTAATCCACATATTGTGGTGTTGCAAGAGATGCATTTGGAGGGACGTAGATTATTGGCGTTGAGAAGGCCGTGGGTGGGATATGCATACCATGCTGCCTATAGCTCGCATGCCAGAGAGGTTTCAGTTTTGGTGGCAAAATCTCTCCCCTTTCAATTGCATTCAGTACACCCTGATACTGAAGGCCGATACGTCATTATGTATGTGGCTATACGGAGCATTGACTATGTAATTATGGGCCTCTATGTTCCTCCTCCTTTTCGTAGTACTGTTTTGCATGATATAATGGCTGCCGTTGCATCCTTGCCGCCTGCCCCATTGATTATGCTAGGGGATTATAATGCAATCCTTGACCCGGATGCGGATAGACTCCGTCCTCAGTCCACCCATAATAAGTCGCTGAGCAACTGGGCTGATGCGTATGACCTTACGGAGGGCTGGCGCTATTTGCATCCGGGGGAGCGCCAATACTCCTGCTACTCTGCATCTTTTGTTACCCTCTCTCGAATTGATTTAGTATTTGTTAGTAGAGAAATATTGGCTAACTTGATTAAGGTGGAGTATCTGCCGAGAGGTATCTCAGATCATGCTCCTTTACTGATATTACTGAACCAACAGCTACAACCCCCAGACAGGATGTGGCGGCTCAGTGCTAAATGGCTGGAGGTTCTTCCGGTGATGTGGGCGGCGCAGCAGGCAATTACAGATTACTGGGGGTGTAACGAAGGTTCCTCCAATCCTCTGATTGAGTGGGAGGCCTTCAAGGTTGTCCTGCGAGGGTCTCTTATCAATGCCATAGCGACCCAACGGAAGGAATTAGTGTCCACTAGAGTGGGGTTGGAGGCTGATGTGGCCAATAAGGAGAGAGTATATATTCAAACGCCTAATTCAGATAATCATGAGGCGTGGGAACAAGCACAGAGGACGTTACATCTTTATCTAGTAGAATATACCCTGAAGAAATTGCTGTATCAGCGACAGGTAGTGTTCTCTGACGGGGACAAAAATGGGCGGGCCCTGGCATTCCTGTCTAAAACTGAGATGCCTCAAACGGTGGTTCTATTCATAACGGGGCCTGAGGGGTCGCGTGTAGTCCAGCCACATGAAATATGTGAGAAATTTGCTGAATATTATGTCGACCTTTACACTTCGCATACCTTAGTGACGCCTGATGAGGTTAGGAGTTTTCTACATGGTATTCCGGTGTCAGTTCTCTCGTGGGAGGAGGGGAAAATTCGGTTGGCTATTGAAAGTATGTCGGTTGGGAGGTCGCCTGGTCCGGATGGCTTCCCAGCTGAATGGTACAAACTGGATATAGACAAACATTGTGCGCAGCTGGTTAGATTATTTCAGTATGCTTTTGAGACCGATGAGTTAGTGGTCATCCATAAAGCTGGGAGGCTCCCGGACCAGTGCGGCTCCTATAGACCGATCTCCCTCTTAAATACTGATGCCAAAATCTTAGCTAAAGTGCTTGCCAGAGACTTAGGGAGGTTATCTTATCCATTATAGAAAAGAAAAAGAGAAAAAACCCGGAGGTATCTCATGCCCTAACTACAATTTGTACACTCAGTGGTGGGGCCTTTGTTATTGAGATGCTTATAATATGTATATCTGCATATACTCTGTACAAACACAGAAAAAGAGGGAGAGAACAAAAAGCAACATGCAGCGGTATTTAGAAAAGTATCAAAAAGATTTTATTGAACATATATTAAAAATTATAGATCATAGAAGGAGGTAGCAAGAGAGCATAGACGCCACCCTGGACCCTATAGGAAAACGTACAAAAACATATATGTATCTAGCATCGTTAGAATGTAATATAACAGAAAGTCAAATGCTATACTGTTTTATAAGTATGGTATATCAAAGCCTCGCTGTAGCCTTCAAAAAGTCCACAAAAAAGGAACAATAATAAGGACAAGTGTCTTTGTATATAGACAATGTTAGTGGTACAAGGCAAACAGAAAATGACATGAATCGTGCTAGAGCAGAACCCGAAAGGGTACTTACCAGTAAGAAAATGGAAGTGAGGGACCAGGATGGCGTCAACCCCATTATAGACCCGGATCAGTCAGGTTTCATGCCAGGCAAAACAACTGATTTAAATCTTAGAAGACTGTTCACGAATCTGCAGGTCAGACATGATAATGCGGGTGCCCGAGCAATAGCTTCCTTGGACAACGAGAAAGCCTTTGATTCGGTGGAATGGCCTTTTATATGGGAGACGTTGAGATGTTTGCAATTCCCAACATCATATATTAAATGGGTTCAGTTGTTATATAAGGCTCTTACGGCTCGGGTGCGGGTAAATGGGTATTTGTCGAGGCCATTCAACCTACATAGAGGCACTAGGCAGGGGTGCCCATTGTCCCCGCTGTTGTTTGCCATTGTAATGGAGCCCCTTACCCAGCTGATTAATAGGAGTGCCCTAATAGAGGGTTGGTCGATTTCTGGTATACAGGAAAAGTTGTCGTTATATGCCGATGACATGTTAGTATACCTGGCTGATGCGGGTCCTTCGCTGGAGGCCCTCCTGGATGTGGTTGATGGGTATGGCCGATACGCGGGCCTCAAGGTAAACTGGACAAAGTCTAGTATCTGTTTTGTGGACGAGGAAGGTAGGGACGCCCTATCCCCATTATCGCCCCTGAAAGTGGTGTAATGTTTTCTTTACTTGGGAATTCAGATCCACAGAGATGCCCATCGATTCTACAGGCTTAATGTAGTTCTGACTATGGAATACATCACCCAGAAAATAGAAGCGTGGGAGAATCTGCCTTTATCTTTAATAGGTAGAATTAACATTGTAAAGATGATATTGCTGCCGAAGCTGCTTTACATTTATAGGGCTGCACCAGTTGAGATCCCGAAACTGCATTTTGAATTTCTGGATAGATTGATGTCCGGTTTTCTGTGGAGAAACCAGTCTCCCAGGCTGGCAAGAAGCTCACTAAAGGCATTGTATGCTAAAGGGGGCTTGCAATCTGGCGGTAGTCCTGGAGGCAGCGCTGGTGGGGTCGTATGAGGCGCTAGCGAACATGGTGTATAGGGGGGGTGGACTATCTGACATTTCTTCATTCTATATTGAACTTATGCAACTACGGGACTCTCCACTCCAGCGGTCCTTTGAACGTTGGGCTGTGGACATCCCTGAATTGGAATCTGTGCACTTGGAGGAGTTGAGGTCTACGTGGCGCTCCTCAGTAATAAGTGCGCGAGATCAGTTAATCCAAATTAAATGGATCCACAGGGTATACCTGACTCCGGTGCGTTTATACTATATGCGTCAATTACCTGACCCTGCCTGCTCAAGGTGTGGAGAACGTAGGGGGTCCCTATTTTACATGGTATGGGAGTGCCCTGCTATGCAGAGATACTGGGGTGGGGTATGTCGTTTTATAAATGAGACTATGGGGCTTCCTGGGATTTGTTCACCCATGGTATGTTTATTGGGACTGGTGGTGGAGGTGGAACCAAAAAATATGGTAGAAAACTGCTCCGTTTCCTGATGTTCTATGCTAGGAAAGCTATTTTACTAAATTGGAAGCCGCCGAAGCCTCCAACCAGAGAAAAATGGGTTCAACTTATTAATGGAAATCTTCAAATGTATAAACTGACATATGCAGCTAGAGGAGTACCTGACAGATTTGATAAAATATGGGGACCTTGGGTGCAGGCACAAGGCACTGTTTAATGGCGAATGGGGGGTGGCTTCAGACTGCCCAGATGGATGAATGGTTGTGTGAGTGGGCGTCATAGCTTTGGACTCCAGCATTGGTTCTATATGAGACAGTCATCTGATGGAGGACTACATGATTTTGTGTATGACAACGGCTTAAGGAACTGACAATTTGACTTTGCTTATTATTATGCTGCTGATCCAGTGTATGGATGCATTTGTGTCTAATTCTGTACGTGTTGTTTTTACCCTTCGGGGGTTTTGTATGTTCTTAAACTTATGCAAACCTTAAATAAACACTATAAAAAAAAAAAAAAAAGAGCTGTTTCAGAAAAAATGTCCCTTCTGTGCAATGAAATAATAATATTAAGAAATCTATTGTTGAACCCCCACATCAACAAATTAGGATGTCAGATAGCTCTTAGCTTATTGTCCCCTTCTGAAATTGCCTATCTATGGAAAACTCGTAATAGAATGGGTTCAGACAGAGGCTTCCCCCCTGCACTTAAAGGGATCTCACATACCTGGTCCCTGATGTCGACCCCATTTAATTTGCCTCCGGTCCCTCTCCCTTTATGCCTTTGCGTCTTCTGCCATATTATTTGGACCCCAATTACAATGATGCATTGGGCATCTGGTCCTCCTTTGGTGCGGCCTTGACAGGTGAGGTTCTCAAAGGTCAAAAGATTCCCTCGGTGCTGGACCTCCAGACGTCGCGCAATGTCGCTAATGGACTTATCTTTATTACTCTCATTTCCATGAGATTTGTCGGAAATACCTATTGATTTCCAATGCAAATTTTGTCCCCTCCTGGTATGATATCATGCTAGAGTCTCCTAGGCCAATTAGGAAAATTATTTCCATGCTGTATAATAAATGGTTATTGCCAGAGGGCCCTGCAAGACCACCACATATCCAACAGTGGAAGAGAGATCTATCCATTTCTTTGTCTGACACAGAGTCTTCCCAGATCAAGAATTCTCATGGATTCTCCAGATGTATACGAATCCAGGAGAATTCCTTTAAGATAATAAGTAGGTGGTACCGAACTCCAGATATACTTCATAAAATGGACCCAGCTCACTCTCCTCTCTGCTGGCAATGTCACAAGGATAAGGAGACTATTATACATATCTGGTGGTCATGCGGGCTAATCTCCCCATATAGGTCCCAAATAGTGGACATCATTAGTCAGATTTGCCCATCTTCAACCCCTTTGTCCCCTTCGTTAGTACTTTAAAACTTACCTCTGAGAGCGTTCCCTTTACAAAGGCACTCCTTGCTCAATTGTTAGCTGCCGCTAAACTGTTAATACCCCTCCACTGGCTTTCCAACATAGCTCCCACTGTAGAGGAGTGGATACAGAAGATCCTCGAGATAAGCCGGTTTGAGGAACTCTCTAGTTGGGAAACGGTCACTCATGAGAGACATCTAATCAATTGGGGCCCATGGCGTGACTGGTATGCCTCCCACTGTTCTAACCACTAGGTTTTATCCAGTAGACTTTATAGTAAGGTTTCTTACTCTGAACCCACCTGGGGTATACTCTCTAGCTTACTGGAGTTATTACTAAGACTCTCTTTTTTCTACTGTTTTACTATAATCAAGGATACTGATTATATTGCTATGTATGGTATGCTGATGTCATATTACATAATATCATTCCCCTCATGTCATTGGGCCTCATGGCTTTGTTTACTTGTCGGTTTACTTGTTTATCAGATAAATTAAATAAAGATTTGTAAAAAGAAAAGAAAATAAATCTATTGCCACAGAACCTGAACTGAACAACAATACTGTGTTAAAGGTCACTATTTTAGACCTCCAAATATTCTCAGTGCACAAACTAAAACAACATATCATGCGGCTTGTGCAACATTGCTTTAATTAAGGGGTTTTCCAGGCTTTTAATATTGATGACCTATCCTCAGGATCAGCTGTGTGAGGAGCGTGTGTGCCGTCTCCTGTCTCTATTCCTGCCTATCATAGACATAGCAGTAGCAAGCAGGAAGAGACACAGGAGATGGTATGAACACATGGCGCGTGCCTTCTCCTCATACAGCTGATCTGTGGGGGTCCCGGGTGTTGGACCACCACCGATCTGATACTATACTAAAAGCCTAGAAAACCCCTTTGGCCTCATGCACACGACCGGAACAGAACAGACCGCCAGTAATTAAAATGCCTGTTCTTGTCTGCAAAACGGACAAGAAGAGGACATGTTCTATTTTTTTGCGGGGCCACAGAATGCATCTTTTGCAGCCCCATTGAAGTGAATGGGTTCGCATCTGAGCGGCAAAAAATGCAGCTCGGATGCGGGTCCAAACAACGTTTGTGTGCATGAGGCATTTAAGGAAGGTATTGCTCTTCAATCATATTATTGGAGCAAAGTAGAATATATACAGGATCATTTTCGCATAGCTAAATTATTCCATTACAGCACATAGGCAGCTCTGTTAAAGTGACTCACCTACAATAATTTCGTATGCGTTTGATTTAGTATGCTAGAAATTATGTTCCCTCTTCCTAAGGTTCCACCTGACAAGCAGCATGTTTCAATTAATGTTTCTGATAGATACAGCCTACTGCTGAGAGCTTGTTGAAGATAAGAGAGGCCAAGGGGTACAAGCAGTATGTGACAGGGCGCATCGATACTGAATAATGCAATTTAAACACTGAAGCATCGCCATCCATTTGTACAGTAAACATCATGTGCGTAAGACATTTAGACAATGAGTTTCAAAGGAATGAGTCACGACTCAGTAAATGTCACCTTCTTCTGAAATAAAGACACAGAATATCTAATTCATGGCACACACTGACTGTAATCCTTGACAGTGATCGTTTTATACCATTGTCATTATGACTTTTTTAAAGAAAGTGCACATTGAACTGTGAAATCTCAGGGTCCTTTAACACATGAAGATAAATATAGAACAAAAATTGCATGTATTTTCGTAATTTCGATTGCTTGCCTGTGCTCCTTTCTTCCTGGTTCCTATGTAACAACTCGAAGATGCCTGTTTATATAAGGGATATAACACAAACAATCTTTTTAGTTTTATCATAAAATTATTGATCAATCACAAATGAGCACATTCTCGCTGATCAGGCAATTGATCACTGGACATGTTTATACTGGCAAATGGACACCTTAAAGGAGTATTCCAGTTCCATGATATTAATCTATCCTCCAGGTAGCTCATCAATATCAGACATGTGAAGTCCTACTCCTGGCACCCTTGCCGATCAGTTGTTTGAAGGGGCTGTGGCACTCATGTGAACACTGCGTCATCTTCAATGTTTATCTGCATGCCATCTACATTGAAGGAGAGATGTAGAGTGATCACATCGTTTTATCAGATTCATTTGAATGGAAGAGAAGCTCTCATTCAAAGCAACGGGAGACCTCTTAAAACATCTGCCATGTTGCAGCAGAATGTGCAACTTCTTCACGTTACGTCTAAAAAAGAGGGCCAGTAGGCCCGTCTCATTCATCATTTTTGTGACGGAACGCCTGGCACCCCGACTGAGTACCTCCGTCGACCGATGCTCCTAGTGCTTGCCAAGGACCATCAGCTCTGCACTCAACGCCAGAACCACCACAGACCCCACGAACCGCCTTCCGCTTGATTGGGGTCTTCGTCGCTCTTCACCCACTCTGGACCCAAGGCTGGGCTCCAGCTTCCAGTGGGTGAACCTCTCCTTAGTCCAGAGAGCGAAACAGTAAAAAGAACAGCTCTCACAAGAGCTAGGGAATATACTCTGGAGAGTATAATGATTATAGCAATCCCCAGAGTGTAGTTCTCCAATCTCCCAAACATGAGCCCAGACTTCATGAAGGGTAGAAGAGGACACTTTAATGACAGCCAGCACTCACAATTTATACAATTCCACAGGCCAGAGGCACACCCCCTCTGCCTGGGATACAGTTAACTCAGACAATGGACTAACGTAATATACATACACAGTTCTGGTGGTCTAACATTATAACAATCAAACAGACCCGAACCCCCCAGTGTCTTAATTAAAAAATAGGAAGAGAGGAGACACATGTGATGGGATTATCTCCTGAGTGTATCAGAGGGTGATCTACTCCTCTACCCCAAAGTCAGCTACTTAATCCCATCACTAGCACAACAGAACAAAGGGACAAATAAACCAACACCTTCCTTGGGAGCCTCAGTGCCGAGTTAACCCTTTTTGTATTGCTGGGTTCACCCCTGCACCTTTAATGGGAAATAGGAAAGATGTGGCCTGTAACTCCACTCATAAATCCGGGTTCATAGTTCCTTGTAACCCCAAGAGGTCTGAGGGGGTCTCCATGGTTCTGGGTTCATAATCCGTAGGAAGGAGGCTAGCCCTCAGGCTTCTCCAGCAGCCCCAGTGACGGTTCAGTCCGTCACAATTTTATTCCCCTGAAGCGTACCTTCGTCTGGGGGTGAAGACGGAGGTACGCCGAAACGCGCGTCGGGGAACGCCATCCTGGTTGTTCGTCCACACCACTTGATTTAGGTGAGTCCTTCCCCTGCCTTGGCTGTTTAGGTTTTTATACCTATGTATCATTGGATATATACACCCAGCCTTGGGCGGATGTACCATTACTAACCTTAGTGTGGTCGTTTCTTTCAGACTTCTCCTATCATTTCTATTTGTTACTCAGCATTATCTTTACTTTATTATTTAGTTTTGTGTGTGATCCCAGGCTGGCATTTCTTGTTACTCCCCTTCCCCTCTTTTGATGGCATATATATGCTTTTAATATGATATAAATAAAGATTTACATATTTTCATAATAGGTACAGTGTGAGCTCCAATTTTTTCCTTTTTTCCTATTGTACATTTCAATACTGTACGGAGCTCTCGCTCTGTACAGTATTGAAACAACGTTTTATGAGAATCGACTTCGGATGTTTAATCCAAAGTCGATTCGCTCATCCCTAGTACCTACTATTAGGCGTAGTGGCCAGTGTGAAAACTGCAGGATTTTGTGGTTTTTATGGGCGGCTTTTTGTTAAAATATAGATATTGACATCGAAAATTGCCAGCCATAGATTCTGCCGGAAGAGACTTGACAAAGATAGAGAGGAAAGTATAATAATTTCCATCCTTGCTTAAATGCATACAGGACATAGGGGGTGGGGGGATCCCCGTTAGGTTCAGAGGGAGTGTGTGATATCACGCCATGGCTTCCACACTCTGAGAAATCTGTCATGTGTTCTACTGATCCAACTGGACATTTCCTCAAATTGGCAAATCTGATCAACTTTCCTAGCCCATTCCTGCACAGAAGGGGGACTCACATCCAGCCAGTGCAAGGGGATTAATGATCTTGCGACTGCTAATAACACATCCTGTACTCAGTCCTAAAAGAGACATATCACAGAGCAATGCCACCAAATATGTACCCACATCATCTCCGCATCTCCAACAGTGGGCCAAGTCAGATAACCCTCTCCTATACAGCAATTCGGGAGTTCTTTACCATCTAGAGAGTAGTTTGTAGTGACTTTCCTGGATGCAAATGCAAGGTGAAAAGCCGTGTGATAATGCCAACACTCCCTTCGTCTCCTTGTCTGACAGCACCAAGCCCAGTTCTTTCTCCCACTCTACCAGGAAAGGAGGTTTAATATCTCTCCCCTGAGTGAAGGTCCTATTTTAAGGAGGTGGGGTTCTGTGGGGGGGGTTCAGTGTTAAGGGGTGGGGGTTGTGGAGGTCACTATTAAGGGGACGGGGTACTGTAGATGTTACTGTTATAGGAGATACTGTTGATATCTTTTGACAACACACACAAACATTAAATGAAATAGATGAAATATACCCATGCCAAGCCGGGTCCTTTTGCTAGTATATATGTACCATATTTTTCGCTTTATGGGCCCTTGCAGACGAGTGGATGCACTCCATGTTATCTGCAGCGAGAATGAGAGCCAAGCTGCGCGGTGGACATCAGATACATGAAGCAGTAACATGATAGATACTGCTCCGTGCCTCCCTGTGACCCTTTTACTACAAAATCACGGTGACAACTTTATCTCACGGTGATTTTGTAGTAAAAAGGTCACAGAGAGGCATGGAGCAGTATCTATCATGTTACTGCTTCTGCCTCTGATGTCCACCGCACAGCTTGGCTCTCATTCTCGCTGCGGATAACACGGAGGTCATCCGCTCGTCTGCAAGGGCCCTATAAGACACACTTTTTCCCCCCAAAAGGGGGGAAAATGACAGTGCGTCTTATAAAGCAATGGTGCAATTTTTACATTGCTGACACTGATACATCGCGGGCCGTTATACTGCACAGCGCAGGAGGTTACAGTGGTGTCATCACGACCGCCTGCGCAGGGAGGAAGAAAGTCAGGTCACAGCCGGAAGAAGTCTGTGGCTTACATATCACAGGTGGTGGCATAGAGTGGGACACAGGTAAGTATTTTGTGTTATTTTTAAAAATATGTTTATCTTGGCACTACTGGGGGTAATACCGGGGGAGAGCATATTATACTTAGTGGAGGACTTCTGGGGGAGGGAAATTATTTATAAAACCCTACAGGAAGCAGTATACTAAGTGGTGGACTACAAGGGGGGCTCATTTTATATAAAACCCCTACTGGGAACATTATACTAAGTGGGGGAGTATAGGGGTGCATTTTACTACAGGAGGTGCATTATACCACAGGGGAACTACAGAGGTGCATTATACTACAGAAGGACTACAGGAGTACATTATACTACAGGTATAAGTGCCTTGTATTAACTTTCTCTACATGATAAATGCAATTTGCAGACATGAAACAACCCATTTAAGGAGACACATTGACCTATTAACTGCCTTTGCAGCTGTGTAACCTGTTAGATCTGTTGAAAGTGCACTTGAAATTGGCCAGAACTGTAAATGATGTACCTAAACTGAATCTTCAGTAGGAATTGACCTACTGCAAAACTACCTCATCATTGTCTCCTCCAACGCTGCAGTAGAAATCCCAAGAGCCCAAGAGTGGGCGCCAAAAGGAGGAAAAGATGCGCCCTTCCCATCACTGCACAGCCTAGAGTGAGTAACTACAATCTCTATTATTGCTACTAACACTACACCTATCCTCTCTCTTGGGCTAGCTGCAAATATATGAAAACTTTCTATAATTGGTGGTTTGAAAAGCCATACAGTGAAGATCTGATGGACATTTTGTGATGACATGATATGAAGAGATTCACTTGTTCCCTAGCAATGGCTGTCGTGAAAGTGACAGTGACATTAGCCCTGCAGCTAATAAAGATAATTTTTATGGCACCTGAAGACCAATGGAGATGAGTGAATATGCAAAATATACTGCTTGCATCTGCAAACTACCCCCCCCCTTTTTGGAGGTGCAGGTTTAACTCTCTTTTGCATTATATATATATATAGTACAATGTATTTAAACTGCACAGTCTGATGCAGTAATAAGTTCAATGGCATAGATATAACAATGCAATGTTCCTGCCATCAGAGCGTGTACTATATATATATATATATATATATATATATATATACATATATATATATTTATAACAATCCATAACAATGCAATTTTGGTTATTAAATATAGTTTAACTACATGGTCTTATGCAGTAATGCATTCAGTAACACGGAATGCAATATTTGTGTGTAAAACTATGTGTTCAACATAATTTTTCTAATGAAATATCTTTAAACTACAGGGTCTGATGCAGTAATATGATCTCTAACATGGCTAAAACAATGGAATGTTTGCAGTAAAATATCTTTGAACTATGTGTTCAATATCACAGGTATAACAATGCATTATTTGCAGTGAAATATCTTTCAACAACATGGTCTGATGTAGTAATGGGTTCACTATCACAGATATACTGTGACAATGCAATGTTTGTGGTAAAATTTCTTGATGAATGAACCATGTGCTCAATAACACGGGCATGGCTGCCATCAGGAATTTCAGGGCTCTATGTAGGCAAATTTTGTGAGGCCCCCTATGGCCCTGCCCAGGCTCCACCCTTAGACCCACCCCAAAATCCATACTCGCCACCACATCACATACGTGACCATTAGCATTTGAGTTGGCCTAAAGCCTGCCACCATGACAGGGTACACTCTACTCTAGTAGATTTAAAATGCTTTCAAATTTTTAATTCTCTTTCTAAATGTATTTTTACTTAAAATTCTTAAAGGGAATTTGTCACCTGGCTATCCACAATTTTTTCTTTCCTTTAGCCTAGGGCAGTGATGGGCAACGTGCGGCTCTCCAGCTGTTGCTAAACTACAACTCCCACCATGCCCTGCAGTAGGCTGATAGCTATAGACAGGCTTTGCATGCTGGGAGTTGTAGTTCTGCAACAGCTGGAGAGCCGCACGTTGCCCATCACTGGCCTAGGGCAATAAAGTACCTTATATCCATATGTGTTCTTCTTTTTGCAGTGTCTCTTGTGTTTTCTGTTAAAAACCGCTTTATCCATTATGTAAATTAGGTTGTAAGGAGCCCAGAGGGGCATTTTCTCTCTTCCAAGGAGCCCAGGAACGCCCCCCTGATGTGCTAAGACCGCCTAAATTTGAATCTGAAGAATGCCTCCAGCAGCTGAAATCGCGTCCCAGAGGCGAGGCTAACAGCTCCACCCCCCGGCTACCTCCGCTCTCTGCCCGGAATACATTGCTGATCTTATTCTCGGCGGCCGCTGGAAATCTCGCGCAGGCGCAGTGCCGACGATTGCCTGCGCGATCCGATGGCAACTGAGGGCAACAGCCTCAATAGTGTCACTGGGCATGCGCCAAGCCCAGTGACGTTTTCGGAGCAATGTTGCCGTCGGATCGCACAGGCGCAGGCAATCGTCGGCCAGGTGACAGATTCCCTTTAAAAGTAGAATGTCTCCTCCATTTTTTTTTTTTTACTAATTAAAACCACATAGTAACATAGTTTATACACCTGAAAAAAGACATCTGTCCCTCCAGTTCAGCCTGTTATCCTGTTATAGTGATAATTTTTTTTAAATCTCTTGTTTATTTCTGATTGCAGATAATTTTATATTATTTATTGCACTCAAAGATATGATATTGATTTCCTTAGGAGAGTTTTCTAGATATGTTCTGTGAACTATACAAAGGTCATTGTGCATGCAGCGGGAGAGGTGACAAGTGGGGGAATGATGTGACATGTATAGAGTTGAGATAACTTTTATGGAGGTCACTGTGGAGGTCACTGTTAAGAGGGTGGGGTGCTGTGGGAGGGTCATTGTAAGGGGGCGGACTGCTGTGCAGGTCACTGTTAAGGGGGCAGGGTAATTTGTGGAGTAGGTCACTGTTAAGGGGGTGGGCTGCTGTGGATGACACTGTTCAGGGGTTCACGGGCAAAATCAACAGAAGCAGCTCTCACCTGTCGTGACTTAGCGAAGAAGCACGGATGTAGTCAGGACTGGACTGTGAAACTTCAAGTGAAAAAACAGGAAAATCCAGCTTCTTAAAAGTTGCAATTTTATTCCATCAGGTTAAAATCTTCAGTACAGGAAATGGATTTAACGAACAACGCGTTTCAGACCTTAAAAAACATTACGGTCCTTACTCATTTATACTATACTAACCCATTTCCTGTACTGAAGATTTTAACCTGATGGAATAAAATTGCAACTTTTAAGAAGCTGGATTTTCCTGTTTTTTTCACTGTTCAGGGGTTGGACTGCTGTGGATGTCAATGTCAAGGGGGAAGGGTGCTGTGGAGGTCACTGTTAAGGGGGTGGGCCACTGTAGAGGACACGCTGCTGTGAAGGTCATTGTTAAGGGTGGAGGGTAATTTGTGGGGTAGGTCACTGTTAAGGGGGTGGGCTGCTGTGGATGTCACTGTTCAGGGGTTGGACTTCTGTGAAGGTCAATGTCAAGGGGGAGGGGTGCTGTGGAGGTCACTGTTAAGAGAGTGGGTCACTGTAGAGGTCACTGTTAAGGGGACGGGCTGCTGTGGATGTCACTGTTCAGGGGTTGGACTGCTGTGAAGGTCAATGTCAAGGGGGAGGGGTGCTGTGGAGGTCACTGTTAAGAGAGTGGGTCACTGTAGAGGTCACTGTTAAGGGGACGGGCTGCTGTGGAGGTCATTGTTAAGGGGGCAGGGCGATGTGAGGGGGGTCACTGTTAAGGGGTTGGGCTGCTGTGGAGATCATTTTTAAGGGGGTGGGGCACTGTGGCGGTCACTGTTATGGGGGACACTGTGGATCTTTTTTAATCACACACACAAACATTAAGGGTACATTCACACGACTGTGCCCTGTTTTGCGGTCCGAAAATTGCAGATCCGCAAAACATGGATACCGGCCATGGGCGTTCAGTATTTTGCAGAACAGACAGGGCCAGCGCTATATAGAAAATTACTATTTTTGTCTATTGTGGACAAGAATAAGACATTCTCTATATTTTTTGCTGGTCCGCACATTTTGGGGCCCCATTGAAATAAATCAGTCTATACCCGTTCGTTTTGGCACTTTATGCCTTTATATTGTTTTTGTGAATTTGCTTTTCTTGTAATAGGCACTTTGCACTTTATGTCATTACTATATGTGAGTCTTTATGCTCCTCTGTTTTGAGTAGTACCTACTGTGGTTCATTGGATACATCACTGCTCCCTTTATGGATATTACTTTTTCCTGTCTTTTTAATGTCCCATCTTCCTTGTTTTTTATTATGATAATGTATTTGGAATAAAGATGAATTTTTTGAATTATTATTGTATTTTTTGCCTTGTTTTTGGTAATACTATACCCGTTCCTGTAAAATTACGGAACGGATGCGGACGCATTCATATGGTCATGTGAATGCACCCTAAACGAAATAGTCAAAATAAACCAGGTCATTCTGCTAATAGATATATATATATATATATATATATACCCCCAAAATAGTAAGAGTGAGAGTTTATTAGAATATATTAGAATATATATTAGAATAATTAAAAAATAATTCGTAGATGTGCCACGTATTGAGAACTCATTCTTTGGCTTATTAGATGTAAGCATGTGATGAGTACTGTTTAGGTTTTGGCAGAAATGTGAGGTTTCCTCTCACAAGTACGGTATGTTATAAGACTAGTGAAGGATTCAAGCTGTTTTAGTAATATTCAGCATATAATTTTTTTAACTGGACTTGTAATGTAGTCCTCTTTATAAATTAGAATCCCTGTGAGCAGGTTTTGAGATCTATGTTGACAGCACATAGCTAGCCATATGTGCTGTCAACATAACAGTACCATGCTCTATGCAAAGAATACTATACCGTATAATAGTGTTATATAGAGCCCTGATATCTGGACATTATATGGGGCAGTGACCAAACCTAAAGGGGAGACTGCAGAAGAGATGCATGCGCAGTGCGCCCTCCTTCACTTGCAGGGCTGCATTCTCGATATAGGTGCGGGTCCCAGAGGTGGTACACGCACCTATAAGACAAAAGGTGCATATCTTAGCGATATGCCCCCATTGTCCATGATGAGACAGCCCCTTTAATTCTGCAAAAAGAAAAATCTCAACAGATCTGATCCTCATAGTTTGTACTTGTGTTATCATCACAAATGCTTGTATATAATGTTAAACAGCTGAAAACAATAGAAACCAGATGGGTTTAGTGAACTGACATCATTATCTCCAAATCACCCACAGGCAATGTCAGATTGTCACAGCGAATCCTTAAGTAGCTGATCATCAGAAAAACTGAATAGTAAGTACAGACTGAGACTTGCTGTGCTTTAGAAATATATCTTGAATGAAGTGCAGGCTTTTTCATATGTACCTATTATCTGACATTTTAGGTTTTCAAGAGATGGTTCTACACATATACTGCACAAATGGATGGAGATATATTCGCAGTGGAGTGATGCTGTATGGCAGCCTTTGTTGCTGTATGGCTGTTCCTGTGGGTTGATATGACCCAGAGCCAAGGGGGCCAAACCTCGAAAGCAGTGGTGCTGTTGGGCTGCTGGATCACTCAACCTGTAAGTACTGTGTTGCAGTGGCAGCAGTCGCTATACCGAGCTGCACCCAGTAGGAACTCACTCAAAAGATGTTGCTATAATTTTAGAAAGGGGGTTTGAACAAAATGTATGCTAAGAATCTTGTGTCCATTTCTAAAAATTGTACTTAGCGGCAATACATTATTGTGTAAAATGTGGATATGTGTTCCATGTCTTTTCTTCTGTGTTCTTCAAGTATTCTTCCCCTGGGGACATAGACAACCACTGGATAATAATAACAAAAAAACTGAAAACTACACCCAGAACTCAGGTTCCATCACAAGTATCTGGTTGTTTTCTCGCTGTCCTTTAGGTTGGGACCAAAAGTTCTAGAGGTCCATCTGCACAGAAAAATGGACCCTGCAACGATTGCTGGAAAAACTGCATTTTGTGATGCTTTTGACAGAAATTAGAATCATATGTTTTTCATCATTTGCATTGCAGGATCTAAGAAGTGTTCACATCACATTTTTGTACCATGTTCAACGTATACTTTGGATGCAAAAGCAGAGTACACTGCATCATGTACACAATCTTGTTACATTATTATGGCCACCAGCTAATATTCATAGTAACCGCCGTGTGCAGTACGGACAGCCTCTAGACAGGATGAGAGTGACTCAGTAAGGTCCCGGTAGTTTCTCACAGGTATCTGGAGCCATGCTGACTGCAGTGCATCACACAGCTGCTGTAGGGTACGTGGGGGAAGGATCCATAGTGCGAACACAATGATTGAGGTGGTCCCACAGATCACAGCTCAATTAGGTTCAAGTTTGGGGAATTAGGGAGCCATGATAGTACTTGGAAGTCTTGGTCATACTGTTCCAACCAATTGCAGACATTTCCATCCATGTGACATGTTGCACTGTCTTACTGGAAGATCCCTTCTGCTCTAGGGATGACAATCAGCGTGTATGGTTGTATGTGATCTGCAAGGATGGATTCATACAAAATCGGTTGAGAGTACCTTCCACATGGATGAGTGGGCCCAAAGAATGTCATGGAAACATTCTCCAGCTTGTGTTCATCGAGCAATGGTTGCTAGGTATTTGTTCTCTAATGCTTCTCACTTGACCTTGACCAATCAGCCAAGGTCCATTTCCAACACTACTGCAAAAATTTAAGATTTTTATGCCAATGCAACTTTCTTAGCAGAAGTGCAGTGACCACACGTCTGCTTCAGGACTTCATACTCAGTAGGGTTCACTGAACTGCTCCCTGGATCATTTTGGTGGTGAGCTGCTCAACGGTAGCATGCCAAACTGCCCTTTTGCACCTTCCTACCTCATGATACACTTTTACCACAGCAGCACACGAATGGTCCACAAACTGCGCAGTTTCAGAAATATTGCCACCCTCGCCCGAAAGCGAAAAATCATCCTCTTTTGCAAGTCTAATAAATCACCCTTTTTAACCATGACAGCAACAAAGGATATATGTGCAGAGAGCATATTGCACACCTTATATACCCACCAAGCCAGCTCACCACACATGACTAAATTCATGAGTTATACACTGCCGACATTGAAAGTAGAAAGTGGTCGTAATAATGTGACTCAACTGTGTAGATTGTAACAGGTTGCTGTATGGTTTCAATTCAAATACTAACTCTCAGCATCAAGTAGCCTACTTAAATGACTTTCTGCATTGCTTCCCACTCTGTCTATACATCTAAGGGTCCATTCACACGTCCACAAGTGTTTTGCGGTCCGCAAATTGTGGATCCGCAAAACATGAACACCGGCCATGTGCCTTCTGCATTTTGCACATGGCCAGCACTTAGAATGCCTTTTCTTGTCCGTGTCTGCAGACAAGAATAGGACATATTCTATTTTTTTGCGGAATGGAAGTGCGGATGCGGACAGCACACTGTGTACTGAACTCATCTTTTGCGGCCCCATTGAAAATAAATGGGTCCACTTCCGTTCCGCAAAAAATGCGGAATGGATCTGGACCCATTTTGCGGACATGTGAATGGACCCTAATAGACACAATATTAGTGGTCTGTGCTGCATTGTCATAGAAGTATCAAGTTGGTGCTGTAATCTGTGAATATAGGAACTGAATGATGGAGGGTCAGATGTAAGAACAATAATGCAGGTGTTGATCTGGTGCCCCATGCCCTAAGTGACCTCGGAAGACCACCTACACTTCTAAATCTGTTTCTTATTACATACTGGTCTCTTTTGGAGACCAAGATCTGAAAAACATTGCCATTATCTTTAGCTCTGTTATATATATCTTGGCAATGACACATGATTTATGTTATGTATCTGTCCTTGTATCCATGGCGTGAAATGGATTCCTCATAGAAAGCCCCCTGTATTTTCTATTGAATTACAGCTTGACAAACAAAATGTGAGAGCTATTTACTTTATTTGTTTTGAAACTCTTTTTATTATTTATCACCAATAAACGATGCGGTGACTAGTTAGCACGGTGAAAAACGGACTGTCCGCAGGATAGACAAGTGCAGAGAAGATATTGCAATGTACATAATTGCACACATTTAAATTATGTATACATCTTGTCTACATGACAGGGTGTTACAGACTGAAACAGATTGACATATGGCATAGTCCAACAAATGCTGATTTCAGACCCGCGGATGAATAAGAACAGGTCAAAACATATAAGAAAATATAAAAAAGTAAACAAAAAAGTAAACAAAAAAGGGGAAGGGGGGGGAGTCAGAGGGAAAGAAGGGGGGGAGTGGTTACCTAGTACTTAGTTTTAGATAATCAGATTGCCCATTACCGATTCTTTAAGGACGATGGACACCATGTAGATATATCCTATCCTTACAGTCTCATCAGAATATTTCCAGAACTGCTCATCAATATACACATAAGAGGATCATATTCCCAAAGTAAAATACTATCTCAGGTTATATCGTTATAAAGCGTCTGTAAGCTCTCCACGGGTTCCATATGGCTTCAAATTGTAATGGAGACCTGAAGTCCCAATGCACTATCTGCTCAAGTCAACACAGTTGGTCACATATATTTAACCAGTGCTGTATTGCGGGAGTTGCTTGTTGTTTCCAGTGTGTAGCTATAGTGAGTCTAGCTGCTGCTATTAAAATGGAGCATAATTTACGCATATTTTTGGAACCTTGAAAACCATTGAGAGCTATTTACTTTAAAGATGATGTCATATGAGGCTGTTTAGTGTTACTAATGTGTGATGTGTGTTCAGTCACATATGTGTATCTGTACTTCCTCTCAACATATTACAGCAGTGGACATCAGCCAATGCACAAAGTATTACTTGGCAAAAGGAGAATGACACCTATAGTGCATCATCCTGATTTCTTTATTCAATTTATGCATTTAAAGGGGTTGTCCCACAAAAAATATACTACAGTTTTCAAAACCAGCACCCGGATCTGAATACTTTTGTAATTGCATGTAATTAAAAATTTAGCATAACCACTAAGTTATTTGTTTATTCTTGTTTCTTTGACCTACTCACCAGTGGCGTGCCTAGAGTGTTTGGCACCCGGGGCGGGTCCTTTCTGTGGAACCCCCCCGCCCTACACAAAAAAAAAGGAGTATTGCCCTCATTGTACAACCTTCACAGTAGTTTTGTCCAGATAAGTGGCCCCTCATAGTCATTATGCCCACACAGTGCCACCTCACAGTGTTTATGCCCTCACTGGACAACTTTCACAGTAGTTATGTCCACATTGTGCCCCCTTAAACTACTTATCCCTTCATTGTGCACCCTTCACAGTAGTTGTGCCCTCATTGTGCCCTGCTCATAGTAGTTATGCCCTCTCTGTGCCCCTTTCACAGTAGTAATGCCCTCTCTGTGCCCCCTTCATAGTAGTGATGCCCTCTGTTCTCCACTTCACAGTAATTATCTCCATTGTGCCCCCTCCGTAGTAATAATGCCCATTGTGCCCCCTTAATAGCAATAATGCCCTCTGTGCCCCCTTCACAGTAGGAATGCCCTCTCTGCCCCTTCACAGTAATAATGCCCATTGTGCCCCCTTTATAGTAATAATGCCTTTTGTGCCCCTTTCACAGTAGTAATGCCCTGACACACACACACCACAGTTGGTGCTTTTTTTTTTTTAACTGAAGCAGCAGCAGGCTTAGCTCGGCTACAGTGTATATTTGCACACACTGTCTGTGACACACAACACTGGTGGTCACTTCAATTGACTACGAGGCACACAGCCTTTTTCAATAATAAATTACTAATAGAAGTTTATTATAAACCACCTAATATATCAGAGCCCACAGAAAATCTACTACTAAACTGGATAGATGAGGCGGCAAATCATAATGTCGTTATTATGGGGGACTTCAACTACCCAGATATAGACTGGGAAACTGAAGGCTGTACATCCCAAAAAGGAAACAGGTTCTTGGCAATAGCCAAAGACAATTACCTTTCCCAACTGGTTCAGGACCCCACTAGAGGGACGGCCATACTGGACTTAGTATTAACCAATAGACCTGATAGAACAACAGATGTGCAGGTTGGGGGACACCTGGGAAATAGTCACCATAAAGTAATAACCTTCCAATTATCCTTCAAAAGAGTGTTTCTACAGGGAGGAACAAAAATACCAAACTTAAAAAAAGCAAAATTTAGCCAACTAAGACAGGCCATAGGCCTAACTAACTGGGACAAAGTTCTCAAAAATATGGGATATTTTTAAAAGCATCCTAAAATCAAATTGTGAGAGGTACATACCTTATGGGAATAAAAGGTTAAGGAACAAGAAAAAAACAATGTGGATAAATAGAACTGTAAAGAAAGCAATAAATAACAAAAAGAAAGCATTTAAATCACTAAAACAGGAGGGTAGTGAGGAAGCACTGTAAAACTATAAGGAAAAAAATAGAATATGTAAAAAACAAATAAAAGTGGCTAAACTAGAGACCGAGTGTTTAATTGTCAAAGAGTGCAAAACTAACCCTAAAATGTTCTTCGATTATATAAATGGTAAAAAGTATAAATCTGAAGGTGTTGGCACTTTACAGCGTGATGAGGGGGGAATTGCAGAGAGCGATGAGGAGAAAGCAAAGTTATTAAATATTTTTTTATCCATTGTATTCACTGAAGAAAATAAACTGCCAGATGAAATCCAGAATGTAAAAGTAAATTCCCTAATCAAAGTGCCCTGTCTGACCCAGGAAGAAGTACAAAGACGTCTTAAAAAGATTAAAATAGACAAATCGCCAGGACCAGATGGCATACACCCCTGTATCCTAAGAGAATTAAGTAATGTCACACCAGACACTTATTTCTGATATTTAACCCCTTAAGGACTCGGGGTTTTTTCATTTTTACATTTTCGTTTTGCGCTCCCTGCCTTTTTTTTTTTGCGGGACAAGTTGTACTTTTTTTTTGCGGGACAAGTTGTACTTTCCAACGCCACCATTTAATATTGCATACAATGTAGTGGGAAGCGGGAAAAAAATTCCAAATGGGGTGAAATTGCAAAAAAAAACAATTCCACCACAATTTTGCGGGTTTTTAAATTACGACATTTGATGTGCGATAAAACTACAGGTCAGTACGAATCCGGCGATACCCAATATGTATAGTTTTTCTTGCGTTTTGATAGTGAAAAAAAAATTCAAAAGTGGGAAATTTTTTATTTTATTTTTTTGTCGCCATATTTTGATCCCTATAACTTTTTTGTAATTAAGTGTCTGGCATTGTATGGGGGCTTATTTTTTGCGGGGCGATCTGAACTTTTAGTTGATACCATTATGTGGTGTGTAGGACTTTTTGATCACTTTTTATTTAAATTTTTTTGAGGAAATTAAGCGTCCAAAAATGGCGAATCGGCCATTTGGGCCCTTTTTTCCGTTTTTCTGTTTACCGTATGGGGAATATATTTTTATACTACGGGCGTTTTCGCACATTGCGACACACATGATGTGTATTTTTTTTAATTTTTTAATTATTTTATTTTAATTTTGGGGAAAGGGGGGTGATTTGAATTTTTAGTTTTTTTTATTTTTTTTTTTATATTTTTATTTTTTTAATTTTTATTTTACACTTTTATATAGGTCCCATAGGGACCTATATAAAAAAGTCATCTGATTGCTTCTAACATAAGCTCCAATATACTTGTATTGGAGTTTATGAGGATTTTACTACTTTCCTATGAAGCCCTATTGCTAACGAGGGCTGCATAGGAAATAGTAAGTAGTAACCTCGAATCATTCATTGAGTTCGAGGTTATTACATCCAGCCGTGCGATTCCCCAGATCACCACTAGGGGGAGCCAGAGAGCTGCCGAAAGTTTTACTTTCGGTTTTAGCACACACAGATGCCGTGGTCAGGATTGACCACGACATCTGCAGGGTTAAATGATTGCGATCGGCATCGCTGCCGACCGCGATCATTAGCCGCGAGGGTCAGCTACAGGAAACAGCCGGACCCCCGCAGCGATCGCTCCCACAGCGGGCAGGAGCGGGCGCCATACTTAGGGATCGGACCCATGACGTACCCATACGTCATGGGTCCTTAAGGGGTTAAGGACTCTATACCGACAGGGAGTGTTCCACAGGATTGGCGCATAGAAGATGTGGTGCCAATATTCAAAAACGGTCCAAAAAGAGAGCCCAGAAACTATAGGCAGGTAAGTTTAACAACCGTCATGGGTAAACTGTTTGAAGGTTTTATAGGAGATGCTAACTTAGAGCACCTCAATGAAAATAAGCAAATAACGCCATATCAGCATGGCTTCATGAGGGATCAGTCATGTCAAACTAATTTAATCAGCTTCTATGAGGCGGTAAGTTCTAGAAAAGACTGCGGCGAATCAATGGATGTTGTATATCTGGACTTCTCCAAAGCAATTGACACCATACCACATAAAAGGTTAGTATATAAAATGAGGATGCTCGGACTGGGAGAAAATGTCTGTATGTGGGTAAGTAACTGGCCCAGTAATAGAAAACAGAGGGTACACACTCAGATTGAGTCACTGTCACTAGTGGGGTACCTCAGCGGTCAGTACTGGGTCCTTTCCTCTTCAATATATTTATTAATGATCTTGTAGAAGGCTTGCACAGTAAAATATCTATTTTTGCAGATGACACTAAACAGTGTAAAGTTATTAACAGGTAAGAGGACAGTATACTGCTATAGATGGATCTGGATAGATTGGAGGCTTGGGCAGAGAAGTGCCAGATGAGGTTTAACACTGTCAAATGTAAGGTTATGTACATGGGAAGGAATAATGCAAGTCACCCGTACATACTAAATGGTAAAACATTGGGTAACACTGACATGGGAAAGGACCGCGCATGCGCACTGCTCTGCCCATTATGGGCAGAGGAACAGCTTTTCATATTGCGCATGCACCGGCCAACTAAAGACATCCGCCCCGTCGTTGTTGTGCCGCTCGGCTGAAGGAGGTAATAGGACAGAGGGCGGGCCAGAGGGCAGAAAGAGGAGTGTTTTTCTGGGCACATAGCCCAGTAACGCCGCCCCTGGGCACCTTCAGCGGCTCAGTTACATACAGTTTACAAGTCTTTTTTTCAGCATCTGGACCATGGACGAATAAAAGAAAGGTACTATAGTAATGAGGGGCAAAGAGTCTGTAACCTGATCTGAGCGGTCTAAAACGCTCAGATTAGGTGAAAGACTCTCTTTAAAGGGGTTCTCCGGGAAATGAGAAAAATGAAAATATTTAACCGCTTCAGCCCCCCTAGCTTAAACACCCTTAATGACCAGGCCACTTTTTACAATTCTGCACTACACTACTTTCACCGTTTATTGCTCCGTCATGCAACTTACCACCCAAATGAATTTTACCTCCTTTTCTTCTCACTAATAGAGCTTTCATTTGGTGCTATTTCATTGCTGCTGACATTTTTACTTTTTTTGCTATTAATCAAAAATGACCGAAATTTTTGCAAAAAAATGACATTTTTCACTTTCTGTTGTAATTTTTTTTTAAAAAAACTACATTTCTATATAAATTTTTCTCTAAATTTATTGTTCTACATGTCTTTGATAAAAAAAATCCAATAAGTGTATATTTATTGGTTTGGGTAAAAGTTATAGCGTTTACAAACTATGGTGCAAAAAGTGAATTTCGGCATTTTGAAGCAGCTCTGACTTTCTGAGCGCCTGTCATGTTTCTTCAGGTGCTAGAATGTCAGGAAAGTATAAATACCCCCAAATCACACCATTTTAGATAGAAGACACCCCAAAGTATTCACGGAGGGGCTTGGTGAGTTCATGTATCATTTCATTTTTTTCACAAGTTAGCGGAAAATGACACTTTCTGAGAAAAAAAAAAAAAGTTTCAATTTCTGATAACTTCTGGCAAAAAAAAAAAAATCTCAGACGGACTCACTATGCCCCTCAGTGAATACCTTGGGGTGTCTACTTTCCGAAATGGGGTCATTTGTGGGTGTGTTTACTGTTCTGGCATTTTGGGCGGGGCTAAATTGTGAGCCGCCATGTAAAACCTAAAGGTACTCATTGGAATTTGGGCCCTTTGCGCATCAGGCTGCAAAAAGTGTCACTCATGTGGTATCGCCAGTACTCAGGAGAAGTAGGGCAATGTGTTTTGGGGTGTATTTTTACATACACCCATGTTGGATGAGAGAAATATCTCTGTAAATTGTCAACTTTGTATAAAATTTTTAAAAGTTGTCGTTTACAGAGATATTTTCACACAAAGTATGGGTATATATAAAAATACACCCCAAACACATTGCCCTACTTCTCCTGAGTACGGCGATACCATGTGTGCCACTTTTTGCAGCTTGGGTGCGCAAAGGGCCCTAAAACCAATGATTACCTTTAGGATTTCACAGGGCATTTTTACGCATTTGGATTCCAGACTTCTTCTCACGCTTTAGGGCCCCCTAAAATGCCAGGGCAGTAAAAATACCCCACATGTGACCCCATTTTGGAAAGAAGACACCCTAAGGTATTCTGTGAGGGGTATGGTGAGTTCATGTAAAATTTTATTTTTGTCACAAGTTAGTGGAATATGAGACTTTGTAAAAAAAAAAAAAAAAAAAAAAACAATTTCCGCTGACTTGTGCCAAAAATAAAAATTCTGTGGACTCACCATGCCCCTCACAGAATACCTAGGGGTGTCTTCTTTCCAAAATGGGGTCACATGTGGGGTATTTATACTCACCTGGCATTTTAGGGGCCCCTAAAGTGTGAGAATCCAAATGCGTAAAAATGTCCTGTGAAATCCTAAAGGTACTCATTGGTTTTAGGGCCCCTTGCACCCAGGCTGCAAAAGTGGCACTCATGTGGTATCGCCGTACTCAGGAGAAGTAGGGCAATGTGGTTTGGGGTGTATTTTTACATATACCCATGCTGCGTGTGAGAAATATCGCTGTAAACGACAACTTTTACATTTTTTATTCAAAGTTGTCAATTTACAGAGATATTTCTCTCACCCAGTATGGGTATATGTAAAAATACACCCCAAAACACATTGCCCTACTTCTCCTGAGTACGCCGATACCACATGTGTGACACTTTTTTGCAGCCAAGATGCGCAAAGGGGCCCTAATTCCAATGAGTACCTTTTAGGAGGGCATTTTTACGCATTTTTCTTCTCACGCTTTAGGGGTCCCTAAAATGCCAGGACAGTATAAATACCCCACATGTGACCCCATTTTGGAAAGAAGACACCCAAGGTATTCCATGAGGGGCATGGCGAGTTCATAGAAGATTTTTTTTGGCACAAGTTAGTGGAAATTGATTTTTTATTGTTTTTCTCACAAAGTCTCCGTTTCCGCTAACTTTTGACAAAAGTTTAATTTTTCATGGACTCATTATGCCCCTCAGCGAATACCTTGGGGTGTCTTCTTTCCAAAATGGGGTCACATGTGGGGTATTTATACGGCCCTGGCATTTTAGGGGCCCTAAAGCGTGAGAAGAAAATGCGTAAAAATGCCCTCCTAAAAGGTACTCGTTGAATTTGGGTCCCTTTGCGCATCTTGGCTGCAAAAGTGTCACACATGTGGTATCGCCGTACTCAGGAGAAGTAGGGCAATGTGTTTTGGGGTGTATTTTTACATATACCCATGCTGGGTAAGAGAAATATCTCTGTAAATTGACAACTTTGAATAAAAATTTTTAAAAAGTTGTCGTTTACAGCGATATTTCTCACATCCAGCATGGGTATATATAAAAATACACCCCAAACACATTGCCCTACTTCTCCTGAGTACGGCGATACCACATGAGTGACACTTTTTGCAGCCAAGATGCGCAAAGAGGCCCTAAAACCAATGAGTACCTTTAGGATTTCACAGGGCATTTTTACGCATTTGGATTCTCACGCTTTAGGACCGCTAAAATGCCAGGGCAGTATAAATACCCCACAAGTGACCCCATTGTGGATAGAAGACACCCCAAGGTATTCTGTGAGGGGTATGGTGAGTTCACAGAAAAAAAATTTGGAACAAGTTAGCGGAAATTGTTTTTTTTTGTTTTTTTACAGTCTCATATTCCACTAACTTGTGACAAAAATAATATTTTCCATGAACTCACCATACCCCTCACGGAATACCTTGGGGTGTCTTCTTTCTAAAATGGGGTCACATGTGGGGTTTTTGTACTGCCCTGGCATTTTAGGGGTCTTCGCAATCATTACACGTATGGCCAGCATTAGGAGTTTCTGCGATTCTCCGTATATTGAGCAGACGGGTAATGAGATTTTTTTCCGTTCAGCCTCTGCGCTGAAAAAAAAAATGAACGGCACAGATTTTTCATTCGCATCGATCAATGTGGATGAAAAAATCTCTGCCAAAATCAGTGACTGCGGTGCGGTGGGCTGGGCGCTAGCTACCTAACAAGTAGCTAGCTAACTGGCGGTAAAGGGGGCCCTTATGCCCCATTCACACGTCCGAAATTCTGTTTGCGGAACGGAATTGCGGACCCATTCATTTCTATGGGGACAGACTTTGTCCCGCTCGGATCCGGAATTACGGATCTGCGCTTCCGGGTCTGCACTTCCGTTCTGCAAAAATATAGAACATGTCCTATTCTTGTCCGCAACTGCGGACAAGAAAAAGCATTTTCTATATAGTTCTGGCAATGTGCGGATCTGCAAAATGCGGAAAGCACATTGCCGGTGTCCGTGTTTTGAGGATCCGCGGATCGGATCCGCGGATCGGATCCGCGGATCGGATCCGCGGATCCGTGAATCCACGGATCCGCAAAACACATATGGACGTCTGAATGGAGCCTTACAAGGGGTGTGATCAATGACAGGGGGTGATCAGGGGTCTAGATGGGGTGATCAAGGGGTTAATAGGTGAGGGGGTGGGGGGGTTAGTGTAGTGTTTGGTGCAACTTTACTGTGTTACCTGGTCCTCTGGTGGTCGATCCCAGTAAATGGGACCACCAGAGGACCAGGTAGCAGCTATATCAGACGCTGTTCATAAAACAGCGTCTGATATAGCAGTTTGATGCGATTTTATTCGCATCTACAGCCTGCCAGCGATGATCCATCGCTGGCAGGCTGTAGCCGAACTGCTGTGCCGCGCTTCCCTGTGAACGCGCGCGCGCGTTCACAGGAAATCTCGGCTCTCACGAGATGACGCGCCGACGCGTCAACTCAGAGCTACAGGGCCGCCCGCAGGACGCATCCCTGCGTTAGGCGGTCCTGTAGCGGTTAAATAATACTTAATTATAAATATATTTCCAAATACTTTTCATGAGTTATAATGGGTTCTTTTGTCTAGGGGGCGATCATTAGGAGAAATAAAATGGCTGCTGTCCTATTAGTACACACAGAACCTGTCCTAAACAGAGGCGGTCCCAGAATTTTAGGAGACGGGTGATAATTGTCTGATTGTGAAGAATTTAACCCTTTGGACCCCCACTGTTACTTAAGAACAGAAGACCTGAAGCTATCTCCCACCACCACCACCTCATTAAAATGGAGTATGGGTCAAGCATATTGCTCTATTCAAACTCTATGAAACTGCTGAAAACAGCTTAGTAAAGTCTAGGACAATCCCTTTAATTCTATATGTAAATTGTGCTTTAAGCCAAGAGTGCGGTCATATCTATGCTGACCAGATTTCACAGGAGCATGTTTGGCCTGGAGAATAAGGTCCGTTTGATATCTGCACACCTGTGTGAAACTGACCTAACTGGATCTATTATCTTGTTGTAAAGGTAATACATTGGCTGTCTATACACAACAATCCATTGATTTTATGATTTTAAACACAACGATCCTAGGAAGCTCATTTTGATCTTCCCTGCAAGCTACACTGGGTCAGTCAGGCTCTAGTATAGCTTGACTTTTAGAGATTTCGTACACTCCCTCAACCATAATGGTTTTCAGGCAGTGCATCCCTAACAGCCAATCTGTCATCTCTCATTTCTTCAACTCAAGGTTGTATGGACACTGAGCTGACACTATGTCAAGGTTGTATGGACACTATGGTGATGGAGCATGTGATTGGGCCATGTGATGCTGTGACATCATCACAGGTCCTTTTCCTACCAGCAAGCTAACGGAGAGGAGGCCGGGCTTCGCGATCAAATGGACCAGGTAAGTTATTATTAGTTTATTATTTTTAACCCATTCAGCACCGGGTTCAACATTAGGAAGATGGCCAAGGGTATTATTTCACATTATAACTATGTTATAATGTGAAATAATACCAGCGGGACAATTTCTGACCCAAACATGCACTTCTGTGAAGAAGTGCAGGTTCGGGTCTGGGTACCAAAAGTGCCGATTTTTCTCCCGTGCGTGCAAAACGCATGACAGCGCTTTGCACTCGCAGGGAAAAATCGCGGCGATTCCCGCAACGCACCCGCACTGTTTGACAGAGTGCACCCGCAACGCCCGTGTGAAAGGGGCCTTAAAGGTACTCGTTGGACTTTACGCCCCTTTACGCACCTAGGCTGCAAAAAAGTGTCACACATGTGGTATCGCCGTACTCAGAAGAAGTAGGGCAATGTGTTTTGGGGTGTATTTTTACATCTACCCATGCTGGGTGAAAGAAATATCTCTGTAAATTGTCAACTTTGTATAAAAAAAATTAAAAAGTTGTCATTTACAGAGATATTTCTCTCACCCAGCATGGGTATATGTAAAAATACACCCCAAAACACATTGCCCTACTTCTCCTGAGTACGGCGATACCACGTGTGACACTTTTTTGCAGCCTAGGTGCGCAAAGGGGTCCAAATTCCAATGAGTACCTTTAGGATTTCACGGGGCATTTTGACGCATTTGGATTCCAAACTACTTCTCACGCATTAGGGGCCCCTAAAATGCCAGGGCAGTATAAATACCCCACAAGTGACCACATTTTAGAAAGAAGACACCCCAAGGTATTCTGTGAGGGGTATGGTGAGTTCATGTAAAATTTTATTTTTTGTCACAAGTTAGTGGAATATGAGACTTCATAAGAAAAAAAAAATGTCAATTTCCGCTAACTTGTGCCAAAAAAATGCCCTGGCATTTTAGGGTCCCTAAAGCGTGAGAAGAAGTCTGGAATCCAAATGCGTAAAAATGCCCTCCTAAAAGGTACTCATTGGAATTTGGGCCCCTTTGCGCATCTTGGCTGCAAAAAAGTGTCACACATGTGGTATCGCCGTACTCAGGAGAAGTAGGGCAATGTGTTTTGGGGTGTATTTTTACATATACTCATGCTCATGTGTGAGAAATATATCTGTAAATGACAACTTTTTTAAAAATGTTATACAAAGTTGTCAATTTACAGAGATATTTCTCTCACCCAGCTTGGGTATATGTAAAAATACACCCCAAAACACATTGCCCTACTTCTCCTGAGTACGGCGATACCACATGTGTGACACTTTTTTGCAGCCTAGGTGCGCAAAGGGGCCCTAATTCCAATGAGTACCTTTTAGGAGGGCATTTTCACGCATTTGGATTCTAGACTTCTCACGCTTTAGGACCCCTAAAATGCCAGGGCAGTATAAATACCCCACATATGACCCCATTTTGGAAAGAAGACACCCCAAGGTATTCCGTGAGGGGCATGGCGAGTTCATAGAAGATTTTTTTTTTTTTGGCACAAGTTAGCGGACTTGTACTTTTTTTTTTTTTCTTACAAAGTCTCATATTCCACTAACTTGTGACAAAAAAATAAAATTTTACATGAACTCACCATACCCCTCACGGAATACCTTGGGGTGTCTTCTTTCTAAAATGGGGTCACATGTGAGGTGTTTGTACTGCCCTGGCATTTGAGGGTCTCCGCAATCATTACATGTATGGCCAGCATTAGGAGTTTCTGATATTCTCCTTATATTAAGCATACGGGTAATGAGATTTTTTTTTTCGTTCAGCCTCTGGGTTGAAAAAATCTCTGCCAAAAATGTGCAAAAAAAAGAGGGGAAAGGACATAGGAGAGCTTGCGAAATAAGGCTCCATTCACAATTCAGAATTCACAATTCTGTGGAATAGATGCGGACCCATTCAGTGTGAATGGGGCCAGCGGTGATGCGGAGAGCACATCAGCATTTGCGGAGCTCCGCAAAAGATAGAGCATGTCCTATTCTTGTCCACAATTGCGGACAAGAAAAGGCATTTTCTATATAGTTCTGGCAATGTGCAGATCCGCAAGATGCGGAAAGCACATTGCCGGTGTCCGTGTTTTGCGGATCCGCAAAACACATACGGACGTCTGAATGAGCCTTACAGGGGGGTGATTAGTGACAGGGGGGTGACCGGGTGATCAGGGGGGTGACATGGGGTGATCAGGGGTTAATCAGTGACGGGGGTGGGGGGGGGGTGTGGTGATTGGTGCACTTACATAGCTGCCTGTGTCCTCTGGTGGTCCCAAGCAAAAGGGACCAGCAAAGGAGCAGGCAGCAGGCATATCAGGGATGCGTCCTGCGGGCGGCCGGGATGTTCCTCCTTGACGCATCGGCACGTTGTCGTCTGATATGCGATTTAGATGGCGTTCTAAATCTACAGATCTACAGCCTGCTAACGCATGATCAGCGCTGGCAGGCTGTAGTTAAACTTCCTCCCGACGCGATCCTGTGAACGCACACGCGCGTTCACAGGAAATCTCGCCTCTCGCGAGATGACGTCCCGACGCGTCAAGGAGGAACATCCCGGCCGCCCGCAGGATGCTGCGTTAGGTGGTCGGGATGTGGTTGAAAACATTCTGCACTGTAGAATTTTTTATATTTAAAAGAAAAATGGTACAAAAAATGTTCCCTTTTGGCAGAAAATGACTGGATTTTTCAAAAATTCAGGTTGAATTTGATTAGTTTAGAATCAATTTGCTCATCTCTAATCCAACCAGTGTTGGACTGGGGTACCTAGGGCCCACCAGTTAAATTTATTTTGGGGGCCCACTGTACGGATACATTCAAATATAATAAATAATCTAACAAGTTTTTTATATGAACATAAGCTAAGGGGATGTACATTGAATATAAGTATGCAGTGCAGTAAGTCTACTGTGTTATGTGCCACTTGTGCAGGGGGTGGGAGACTAGGGCCCCACTTCGCCCAGGGGCCCACCGGGGGATTCCCCTGTACCCCTATGGGCCAGTCCGAGCCTGAATCCAACCCCACCTAATTGTGTGTTGTATATGGCGAGAGAATATGAATCGGTTTGATGCTACTAACCGATGTTTATTCACAAACTTCACAACAAAATGATTTGTTTTAGCAACAGAAATATACATTGTGACTAATACATAACATACAGTATATCTTATACTTTTACCTAGATATTTAACCAAGGTTTTTGTAATTCTTCTTGTGATTTTACTCTGAACTATTTAGTGGCCACAGAATACTTGGATGTCATCGAATTGCTGGAATTGTAACGTCTGAATATATAGTCCCTGGGAATAAGTTGGCTCTAAATATGGAGGTTGCTGCCAGCATAAGTGAACTAGTGAGATGTAGCAGTGGCTGTAAATAAGCCTCCAGCATCTGGCTGTACATGAAGGTTCAGGACCCCAGTGTTGTTTTTTCATGCACTGCTTCCAAAATAATCAGCAGCAGTCACTGCCAACATGCAATTTAATTGTCACATATTAGAGAGGTCAGCAATGCCAACACATTACTTGGGAACATTTCTTCATATGAATTAGTTTCAGTTAATTAATTCTTGCAAGTGAGTATTGTCTCCTTTAGCAATTAAAAAGCACATAGACAGCTAGCTTTAGTTAGCTGTTAAAATGAGTTCTATATGTACGGCTGTGTCTACCCTTAACTGATCTCCAGTTTAGGAATGCAATTTGTTGTGAGACCAGTCCAGTACAATATCACAACATCGTATCTAAACTCTGGACAGGCTGCAATTCACATGACAACCACTGGGTGTCGAGAGTACCACATTTAGCTCAGTTACTCATCCAGTTGCATGTCATTAGTTTGTTTGGAGAACAATTGGGGGTGGGGGTTTTCACATTGGTAGCTCTTTGTTACACACATGGACAAATTTGTTGGTAATCTTCCGTTAACCATTTCCTGAAACGATTTTCCGTTTTCGTGGTGTAATTATTACACTCCATGCCTTCCCAAAGCCATAACTTTTTCTATTTTTTCATTCACATAGCCGTGCGAGGGCTTGTTTTTTGCAGGACAAGTTTTACTTTTTAATATTACCATTTAATATTGTATACAGTGTAGTTCCTTGTGTGGTGTAGTTTACAAAATGTGGTCACTTATTGCGGGGTTTCACTGTGGGGATACCAGGGTCTCTTCAAATGCAACATGGTGCCCAAAGACCATTCCAGCAAAATCTGCCCTCCAAAAACCATATGGCGCTCATTTCCTTCTGTGCCCTGCCATGTGCCCAAACAGCAGTATACGGTGTGGTAAGGTGCAAGGTGTCATATGTGATGGCAGGTACGTGTCACCGAGGTTGCTGGCCTCGGTGAGGTGAGAGCCGGGTTTTTGTCTGCAGCAGCTAGTGCTGTTTGACTTTGTTAAATAGCATGGCTGCAAAGCCGATCCGGGCCGGCTCTTACTGGGAGCAGCTAAAGAGTAGGGTGGGTGGCTGCTCCCCACGGTCCAGTCCATGTTTTGGGCTGGATATAAAACGCAGCCAGCAGCTGTGTCGGGGGAGTGTGATTATCCTGGAGCTGCTAACAGGGCTGGGAGTTCTCTGTCCAGGAGGAAAGAGCTCAGTAAGGAGGTATTTTGTTCCTGGCTACCTGAAGCTGGATTCTCCTGCGGCTGGGCCGACAGCGTGGTGCGAACCTGCACCTACACCTCCCAGGTGACTGAACCTGTGTTGGACTGTTTTTGTTTGGCTCCGTTATTTCCGTTGTGTGTGAACTGTCACCAAGAGACTGTTTTTCATTTTGTGTGCAAGTGTGAATAAAACACTGTTTGTTGCACAATCTGGACTCCTTGTTTTGCCTCTAAACTGCACCCGCACCGCTGTCTACCAGAGCGACTCCCACATTTGGTGTCGGATGCGGGCATGCGCAGTGAGGCTGGCGTGAACGCCGAACTTTGTTTTTGCTGAGAAAAAGTGAATGTCCTATATTAAGCCGGCAAAGTTGCAGCCTGTGATCCCCGACAAAATGGAGGCGGCTGTGAAAGCCCTCATAGAGGCTAACGTGCAGCAGCGGGAGACCAACCAGCTACTGCTACAGCACGTGATGGCGTTGCAAGCGGCAGGAGCGTCCCACCGCGTCCATGATGCCCGGAAAGCTGTCCGTGCCGCGATCCCTAAGATGACCCCTCGGATGATGTGGAGACCTATCTGGCGGTGTTCGAGAAGGTGGCCGTGAGGGAGAAATTACCCGAGAACAGTGGGCAGAGGTCGTCGCTCCGTTCCTGGCGTCTGGACCCCAGCAAGTATTTTTGACCTCCCAGATGACCAAGCAGCTGACTACCCAACTGTGAAAGGTGAGATCCTGGCAAGACTGGGGGTGAATGTTTTGGTCCGGGCTCAGCGTGTCCACCAGTGGGACTTTAACGTGGCTGAACCCGCCAGGCCACAATACTATGACTTGCTACAACGGTTGCAAAAATGGCTGCAGCCAGACATACTGACTCCCACTGCTATGCTCGACCGTCTGTTAGCCGATGTCTTCTGGAGGGCTTTGCCTTACCCTCTCCAGCACTGGGTCGGCCAGGTATCGCCCACCAATGCCCTGGAGATGGTCGACCTGGTGGAGCGGTACGAGGCCACCAGAAACCTGCAGGGAGTCTTGCTGGGAAGGGGTCAGTCAAACCCCGGAGGCCTCTGCCCCAGTTCTGACGTCCGGCGACAGAGCGGCCTGTACGGAAGATACCCCTGCGAGTCCGCCTCCCGTGGTATGCTGGAGGTGTCAGGAGCCAGGCCACATCAGGGCCGACTGTCCGCATCGGGATGAGCCGATGGATATGAACTACGGGGGTCGTCACTCCCTGTATGCACGGAAGCTGTGCGCAACTGGCACCCGTGAGGTGCAGGACCATAACCACCTGTGTCAGGTAGAGGTGGGAGACTCTCTGGCGGTGGCTCTGCTGGACTCCGGGAGTTTAGTCTCCTGGTAAGGGCTGCACTTGTACGGCCTGCGGAGTATACTGGCCGTAAAGTCGGGGTCCTGTGCATCCACGGAGACCTGAAAGACTATCCCACTGCACTAGTGACTTTGTCCACAGCGGCTGGTAGGTGGACCCACGAGGTGGCTGTCGCTACTAAACTCCCACACGAACTAATACTTGGGAGGGACTTCCCGGTTTTCCGGCGCTGTGGCCGGCAATAAAGGTATCTGAGGGACCCGAGACAGGGGTGACCCTAGGAGAGTGGCCTGATACCGCTGGAAGGCCAGAACCCTGGGAGCCCGAGTCTGAAGGGCCGGCGGTAGGGGTGACCACTGCTCCAGCGGTAGAGGGGGAGACAACCCCACTGAGTGTAATGGTGGGAGACACGGAGGACTTGCCACCGGGACCTGAGTTGGCAGACCTCAATGTCTCCGGGAAAATTTTGGGACCGCACAACACGGGACCAAACCCTAACCAGGGCCTGGGAGAATGTGCTGGAAATTGATGGTAAACCCCAGAAACCAGGGGCTGAATTAATGTTCCCACGATTTATTGTTCTACAGGATATGTTGTATCGGGTGAACCAAGTCCGAGGTGAACCTGTTGAACAGTTGGTGGTGCCCACAGCGTATCGCAAGCTTGTCATGGAGCTTGCCCACCAACATGTTCTTGGGGGACACCTGGGGTGGCAGAAAACCCAGGACCGCATACTGCAGCGGTTTTATTGGCCCAGTGTGTTCAAGGAGGTAGAAAATTATTGTAAGTCCTGTCCAACCTGTCAGATAACTAGCCCCCAGCCTCATTTCCGTAGTCCTCTGGTACCTCTGCCAATTATTGAAGTACCGTTTGAGCGAATCGCTATGGATTTAATTGGGCCTGTACCAAAGTCTGCCAGGGGCCACCAACACATTCTGGTAGTTCTCGACTATGCCACTCGGTATCCGGAGGCGGTGCCCCTGCGACATACCTCAGCTAGGCTCATTGCCAAAGAGTTAATGGAGATGTTTTCCCGTGTGGGCCTGCCAAAGAGGTTCTGACAGACTAAGGGACCCCTTTATGTCCAAAGTAATGAAGGAACTGTGTAAATTGTTGCGTATAAAGCAGTTACGGACGTCCGTTTACCATCCGCAAACAGACGGTCTTGTTGAGAGGTTTAACCAAACTCTAAAAAATATGTTAAAAAGGGTGGTGTCTAGAGATGGGAAGGACTGGGACCTGCTTCTGCCCTATCTCATGTTCGCAGTGCGAGAGGTACCCCAGGCCTCTACTGGGTTCTCGCCCTTCGAACTGCTTTATGGCAGACACCCTCGGGGCCTGTTGGATATCGCCAAGGAAGCATGGGAACAACAGCCTGTCCCCCACAAAAGTGTCATTGAGTATGTCACCCAGATGCAGGAACGGATAGAAAGGGTGTTGCCGCTGGTCCGGGAGCATATGGAGGCAGCACAACAAGCCCAGAGTAGGGTGTATAATCGTCAGGCTCGGGTACGGGGCTTCAATCCGGGAGATCGGGTTTTGGTTCTGGTACCCACCCAGGGCTTCTAGGTGAAAAGGGTCCAGCCCCACAGTTCGAGGCCTGTGAAGCAGTCACCACGGTAAAAATTGCAGACAGCCTGTCTTCCAAACAAGTTCAGGAAGTCAGGGAGTTCATCAGTCGGAACACGGATGTGTTCTCGGACCTCCCTGGCCGCACGTCTCTCATCCAACATGACATCGTCACTGAGCCTCAGGCCAAGATCCGGTTAAAACCATACCGGGTACCCGAGGCTCGGCGACGGGCCATCGCGGAGGAAGTACAGTTAATGTTGAAGCTCGAGGTCATTGAGGAGTCGAAAAGTGAGTGGGCCAGTCCCATAGTCCTAATACCCAAGCCGGATGGGACGTTGCGGTTCTGCAACGACTTTCATAAGTTAAATGAAGTATCCAAGTTTGACGCGTATCCCATGCCCGAGTAGACGAGCTGGTTGAAAGTTTAGGACAAGCCCGTTATTTTTCTGTGCTGGACCTCACTAAAGGGTACTGGCAGGTACCCTTAACGAGTCGGCTAAGGAAAAACCGCATTTGTTACCCGCAGGGCCTGTATCACTACAAGGTGTTACCCTTTGGCCTGCATGGCGCCCCCGCCACTTTCCAAAGGTTAATGGACATAGTGCTGCGACCACATCGTCGGTACGCCTCGGCCTACTTGGATGATGTAGTCATCCACAGCACCGACTGGGAACTAAGGTAGAGGCCATTCGTAACTGGCCCCGACCGGTCACCACCAGGCAGGTAAAGTCGTTCCTGGGGATTGTAGGTTACTACATGAGGTTTGTGCCCCACTTTGCCACAATAGCAGCGCCATTGACAGACCTGTTGAAGGGGCGAAAGTCTGGGAGGGTTAGCTGGAGTGAGAAGGCGGAGGAGGCTTTCTCCGCGTTGAAGTCGGCCCTGTGTGGGTCCCCGGTTTTGGTGACACCCGACTTCAACAAGGAGTTTGTCGTACAGACCGACGCCTCGGAGGTAGGCCTCGGTGCGGTACTGTCGCAGGAGGTCAACGGGGAAGAACATCCCGTTGTCTTCCTGAGCCGTAAGCTCAGTCCCGCCCGAGTCCAGGTATAGTATAGTGGAGAGGGAGTGCCTGGCTATCAAGTGGGCACTCGAATCTCTCCGCTACTACCTGTTAGGGAGGAGGTTCCGTCTGGTGACCGACCATTCCCCCTCAAATGGATGAGTCAGGCCAAGGAGAGGAATGCTCGGGTCACTAGGTGGTTCCTATCTCTTCAAAATTTCAAGTTTTCCGTGGAACACAGGGCAGGCCGCTTGCAGGGCAACGCAGATGCCCTGTCCCGCGTCCACTGCCTCACGTGTGTTCACCCCCTCAGGGTTGAACAAAGGGGGGTATGTGGTAAGGTGCAAGGTGTCATATGTGATGGCAGGTACGTGTCACCGAGGTTGCTGGCCTCGGTGAGGTGAGAGCCGGGTTTTTGTCTGCAGCAGCTAGTGCTGTTTGACTTTGTTAAATAGCATGGCTGCAAAGCCGATCCGGGCCGGCTCTTACTGGGAGCAGCTAAAGAGTAGGGTGGGTGGCTGCTCCCCACGGTCCAGTCCATGTTTTGGGCTGGATATAAAACGCAGCCAGCAGCTGTGTCGGGGGAGTGTGATTATCCTGGAGCTGCTAACAGGGCTGGGAGTTCTCTGTCCAGGAGGAAAGAGCTCAGTAAGGAGGTATTTTGTTCCTGGCTACCTGAAGCTGGATTCTCCTGCGGCTGGGCCGACAGCGTGGTGCGAACCTGCACCTACACCTCCCAGGTGACTGAACCTGTGTTGGACTGTTTTTGTTTGGCTCCGTTATTTCCGTTGTGTGTGAACTGTCACCAAGAGACTGTTTTTCATTTTGTGTGCAAGTGTGAATAAAACACTGTTTGTTGCACAATCTGGACTCCTTGTTTTGCCTCTAAACTGCACCCGCACCGCTGTCTACCAGAGCGACTCCCCACAACGGCCACATATGGGGTGTTTCTGCAGAATCAAGGTAATAAATATTGAGGTTTGTTTTGTTGCTAACCCTTGATGTGTTCCAGGAAAAAATTGATTAAAATGGAAAATCTGCAAAAAAAGTGAAATTTTTAAATTACACCTCTATTTTGCTTTAATTCCTATGGAATACCTAAAAGGTTAACAACATTTCTAAAACCAATTTTGAATAGTTTGAGGGGTGCCGTTTCTAAAATGGGGTCATTTATGGGTTGGTTCTATTATGTAAGCCCTACAAAGTGACTTCGGAACTGAACTGAAGCTTTTAAAATTTTCTTAAACATTTCAAAAATTGCTTCTACAATTCTAAACCTTCTAACGTCCTGAAAAAATAAAATTACACTGCCAAAATTATGCCAACATAAAGTAGATATATGGGGAATGTTAATTAATGAATATTTTATGAGGCATCACTCTCTGTCTTAAAAGCAGAGAGATTTAAAAACAGTGAATTTTTTTAAATGTTCATTAACTTTTGGATGTTTTTTTATGAATAAAGGTAAAACATATTGACTCAAATTTACCATTAACATGAAGTACAATGTGTCACGAGAAAACAATCTGAGAATGGCTTGGATAAGTAAAAGCATTACAAAGTTATTACCACATAAAGTGACACGTCAGATTTGCAAGATTAGGCCTGGTCAGGAAGGGGGTAAATGGCCCAGTCTGGAAGTGGTTAAAATATGGAGCAGCCCGTACCCCGGCGTGAACATGTTTTTATTCTGTTATCACTGCATAAAATATTTGCTGCATTATTTCTGTTGAATTCTTACGCCAACTCACTGCCAAAAATGTAGCAGCTTGTCCAGTATTAGGCATTTTCAGATGGCAGTATTTTGCTCAGAATTATGCATCACTATTTGAAATCAAGAGCTATCAGTGATAAGTATAATAAAAAGATTTGCACATATTCTGTGTTTTGGACGCACTCCTGGTTTTGACTTAAAAATACTGACCAGAAAAAAGTGGCCTTATGAAAGTAGGCTTTATCATCTTATGGTAAAAAGCTATACAACTTTGTAAAAATAACTTAAACTTCATACAGAAAACATGTCAATGCTGCTGAGATCTAGGGCCTAAGCTGACGTTTTGTTAGAAAAGTTTTTATGCATGAGGTCTATGGGGGAAAATTCTAAGGACTGATGTTTCATTTTAGAGCAAACATTCACAGCTTTTTTATGACAGAAAACTGGACAAAAACTGTAATCTCCTCTTAGGACAATCTAATACCAGCGTATTCACTGCGGGAAAAAGGCACTCCGTGTGACAGTACTATTTCCCGACTGAACACTGCTCCTATGACACAGACTAATGGTTTATAATGCTTTTTGTTCCTGCCCGACATGAACTAAAATTAACCGTACTTACATAATGTCATAAGTAAAATTCTGTACAGCTGTGGTTGAGCAGGAGCACACAGCATTATAAATCATTATAATGCTGTGAGTGTGTGATACAGGAGCAGTGTTCAGTCCCAGAAATACTACTGTCACACGGAGCGTATTTCCCGCACTGAATATGCTTGTGTGAAATTGCTCTTAGTGTTTTAATTCCTCGCCATCTTCAACATCTTATCATTTAAGTGAAAGGGAACATGCTTTTTCAGAGGCTTAAACCCCATATAGACGCAACACTGAGCACACCGAGCTGAGGGTTCGCATAAATAAGGTTATCAGTAGAGACAAGCGAATTCTTAAAAATTCAATTCGGCCAGTTCGACAAATTTTCCGAAAAGATTTGATTCAATCTGAATTTCTTTGTGGCGAATCGCGTTAAAAAACAGCTATTTCGTGACTGCAGAGAGCCTATATAGTGGTGTAGAACACTGTGCCTTGCAGTAACAGACATAGGGAGTCTGCTGTGGTAGTGAAATAATAATGTGAGTTAATATGACACGCACATCACAGGCGTCACTCTTAGAATCACTTCACACTTTACTTATTTGGGCAGTTACGGGCCCAAAACTGACCAAATAACTCAAGTGTGAACTCAGCCTTACAGGTCGATGTTAGCGCCAGGTATAAAGAATCGTGCAGAGGCCCAAGATCCTACTGTAGCGTGAAAGAACGCACTTTTACACCATCGTCAGCTGATTCCACATAGATGTCTACAGAACCTGTTCTATTAAACGCTTATACAAGTAGAGCCCCCCTGACAGAGTGGAGTGGGTGTCAGTAGTAAGTTTTTGTTGACTTCACTGATTATTCTGCCCTTCCTCTGATCCGTTAGAATAATAACCCCCAAAAAACGGATCCTGTCGGTTGAGCATCTGCCTTCACTCGGTCAGCATTTGGACAGTAATCTATGAGTATTGCTAAAGCCTAAAAACAAAACAGGAGTGGATCCAATATAGAGATGACACATGAATGGAATATTTGCATGTCTTCTGTGTTTTGTACCCACTCTTGCTTTTGGCTACCAAATCATAGGCCAATTCTGATAGGGCCATACAGGTCTTACAGATGCTAAACAGACAGGATCCGTTGTGCAGCTCATTTTTCCTTGCTTCTGACAGATCAGAAGACAGGTCAAATAAATCATGATGTCAACCATGCCAAAAAGGCAAAAAGGCAAAATAGTGGGCCAGTCATGGAGTGGGGAGGGTGGAAGAACAGCTTCAGAAGTCCACAGAGTGGCCAAATGACATAGTGTTGAGGTAGCAGCAGCATGAGGAGACTACAGAGTGGTCCACAGACATAGTAGGGAGGTGGCAGCACAAGCAGCATGAGAAGACCATAGAGTGGCCCATTTACATAGTGTTGAGGTGGCTAGAGCATGGTGAAGCCACAGAGTGGCCCAGTGACATGGTGTTGAGTTAACAGCAGCATGAGGAGGCCAGAAGAGTGGCAAGGTGACAAAATGTGGAGGTCGCAGCAGCATGAGGAGGCCAAAGAGTGGCAAGGTGACATAGTGTGGAGGTGGCAGCAGCATAAGAAGGCCACAGACTGGCAAGGTGACATAGTGTGGAGGTAAGGTGGCAGCAGCATGAGGAGACCACAGAGTGGCCCAGAGACAGATTTGTGAGTTGTCAGCAGCATAATGAAACCACAGAGTGGTAACGTGACATAGCGTAGAGGTGGCAAGAGCAGCATGAGGAAGCCACAGAGTGACTCAGTGACATAGTGTTGATTTAGCAGCAGCATGAGGAGGCCACAGAGTGGCAAGGTGACATAGTGTGGAGGTGGCAGCAGCAGCATGAGGAGGCCACAGAGTGGCAAGGTGACATAGTGTGGAGGTGGCAGCAGCAGCATGAGGAGGCCACAGAGTGGCAAGGTGACATAGTGTTGAGTTAGCAGCAGCATGAGGAGGCCACAGAGCGGCAAGGTGACATAGCATGGAGGTGGCAGCAGCATGAGGAGGTCACAGAAAAATATAAACATTGTAGCGGCTGTCACTCTAATAGATCCAGCCCATTGTTGACAACTGATTTCAATGACCAGGACAGTTTGTATTTAAAAAAAAAAAAGTGGTTGTCTACCCCTTCAATCCCAGAGAATTTTTCATTTTTGCATTTTGATTATTTTTCTCCCATAACTTTTTAAATTTTTCGTTCAGAAAGCCGTATGAGGGCTTGTTTTTTGCTTCAGTCTCAGGTCTTCAGGTCAGTTCGATTATGGCGATACATTTGTTTTTCTTGTGTTTTAATACCTAAAAAAAATGTTCTAAACCTCATTTTTTCATCTATGCAGCTTTGTGAGAGCTCATTTTTTTCAGGGGTTTATATTACTTTTTTATCACTTTTTATTTTATTTCTTTGGTAATGTGATGAAAAAACGGAATTGGCCATTTTGAGTTTTTTTTCCATTATGTTATAATTTTTCAAACCCTACAATCCCAATGGTAATAATTTTTTATATTGTTTACCTTTTTATTTTAATTTTGGGGAAAAGAGGGTGAATTGGATTTTTATATTTTTGAAATTTTTGTAACTTTTTTTTTCCTTTTTTCAAGTCACTCTAGGTAACATGCAATCATTAGATTGCCATATGTATTCTTTAATGATTTTTTTTTCCATTACAGAATACAGAATTCTCGATATTCCAAGTGCAGTGCTGCATTGGCATATACCAGTAATAGGCCTGGAAGCTTTGTACAGGCTCAGGCCTATCACTACCACTGTACTCCTTCTCCGATCTCAGCCAGGGGAAGGCACACACTTCCAGTTTTGCAGCTCTCAGATGCTGTGGTTACATTTAATATCACCACCTGAGGGGGCTAAATAGCCGCGATCAGTGTTAATGCCGATCTTTAAACCCCGCACTTCAGCTGTACATGTCCAGTGCTGGGAGTGACAAATCTAAATATATAAAACATGAAAATGTATGGCATTTTATTAGTTGCAACTAAGAAAGAAACTGTAGCTGAGGTCTATTTCTGCAGTTTTTAGGAGGATATGTAACCCTCACAAGGGGTTATGGAGAATATTGTGTAAGCATACAATACATACAGTTAGGCTTTAGCATATGCTTTGCATTAGACACGGCTTACAAATGACATATAGATCTTCCTGTCATATTCTAAGTTTAACTGGGGACATGTTGGACATGCTGGATTGTGTTTGTGAGAACGTTACACATCATTTAGAGCTTATTACATCAAACATCATTCTCTTTCCCACATCAGAGACCTTGAATTCCCAGAATGCTGTTTGCTTCGTCATGGTTTGGAACTCTTGCCAAGAAGAGTTGTCCTTAGAAATTTAAGGCAAGAGTTAGACTCTGTCTATGAACACAATCTGGTTTAAAGAAACCAGAATGAGAATTGTGCGCTGATCTGTGATGCCGGTGCAAAGAATATATGGACGAGATAATGTGGTAAATCGATATCGCACAGTATCAAATAAACGTAACTGTAATTACTCCTAGTACCTCATAATCGGAATAGAAGCGGTGTTAGGAGTCCTCCACATGTGTAGGGCGAAGTCTGTGTTGGTGATGATGACTTCAGGTTCTACCTTCTAGCTAGAGCAATGCCCCGGCCGGCAGCACTTCGCTCAGCGAAGGAACCACACGGAGAAGAGCCCGGGAGATTTCGGCGTGTGACGTCACAGCCCTGTAGTATGGAAGCCTTCAGGAGACAAAAAGCAATCCTACGCGTTTCAGAGCCTGCACGGGCTCCTTCGTCAGGGATGGTATGATCTGTCATTCCTGGATATTTATAGGCATCAATTCCCGTGACACTTCCTGTGTAAAATCTGACGTGGAGAAAATCTAGAGTTCTCATATACACCAACAATAAAATGAACGATTACTGAAAAGCGAATAACTCAATCTCATGGTTTACACCATAGGGTGCTAGACTGTTTAATTTAAAAATCCATTCACTTTCTTTTTTTGACATTTCCTTAATATAGCTTCCTCCCCTCTTATTGGGGGGCACTCTTTCAAGACCTCCAAAAGACGACCCTGTGAATTTGCCTGCATGGACTTCTGCAAAATGACGGGATAACGGGTGTCCCTCAAATTTGTTGTGTATATTATTAATATGTTCTCGGATTCTAATTTTTAGTTGTCTTTTTGTTCTCCCTATATATAATTTATGGCAGGGGCACCTTATATAATAAATGACTCCCATAGTGCTACAGGTCATAAAGTGACGTATCTTAAATACAGATCCATTCTCCATAAATTCTGAAATAGGCTTAATTAATTTCTTAACTAATTTGCAATTAGTGCATAACCTGCAAGGGAAAAACCCTTTATTCAGAGAACAGTTTGATATTATACGCTTATTATACGTTATGGAGGGAGCTATTAAATTGGACAGATTAGGGGCTCTTCTGAATATAAATCTGGGTCTCCTAGGAATCATTTCACCAATCTGTTTGTCTTGTTTTAGAATCTCCCAATAGCGGTTTATAATTCTCTTGAACAAAGCTGCCCCTTCACTATATCTGCTGATAATTGGGATTTCAAATGCAGTAGAATCAGCTTTATGTTCTTCTTTAGATGAGGTAGTCGCTGTTTTTTCTTTTAAAGGTTCTAATTAACCTATTTCATGGATCTGATCCGCAATAGATGTTAATTTTTCCATTTTATACCCCTTTTCCATAAATTTTAGATGTAGGTTATGGGTTTCATTTCTATAGTCATTATCATTAGTACAATTCCTCCTAGCCCGAATGTATTGGCTTCTCGGAATATTCTCTAACCAAATAGGTAAGTGGCAGCTGGTAAGTGGGATGAAGCTGTTAGCATCCGTCGGTTTATGGAAAGTCTTGGTCTGTATAATTCCATCTTTGATAAAAATAGTGAGGTCTAAAAAATTAATATGTTCCCTACTCCAGGTGGAACTAAATTTCAAATAAAATTGATTTTTATTTAATTCTTTTAAAAACTCCTCTAATGAAACCTCATCCCCATCCCAAATAAAAATCACGTCATCAATAAAACGTTTCCAGAGGACCAGAATCGCGCCGCCTCCGCCAAGGGAAAGCTCCTCCCACCATCCCATATACAGGTTTGCGAAACTCGGCGCGAATCTGGTCCCCATAGCAGTACCCCATGTCTGCAAATAAAAATCAGAATCGTATTTAAAATAATTATGTTTAAGGATGAACATGATACACTCTCCAATAAAATCAATTTGTTCTCCTGACATAATTTAGTCTTTTTTTAGGAAGTACTCAGTCGCTTCTCTTCCTTTCTCGTATTCAATAATTGTATATAAGGACCTAACGTCCAAGGTTCCTAGTATATACGTTTCTTTCTAATTTGTGTCATTGAGGATCTGTAAGATGTGTTTAGTGTCCTCCGCTAAATCTCCCCCATAGCAATAATAATATTAATCAAAATCGATACCCAATATCGCCTACAATAAATATTATTAAAAATAATACACCTAAAAATGGATCCATTGTGACAGAAAATAGATATGAATTGCTACAAACAGTGGATGAAGAATCCGATAACACAACTGTCCCTGAAAATATGTGTGAACAAGGATATGTACCGCAGCCTTCGAAGATGATAACACCCCCTCCCCTGCTCGAACAATTAATGAATACTAGTAACCCCTCTAAAAATAAAAATAAAAACAAAAACAAAACTATTAGAAAAACAATTAAGAAGGATTTTTTTCAGACACGGACAACCTCAAAAAGAAAAAAATCAAAAGAGGAAAAAGAGGAAAAGGACGCACCAAGAAACCAAAATCATTAACAACAGAAGGACAGGGAATCTTCAACCTCAGCTCACACATATTTCATGAGAATAAAATTAAACTGCTGAAAAAGGGATTGAAATTTGCTCCATCAGCAAAATTTTCCCCATTTGACGCATTTATTGGAATAAGAAAATTTACCCGCAAATTAGCTCTAAAAAAATACATCCTGAAGAAAGAAAAATCTCACCAACTACAAAAAATACAAAAAATTCAAAAAAACCTAAATGGAAAAATTAGGATGTCTGATAATGAGAAAACTATGACACCTGAAAAATTGAACACTATGACACAGACCGCAATTATTCACACTAATTTAAAACCTAAGTCTAACTTTAATCCCTTGAGTGAATATTCTGATCCTATTAGAACCTTCCAAACCCTAGTAACCAGGGACCTAAGAAAAATTAATCTAAATAAAAAAAGAGGATCGCAAAATCTATCCAAAGGGGAAATAAGAGCGATTAAATCCCTACAGACCAATAATAAAATTATTATCAGACCGGCATATAAAGGGGGGGGAATAGTGGTATTGGACCAGGAGAACTATCACAATGAATCATTAAGACTATTGTCAGACACCAAGACATATACAGTCATGTGAAAAAATTAGGACACCCTTTGAAAGCATGTGGTTTTTTGTAACATTTTTAATAAATGGTTATTTCATCTCCGTTTCAACAATACAGAGAGATTAAAGTAATCCGACTAAACAAAGAAAACTGAAGAAAAGTCTTTTCAAGATCTTCTGTAAATGTCATTCTACAAAAATGCCTATTCTAACTGGGGAAAAGATAGGACACCCTTGCCCCTAATAGCGAGTGTTACCTCCTTTGGCTGAAATAACTGCAGTGAGACAGTTCTTGTAGCCATCTACCAGTCTTCGACATCGGTCTGAGGAAATTTTACCCCACTCCTCAATGCAGAACTTTTTCAGCTGTGAGATGTTTGAGGGGTTTCTTGCACGTACAGCCCTTTTCAAGTCACCCCACAGCATCTCAATGGGATTCAAATCTGGACTTTGACTTGGCCATTCCAGGACTCTCCATTTCTTCTTTTTCAGCCAATCTTTGGTTGATTTACTAGTATGTTTTGGGTCATTGTCATGTTGCATGGTCCAGTTCCGCTTCAGCTTTAATTTTTCTAACTGATGGTCTCACATGTTCTTCAAGCACCTTCTGATACACAGTAGAATTCATCGTGGATTCTATGATGGTGAGCTGACCAGGTCCTGCTGCAGCAAAGCAGCCCCAAACCATGACACTTCCACCTCCATGCTTCACAGTTGGTATGAGGTTCTTTTCTTGGAATGCTGTGTTTGGTTTACGCCAAACATGTCCTCTGCTGTTGTGTCCAAATAATTCAATTTTGGACTCATCTGTCCAAAGAACATTATTCCAGAAGTCCTGGTCTTTGTCAACTTTATCTCTGGCAAATGTCAGTCTGGCCTCGATGTTTCTCTTGGAAAGCAAAGGTTTCCTCCTTGCACACCTCCCATGCAAGTTAAACTTGTACAGTCTCTTTCTGATTGTAGAGGCATGTACTTCTACATCAACAGTAGCCAGAGCCTGCTGTAGTTCTCGAGATGACACTTTAGGGTTTTGGAGACCTCTTTTAGCATCTTGCGGTCTGCTCTTGGGGTGAACTTGCTGGGGCGACCAGTCCTGGGCATGTTGGCAGTTGTTTTGAAAGCCCTCCACTTGTAGACTATCTTCCGGACAGTGGAATGGCTGATTTCAAAATCTTTGGAGATCTTTTAAATCCCTTCCCAGACTCATAGGCTGCTACAATCTTTTTCTGAAGTCCTCTGACAGCTCTTTTGCTCTCACCATGGTGCTCACTCTCACTTCAACAGTCAGGAGCACACCAAACTAAATGTCTGAGGTTTAAATAGGGCAAGCCTCATTCAACATGCAGAGTAACGATCTACTAATTATGTGCACCTGGTGTGATATACCTGTGTGAGATCTGAGCCAATTTAAGAGGGAATACATGTGAGGGTGTCCTATCTTTTTCCTCAGTTAGAATAGGCATTTTTGTAGAATGACATTTACAGAAGATCTTGAAAAGACTTTTCTTCAGTTTTCTTTGTTTAGTTGGATTACTTTAATCTCTCTGTATTGTTGAAACGGAGATGAAATAACCATTTATTAAAAATGTTACAAAAAACCACATGCTTTCAAAGGGTGTCCTAATTTTTTCACATGACTGTAAGAAGCTGGTCATGGATCCAACAGAAACGTTTAAAATGAAACTAAAAACACTGGTGCAAAAAGGAAAAATGAAAGGTATTCTAACTACAGAGGAAACAAATTTTATTAATAACCAAAATCCGAGGATCCCTATTTTTTACCACCTTCCAAAGATCCACAAATGTAGAACCACACCTCCGGGCAGACCCATCATCTCGGGCATTGATGGATTGACATCAAACTTATCCAAATATGTGGATGTACTATTACAACCGTATGTACAGAGGTTACCCACATACATTAAGGACACTAAACACATCTTACAGATCCTCAATGACACAAATTGGAAAGAAACGTATATACTAGGAACCTTGGACGTTACGTCCTTATATACAATTATTGAATACGAGAAAGGAAGAGAAGCGACTGAGTACTTCCTAAAAAAAGACTAAATTATGTCAGGAGAACAAATTGATTTTATTGGAGAGTGTATCATGTTCATCCTTAAACATAATTATTTTAAATACGATTCTGATTTTTATTTGCAGACATGGGGTACTGCTATGGGGACCAGATTCGCGCCGAGTTTCGCAAACCTGTATATGGGATGGTGGGAGGAGCTTTCCCTTGGCGGAGGCGGCGCGAATCTGGTCCTCTGGAAACGTTTTATTGATGACGTGATTTTTATTTGGGATGGGGATGAGGTTTCATTAGAGGAGTTTTTAAAAGAATTAAATAAAAATCAATTTTATTTGAAATTTAGTTCCACCTGGAGTAGGGAACATATTAATTTTTAGACCTCACTATTTTTATCAAAGATGGAATTATACAGACCAAGACTTTCCATAAACCGACGGATGCTAACAGCTTCATCCCACTTACCAGCTGCCACTTACCTATTTGGTTAGAGAATATTCCGAGAAGCCAATACATTCGGGCTAGGAGGAATTGTACTAATGATAATGACTATAGAAATGAAACCCATAACCTACATCTAAAATTTATGGAAAAGGGGTATAAAATGGAAAAATTAACATCTATTGCGGATCAGATCCATGAAATAGGTTAATTAGAACCTTTAAAAGAAAAAACAGCGACTACCTCATCTAAAGAAGAACATAAAGCTGATTCTACTGCATTTGAAATCCCAATTATCAGCAGATATAGTGAAGGGGCAGCTTTGTTCAAGAGAATTATAAACCGCTATTGGGAGATTCTAAAACAAGACAAACAGATTGGTGAAATGATTCCTAGGAGACCCAGATTTATATTCAGAAGAGCCCCTAATCTGTCCAATTTAATAGCTCCCTCCATAACGTATAATAAGCGTATAATATCAAACTGTTCTCTGAATAAAGGGTTTTTCCCTTGCAGGTTATGCACTAATTGCAAATTAGTTAAGAAATTAATTAAGCCTATTTCAGAATTTATGGAGAATGGATCTATATTTAAGATACGTCACTTTATGACCTGTAGCACTATGGGAGTCATTTATTTGTATAAGGTGCCCCTGCCATAAATTATATATAGGGAGAACAAAAAGACAACTAAAAATTAGAATCCGAGAACATATTAATAATATACACAACAAATTTGAGGGACACCCGTTATCCCGTCATTTTGCAGAAGTCCATGCAGGCAAATTCACAGGGTCGTCTTTTGGAGGTCTTGAAAGAGTGCCCCCCAATAAGAGGGGAGGAAGCTATATTAAGGAAATGTCAAAAAAAGAAAGTGAATGGATTTTTAAATTAAACAGTCTAGCACCCTATGGTGTAAACCATGAGATTGAGTTATTCGCTTTTCAGTAATCGTTCATTTTATTGTTGGTGTATATGAGAACTCTAGATTTTCTCCACGTCAGATTTTACACAGGAAGTGTCACGGGAATTGATGCCTATAAATATCCAGGAATGACAGATCATACCATCCCTGACGAAGGAGCCCGTGCAGGCTCTGAAACGCGTAGGATTGCTTTTTGTCTCCTGAAGGCTTCCATACTACAGGGCTGTGACGTCACACGCCGAAATCTCCCGGGCTCTTCTCCGTGTGGTTCCCTCGCTGAGCGAAGTGCTGCCGGCCGGGGCATCGCTCTAGCTAGAAGGTAGAACCTGAAGTCATCATCACCAACACAGACTTCGCCCTACACATGTGGAGGACTCCTAACACCGCTTCTATTCCGATTATGAGGTACTAGGAGTAATTACAGTTACGTTTATTTGATACTGTGAATATCGATTTACCACATTATCTCGTCCATATATTCTTTGCACCGGCATCACAGATCAGCGCACAATTCTCATTCTGGTTTCTTTAAACCAGATTGTGTTCATAGACTGTATCTACTTTACCAGCATTAGTAACCAGGCTGGTGTAGAATTGTTGCAGCGATCTTGCCAAAAGTACCAAGCAGCGATATAGTATAGTGGGAGCGCGGTGTTCATTTTACTTACTCACTCCAGAGTTAGACTCTGTAGGTCTCTTGCACCAAAAGAGTGGAGAGTCATCTGGATAAACATTAACAGATCTGAATGTCTACTTGAACACCTCTTTCATGTGATTACAGAAATGTAACTATAGAACTATTACCATTCCAGCCAACAGGAACATCACTGCATGAAGTGCAATAGGAACTCTCCTATGGTAGATCTAGAAGCCTTTACAAGGGCAGCATAGTCTAGTGGTAGACCCACTTTTTAGTGGTCTATCACTTCTGGTTTAGAGTACGGACGTGCCGAACTCCAAAGTACATGCATGCGGATGATGATTAACCGATTTCTTTCCTGTTGGGCATAGGAAATTAACCGGTCAGCCATTGTCTGGAGGTGGGAGAGGGCTGGGAAAGCGACCGTCATCTGACTCATCTCCCTTGCAGAGTGGGCATGCACTACGAGGTTCAGAATGTCACTACTCTAAAGTACTAAAATCAGTGGGTCTCTCACTACACTGTGTTGCCCTCAGTGGTTTCCATTAATTATGTGTTCACACTCACTTCCACATGCAGCTGTGAGGCTAAAAAGGAGGATGCTCAATACCATAAAGGAATCTAAGACCTAATAATGAGTACATATGGCAGGCCAACTTTGGCAGTTAACGCTAAGAACTATTCCCATAACATCATAGAAATCTATAGAGTGAGCAGCTGTTATTGAAAGCAAACATCTGGATAACCAGACTGGAGCTTATTTAGTCATAGCTTTTAGTCATAAACAATTCACATATAATATTCATGTGATCCAGCCAGCTGAAGTTGAACTACATCCCAATGGTCTGACCGTAGACCTAAATTACTACTTGTAACAGTGGGAGGTATTACAAGGACATGTGTATAGTAGCAATCTAGCTAAAATGCAACTGTAAAAAAAAAATACAATGGAATTACCAAACCCATGAAAACACAATGTAAATCTTCCTACAAGTGCGATCTGCTTATGTGAAGTAGAAATATTTATTTTATTCAGCTGCATGGCCACCAAGTTTGCCCAGCTGTTCAAATTTTTGTTAAAATGGGTTGTGTTGCATTGTGTGCAAAGTAATTAAAATCTTGTGGGGAACAGTTCATAGGGTACTGTTACAAGCAACAGGGGTCTCTCTATCTTCATGTTCACCTGGTTACTACAGTATGTTTGGGCAGTTGCTGTGCAACTACCTGGAATCTAAATCTGTTTATCACCTAGCTTTACCTGGTTTATTAGGGTGGAGATGCTGATAAACAGATTTTATGTCCAGTTCTTATCCCATTTGTCTATAGATGAAGCAGCGGTGACGCAACTTCTTGTTTCAGTCCAGTATGATACCTGGGGTTGGGTAACTGCACGAGGTGCTGAATTTTAGCAGAGGGAGATAAGCTCTACATTGAGGTTAAACAGCCTTGTTAAAATGTCTGGGGGCTGTATTCTTCCTTGTAGCTTCTATCCCTTCCCCCATAAAATACATATCCGCTATATAAAAACAACTGTAATAGAAAAGAGAGATAATTTAAAAATGTTTTTTTTGTTGCACTTTGTGCTGTTTTCCAGGGTATAGAATACAAAAACAAAAAATACTATAATAAAAATGTCATAAAATTCAGCCCCACTGGAATAAAAATGCTAAAAATATTTAAATAACCGAACAAAAAAGTTGCAGCTTTCAGGAAAGAGGGTGGGGTACATGGCCTGGGTTTAAACTGGTTAACCCCTTAGTGGCCAGTGTACTTCGAGCCCTAATGACTAAGCAATTATCTTTTCATAACTTTCCAAATTATTTTGGGGTACATTAGTTTTCAATTGCTTTTTATTCCTCTTTTTGGGAGGTGGGATGAATAAGAACAGCAATTCTGGCATTTTATTTCATTTTTTTTTTTTTCAGATGATACCTGGGACCCACACTGATCAGCTGTTTGTGAAGGCAGTGGCGCTCGCAGTAGTGCCACAGCGTTCTCTCAGCTTACCAGGCACAGGGGTGTACATTGTATAGTGGCTGTGCATAGTATTGCAGCTTAGTACCATTCACTTCAATTGGGCTGAGCTGCACCTAGGCCTGTGATGGCTAACTTCCGGCACTCAAGCTGTGCTAAAACTACAACTCCCAGGATGCACTCTTGCTCGGCTGTTCTCAGAACTCAATAGAAATAAATAAAGCATGCTGGGAGTTGTAGTTTCCCCACAGCTGGAGTGCCGGAGGTTAGCCATCACTGCCATGTGACCGATGAACATGACGTCACATGGCCTAAGGAAAACTGGAGAAGGCCGTGGAGCTACTGCGAGCACCGATGCCTTCTCAAATGGCTGATTGGCGTTCAGATACTGATGAGCTATAAAATAAAATAAAACTTTAATTGACACTGTTTACTTTTAGGGATAAATAATGTGACCATTGTATAGTACTTATTATGTGTAGTTCAAATATCTTTTTTTTTTTTTTTTACTTTTACATTTTTTTGTCCTACATGGGTACTTATAAACTTTCAAAATACACTGCATTACTACCTAAGTATTAAACACAGAAAGGCAACCTTTTAGATCGTCAGGGCCTAATAGGCTTCCGTATATGGGAGCCTATTGGAGGCCATTATTAGACCTATTATTGCCATAGCAACCATCAGCACCCCTCAATCTCTAATCCTGGCCATTCAAACAGGAGCCCAGCTGTTAGGCCTCGTTCACATTTCCGTGACCATTAAACGTCTGTGAAAAAATGCGTCCATGTTTCAACCATGAAGATGTCCGTGAAGGATCAGTGTTTGGTCTATGCATCTGTTTTTCCCTCTGTGTATCATCTGTATTCCACAGACACTTCTCAGCTGAAAATTAATTTCCAAAGCATCTAATATCAGTGGTCAGTGGAAAACGGATTAAGCATGGACGCAATATGGATGCCATCCGTGATTTTTCACGGACCCATAGATTATAATGGGCATGTGTGGGCCATATCAAGTAGTGCCTGTCTCCGAGATTTTTTCACGAGCACACAGTCAATAAAAAATACTGATGTGTGAACAGACTTCTTAAAATCAATGGCCACGCGTGCCATCCGTGGAAAATGGAATTGTTAACGAGACTTTAGAGCTGAGCCCCTACTCCTCCAGGTACAGGACACCATTGCAACAACTCAGACTAAGTTGCTGTAAAAGGCAACCTAGCCTAAGGTCACTTAGTAACCACCATAAAAAGGTATATTGGTGGTCATTATGTGATTAACCCCTTCCCACCCCCTCCCCCAAAAAAAAATTAAAGAAGCATCAAAAAGTCCTTTGTACCACAAAATTGAACTAATAAAAACTACAGTTCATGCAGCAAAAATCAGGCCCTCAGATATAGTAAATGAAATGATGCCATAAAAAAATTACAACTTGTCCGCAAAAAATAAGCCATAATAAAGCTGTGTGAATGGAAACGTATAAAAGTTATGGCTCTTGGAAGTCAGGGAGGTAAAACAAAAAATGCAAAAATGAAAATTCACCTGGTCTTTTAGAGGTTAAAATACATCTAAAGCTTCTAAATAATAAAGCAAAATTTAATGGATATAAAAAAATATTTCACAAGTTAATGAATAAGACACCATGATACCATAAATCTTTTGAAGAACCTTTTAATTCACTTTTTAATAGTCTGGCCAGAATAGTTTGTGGCCTGACATTTAGAGATGGCTGCTATGCTTTTTATTGATTTCCTAGTAACAACTTTAAATATCAGAGTGTGCTGAATAAGCGTTTTAAAAGCAGAACTGTGAGAAGGGCGTTGCATTATAAATGATAGACCGTAAGCCACAGTAAACGTATGCCGTTGAAGCAGGCCAGGCACCTAGAGAACATGCTCCTTTTCAGCATCCATACTGCTCAACAGATTATGTCTGAGTATTATTTACTCTTCTAGAATGTTTCCTAAATAAAAAGTTACAAAATTGTGTTTAACACACATAATTTAGATTTTATATATCCTATATGCCAATATGTACACGTGAATAATAATTATATTTGGGTATACAAGTAAGAGAACCGCTTTAATGAAAACAACTTAAAAAAATTAAACTGAACAACTGGTTTGGTTCATAGAATAGTTAATTATTACTAACAAAACAAATATAATTGAAAATACAAATAGGTTTGCTATAATATTTTGCCCAACTGCAAAATTATAGTTCTGTATTTAATGGAATACAATTGGGTTATTCACACTGGGCACAAGACATAGTATATTTTGGAACAGGCATTTAGGAACTCATTTCATTATTTTAATGTATAGGGACACTAAGAATTTATGTAATACACTTTATTAGGGAATTATGTAAATTTTTTATTACAAAACTGTATGTAAAAAGACTTCCCTTAGATCCAGCAGAGGAGAATCAGTCTTCAGCATTCTACACTATGAAAAACTGTATGATGCAGAGGCAGGCTTCTCAGCCTGCCTCTGGTCTACCCGTCCTAGCCTCTGCCTCTTTACCCCAGCCCTGCCTCCCTAAATATGTAATAGCTCTTATTAAGACTAATGTGACCCTGCAGTTTATCTGTTAACAGCACTCCTCTCTATCTTCCCAGCGCTGGAGAGATAGGGATATGAGGGTGGCTGCAGCATGTAGGAACTGCAGCCCCAATCCTCTCCCTGTCTTCCCAGAGCGAACTAGAGAAGTGCTGGGAAGACAGAGGGCAACGCTGTTGAGTTGGCAGCAAATAAACTGCAGGATCACGTTAGTTTTAGTAAGCGATGTTACATATTTAGGGAGGCAGAGGCTAGGGAAAGGAGAGCAGAGGCAGCCTGAGACGCCTCTGCATCACACCGTTATCTGGCGTCTTCAGCTTTCAGTAGAATAATAAATAATAAAAAGTACCATATTTCCCTAATAAAGTGCATTACAAAAACACTCACACTATTTGAAAAATATGAAATGACAGTTACATTTTAAATCTTATTCTTGTGGAATGTCATCTTCTTCCATTTCAGTTTGCTCTTGTGTCTCAGCTTCTGGGTCCCCAGGAAGAATACTAGTAATCGTCTGAATGAGCTGCTCAATCTGTTCCTCTGTCAGCCTTTCTTCACTTTCCTCCACCATCTAGTTAGAAACATGAATAGGCAGAAATTTTAGGAATGTATTGCAGCCACAAATTGCATATTTCAGGAGTCTGGTAAATCCACCATCAATAATTGCTTTCATAACAAGATCGACAAAGTTTAAATCTCTTTAGCCTACTGTAAGTGCAGATAAACTTTTATCATAAACCATGTAACACTCACAATAGACAGAACATAATAAATCTGTACATACCAGTTGAATTTCTACTGCTGTCATAGGTCGGTGGTTAAGAAGCTGCAGTTTTTCAGCTCTGTGGAAATGGAACAATTATTATTTCTGGACGCAGCAGACTTGGATGCTTGCTTCTTTGGAGATGCATAATTTGTACATTGCGTAACTGAGATAATGTAGTAGCTTAAAGAGGTATTCCGGTTACAAAATGTTATTCTTTATCCACAGGAAAGGATCGGCAGGGGTCCTACTGCTGATCAAGGGAGGGAGGGGGGGCGCTAGACCCAATGGCGCTCATCCGAAATAGTGGCTGGTCAGAGTGCGCGCCGCCACACCACTCATCTCTATGGGGGCGCCGGAGATTGCTGACCGCTGTACTCGGCTATGTCTGGCGCTCTTGTGGATAGGGGATAACTTTTTGTAACCAGGATACCCCTTTAATCGGCAGTCCTCAGATGTTGAGCAATAACAAACAGCTTTAGGCCTGATGACCGGCCGTGGCCGTATTGCCCACAAACAGCGGGTTATATGCGGGGACCGGCCGTGTGCTCCCCGCATCACGGATTGTGACCCAATCACTTGAATAGGTCCGCAATCCAGAGCTGCGGTGTGAAACGGAGGCACGGAACCCCACGGAAGCACTACAGAGTGCTTCCCTGGTGTTTCTGTCCGTGTCTCCGCCCGTGCATTGGCTATGAATCTTTCTATGAATCTGACAAATTCTACTCACCCAAATTTCATCAATTTGTTAGCGAGGCAGTTTAAAAAAAAAAAAAAAAAAAAAAGGTAAACTGACTTTCCACAGCCCCCTCAGATCCAGAGCCGCTGCTCCGTCCTCTCCACCAGGCTGCAGATATGCAGTGGTCTTGTGGCATATACTGCTGATGTCCGTGATTGACTGCAGTAGTATACGGGTCATCACCACTGCAGCCAAAACATTACATCACAGCTCCAGAACAGTGGAAAAGACCGAGCAGTGGTGCTGGATTGGGGGAGGCTCTGGAAGGTAATTTTTTTGTAAGTATTTTAACTGCCTCCCAGCAGTTTTCTCCCAAAATTGCAACTCTCCTTTAAAATTTGACAACCCTGTTAAGTAATTTTGTTTCACTATTCCACTATATAATCATAGAGAATTAATGTCTACAACTATCTGCATAGTTGTCAATAGTCCCAAATTGCCACGATTGAGTTTTCATCAAAGATCTGAATATTGAGGACTGAGCTATGGTCTAAAGGTATGAACACTGGGATGCAGACTGAATATTGGGTCTGCTGCGGGCAATCACATTCCTCTACACAGTCCTCGCAGTAATGTTCCGAAAAAAATATGTATAACCTCGTAAGCCATGCCCTGACCAACCCCATACAATGGTTACTACGACTATGCCTGTCCAAAAAAAGTCGCCACCTGGATTTAACTAAGCAAATAGGTATGAGCCTCCTATTGGACAATTTCTGCATGGGCCATTATCTTTCAGCTGGCAACAAGTTATTTAACCCCAACTGGTGCAGCGAGTTGCTTCTCATTTCTTAAACAACCATGTGGAAAGACACATCTCGTGGTCGTGGAAAAGATGTTAGTCTGTTTGAGAAGTGTCAAATTATTGGCATGCATCAAGCAGAGAAAACATCTAAGGAGATTGCAGAAACTACTAAAATTGGGTTAAGAACTGCCCAAAGCATTATTAAAAACTGGAAGGATAGTGGGGACCCATCGTATTCCAGGAAGAAATGTGGCCGGAAAAAAATCCTGAATGATCGTGATTGGCGTTTGGTGAAATCAAATCAAAGAAAAACAACAGTAGAACTCAGGGCTATGTTTAACAGTGAAAGTAAGAGCATTTCCACACGCACAATGCGAAGTGAACTCAAGGGATTGGGACTGAACAGCTGGGTAGCCGTAAGAAAACCACTAATCAGCGAGGCAAACCAGAAAAAAAGGCTTCAATATGCTAGGGAGCATAAAGATTGGACTCTGGAGCAATGGAAGAAGGTCATGTGGTCTGATGAGTCCAGATTTACCCTGTTCTAGAGAGGCAGATAAAGTGATGCACCCATCATGCCCAGTGCCTACTGTACGAGCCTGTGGGGGCAGTGCTATGATCTGGGGTTGCTGCAGTTGGTCAGGTCTAGGTTCAGCAACAGTATGTGCTCCAGGAATGAGGTCAGCTGACTACCTGAACATACTGAATGACCAGGTTATTCCATCAATGGATTTTTTCTTCTCTGATGGGACGGGCATATTCCAAGATGACAATGGCAGGATTCATCGGGCTCAAATTGTGAAAGAGTGGTTCAGGGAGCATGAGACATCATTTTCACACATGGATTGGCCACCACAGAGTCCAGACCTTAACCCCATTGAGAATCTTTGGGATGTGCTGGAGAAGGCTTTGCTTAGCAGTCAGACTCTACCATCAATGCAAGATCTTGGTGATAAATTAATGCAACACTGGATGGAAATAAATCTTGTGACATTGCAGAAGCTTATCGAAGCAATGCCACAGCGAATGTGTGCCGTAATCAAAGCTAAAGGCGGTCCAACGAAATATCAGAGTGTGGGACCTTATTTGGACAGGCAGTGTATGTTGTACTAATGTACTTTGTCCAATGGAAATTGTAGGGGGATATTTATATGTGCACTTTATGTTCTGAGGCATACATTGACTAAGGCAGGATTACTCCCCTAAACGTCACATTTTGTGATGCTGTGATCCATTAGTTCTGTTTTTCTAGTCAGAAGGCTTTCAATGAATCAATCTCAACAAGTGTATAAATATCAAGATTCAAGATACATGTCTAAAGCAATAGCAGTCCTTGTAATGAGAACACACAGGACAGGACTGTATTTTCTACTTTTAAATCCAAATTATACAGACGAACAGCCAAGGAGGTTGGAATTTTACATTTAGATTAATACATTGGAAGAAACCTAGTCAAGGACAATTTTTCTTATGCCCTTTTTTATTGTCAAGCTCGACTTCAAGGAAGTCGCGTGCTACACTCCGGGATTTAAAAGTGCACCACTGCGCAGTATAGTCAGCCTAACTGGGCGCTTGCCACGCCAGAGATTTGTAGGCTATTAATGTGATGAGACAGTTTCTTTTGTGCTGTGAAGGAAAGGCATGTGAGGAAAAAAAATAAAAAGCATCAAAGATTTGATATTCAACAGGCGACTTTTCATTTAGAGAGATTTGTGCTTCGGATTATCATTTGTTCAGGTTTATATGGCGTGCTAGACAGCTCTTAAAGGGAACCTGTCACCAGGAAATCACTGATAAAGCAGGCATACTGTCTTGTAGGGCTCACTCTGCTGAATATAATGATACATTTCACTTGGTGATCTGTTGCTTTATTGTGGAGAAAAAGCACTTTTAATCCATATGCTAATGAGCTGATTTAAGTGCAGTAGTTGATATGAGTCCAGCGTTTTTTCTATTCAGAGCTGTAGCCACTCCCCTATTCACTTCTTCAGAGGTAAAAGGGGCGTGGTTTATTACATCATTCATTTTAATAATTGTGTATCAAACATGTGTTTATCACCCCATGAACAAACTATCCCTTATTATAATTACTTTTTTTTTACCTCAGTAATATAATACCTTAGCATTCCCTGTTATTCATTTTCCCGCCAATTATTAAAATGAATGATGAATGATGTAATAAACCACGCCCCTTTTACAACTGAAGAAGTGAATAGGGGAGGGGCTACAGCTCTGAATAGAAAAAAAACGCTGGACTCATATCAACTACTGGACTCAAATCAGCTCATTAGCATATGGATTAAAAGTACCTTTTCTCCACAATAAAGCAACAGATCACCAAGTGAAAGGTATCATTATATTTAGCAGAGTGAGCCCTACAAGGCAGTGTGCCTGGTATATCAGTGATTTCCTGGTGACAGGTTCCCTTTAAGGAGCAGGCAGATTGCCCTGGCATTCTCCCCAAATCACAGCACACTACATGGCACGCCAAAAGTCTTTTGCGGCAAGCATGAAACAAATAATATCTGAACCACCAGCTCAATTACCGCCTTTAAGGGTCGGCTTCAGGTCCACGTTGGCTCTTGCGCAATAGAGTCTTGTGCCCCCCTTTAACCCCTTAAGGACCCTGCCATATTACACCTAAAGGACAAGGCCATTTTTTGAAAATGTGACATGTGTCACTTCATGTGGTGATAACTTTAAGACGCTTTTACTTATCCAGGCCATTCTAAGATTGTTTTCTCGTCACATATTTTACTTCATGACAGTGGTAAATTTGAAACAAAATATTTCATTTTTATTTATAAAAAAAATTACCAAATTTACCAAAAATTTTGAAAAATTAGCAAATTTCCAAATTTCTATTTCTCTACTTTTATAATAGATAGTAATACCTCCAAAAATAGTTATTACTTTACATTCCCCATATGTCTACTTCATGTCTAGTTCATTTTGGGAATGGCATTTTATTTTTTGGGGACGTTAAAAGGCTTAGAAGTTTAGAAGCAAATCTTGAAATTTGCCAGAAAATTACCCCATTTTAGAAACAACACCCCTCAAGGTATTCAAAACTGATTTTACAAACTTTGTTAACCCTTTAGGTGTTCCACAAGAATTAATGGAAAATGGAGATGAAATTTCAGAATTTCACTTTTTTGGCAGATTTTCCATTTTAATCAATTTTTTTTTTCCACTAACAAAGCAAGGGTTAACAGCCAAACAAAACTCAATATTTATTGCCCTGATTCTGTAGTTTAGAAAAACACTCCATATGTGGTCGTAAACTGCTGAACGGGCACATGGCAGGGCGCAGAAGGAAAGGAACGCCATATGGTTTTTGGAAGGCAGATTTCACTGGGATAATTTTAAGCTGCCATGTCACATTTGAAGACCCCCTGATGCACCCCTAGAGTAGAAACTCAAAAAAAGTGACCCCATTTTCGAAACTACGGGATAAGTTGGCAGTTTTGTTGGTACTATTTTAGAGTACATATGATTTTTGGTTTTTCTATATTACACTTTTTGTGAGGCAAGGTAACAAAATATAGCTTTTTTGTTATTTACAACGTTCACGAGCAGGTTGTTACGGACGCGACAATACCAAATATGACCAAATATTTTTTGGGTTGTTTGTTTCAGTTTTACATATTAACCTCTTGCCGCCACGCTAACGCCGATGGGCGTCAGCTCTCTCAGGTCTCAGTCACGCCTATCGGCGTCATCTCGTGAGACCTGAGATTTCACATGAACGCGCGCGCGGCGTGCGCGCGCGTTCATGTGATCGGAGCCGGGACAACTGAAACTACAGCCTGCCAGCGCTGATCATGCGCTGGCAGGCTGTAGATGCGGAAAAAACCGCATTTAAATCGCATATCAGACGCTGTTTTTTAAACAGCGTCTGATATGCCTAATGTCTGCTTGTCTGGTGGTCCCTTTGTTTGGGACCACCAGAAGAAAATAGGAAAAGTGCACCAATCACTACACACACACCCCCCACCCCCATCACTGATTAACCCCTGATCACCCATGTCACCCCCTGATCACCCCTGTCACCCCCCTGTCACTAATCACCCCCTACAGGCTCATTCAGACGTCCGTATGTGTTTTGCGGATCCATGGATCTGCGGATCCATGGATCCGCGGATCCGCAAAATACGGACACCGGCAATGCGCTTTCCGCATTTTGCAGATCCGCACAGAACTATATAGAAAATGCTTTTTCTTGTCCGCAATTGCGGACAAGAATAGGACATGTTCTATATTTTTGCGGAACGGAAGTGCAGACTCGGAAGCGCGGATCCGTAATTCCGGATCCGAGCGGGACAAAGCCTGTCCCCATAGAAATGAATGGGTCCGCAATTCCGTTCCGCAAACAGAATTTCGGACGTGTGAATGGGGCATAAGGGTCCCCTATCACCGCCAGTTAGCTAGCTACTTGTTAGGTAGCTAGCGCCCAGCCCACCGCACCGCAGTCACTGATTTTGGCAGAGATTTTTTCATCCACATTGACCGATGCGAATGAAAAAATCTGTGCCGTTAATTTTTTTTTTTTTTTCAGCGAAGCGGCTGAACGGAAAAAAAAAAATCTCATTACCCGTATGCTCAATATACGGAGAATCGCAGAAACTCCTAATGCTGGCCATACGTGTAATGATTGCGGAGACCCCTCAAATGCCAGAGCAGTACAAACACCTCACATGTGACCCCATTTTAGAAAGAAGACACCCCAAGGTATTCCGTGAGGGGTATGGCGAGTTCATGTAAAATTTTATTTTTTGTCACAAGTTAGTGGAATATGAGACTTTGTAAAAAAAAAATATATATATATATCAATTTCCGCTAACTTGTGTCAAAAAATTTTTTTATGTGAACTCGCCATGCCCCTCACGGATTACCTTGGGGTGTCTTCTTTCCACAATGGGGTCACATGGGGGGTATTTATACTGCCCTGGCATTTTAGGGGTCCTAAAGCGTGAGAATCCAAATACGTAAAAATGCCCTGTGAAATCCTAAAGGTACTCATTGGTTTTAGGGCCCCTTTGCGCATCTTGGCTGCAAAAAGTGTCACACATGTGGTATCGCCGAACTCAGGAGAAGTAGGGCAATGTGTTTTGGGGTGTATTTTTACATATACCCATGCTGGGTGAGAGAAATATCTCTGTAAACGACAACTTTTTAAATTTTTTATTCGAAGTTGGCAATTTACAGAGATATTTCTCTCACCCAGTATGGGTATATGTAAATACACTCAAACACATTGCCCTACTTCTCCTGAGTACGGCGATACCACATGAGTGACACTTTTGCAGCCAAGATGCAAAGGCCCAAATTCAATGAGTACCTTTTAGGAGGGCATTTTTACGCATTTTTCTTCTCACGCTTTAGGGCCCCTAAAATGCCAGGGCAGTATAAATACCCCACATGTGACCCCATTTTGGAAAGAAGACACCCCAAGGTATTCGCTGAGGGGCATAGTGAGTCCATGAAAAATTAAACTTTTGTCAAAAGTTAGCGGAAAGGGAGACTTTGTGAGAAAAACAATAAAAATCAATTTCCACTAACTTGTGCCCAAAATTTTTTTCTATGAACTCGCCATGCCCCTCATGGAATACCTTGGGTGTCTTCTTTCCAAAATGGGGTCACATGTGGGTATTTATACTGCCCTGGCATTTTAGGGGCCCTAAAGCATGAGAAGAAAATGCGTAAAAATGCCCTCCTAAAAGGTACTCATGGGAATTTGGGCCCTTTGCGCATCTTGGCTGCAAAAAGTGTCACTCATGTGGTATCGCCGTACTCAGGAGAAGTAGGGCAATGTGTTTTGGGGTGTATTTTTACATATACCCATGTTGGGTGAGAGAAATATCTCTGTAAACTGACAACTTTGTATAAAAAAATTTAAAAAGTTGTCGTTTACAGCGATATTTCTCACACGCAGCATGGGTATATGTAAAAATACACCCCAAAACACATTGCCCTACTTCTCCTGAGTACGGCGATACCACATGAGTGACACTTTTGCAGCCAAGATGCGCAAAGGGCCCAAATTCCAATGAGTACCTTTTAGGAGGGCATTTTTACGCATTTTTCTTCTCACGCTTTAGGGCCCCTAAAATGCCAGGGCAGTATAAATACCCCACATCTGACCCCATTTTGGAAAGAAGACACCCCAAGGTATTCGCTGAGGGGCATAGTGAGTCCTTGAAAAATTAAACTTTTTGTCAAAAGTTAGCAGAAAGGGAGACTTTGTGAGAAAAAACAATAAAAAATCAATTTCCACTAACTTGTGCCCAAAAATTTTTTTTCTATGAACTCGCCATGCCCCTCATGGAATACCTTGGGGTGTCTTCTTTCCGAAATGGGGTCATTTGTGGGGTGTTTGTACTGTTCTGGCATTTTGGGCGGGGCTAAATTGTGAGCAGCCATGTAAAAGCTAAAGGTACTCATTGGAATTAGGGCCCCTTTGCGCACCCAGGCTGCAAAAAAGTGTCACACATGTGGTATCGCCGTACTCAGGAGAAGTAGGGCAATGTGTTTTGGGGTGTATTTTTACATATACCCATGTGTATTTTTTTTGCCAGAAGTTAGCAGAAATGGAAACTTTATTATTATTATTTTTTCCTCAGAAAGTGTCATTTTCCGCTAACTTGTGAAAAAAAATGAAATGATACATGAACTCACCATGCCCCCCTGCGAATACTTTGGGGTGTCTTCTTTCTAAAATGGTGTCATTTGGGGGGTATTTATACTATCCTGGCATTCTAGCACCTGAAGAAACATGACAGGCGCTCAGAAAGTCAGGGCTGCTTCAAAATGCCGAAATTCACTTTTTTGCACCATAGTTTGTAAACGCTATAACTTTTACCCAAACCAATAAATATACACTTATTGGACTTTTTTTTTATCAAAGACATGTAGAACAATACATTTAGAGAAAAATTTATATAGAAATGTAGTTTTTTTTTAAAAAATTTACAACAGAAAGTGAAAAATGTCATTTTTTTGCAAAAATGTCGTTAAATTTTTATTAATAGCAAAAAAAGTAAAAATGTCAGCAACAATGAAATACCACCAAATGAAAGCTCTATTAGTGAGAAGAAAAGGAGGTAAAATTCATTTGGGTGGTAAGTTGCATGACGGAGCAATAAACGGTGACAGTAGTGTAGTGCGGAATTGTAAAAAAGGGCCTGGTCACTAGGGGGGTATAAACCTGTGGTCTTCAAGTGGTTAAAGCATTTTTTAGAAAAGGACTTTTTAGGGTTTCCACATTCTGAAAGCTGTATTTTTATTTTATTTTTTGGGCGACTGTTATGTAGGGGCTTATTTTTTTCGGTACGAGATGACGATTTGATTGGTACTATTTTTGGGTGCATAGGACTTTTTGATTGCTTGGTATTACACTTTTTGTGATGCAAGGTGACAAACATTTTACACAGTTTTTATTTTATTTTTTTGATGGTGTTCATCTGAGGGGTTAGGTGCTATTTTTGTAGAGCAGGTCGTTACGGATGTGGCAATACCTAATGTAAAAAAATCAAGTTATAGTTTCTACACATTTTTTGCGGGATGAGGTGACGGTTAGATTGGTATGATTTTGGGAGGCATATGCCTTTTTGATCGCTTTGTTAACCCTTTAGGTGTTCCACAAGAATTAAAGAAAAATGGAGATTAAATTTCTAAATTTTACTTTTTTGGCAGATTTTCCTTTTTATTCCATTTTTTTCTTTAACACATCAAGGGTCAGCCAAACAAATCTCAATATATATTACCCTGATTCTGCGGTTTACAGAAACACCGCAGATTTAGCTGAACTGGTTTTTAGATGGCATGTCCTATTTGAATGCACCCCTACAGTAGAAACTCAAAAATGTGATCCCATTTTGGAAACTAGGGGATAAGGTGCCAGTTGTATTGGTACTATTTTGGGGTACATATGATTTTTAATTGCTCTATATTACGTTTTTGTGAGCAAAGTAACCCAAAAATGGCTGTTTTGGCACCCTTTTTATTTTTTACAAGATTCATCTGACAGGGTGTGCTATTTTTATAGAGCAGGTTGTTACGGACGCAATATCAAATATGTCTACTTTCTATGCTAGTGTGTTTCAGTTTTACATAATAAAGCATTTTGTTTTTGTGTCTCCATATTCTGAGTACCAGATTTTTTTTATTTTTCTGCCGATCATCTTGTGCAGGGGCTCGTTTTTTGCAGGAGAGTTGACGTTTTTATTAGTACCATTTTTGGGTACGTATGATTTTTTGATCATTTATTATTACACTTTATGGGGCAAGGTGACCAATAAATTGGTTGTTTTGGAACATTTTTATTTATTTATTTTTACAGCGTTCACCTGAGAGGTTAAGTCATGTGACACTTTTATAGAGCAGATTATTACGGATGTGGCAATATCTAATATGTATACTTTTTCTTATTTATTTAAGTTTTACACACTTTTTTTATTTTTTGACTGATTGTCTCAGGTAGGGTCTCATCTTGCGGGATGAAGTGACGGTTTAATTGGTACTATTTTGGGGGACATATGCCTTTTTGATCGCTTGATCTTGCACTTTTTGTCTCCATTTTCTATTAATTTTTGTGGAACACCTAAAGGGTTAACAAAGTTTGTAAAATCAGTTTTGAATACCTTGAGGGGTGTAGTTTATAAAATGGGGTCATTTTTGGGTGGTTTCTATTATGTAAGCCCCACAAACAGTGGCGTACACACAATCCATGGGGCCCCGGTGCGAAACTGATCCATGGGCCCCCCCGCCGCCATCCTCCCCGCCGCCACCCCAGTGGCGGATCCATAGCCTGGTCTCGGGAGGGACATGGGCCCCTGTGTCCCCGCCCACTATCAAGCCACACCCACACACAGCCCCACCCATATATCGCGCCCATACCTCTTACACCTAGTGACGTCTCCTTTGATGTAGAAGTTCTCTTTCTTCATCTTCTCCATTCAGACCAGACCACCATGATGATTTCTTTCAGCCATCGCTCATCTCTGCAGAGTTCTTAGTTTCAGACATCTTAGTTTCCTACCCCCATCAGACTCCCCTCAGCCCCCATCAGACCTCAGATCAGCCCAAAGACCCCATCAGACCTCGTCTGGGAGTAACCATACACCAGCAGTGCATGCTGGGACTGCCACCCAGTGTGAACACATTCCCTGTACGCGCAGAGCTGGGCGCGGGGGGGAACGACAGTGACACAATCGTGCTGCAAACCACGACCGCTGGGGGTCTGTCCTTACGGGAAAAGCGCGCCCACCGCCATTTAAAGGGGAATTATTAAAAGAGTCACACCTGTGCTCTGCCCAGGTCCTAGGGGGCATGCCCCCCAAAATCTCACCAGCATCAAGGATACACTCCAGCCGGCCAGACTAGGAGCACTGGTTCTACCCGCTTCCATCCACAGCCCTGGGCAGGACATGCCCACAGCTGCCACCCAGGATACATAGAGCAGGGAAAACTCAACAACCCCCATCATGCACACCTTCCCCACGCACAATAGCGGCTGTGCCCACGCCACGTCATCACCAAGCCCTCAGACGTACCCCAGTCACCTTACCTGACGCTCATGGTGCCGTACTACTCCTGTCAGCTCCGCGCTCGAGTCCCCGCCACCTCTCCTCACCGCAAGCTCCGGCCCAGCGTCTCCTCTGCCGGCTCCGCCCCTTCACCGCTTCCATTGGAAAAGAGGGGAGGAGGCGAGAAGCACTGGGCGGCTGGGCCCCGGGACGGGTACGGCAGCATTACAGGCAGCAGGGGCCAGGGGTCCACAGGCGGCCGGGCCCCCCTGGAGTGCCGGGCCCGGTCGCAACTGCGATCCCTGCGACCCCTGTATGTACGCCACTGCCCACAAAGTGACTTCTGACCTGAACTGGTCCTTAAAAAGTGGGTATTTGAAATTTTCTGAAAAATTTCAAGATTTGCTTTTAAACTTGTATACAAAAACTTCTTCACTGGCGCTAAAACTTGGTTGCAATACTACCGTCTGAGTAAAAACACTAGTACTAGATTTGTAGCAGAATTGCTTTTAAACTTCTAAGCCTTCTAACATCCCAGAAAAATAAAATGGCATTCACAAAATGATCCAAACATGAAGTAGACATACATGGAATGTAAAGTAATAACTATTTTTGGAGGTATTACACCTATTATAAAAGTAGAGAAATTGAAATTTGCCAAAATATTTTATAAATAAAAATTAAATTTTACCACTAGTACAATATGTGACGAGAAAACAATCTCAGAATAGCCTGGATAAGAAAAAGCGTTTTAAAGTTATTACTACATGAAGTGACACATGACCACAAAAAATGGCCTGGTCCTTAAGTTGAAATATGGCAGGGTCCTAAAGGGGTTAATCTCTTATAAATTAAATTTTTTTCATTTACATTTTTAGTTATTTATTTTTTTACATTTTTATTTTTTTACTTTTTTTTTATTTTCACACATCTTGAAGATCCAGTTGGGCTGATTGCTGTATTATACTTTGCAATGCTCTTGCATTGCAAAGAATACTACTATCTGGTTTCCGGGTAGATAGCAACACAGGATGCCTTTCCTGGCAACCACCGGCCCGCTGCCATCGCATTGCGGCAGCCTGATGGTTGAGAGAGGGAGCCCCCTACCTCTATTAACCTAAGGGGTTATAGTAGATTGTCAACATACAGCTGACACTTGCTGCTGATGGCAGCGGCCTTCGCATTCACGAGGACCACAACAGGGGGAGGGGAGGTGGGGCCTCATATAGGGGCAGGAGGCACAGAACGGCACAGTTAGAGACGGCCGGCAACATTAACGGTACTGCGCACAGGGCACAGATGGTAGAGGCAGGAGATATTAGGGCACACAGATAGGGGCACAGATCGGGAAAGAGGACACATCAGGGGGCACAGATCAGCTAATGCCTGATTTCAGGCTCTGACCTGCAGAGTGCAGATCAGAGCCTGAAACCGGCATTTTAACACTGTCGCGCTCCAATTGGTTAGTCTGCACAGACTAACCAATCGGAGCGATCGCCAACAAGGGACCACTCTAATTGGTCCCTTGCCGGCATTATTCAACTGTATGCTGTCGGTGACAGCAGCAGTGCAGGGGCAGAAGCTTTAATCCAAGTGTTTTGCACCGAATGGATTAAAGAGCTGCCATGACGTTACTACACATGCTAGCTGCACAGGGTATGGCAGTCGTGAAGGGGTTAAAAAAAACGATCCACTTGCTCATTCATTTTGTCATAATGGAGGCGGGTTACTTTACCATGGGCCACCTTGTATAATGTACCTAGCATAACATAATTTCACAGACCGTACTGGAAGGCAAAATTTTATGTTATCTGTTTTATGTTTTATGCCTTATAAGCTGTGTTTACACGCATATCTAAAGATAAATCACAATGAAAACAACTGTGTATGATATCCATGTATATTATTTGCAGCAAAAGAAATGCGAATTTTCATGATCTACATATGTTTGTATTAACTGACAAAATTTAATAAAAATAATATTTAAATGGGAAAGTACTGTGCTCACCAGGCAGTGGTGAATGACTCTGGGATATGCCTAGAAATGGGCCCCAGGGCTAGAGATACTAATGCTGGATTCCAATGCTGTTGTGGAAACCTGCATGGTCACTTTCTACCTACCTCAAAATCATGTGACCAGTTTTCTGGAGGATTCCCCTGTGACAAAGTCACATGACTGGAATTTTAAAATGATTCCTTTATTCCATGCACATAGCGTGGTCATATGGGGAATATTTAGAACTTATTTGACATATTTATACCATGACAGGTATTATAAAACCAATATATAATCATGTAGTTAGATTGAGCTTATTACTTGTAATTGGGATTTGTCTGGGTATCTCTAATTTTTATTATGTTATCCATGCGTCCATTTTGGGAGGAGGAGGTTGAAAACATTGCACTGATGTATTGTGTGTCAGAAACACGTAAGCGCATTTACAGCAGTTGCAGAGAGAGCAGAGCCTCTAGGTGTAATGGTAACGCCCCTGTTGCTCCTAGAGGCTCATTTCCATATGATAAAACATCATTTTTCTCAGCAATGTGGGCACATATGAACATGGAAATTGTTGATTGGATATGTAGTATAGTACCGATTGTGGGGAATTTTGGATTGGTGTTACATATGAACATGGGACCCACACAGATGTCTTCAGCTGCCAAGCGCACATGTAACAGGTCAGCCAGTGTCATAGGTACAGATCTGCTGACAGATGCCCCTTTTTAAACTATTAGAAATAACATAATAATGATTTTTTAGTATATTTTATTAATAGATATTAAAGTTTTAGTAGCCAAACAGGACCACAAAGTTCGGGCCTTACTGAAGCACTACAGTACACCATAGCCATATATGCTGTGATACAGATTCTGACTTCTGCAATATGTGCTGCAGTGTAGAGTTGTTTCGGGTATCAGATTTTCGATACCCAATCGATACTTTTGTCTGCTATCGAACTCGATACCAGGATTTGCCTTTTTTCGATACTAGGCTTCACTATTGCGCAGCCTAGTATCAGACAAGGATCGCGCTGCTGTCAGCGCACTCCGTGTTCTCGGCAACTCAGGGGAGAAGGAAGCAGTCTCTCCCTCCCCCTTGTGCTGTCGCTGCCACTGCAACCAAGAGGGGCAGGCGCACTACGCTACTAATGAGAACTAATGTTTAATATATTGCAGGCGGCGGCAGAAACACATAGCCGGCATCCTGCCTCTGACAGGGAGCTGCGATCCGCGGCGATTAACCCCTCCGGTGCGGCACCTGAGGGCTTAACTGTCGCTGATCGCAGCTCCTGGTCAGAGATCGGGTGCCGGCAATGCGTTTCTGCCGCTTGTATTTGTAATGTATTAAACGTTAATTATCCCCCGTCCCCAGTATTAAAAACATTGGTGGCGCAGTGCATCCTCCCCCACAGTATCAAAAACAATGGTGGTGCAGTGCACCCCCACCCCCAGTATTTAAATTATTGGTGGCAGTGGCCACAGATTCCCCTTCCCCTCCTCCTCATTGGTGGTACAGTGGTAGTTGTGATCGGAGCCCCAGCAGTGTAATGCTGGGGCTCTGATCAGTTACCATGGCAGCCAGGACGCTGCTGAAGCCCTGGCTGCCATGGTCAGCTCCCTGCTGCTGTGTGTACTATGCACAGGGCAGCAGGGACAGTGTGAAGTCCTATTCACCATAATAGAGCTCTATTAGGGTGAATAGGACAAGGGATCAAAAGATCCCAAGTTCTAGCCCTTAAGGGGGAAATAGTTAATAAATAAACATAAATAAAAAAAAAGTAAAAATAAAAAACACACCAAAATATTAAAGAGGACCTTTCACTGGTCCACAGTTTATTAGGTAAAGCTATGTACATGGAGAGCGGTATCCAGGGATGACCCTGCACTTACTTGTATCCCTGGGTGCCGCTCCGTTCGTCCTCTGTAGCCCCCGGTACCGGCGCTCGTGCTTCTGATAATTTTGCCTGGGGCGGAGACTTCTTCTTTTGCCCTGGGCGTCTCCTTTTCCCAAGGCTGGAGCGCTGGCCAATCGCAGCGCTCAGCTCATATCCTGCAACCTCCCAGAATATGAGCTGAGCGCTCCAGCCTTTGTTAAAGGAGAAGCCCACCAGGGCAAAAGAAGATGTCTCCGCCCCAGGCAAAATTATCAGAAGCACGAGCGCCGGTTTGGGAGGCTACAGCGGACGAACGGAGCGGCACCCAGGGATACAAGTAAGTGCAGGGTCATCCCTGGGTGCCGCTCTGCATGTATATGCATTTGCCTAATAAACTGTGGACCAGTGAAAGGTCCTCTTTAAGTATAAATCACCCCTTTTCGCAATTTTACATATAAAATATACAAACAATAAATAAATAAACATATTACAAATTGCCACATCCGAAAAATGCAAACTATTAAAATATTTTAAAAAATCTCCTATGCGGTTAAAAGAAAAAAGAAAAAGTGCGCGATTCGCCATTTTTTGTAGTCACCTTTTCCCCCCAAAAAATAGGATAGGACTGTTCGATTATGGGCCGGACATTTCATAAAATGCGTAATGCACGCTGCGTTTTTTGGCGTTTAATTTTTTTCTCATGGTATTGAATAGTATGGAGTATCGCAATAGTTTTTTATGGTATTGAAACCGAATTAAAATTTTGGTATCGAAACAACTCTAGTGGGCACTGTACTGCTCCTGCCTGCATTTCACTCTACTGAAAACTCTTCATGCCACTGATCCCAAAAAACACAACTAAAATGTAAAATACTGAATAAAACAGCATTTAATAATTCCCATAGACTTTCAGCAAACGTCTGGAACAAAAAATGCAAGATGCCACAAAAACACCAAAGAGACTATGTGAAACCAGCCTTTTAAGCCTCCAGTTAACCACTGAGCACTTACTTGGTTAGCTTATGCTCTTTCAGGGCAGTTAGGAATGCTTGCACTATTTCAGGACTTTGCTTTTGACAGGGACTGTTAGACAGGTATTTTAGTGTCTAGAAAAAAAAAGGATAAGAAAAGTTAGAAAATGTATTATAAAGCGACCCTCGGGTTCAAGGGAAAAAGAACATTAACTGGGGAGCAAACAGAGCACTTACATGGTGCCCTCTGCCAGTTCCCAGGCTCCTCCTCCATCATCCAAGATGGCCGCACCACTTCTCAGACTACCTGATGCACACTGTGCATTTGTTAGTCCAAGACACTTCCTGCTGCACTTGGATTGGCCGCCACTGCTCAGGGAGTGTCTTGGACTACCAAACATACAGTGTGCATCATATAGACTGAGAAGTGCTGTGACCATCTAGGATTACAGAACAAGAGGCTGGGAATAGGTAGATCTGCAGCTGAAACAAAAAAAAAAAAAAAAACCAAGAGGACGTCACCAGGTAAGTGTTATGTTTGCTCTTTAGTTAAAGGGGTTCTCCAGCATTTTAGACACTTTTTAGCCCCCCATCTGACCTGTATAGAAAAGAATACTTACCTAAGCTCTTTCAGTCTGCCACTGCATTATCTGTGCTCTGCTGACTGCTTGTAAACTTCTGGAATGGACATGTCACCGCTGCAGCCTGTCACTGGTTGCAGCGGCACATGTGACCCCCATCTGTGCCTAAAGTTTACAAGCACGGACTGGAGTGTAGTGATTGCACTGTGAGCCAAAGAACCCGAAACCGAGTGGTGCGGAGCAGGTAATTATACTTCCCTCCAAAGGTCTGGCAGAGAGGGGATCCAAAAAGGCTTAAAAAGCTGGAGATCCTCTTTAAAGAGGACCTTTCATCTGAAAATGCACATTAAAATACATATATCCACTTACATGGCGGTGGTGCCGTTTCAGCTTTTCATTTTCCAAAATGTGCCCCCGTTTGTCCGCAGTAGCCCCCGCAACACTTCGCGCCTCATATGCAAATTAGCCATTCGGCTCAACTGGGCGGTCCTGCAAAAGTTCTCCTGGGCGTGGCTTTCTTCTCCCTGGCACGGAGCGCATCCAATTAGCGCCCCCCGCTCTCAGCCAGGGAGAAGAAGCTCGAGTTCTCGCGAGATTCTTGAGAACTCGAGCGATTTCACACAGCCTGAGCCGGGCGCCATCTTGGATTCCGCTATGTAAGTGGATATATGTATTTTAATGTGCATTTTCAGATGAAAGGTCCTCTTTAACATGATTTTTTTTTACTGAAACATAATCAGGATACTTGCCATTACAGCAGGCTTACACAGATCCAAACATAGACATTATTCAAGAAAATCTAAGTGCAGCTGCACACAGCGGATCCTGTCCCCTACGGAGTAACATTTCCGCTTGTTTGTGCCATAACGCAGAATATAGGTAATCTGCTACGTATTAACCTCCCGCAGAAGTCATTTCAGTGACTGCACAGTCACTAGTGTTTGGCTATCAAGCCTTGATTAAGGGATCCAAGATTATTTCTAAAAGCAGTGCGGGCATCGGTCCTGATGCGCTGGTGCTGCTTGTTTTAATTAAAATTTGGATGTCTCTAGGAAGTCAGAAATTTGTCTAAATGGCAAGTGTTCCTACTAAAGCTAAGGATCATAAAATCAGAGACAAATCTTTCCCGTGTATTTTTGGCTGCAGTTACTGTTGAATAATGTGTCCATTAATAATCTCACGGTGCAGTGACAGGTTCCAGCTTTCTGAACCCCACAAGAGCAAACAAAGTAATAGATCGCAGCAGTGACATCTTGAGTTACTGAGCGAATGCGGACTTTTAGTCACAGAACATGCAACATTGCAATCCCTGGCTAGGTCCAGCCTACGGGTTGAACCGTGGTACGTTCTGTGAATAAAACTCCACGTTTATTCAGTAATTGCTGATTTAACTGCTGCGGATTATTCCTGTGCTTGAAAAGCTTGTCTCAGAGACAACTCTTTTCTGAGTACAGCTGTTGATTTTGCTTGGTGTAAAATATACAGTGATATAGTGATGGCTAGAGTCTATTAGAGCAGCTCCCTGGTCTGGCTCATTGAGGCAGAGGTGGGGGGGTCTCAACAGGGGTCTCCTGATTATGACCTCCATATGCCCTAATAAAACATATACAGCTTAAACCAGAAGTTTACATACACTATATAAAAAGACACATATGCCTGTTTTTCTCAATATCTGACATGAAATCAGAATAAACCTTTCCTGTTTTTGGTCAATTAGGATTACCATAATTATTATTATTTGCCAAATGCCAGAATAATGAGAGAGAATGTTTAAGGCATTTTTATTACTTTCTGTAAAGTCAAACATTTACATACATTCTATTAATATTTGGTACCATTGCCCGTAAACTGTATGACTTGGGTCGAACGTTTTGGATATCCTTCCACAAGCTTCTCGCAATAGTTGGTCGGAATTTGGGCCCATTCCTCCTGACAAAACTGCTGTAACTGACCATGTTTGTTGGTCGCATGCTCGCACCTGCCTTTTCAGCTTTGCCCATACATTTTCAATAGGATTTAGATCAGGGCTTTGTGATGGCCGCTCCAAAACATTGAGTTGGTTATCCTTAAGCCACTTTGTAACCAGTTTGGCAGTATGCTTCGGGTCATTGTCCATTTGGAAGACCCATTTCCACCCAAGCTTTAACTTCCTGGCTGAAGTCTTGAGATGCTGCTTCAGTATTTCCACATAATCTTCTTTCCTCATGATGCCAGCTATTTTGTGAAGTGCACCAGTCCCTCCTGCATCAAAATGACCCCACAACATGATGCTGACACCCCTGTGTTTCACAATTGGAATGGTGTTCTTAGGCCCCTTTCAGATCTGCGTTTTTGCTTTCCGTCCTAGAGATCCGTCCTCGGGGCTCTAGGACGGAAAGATACTGATCAGGATTATCCTAATGCATTCTGAATGGAGAGAAATCCGTTCAGGATGCATCAGGATGTCTTCCGTTCAGTATGTGAACGTTTTTTAGATGTTGACAAAACCGTAGCATGCTGCAGATTTGCCTCCGCCCAAAAATCCGGAAAACATGCCGTAACGTCGAATCCAGAATTAATGCCCATTGAAGTGCATTAATCCGGATCCGGAGTTAAGCTAAACGTCGTTTCGGCACTTCATCTTATAAAGCAAATACTAATGAGTGATTAAATGTATGGAAGCGCTCATTAGTATCCTGGAGGCGCAGGAAGCAGTGAATGTAGCGCTGCTAGCATTGGCTATACTCACCGCTCCCTGGTCTTCTTCCAGGCCCCACGCTGCACTGTCCTGACTGTGTATAGCATCAGGACGTAGTGCATGTAGGTGTGCACTATGACATGACACTTTGCATCGCCAGGTCACAGTGCAGCTCAGGGCCCAGAAGAAGACCAGGGAGCGATGAGTGCAGGAAGAGCGAGGTCCTTATTTATTTTATTTCTGATCTGAGTTCTGATGCGGACTATGGGGTCTGATCTGCAGTGTGAAAGTTTGGGGGTCTGTTTGGGGACGGCTGATAAAGTTTGGGGGACTGATAAAGTTGGGAGATCTGATAAAGATTGGGGGGTCTGATCAGAGGTCTAATAAGGATTAGGGGTCTGACACAGATTGAGGGTCTGATCTGAGGTCTTGATACAAATTGGGGGTCTGATCTGAGGTCTTGATACAAATTGGGGGTCTGATCTGAGGTCTGATATAAATTGGGGGTCTGATCTGAGGTCTGATATAAATTGGGGGTCTGATCTGAGGTCTGATACAAATTGGGGGTCTGATCTGAGGTCTGATACAAATTGGGGGTCTGATCTAAGGTCTGATAAAAATTGGGTTGTCTGAACTGATGAAGATTGGGCGTCTGATGTAAAATATTTTTTTCGGATTTTTCTCCTCTAAAACCTGAGTCTAATAATCAGGTACGTCTTATAAAGTGAAAAATATGGTATATGTGTATAACCTTACATCACATTACAGCAACGCAGATGTGCTTACTATCTATTTGTAATAAGGTATACTGGTAAATTATTTTCATCTGCATAATGAAAAAAAACAGGGAATAAAAAGCTCGTACCGTAATGCTTTAACTGAATTTTATAATAACCACAAAAATGTAAAAACATCTAGCTTGCTGGCTCCAGTTAACACTAGAGTTTATTTCCAGACTTTTTACATATTTGATAACCAAATAACAGAGCTGTAAAACATGACATAAGTAAATGAATCCCAACAGTCACAGGGCGCCCTCTTCTGAAAAATTTGGGGTACAACATAAGACTAACTTATGAACAAGAGCTTATTTGCATAGTTCTTTTTCCTTCCATATTAGGGAAAGTTCAGATCACCGTATTCGTCCAGTCTTCTGACAAGTCAGAAGAACAGAAAAAGAAAGAAAAAAATGGATCCTGTGCATCAGTGATGCACATTTGTCATCCGTTTTAGCCATTTCCACCTGAGATTTTTTTTTTTTCAGATGGAAAAAAAAGTCCTGCTTTTCCGGATCTCAGACGGAAATGGCTCAAATGGATGGCAAATGTGCATAGCTGACGCACAAGATTTTTTTTTTTTCTGTTCTTCTTGAGAAAAACGGAAAAATAATGGTGATGGTGAAACCATAGGGTAAGGGTATGGCCACACATACAAATTTTCACTGCAAATTTGTTGTGCATTTGCCACAGATTTCACCCAATGCATTGCAAATGGAGAAATCCATGGTGGCAACCTGCAGCATAAATTGACATGCTTCAGATGTAAAATCTTCACCACAGATTTTTTTTTGCAGTGTTTGGCCCCATGCATACGACCGTTGTTTGTTTCCGCGTCCGTTCCGTTTTTTTTCACGGATAGGATGCTTCCCCATTCATTTCAATGGGTCCGTCAAAAAATGCGGATGGTCAACCGTTTTTGTTCCGCATCCGTGATCCGTGTTTTCATTCCGTCAAAAAAATAGTGCATGTCCTATTTTTTTCACGTTTGCGGACAAGGATAGGCATTTTTACAATGGATCTGCCATAACAATCGCATCCGTCAAAAAAAACGGTCCGTCATCCGCTTTTTTTGACGGACGCAAAATTTGCAGGAGGAGCGGACGCGGAGGCTGGCAACGGTCGTGTGCATGTAGCCTTTGGATGAGATTTCATAAAGGGGTTCTCCCGGAATTAAGAAAAATGACAATACTTAAATATTATTTTATTATAAATATATTCCCAAATACCTCTCAGTTATAATGGTTCGTTTTTTTGGGGGGGAGCAATCGTCAGGAGAAAAATGGCCGCCAAGTTACTTCTGAACACTGAACTAAAGAGCTGCCTTATCCTCCTCTCTGCTCGTCAGGGATTATGATCCTGAATACAGATGATAACATCTTCAGCTGAATCTCTGTAGGAATGGAGATCATGAGGAGACATGAAGTACAGAGAGGACAGACAGGACAGACTGTGGTAATGGAGACTGTATACAAGTGCTGCTGCTCATTACCCCCACCCTCCTCTGTACCTCATGTCTCCTCATGAACCCCATTCCTACAAAGATTCTGCTAAAGATCTTATCATCTGTATTTAGGAATATAATCCCTGACAAGCAGAGCAGAGAGGAGGATGAGGCAGCTCTTTAACTCACTGCTCTGAGGTAACTTGTGCTCCTTGTGATTAGTACAGGTTTTGTGTGTTCTAATAGGACAGTGGCCATTTTATTTCTCCTGATGATCGCTCCCCAGACAAAACAAGCCATTATAACTAATGAAAGGCATTTGTGAATATATTTATAATAAAATAATATTTAAGTATTTCTAGTACTCTGATTTTCTTATATTCCTGGAGAACCCCTTTAAAATCTCATCCACTTTGCTGGTGCTGTAAAATGCTGTGGCTTTGCGTTAGTCCACAGTGTATCCATCCCATGTGAATACACCCTAAAGCAGGGGTCAGCAACCTCTGGCCCTCCAGATGTTGTGAAACTACAACTCCCAGTATGCTTCACTCGTTTCTAATGGAGTTCCAAGAACAGCCAAGCATGCTGGAAGTTGTAGTTTCACCATATCTGGAGTGCCGAACTTTGCTGATCCCTGCCCTAAAGTGTGAACCTCATGCTTATTCCCACAATGCTGACACATGACACTTATAGGGACTCCAGAAACACCAACTCAGGAATGCCAAGCTCACCTCATACATGATGGTATTGAGATTCTGCTGGCCCACACTGTTCTTGTTCTTTCTTCCATCTCTCTGCTGAGCTTTTAGGTCAGTAAGTAACTGAAATACCTTTAACACAGACACGATTAAACCCAATGAATAAGATGTCAAACAGCAATGGTTTTCATACAGACCTTCAGATTGGAAGGATCCCATATTTCTCCCTCAAATTTTTTACATTGGCAGCTATGGACATAATCATCAAGAGCAATTGTACACGACAGCATTAAAGCAGATAGACCATACTTCTGAGATCTGATCACATGCCTCCTGTTCTCATGATCAACAATCTAAAAGGTATCTTCTATCCAGTGGATAATTTGATTTAACCCATAAAGCGTTGTCACTTTATGCTTTTATCCAAGCCATGCTTTCTTGTCACATACGGTACTTCATGACAGTGGTAAATTTGAGTCAAATTATTTCATTTTTATTTATTAAAAAATACCAAATTTACCAAAAATTTGGAAAAATTTGCAATTTTCAAAATTTCTATTTCTCAGTTTTTAAAACAGATGGTGATACCTCCTAAAACAGTTATTACTTTACATTTTCCATATGTCTACTTCACCTTTGGTTCATTTTGTAAATTAACATTTTCTTTTTTTTGGGACGTTAGAAGGCTTAGAAGCAAATCTTGACATTTTTCATAAAATTTCCAAAATCCACTTTTTAAAGGACCAGTTCAGGTCTGAAGTCACTTTGGGAGGCTTACATAATAGAAACCACTCATAAATGGCCCCATTTTACAAACAACACCCCTCACGGTATTCAAAACTTATTTTACAAACTTTCCTAACCATTTAGGTGTTCCACAAGAATTATTGGAAAATGTAGATGAAATTTTAGAATTTCACTTTTTTGGCAGATTTTCCATTTTAATCCATTTTTTCCAGTAACAAAGCAAGGGTTAACAGTCAAACAAAACTCAATATTTATTGCCCTGATATGTGGCCGTAAACTGCTGTACGGGCGCACAGCAAGGCGCAGAAGGATAGGAACGCATTATGGTTTTGGGAGGGAAGATTTCACTGGGATAATTTTAAGTTGCCATGTCACATTTGAAGACCCCCTGATGCACCCCTAGAGTCGAAACTCCAAAAAAAGACCCCATTTTGGAAACTACGGGATAAGATGGTAGTTTGGTACTATTTTAGGCTGCATTTTACTTTTTGATTGCTTGGTATTACACTTTTTGTGAGGCAAGGTAGCCGTTTTGGCACCGTTTTATTTTGTTATTTACAATGTTCATCTGACAGGTTAGATCATGTGCTATTTTTATAGAGCAGATTGTTACGGAAGCGACAATACAAAATATGACTACTTTTTCTGGTTGTTTGTTTCAGTTTTACATAATAAAGCATTTTTGAAAAAAATGCTTTTTTAGTGTCTCGATAATCTGAAAGCCAGTTTTTCTTTTCTTTTTGGGGCTACTGTCTTATGTAGAGGCTCATTTTTTTCGGTATGAGATGACGGTTTGATTGATACTATTTTAGGGTGCATTTTTTGATCGCTTGGTATTACACTTTTTGTGATGTAAGGTGACAAAAATTGCTTTTTTGACACACTTTTTATTTTTTATGGTGTTTACCTGAGAGGTTAGGTCATCTGATATTTTTATAGAGCAGGCCGTTATGGACGTGGCAATAACTAATATGTATACTTTTTTTATTTATTTATTTAAGTTTTACACAATAACAGCATTTTTGAAAACAAAAAAAAATGATGTTTTAGTGTCTGTCAGAGTTTATTTTATTTTTTTGCCAATTGTCTTAGGTAAGGGCTCATTTTTTGCGGGATGATTGGTACTATTTTGGGGGGCATATGCCTTTTTGATCGCTTGTTTTTTTAGCACAGTTTTTTTTATTTTTTTATATAATTTTTAAAGCAAAAAAAAAATAATCATGTTTTAGTGTCTCCATATTCTGAGAGCCATATTTTTTTTTTAGGCGATTGTCTTAGGTAGGGTATCATTTTTGCGGTATTATTTTGGAGTGCATGACTTTTTGATCGCTTGCTATTACATTGTTGTGATGTAAGGTGACAAAAAATAGCTTTTTTACACAGTTTTTATTTTTTACGGTGTTCACCTGAGGGGTTAGGGCCAGGGCTGTGGAGTCGGAGTCGAGGAGTCGGAGTCCGAGGCAATTTTGGGTACCTGGAGTCGGAGTCGGAGTCGGCAAAAAATGGACCGACTCCGACTAGATTTAAATTGGAATAAAAAAAAATTGGAATAAAAAAAAAGCAAGTTTAAATGTCCCAATTCAGATAAAGTTATAATTAATTACTTCTCTACTGTAAGAAAAAAGGCCAATGCATGCAGTGCGTCACGTTACCGCTAAACAAAGACGTTAAGTGACCGTGAAGAAGCACGCTTTTCATATGCTTTACTATGCAGTTAAAGGGACACTGACAGGCTGATATATCTGCTGGTATTCATCAGAGGATTAGGAATACAACTAGACGACTGTTACCCCCAGTTGAGGTTTACTTGTGTTTAAAAATGTTTTAATCAATATGCAAATTCTCTACCTTTGTGCCCAAGGGGCAGGCGCACATGTAGAGTACTGGCAGCACTAGACAGGACTTGGTAGCGAGGAGGAAGAGAGAAAGCTGGCACAGCCTCAGCATAGCCAGACGAGGCTGCTGCCAGCACTCTACACGTGCGCCTGCGCAGGAATTCAGCGCTCGGCTAGCCTGAAAAAAAGGCCAGTGCAGTGAATAATAACGAGGGGAACTGCGCTGGGAAGCTGTACTTCGGGCGCGGCTGGGCACAAAGCCACAGGAGACGCTGCCCCATTGGGCACAAAGATAGTGAATTTGCATACAGATTAAAATGTTTTTTAAACACAAGTACAGCTTAACTGGGGGTAACATTAGTATAGTTTTATTCCTAATTCTCTGATGAATACCAGTATATATATATATCTTTAGCTGGAAAATCAGCCTGTCAGTGTCCCTTTAAGGAGCGGCAATACTTACACTTTTCATTGTCTTGTGGTCTGCTGTTACAGGGAACCCATGGTTATCCTCGCCTCTCACTGATAACTGATTAAGGACTGGAGACACTTGTATAAGTGAAGGGAATGGATAGTCAATAGTTCAAGACTGAAGCTGTAAACCATTTGAAAAACTGCTATCATTCAGCTAAGGCTTTAAAACATGTAAACTCAGATTGTTAGCTTAAATTTTAAACATGACTATGGGATTCTACTAGGAAAATCATGTTTTAAAATAAATGCCCCTTCCCCTGCCCCTTCCTGGATCCTCCCACTGCTCTATCTTAAGCAGAAGATCAGCACACAAAGGAGAAGGCAGCAGCTTCTGCTCAACTACCTCTCTGTGCTAGAGGAGATTAGAAAAACTTGGTGGAACAGCTTCGTATTTGCATATTATATACAGAGGAGTCGGAGTCGAGGAGTCGGAGTCGGAGTCGGAAGTTTCAAAATCTGAGGAGTCGGAGTCGGACAATTTATCTACGGACTCCACAGCCCTGGTTAGGGCATGTGATATTTTTATAGACATGGCGATACATAATCTGTATACTTTTTATTTATTTAAGTTTTACACAATAATATTATTTTTGAAACAAAAAAAATCATGGTTTAGTGTCTTCATAGACTAAGAGCCATAGTTTTTTTTTTATTTTTTTGGGCGATTGTCTTAGGTAGAGGCTCATTTTTTGCAGGATGAGGTGATGGTTAGATAGGTACTATTTTGGGGGGTATACGCCTTTTTGATCGCTTGGTGTTGCACTTTTAGTGATGTAAGATGACAAAAAAACTGTGCTATGACCGTGGGGATCAGAAACTTTAAAATGCTGCCAAATGTTTTTTTTGGGCGCTGCGGCGGGTGTTCCGGGGGAGGGCTGGCGCACGATCCTCTGCCCGCCCCCCCCACTCAATTTCAGGATGGCCGAACTTAGCAAGCAGAGTGTCATTGCTGACACTCTGCTTGTAACGGCTGACATTCGTGCAGGCACGGATGTCAGCCTTTTAACCCCTTCCATGCCCTGGGCGTCTCCTTCTTCCAGGCTGGAGCGCTGGCCAATAGCAGCGCTCAGCTCATATCCAGCAACCTCCCAGAATATGAGCTGAGCGCTGCGATTGGCCAGCGCACAAACCTGGGAGAAGGAGATGTCCAGGGAAAAAGAGGATGTCTCCGCCCAAGGCAAAATTATCAGCAGCACATGCGCCGGTACCAGGGGCTACAGCGGGCGAACGGAGCGGCACCCAGGGATACAAGTAAGTGCAGGGACATCCCTAGGTGCCGCTCTGCATGTACATACTTTTCACTAACAAACTTTGGACAAGTGAAAGGTCCTCTTTAAGGTGAAATAGGGCCGTGTCCTTAAGGGGTTGAAGGGGTTGTGCGCTTTTGTTATATTGATGATCGATCCTCAGCAATGTTGATGGCGAGTTGGTGAACAGAGAAGCCTGGTCTTCTCTTCAAGCAGCTTATCTGCAGGGTGTTAGGAGTCAGCCCTCCGCCAATCTACGGCAATAATGATAAGCTATCCTAAGGATAGGTCATTAGTATAACAAAAGACGAAAACCATGCTGAAGGGAATGTGTCATCAGAAAAAGACACACATGATTTTTATGCTAAAAATATTTTTAAAGGATTTTTGGCGACTTGCCAACATTTAGGAGCAAGTGTGATGGTCCTGTGGCAGTTAGTTCCACTGAATGGATACAGCGGGGTTGGGATGGAGTCAGATTCCTGTCAAATGCAGTATTTTCATGGACATACATTTTCAATCAGTATTTTTTCCATACAGACAGCATAGCGCTCTGTTTGTTTTGTACATCGCAAAAATAAACAAAAAAAAGCCTTAGGCCCCTTGCAGACGAGCGTGCCGGATTCAGTCCGGATGCGTTGCGGGCGGGTTCAGGGACACCCGCGCGAGTTTGCACGCAATTTGTCTGCTATTGCGTTGTTCAGTTTTTTCCGCGTGAGTGCAAAGCGTTTTGAAGTGTTTTGCACGCGTGTGATAAAAAACTGAATGTTGGTACCCAGACCCGAACCAGCACTTCTTCATTGAAGTTCGGGTTTGGGTTCGGTGTTCTGTAGATTTTATTATTTTCCTTTACAACAAGGTTATAATGGAAAATAATAGCATTCTAAATACAGAATGCTAAGTAAAATGTCCATTGAGGGTTGAAAAATAATAAAAAAATTACTCACCTCATCCACTTGATCGTGCAGCCGTTATAGTCTTCTTCTTGCAGGACCTGCGCTGATGTCATCGCGCTCACCATGTGGTGAGCTCGATTATGTCAAAGGTCATTTTGCAGGTCCTCAAAGAAGAAGAAAGAAGACGATGCTGGCTGCACAATCAATTGGATGAGGTGAGTCAATTTTTTTTTTTAACCCCTTTTAAGTAAGCATTCTGTATTAAGAATGCTATTATTTTCCTTTATAACCATGTTATAAGGGAAAACAATACAGTAAATTGACTTTTATCAATTTTCTTACATCTTCTAGCAACCATGCGTGAAAATCGCATCGCATTGCATCTGCACTTGCTTGAGAAATCTCTGTAGATCTGTCAGCAGAACACAAGTGCTCACAGCAGATCTCTCCAATTACCCAAATCACTGCCTGTGATTCAGTAAGGCCTCATGCACACGGCCGTTGTTCGGGTCCTCGTCCGAGCCGCATATTCCGCGGCTCGGCCGCGGACCCATTCATTTCAATAGGGCCGCAAAAGATGCAGAAAGCACTCCGTGTGCTGTCCGCATCCGTTGCTCCGTTCCGTGCCCCCGCAAAAAAAATATAGCATGTCCTATTCTTGTCCGTTTTGCGGACAAGAATAGGCATTTCTATAATGGGCCGCGTTCCGTTCCGCAAAATGCGGAACAGAACGCGGAACAGCTTCCGTGTTTTGCGGATCCGCGATTTGCGGACCGCAAAACACCAACGGTCGTGTGCATGTAGCCTAAGAGTAAGTTTATTGCGGATCTGTTCATTATGCAATTCTCTCAATATAAAACATAAAAATAAAGGGCATATGCTGGTCTATGATAACCAGGCGCACTGCCAGATGTATGACGAAATGAGACACATTATCCGGCAGTCTACAGTAAGTACATACCTCAAAATTGCTCAGCAGAGCTGCATTTGCATCCTTCCTACAAACACATAAGGGACTCGGATTACTGTACAGACACATGAAGAAATGTAAATCATAATAAAACAATTCACTGTCCCATAGAAGCCGCCTACCTATGAGAATTCGGAGTGCTGCAGTCTACACTGATTTTGTATATGTGGTGGCTTCATCTTGCACCCCTGGGGGTGTTCCCCTGAACAGGCTGTGCTCCCGATTTTCTTTTTTCAATAAAACGTCATACACGCTGTTTACATTTATTACATAATAATCCTATTCTGTGACACATCGGTTTAGCTAAAACTCCAAGGGGGACGATTATCATCCCCTCTGCTCTAGAAAAATTGTGCCAAAAAGTCACAAACCTTGGCGCGTGCTGCTGTTGTACAAAACGTTGCAATTTTTGGGGGGTTTAATCACTGCTCGACACTTTTCAAAGTGCAGTGTGGGGTCAGAAGAGGTGGTCCATTACATTCATTATAATCTACACCAGGAAACTCATAGATTTCAGAGGAGATCCAGACCAGCTGTTGCATGGGCCTGCAAAGATGTGCCACAATCATTAAGAGGTATGAGCTGATCGATCGGGGGTGTCCTCTGATCACACCATCCCAGAGATGAAATTATGAGTTGCCGATCAGTTGTCATGGAAACCTGGTGCCTTGTGAAGGCTTCCAGGCCTGCCACTGTAATATACTTATTAAAGGGGTTGTCTAGTTTTCCAATACTGATGACCTATCCTCAGGATAAGTCATCAACAACGGGTCGGTGGGGGTCCGACTCCCCTGACAATCAGCTGTTTAAAGGGATCACAGCGCTTGTGCGAGTGCTGCTTCTATGTTTATCTGCAAGCTATCAACATTGCAGTGGGGTGCAGTGTAATTACCACTGTTTTATTCCATTCATTTGAGTGTGTCGGACCTCCGCCGACATGATGTTGACCTATCCCGAGGATAGCATGTCATTATTGCTGTGTATGGCGTAAGCAAACATCTCATGTTCATAAAATAGAAAACAAATAAAAGTATTGAAAATTCTTATCACCCCCAAACACATAGGGCGCATGTACTCTCTTAAAGGGCCTGGCCCACCGGCAACATCTGTTGCGCAACATTTTTGTAATGATAGTCAGTGGTGTCGCATGCTGGACCGGGAAGCGTAAATGCTCTGTACTCACCACTTCCAGGTCCTCGGGTGTGCAGGGCTGCGCACAGCGTGAGGGTGCTCTGTGACCTCACACTGTGCGCCGCGCCCGCGATGCACAGCCAACAGCAGGATGAAGAGGATAGCGTTGGTGTCCAGGAGCAGGACAAGTAAGTGTTTTTTATTTTATTTGCACTGATGGCTGGCTGACATATGGGGGACTGATGGCTGGCTGACATGGGGGACTGATGGCTGGCTGATATATGGGGGCTGATAGATGGCTGACATGAGGGCTGATAGATGGCTGACATATGGGGACTGATAGATGGCAGAAGGTTGGGGGGTTGATCTGAGGCATTGGGGGTCTGATCTGAGGTCTGATTGACATTGGGGCTGTTAGCTGAGGTCTGATTGCTGGTCTGACCCAAAGTGTAATGGAAAATATTTTTTTCTTATTGTTCTCCTCTAAAACCTAGGTGCATCCTATGGGCCAGATGTGTCTTATAGGGCGGAAACATACGGTACAGTGCAGCAGGGACCCTAGTCAGTTTATAAAGTCGCTATATAGTGTTATATTTTAATATGCACCTTGAGTTGTGTTATGCACATGAATCAGTCAGCGCTGACCAGCACCCCCTAAGCTACTCCCACCCACCCAGTCCCTGGGAAAACTGTCTTGATAAAACTGGTCCTTGGTGCAAAAAAGGTTGTGGACCACTGTTTTAAAACAATACTTGTTTCTTAATAAAATCCCCAATAAAACGGAGCATTCCATGCCCTACATTAGTGTGCAGCAGTAAAGCCGGCCATTAGAAGTCAACAGATTGAATGTAATCATTCGGCCGTAATGAGAGGACGGACTATCGGCCTATGTCCACACCGTGCCCTGGTATGTCAGTCCTACACAAGTCCCTATAACTAGCGGCGCATCTTACACTTCCATGCTGCGAGCCTCTGCTGTGTCGTCATATCCAGTCCCCCGGAAACCAGCCCCTGATACAACGGTCCGCCTGAAACAAAAGTTCCGAACCCGGAATTCCTATCTATAGGTCTGCTCAGCTGCGTAGTTTACAGTTTTAGTATACAATATTACAGTGCCAGAAGTAGAGCACTCCTAATAAAATACGAGCATTCAGCTGCCAGCGCTACAGGAGCAACATGACCCGATACACCACAGAGGCGCAATGTTTTGAGCCTGCCAGGGAGCTGCGAAGCGTGACGTCACGCACTTAGGTTACCACTAGAGTGCGCCCCCAGCGGCTGGATTCTCCTAGCAGCCCATACATTCTAGGATCGATCCTGAAGCTGAGAAACCAGCCGCCCCACCTGTGATTGGGCTGCAGAACAGGAGAGGGCGGGGCAGACATGACGTCACGGCACGGAGGAGATTACCGACCCTGTCAGGTTCTCCGGTCTGATGCAGGAGTTGATCAGTTGCTGGAAGGCAGATCGTCAAGGTGAGTGAGTGTGACGGTGTCACCTGTTTCATCTTCCCTCTACCATGGGCTGCACAGGATCCCTTCTCCTGATGATGTCACTATAGGAAGGAGCTGTCAGAACTGTAAACTTTAGGCTGTACATGCATTCATCTACTGCAGTGCTAGCTTTAGGACTAAAGATGTCAGTAACAGGTCCCATTGTCTCTTTGGGACATTACTGTGTTAAACAGTCATCATCATTCGTTTTGGTGACATGGCGTGCTACAATTTTTGGTATATCAGAAAAAAACGAAGGTCCTTCCATCCGTTCTGCTTTACGCTAAGGGATATAAACATGGACGATTTATGTCCTCATCCATCACATCAGTGTAATGTCCATTGGGAATTTGAAAACGACATTGTCATTTTTTTTTATTTTTACTTTATTTTTTTCCGCTTTTGAGTAAATAGGCTCTTGGTCACCAATGGTAGGTATAAAGTAGCCCAGATGGGGTGACAATGACAAGTAGTGTGAACAGGTCCTTGCAGTTTCAGTACTGATTGGAATGAGATTTCTCACGATATGACCAGTAGTGATAGGACACAATATTGTTAGTGTGTGTATATATATATATATATATATATATATATATATATATATATATAGAAACCATTTTCTGACTATAGTGACCCTTTAATACATTCACCTGGTGCCCCTGAGTTCAGCTGTATGAGGGGCTCGGAGCTGCCCAGACCACTGATACCCATGCGTGGACCCCTCCCATCTTACGTTTAGGCCATAGCCTGTTGCTTTGCTTGTGGTAGGAATACCCCTATAATCAGTCACCACGCTAGCACTATTGTCTCTGCCTCACACGTGACATACACATATGTGCACTACTGCTCTACACGCTCGGTTTCTTTATATAGTGTCCAAAAATCACAAAATGCCTCAGTCACTACTAATAATTCTTCTGAATATTAGACAGTCAGTCGTTTTGAGCATTTATGACCATGCACTGATCAATATATAATAAAAGCACGAGGGGAGATTTATCAAAGTGGTGTAAACTAGAACTGGCTTAGTTGCCCATAGCAACCAATTCATATTCCCTAGGAGATCTGGAAAATGAAAGGTGGAATCTGATTGGTCGCTATGGACAACTAAGCCAGTTCTACTTTACACCAGTTTTGATAAATCTCCCCCACATAATCTATGACGAACCCATAGCTAGGCAGTCCTTGTGCTACTGCATGGTGCCATGTTGTGTGGTGGAATTCCTCTTTAGAGAATAGAGGGTTGTCCTAAAACAACCTTTTTTTTTGCTTCATGACTCAGCCTACATGCACACGGCAGTGGTTTTTTGCGGCCTCCGTTCCGTTTTTTTTGCGGATCCGATGGTTTCCCATTCATTTCTATGGATCCGTTAAAAATGCGGATGCCTCTTCCGTTGCCTGTCCGCATTTCACGTCCGCAAAAAAAATATGGCATGTCCTATTCTTGTCCGCAAAAAACGGTTTGCGGACCCAAAGAATTCAATGGGTCCGCAAAAAATGCGGATGACCAACGGAAGTCATCCGTTTGTCATCCACATCCTTTTTTTTTGCGGATGGTTGCTTGGAAACCAGGGCACTTGTACAGGTACTTTAAGAAACTGGTTCAAGCCTTCCGTTTTTTTTGCGGATCCGCAAAAAAAAACGGAAGACACACGGAAACACAACTTACAAAATTTGCAAACACACAACGGATGTGGATGTGAAAAAAAAAGGAAGACGGATTCGCGATTTGCGGACAGCAAAAAGCAACTGTCGTGTACATGTAGCCTTAATTAGATAGCTCATAAGAGTCTGAAAGGAGAGGGGCCTGAGTTCTGGGGACCACATCACTAGGAATGAGGAACCGGTCTCAACTGGAGGGTTAGCCTTACTTCTGCAGCCACTTTCTCTTTGGCCTCATTCACACAACTGTATTTTTCATCTGTGCGCTGTCTGCATTTTTTGCAGATAGCACACTGACCCTTTTATTTCTATGGGGTCATGCTCACATCTGTATTTTTTGCGGATCCATGTGGCGTTCCACGATTGAACAGAACGGAAGACATCCTGATGCATACTGAACGGATTTCTTTCCATTCAGAATGCGTTGGGACGAAACGGAAGCGTTTTTTTCCGATATTGAGACCCTTTACCGGATTTCAATACTGGAAAAGAATAACGCTAGTGTGAAAGTACCCCAAGCTATTGTATTGTACTCCCGTTACCCCATAGATAGATGTTTGTATTCATATACTTAAAGGGATTGGTTCCTCTCAGACATTGGTGGTTAGGACATGCCATCAATGTCAGATAGTTGTGGGTCTCACCTCGGTGACCCTCTCCTATCTCCAGAATAGGCCCCCCCAAAGTGAAGGAGAGCTCACTGCTGAAGTGTGGCCACCCTCCATTCACTCCTATGGTAGTTCCAAAATATTTCCTTCAGTCCCATTAGGGTGAATGAGGAGGTGGCTGTGCAGTCGTGGTGCGCACTGCATTAACTTCTATGGGAGATCCGAAAATAGCCGAGCGCACTCGCTCAGCTGTTATTGGAAGTCCCATGGAAGGGAACGGAGGACGGCCTTGCATACACGTATCCTCACTTTTGCTTTGGGGAACCGGTTCTGGAGATAGGTGTGGGTGCTGCTCCTATCTGACGTTGGTGGGATATCCTATCCTATCCTGAGATGACACAACCATTATATATATATATATATATATATATATATATATATATACACACACACTTAGGTACTGGATATGAGACATTCAGAACAACATCAATTCGCCAGCCTCGGTCATCAGCTTTATGAGGCATGACATCTAAAGGTCTTAGATCACACGGTAAGTAAGTCTATGCCTATAAGGTTCTTTAATGAGCACAGTACACGCTAGCAAGAAATGGATAAGCAATTACTCATTTGGAAACAACTTCTATAGGCAATTGTGTTTCTGAAAATGCATTTGACCTTCACAAGATTTTTAAAAATTGTTGTGATTTTTTTTTTTTTTTTTTTTTCAGGCTCATAAATTCTTGAAGATCCGAAACATATCAAAATGGCAGCCGAGGTATGAAGTTGTACTAATCTTGAAATTAGAAAATTCTGTCAAGTGCTTTTTGTGCAAATGCCTGACTTCTTAATGCACGGTATACAGTTCTTCAGGCACTGCTACACAGTAAAATGTGTAACAGCAGGACTCTGTAAGGCTTTGTTCACATCTCCATTTTGGAGATCCAGCTGCCTGATCCGCATAATAGGTCAGATCACCGCCAGACCCTATTGCAGTCAGTGGGGTCTAGTGGTGAAGTAGAGGATCCGGCAGGCTCTATGTAGTAACCCGTAACACTTTAAAGGTGTTTGAGAACCCCTAAAATGCCTCCCTATACCCCCGGGCGCCTCGCAGAGGTTGTACTTACCTGGCTCCCTGGCACCCTCGTTTCTTCTGATGCCTGCACGGCCAACGCCACGGGGATGGTGGCAGAAGCCAATAGCAAGCCACGATGGGATTGAGCCTCCCTAGCGTCACCCACGATGCTAGGAAGGCTTGTTCCCATCGCAGACTGCTATTGGCTGCCCCCCCACGCCAGATGCCAGGGAGCCAGGTAAGTACAACCTGTGTGCCAAATGCTATGAAACACAACTATTTGAACTGAGAGTGGAGTCACTGAAGTTTGTTAATCTTCCAGACTGCGGTCATTGTGCTGGGTTGACGTACATTGCACCGAGTGTTAAGATCAGTTCTGGCTGACAGTACTCGGTGCCCGGTTAGTCCTGTGAGCAGTCTTACACAATAGATATCAGTCCCTTGATCCGTAATGTCTGACTTTGTTGTTCTAAATCCATTCTAGGAGGGCGGAGATGAAAAAGAGAGATGTCACTAGCATTGTGCAAGAGCACATGATGTTCTGGCCTTGTATAGGGTTGTACAAATTCCAACATGGGATTCTGCCTTCATTTGTTAGTTGACATAGCAAAAGTATAAAAGTATGAAGTGCAAAACATAAAAAATGTAATCACTAACATAATTTGTAGTTTATTAGTAACATGTAATTTTACCTTCTTTAGAAGAGTGTCAGTTTAGGCTGGGGCAACACACCAACATATGTCGCACTAAATAAAAATCGCACAACATTGTATGTAATGATTGTCAATGGTGTCTCCACAACTACGACAATCACAGAGTATCCAACACTGTTGGCTTTTTGGTCACACGGCGCAAGTCACATGAGACCTTGCTATCATAGACCACAATGCAAGTTGCGCGCATTTGCGACTTACCTGTTACTGTTCTGCAATTTGGTTCTGCAGCCAAATCACACCTCTAAATTGTGCGAAAATGTTGCGTGGCAGTAAGTTTCAGGAAAAATCGCACAAATGTTTTTTCTTGCATGACTTTTGTGGGACTTGCTGTCACCATGTAGCTCCAGCCTTCTTTAAACTCATTGAAATGTAAAGACTGCAGAAGGTATAGCGATCAAACATGGCTCTCTGAAGGAACATAGTACTCAGGACCTGTTTGTTCTAGTGATGGTCGAGGATCACCACAAATTAAAACCTCTATCAGATGCCTATAAGATGTAAGATGCTTTTTAAAACTTTTTTAAAGATTTTTATTGAAGATTTTTATATTTTTTGTATTCTTTTGTTAATATTGCTTAGTTAGTATAGACCACTGGAGAGCTGTATTACTGTAATTTGGTCTTTTTTTTAACTATATAGTCATCAAAAGTAAAGAGATCTTAAAACATATCTCTTCTTGTGGCTTTCTTTCATTTTAGATTTTGTTCTTTTTTCTGTTGGAAAATTTAAAGGGAACTTGACATCTCATTTATGTGTTTGAAACTGTCCAAAATAGCTTTTTCATCAGGTTTAGCGGTCCAGAATTGAGTCCTGATTCCTTTGAGTAACTTGTAAATCCACATAAAATGCATTTTGATTCTTGTTCTCGCATGTAAATGAACTTGTTGAAGTCAAGGAGGCTGACACAAACCTCCTGGAAGTCATGCTTTCCCCTTGGAGACATTCTCCAGGCCAGGGAACGTCCTCCCCTGTTCTCACTAGATCCTGTGTAGAGAGGAGAGGCTCCTGCCCTTCGGCACATGTGAAGCGCTGTATAGCACTTTTCACTGGGCGCCTGGAGAACGTCAATCATCTGCAGGAGGAGAGGGGAAAGCCTGACTTCCAGGAGGTTTGCACCAGCCTCCTTGACTCCAACACGTTAATTTACCGCACATACGACAAGAACAAGAATCAGGACTCACTTCTGGACCACCATAACCTGATAAAATTGGCACCATGGGCAGTTTTATACACATAAATGAGATGTCAGGTTCTCTTTCATTTACAATGTATTCAGCATAGACTGAAAAGCCTTGCCTACATGGATTTCAAACAGGACTGTGCCCATGGGCGTAGCTATAGGGGGTGCAGAGGTAGCAGTCTCTACCGGGCCCAGAAGCCTGAGGGGGCCCAAAGACCCTTGTGCCGCATAAGAAGACACACAAAGCACTGAGGGAAGGGGGGCCCAAGCTAAACTCTTGCACCAGGGCCCATGATCTGTTAGCTACGCCCCTGACTGTGCCTCTTCAAATTTTCTCTTTGACTATGTTGATTATGGTAAATTTGACATCCCTGGAGACTAGCATTGTTTCTGCTTCATCATGTCTGAATGTGTCCAGTGACTGACAAAAAGAAATGATGGCGGAACGGGCACTTCCCATGTTGTATTATACTTCCATGGTCCATTTTCATCATTGTGTGCATTTGTAGTCCCTACCTTCTATGTGATACGGAATAGAGAATCATTTGATATTAAAACAAACAGCAGGCACCAAACTATGGAAATGATTGAAAATAATTTTTGGTTTCATTACCGACGTAAAAAAAAATTCCTACATCGTGATGCACCCCTTTCTATCTTCTCAATGGAGGCAGCATCATTTTGATATACAATTTAGTGCAATGATGTACATTTCATTTTATTCAGCTTGTTATCCGTGTTTGTATTGCTTTTTTCTCTTTTTCTTCCTCTTTATAGGGTGACAAGTTGTGGGGTGGAAGATTTGTTGGCAGCATTGACCCCATCATGGAAATGTTCAATTCTTCTGTGTCATATGACCAGAGGATGTGGTCAGCTGACATCAGAGGAAGCCAAGCCTATGTGAAAGCATTGGAAAAAGCTGGATTAGTGAGCAAATCCGAAATGGAACAGATTGTCACTGGCCTGGACCAGGTACTATAAAAAATAATTTAGTCGTATCGCATTATGCACACCGCCTTAAGCGAAGTTCAGTAAGGGACCGGGTATGTTCACAGGTGCCCGATGTGCAGCACAGATTTCTGAATGAAGTGGGTAAAGAACTTTATAATCCCCATTCATATGGGTGGAACAGTGATACAAATGCCAGCAACAAATCTGCCATGTTGCCCTTGCAAGATCAAATAGCTGAGAATTAGCACAACCATAAAGCATTACACTAGTGTGCTGAATATATTTGTATGGGATCACCATGAAAAACATGTTAGGGGATTATATAAAGACTGGCATTTCTTACACCAGTCAATAAGAAACCCTGCAGGTGGACAGTGCTGGAGATTTATCAAGACCAGCGCCTTCTGCACACGTCTCGTCACATATTAGGCTCATACTCCGGCAGTCCATGCGCCTAGACAGAGATTTACGACAGCTCGGAGCTGCCAAAGATTACTTAGGGTACTTTCACACTGGCGTTTTTCTTTTCCGGCATAGAGTTCCGTCGTCGGGGCTCTATGCCGGAAAGAAACGCTTCAGTTACAGAAAACACAACGGCATGCATCCGTTTGAACGGATCCGCTTGTATTAATTTTAACTATTTTTTAACATTGTCAAAACAGATCCGTTTTGAATTCCATTGAAAGACAATGGAGGACGGATCCGTTTTCTATTATGCCAGAGAAAACGGATCCATCCCCATTGACTTACATTGGGGTCATGATCCGTTTTGCTCCGCATCCCAGGACGGAAAGAAAACAGCAGCATGCTGCGGTATTTTCTCCATCCAAAAAACGTTCACATACTGAACTGAAGACATCCTGAACGGATTTCTCTCCATTCAGAATGCATGGGGATGATCCTGATCAGTTTCTTTCCGGCATAGAGCCCCGACGACGGAACTCTAGGACGGAAAGGAAAAATGCCAGTCTGAAAGCACCCTTAGATTGAAGGCCACATCCCTTCCCGTCCTTGCCACAACACCTTTAGGGAAAAGGGCGACATAAAAACCGTCACTTGCAACTATTCTTTTGAAAGTCGCAAACACGCAGTTTGCAACTTTTTAATCCCATTATACTAGAGCAAGCTACACGATAAATATCCCCCAATAAGCCAGAATTATTAAGAGGAAATCATGCCGGAGCATCTTCAGGAGTTCTGTGTTCTAGAAAATAAAACAAACAAGCAAAGGAGGTGGTGTGGATTTGAACCATAATGTGCGCACGCACTGGTAAATGTGTTTCCGAAAAAGTGGCGAGTGTGATTCAGAACAGCACTGGCGCTAAATCTTGTCATTTTTGTACAGCAGAAATCTGGAGTAGAAGAATCACACATGACCTTGTTTGAATTTCATCTTATTGCTGGAACTAACTGCTCCATATAGATCTAGGAGATATGTATAGCTTGAGAACATTGATATGTTTGTATGGTAATCTATAACTAGAAAGTGATATTTTGGATCTGCGTGATGCGCTCCTTCCTTTTTGTACATCCACAAATGTTGTGGATGGCAGAAATCATCCGCTGTGTTTCGCTTTTAGCATCCAAGAGTTGTCAACTTGGATATTCTGCATATATAAACACACGTAATTTTCTGCATTAGCACACATTACTGATCGTCATTAAGGTAATGGTTTGTTTTCCTTCAAGATCCATGAAGAATGGTCTCAAAGCACTTTCGTACTGACGAAAGCAGATGAAGATATACACACTGCTAATGAGCGTCGACTCAAGGTAAACTAGCTGAAGGATATTTTAGCATACACGTAGAAAAAACCTTTCTTGATTTCTGACTCTTCTTCTAAATAACTCCCACTTATGAGCTGGATATATATATGTGTGACATAGGTGTAAGATGCCGCAGTTTTAGGACTCGCGCACGCATTCTTTGTCCTCATCCTATCCGCTTTTGTTGCGGATAGGATGCAGACTAGAGTTGAGCGAACTTGTATTTTACGTTCGGCGTCCAAAGTTCGGGTTGGGGTTATCGAAGAATCCCGTTATGCATTCCGCTACCACGGACCATAACGGCATTTGGAATCCATAAGGGGATTCTTCAATGAACCCGAACCCTGGAGAACACGGAGGACCTGGGGTGACGTCACCGTCATGTGATCAGTGCAGGGGGCGTGGCTCAGTACTGGATTGGATAAGAGGTCGTAGGCTACCACCTCTTATCTAATCCAGTACTGAGCCACGCCCCCTGCACTGATCACATGACGGTGACGTCACCACAGGTCCTCAGTGTTTTCCAAGGTTCGGGTTCATTGAAGAATCCCCTTATGGATTCCAAATGCCGTTATGGTCCGTGGTAGCGGAATCCATAGCGGGATTCTTCGATAACCCCAACCCGAACTTTGGACGCCGAACTTAAAATACAAGTTCGCTCAACACTAATGCAGACCCATTCACTTCAATCGGGCCGCAATGTCTGTTCCGCGGCAAAAAAATAGAACATGTCCTATTCTTGTCAGGGATAAGGCAGTTTAACCAAGGGCCAGACATTCTGTTCCGCAAAATGTGAACATACACAGGTGGTATCCGTGTTTTGCAGACCACAAAAATGGCATCGGTCGTACGCATGAGGCCTTACATGTGATCTTCAATGTCCACATACTTTTGGCCATAGAGTGCATGTCAGTACTAATCTCCTACAGTGGTATAGATATCACTAGGGCCCGAAGTGCACATTATTTCATAACCTCCCAAACAAAAGAAAAGCAAATCTTTCCATGGAGTAATTCCTTGTTATAAGCTCTTTTTATTGCCGTGTGTCTAGGAACTTATCGGAGAGCCTGCTGGAAAGCTTCATACTGGACGAAGTAGAAACGATCAGGTAACTTCCCTGCGCCTTTTTCCTCCCCTCAGTGCTAGTGAAGTCGCTAACGGGGTCCAGGCACCAATCATTCATTCATCCCTACTTCCAGATTCATAGAAACATATAGTATATCTCTTTCTAGACAGCGGAGAAGGAAATTGTGGGGGCGTTACATACCATGTGCATCTCTGGGGCTACAGTATATGTGAGGGACCATTTTCTGTGCAGGGGAGGAAGGGGTTCACAAGAGCTAATTGCAGTACGTCCTGAGAGATGCAGGTGCTTGATGAGCTACTGCCCACCCGCTGAAAGGAAAAAAAGCCCGCCAGAGTTTTAAAATCTTAGGATAATCCCTTTAAAAGGATTGTGTCACCATGATCTTGGACTATAACTACAGTAATACATAAGTAGCACTGCAGATAAGGAGTCCAGATCACAATTTCTTCTTCTACTTCTGCCCTCTGTTCCCCCACTGTCAGTGCTCAGAGCTGCACTGACATACACAGTCCGGGCAGCTGTACTGTGCTAACATAATGAAGAGGACTCCTAAACATGGACAGCGGGGAAGGAGGGGGGCAGTAGGAAAAAAAAAATTGTGATTTTGACTCCTTATCTGCATGCTCATGTATTACTGCAGATAATAGTCCAAGATCATGGTGGCTGATATGAGCATCGGAGAATTTCATGCTCCGGTGCTCTCCCTTGCCCTGCACTGGATTGCGCAGGGCAAGGGCTTTTTTGGCACACTGCTAGACGGAGGGTTCCACCCAGCAGTGTTCCTGGTGATGGCACTGATGGGTGGGCTTTAACGTTGCTCTAACCGTTTTACAGGCTAGGACAGCGCTAAAGCCCCCCCCCCCATTAGTGCCGGTGACATCACCAGGCTCACTGCTAGGTGGAAGCCTCCGCCTAGCAGTCCCCACGGAGAGCCTGGTATTTGCGCTAGGGCAAAGGAATACCATATCGAGGGCCCGGAGGGATGAAGATGGGGATATGTCCGGGTTCAGAGCTTCAACCCTTTTAATACGCATTTAAATGTAATGTTCTAAGCTAGACAACCCCTTTAACTATGTATCTGTAAATTCTGATTTGAGGTGATTATCATTTTTTTTTTCATTCTACTGTAGGTGGTGACTGACATGAGGTTATGGCTGCGAGATTCCTGCTCTGTCCTATACCTTCACTTGACTCGTCTTATCCGTACTATGGTTGACAGGGCAGCCATGTAAGTGAAGGGAAAGAGGATTCTGCTGTCATTTAAAGAGGAGAGCTCTGCTCTCCTGACATGTCTGCTTTTTAAAATAATTGTATCGCCCAAAATATAAAAATTCTGGAGCATGTTTTCTTAGAAGTCTATGTTGTGCCGTTCCTCTGTTATTCCTACTAAATGTCATAAATGAAATGGTTATTGCCAATTGGGGGTTGTCCCTGTACAGTCTCACACTGTCCAATCACTGCTGATAGAATCCGACTGTTTAGGACACACCCCTTGACAAATGGAATAGTAACACCCAGTTGTCAATTTATTAATAAATGTGTAGGAGGAATAACAGAGGACCAAGAGTACCTCAGTTAGGGGGGAAAAAAGATAAACAAGTCAGGAGTATGTGTCAAAGGCTGCTCAACCCACAAGTGGTAAGGATAGTGGGTGCTCAGGTTTAATATCTGGTACCCAACTAGAAAAGAAAGGAAAACACAATTATGATTGAAGGGAAATCGGCACACTCAATCTGGAGCGGATGCCGAGAGCAAAGATGTAACTAAAAGAGTTTCTCTTATATCAAAAAATAAATAAATTGAATTGCAATAATAATAATAAGTCACAAAAAGAAAAATATCAGAAAAAATAAATATCAATAAAAGTATATAGTTTAAAAAACATATATGGAATAAAACAAATAGTGTTGTATCAGCTGCTGAATAAGATCGACTTGTGTACAGGCTCCTGGGTACATGTGACAATATCAGTGACAGGAGGAATAGCTGATATTATGACTTTGTATCAAATGTCAGTGATACTGTATAACAGAGGTAGACACTCGTGCTGGTTGTGTCCGTGATCCCTTGCTGACACAGTGCACTTGGCTTATTGGGAGCTCAAAAAATAATATGTAAATAGCTCATATATCGCCGGCTGTAGTCAAAGAAGTAAATACCGCACCCTTGGAGTTCAGTAAATGTCATATAAAGTCCGATGGTTATTGCCCGATAGATGATACTATAAATCAGCGTGATAGTCCATATATCCAGTATCCCGTTTGAGGGATTTCTTATAATCTGAAATACCAGGTATTGCTAAAAGTAGACGTTCATATTGAGCGGAAACACATACAGGCCAATATTTTACACTTGGAAGGACTCACCCAGGCAGCGCGGTAATTCATGGTGGCGGCCCACCACTTGAATATGCAGTGCTGCTTACCTTGGTGGTCAGACGGGCAGTTACCTCTGGTATATATGGTCAGTATCAGCGATGGTGTCCGATGTGTTGTCTGATGTGGCGTCTGACGTGGAAGTGTAGATATGGGCCGTAGTGAACTATGTTATGAACTGTGCGCTGCAACATAGTTCACTACGGCCTGTATCTACACTTCCACGTCAGACGCCACATCGGACACCATCACTGACCATATATACCAGAGGTAACTGCCCGTTCGACCACCAAGGTAAGCAGCTAACACTGCATATTCAAGTGGTGGGACGCCACCGTGAATTACCGCGCTGCCTGGGTGAGTCCTTCCAAGTGTAAAATATTGGCCTGTATGTGTTTCCGCTCAATATGAACGTCTGTGCGGCGCACTTTTAGCAATACCTGGTATTTCAGATTATAAGAAATCCCTCAAACGGGATACTGGATATATGGACTATCACGCTGATTTATAGTATCATCTTCCGGGCAATAACCATCGGACTTTATATGACATTTACTGAACTCCAAGGGTGCGGTATTTACTTCTTTGACTACAGCCGGCGATATATGAGCTATTTACATATTATTTTTTGAGCTCCCAATAAGCCAAGTGCACTGTGTCAGCAAGGGATCACGGACACAACCAGCACGAGTGTCTACCTCTGTTATACATTATCACTGACATTTGATACAAAGTCATAATATCAGCTATTCCTCCGGTCACTGATATTGTTACATGTTGAGCAGCTGATACAACACTATTTGTTTTATTCCATATATGTTTTTTAAACTATATACTTTTATTGATATTTTGTTTTTATGATATTTTTCGTTTTGTGACTTATTATTATTCTTATTGCAATTAAGTTTATTTATTTTTTGATATAAGAGAAACTCTTTTAGTTACATCTTTGCTTTCTGCATCCGCTCCAGATTGAGTGTGCCAGTTTCCCTTCAATCATAGACAAGTCAGGAGAGCTGACAGCTCCTCTTAAAGGGGTTGTGCAGGGGTTTTATATCAGTGACCTCTCATGGAGCGCTGCCTCCTCTTCAAACAGATTATCCAGGGAAAGGGGGTTGGTGGGGGTGCTTGGTGTCAGACCCAAGGCGATCAGATATTGATGACCAATGCACAACCCCTTTCATTTGTGGATATGTGTGGATTTAAGTTTCTCTTCTGGTTTGCAGGGTTCCCAAGTAATACTGTAGTTACAAACACAACATTGTTATGGTTGTCTTCGAACATAAGCATGTGAAAGACTGTACAATGTGGTTCCAGAAAAATAGTCCTGATTTGTGTCACTTAGGCCTCATGTACACGAACATATTTTGGGTCTGCGTCCAAGTCGCATATTTTGTGGCTCGATGCTGTCCGCATCCTTTGCTCCGTTCTGTGGCCCCGCAAAAAAATATAGCATGTCCTATTCTTGTCCGTTTTATGGACAAGAATATGCATTTCTACAATGGGCCGCGTTCCGTTACGCAAATAACGGAACACGGAACAGCTTCCGTGTTTTGCGGATTGTGGACCGCAAAACACCTACGGTTGTGTGCATGAGGCCTAAGAAAATTTACAAGAGGGTCCCAAACTGGAAAACCAAACTCTTGTAGTAACCGCCGAGGTCTTGTACAGTACACGTAAGAATGAGTGTGAATGAGGCAAAAAGTAATAGCATTAGGCTGAGTTCACACCTCCGCTACTTCTGTTGTCCTGCTCTGTTAGAAGTGCCTGACCAGAGCAAAGCAGATGCCATTGAACATACTGGGGTCTGTTCGATTTCCGCTTGGGATTTCGCTTTTTTAGTGATGGACTCCGATGCAGGAGCTTCCAACGCACATGTGAACAAGCCCTTATATCTACCCACTGCGCACAGTCTTCCTTTTTACTATTATTGATTTCTTATTTGGTTTGCCTAAAAATGACAGTTTTGGCTGCTAGCCACGTTCTTATAGCAAAGTGCTATAAGAGGAAACTGGACTCATTTTGTCTGTAACTTTTATGTGTATATTTTTGTATGTAGCCATAGTGCAATAGTTTCATCTGAACCCTGGTACCTGAGTGGGGGTCTAGAAGCAGGTGGTAGGTAGGGTCCCTCCTACACATTTGGCATTATGCCCCAAGAGCTTACGCCCCTGCTGGCTGTCATTTTGCTATATTTATGGAATATAAGAACCAAAACCGGTATCAGGGTCCAGATGTATTCTCTTGTACCTGATCTGTTTAAACCAGTCACCAGATATTTGGTTGGGTTCACAAAACTTTTTTGCCATCCATTTAACATATACAAAAAATGTATAAGTGAAACGGATGCCTTTAACGGATGCCATACAGTGGCATCCGTCGCTGTAGAGTGCCACTGTACTTTATACTTTTTTTTACCAAACTCTGCAGGATGGAAAAGCGTAGTGTACTACACTTTTGTATCCTTTTTTCCCAACGTATACGTTAAATGGTGTGCAAGAATGTCATGTGAATCCAGCCTTAAAAGGGTCTCCAAGTTATTTTTATTGATGACCTAATCTCAGGATAGGTCATCAGTATCAGATCGGCATCTGGCACCTCCACCGATCAGCTGGTTGAAGAGAAGACGCATACTGTGCCAGTGCAGCCTTCTCTTCATTGTTTACCTGCTCAGCAGCAGTGAGCAGGTCTAATTACAAGAAGCCACCCCATTCACTTCAATGGGATGGCTCGTTCCTATACACTTGAATACTACAGAGCCGTCCCATTGAAGTAAATGGGGTGGCTTCTTGTAATTACACCTGTTAACCGCTGCTGTTGCGAAGGCGAGCAGGTAAACAATGAAGAGATGGCAGCGCTGGCACGGCGTGCGTCTTCACTTCAACCAGCAGATCAGCTGGGTCATTGGACCCCCACCGATCTGATATTGATGACCTATCCTGAGGATAGGTCATCAATAAAAGTAACTTGGACAAGCCCTTTAATAAGAGTACATTGCATATGACATTTCTGTAACCAAATGAAAAAAAAAGAATGTTTGTCTTGAAAATAGACAAATGATATGTGGTAAGATCCCAGCATAACACCTGCCGTCACATGGCAAGATTGGGAAATGAAGGACCACTGACCGTAATCATAGGGTTAGTGACCTTCTTCTTGCAACATAATTCATGGCCCATTGACTCTCTATAAAGGATTTGTCTGTGTACTCTGTAAACAAATTCCCCATTGATGTCACATGTGCAACTCAGCAATATATTATTTCATCCTGTTATTGGCGTCAGTAGATATTAAAAACTGCCCAAATAGAAGATGAAGATGGGGCCCTTCTCCAATTATAAGGGCTCAGTAGTTGACAGAGCCATACATTGAAACCCCATAAGAGAAACACATACGTCAGGTTCGCACTTTATCCCCAGCTTTTTGTTTCTAGGTGTTTCTGCTTCTCTCCTATAAGAACAGAGGTCCCCTCTGACACAACCCCATATCCCGAAGATAACAGCTCAGTGTACTTTAAGCCACATCGGTGACATAATCAGGCTGTTGAGGGCTAATATTTTTTTATAATGCTGTGGAATATGTTAATGGTATATAAATCGTATATAAAATGTGGATTAAATCTGGAATAAACATATTAGTACTGTTCTTTAGTGTACACTCTGTGGGGAGTCGCTCTGGTAGACAGCGGTGCGGGTGCAGTTTAGAGGCAAAACCAGGAGTCCAGATTGTGCATCAAACAGTGTTTTATTCACACTTGCACACCAGAAATGAAAACAGTCTCTTGGTGACAGTTCACACACAACGGAAATACTGTGGCAAAACAAAAACAGGCCAACACAGGGTCCAGTCACCTTGGGTGGTTTAGGTGCGGGTTCACACCTAGCAGTCGGCTCAGCCGCAGGCGATTCCACCTTCAGGTCGCAGGGCAACACCACCTTGCTGAGCTCCTTCCTCCAGGACAGAGAATTCCTCAGCCCTGTTTGCAGGCTCCAGGATAATCACACCCACAGACACAGCTGCTGGCTGCTTTTTATACCCAGCCCAAAACATGGACTGGACCGTGGGGAGCAGCCACCCACCCTACTCTTTAGCTGCTCCCAGTAAGAGCCGGCCCGGATCGGCTTTGCAGCCATGCTATTTAAAGAGTCAAAACAGCACTAGCTGCTGCAGACAAAAACCCGGCTCTCACCTCACCGAGGCCAGCAACCTCGGTGACACGTACCTGCCATCGCATATGACACCTTGCACCTTACCACATACCCCCCCCCCTTTGTTCAACCCTGAGGGGGTGAACACACGTAAGGCAGTGGACGCGGGACAGGGCATCTGCATTGCCCTGCAAGCGGCCTGCCCTGTGTTCCACGGAAAACTTGAAATTTTGCAGGGATAGGAACCACCTGGTGACCCGAGCATTCCTCTCCTTGGCCTGACTCATCCATTTGAGGGGGAATGGTCGGTCACCAGACGGAACCTCCTCCCTAACAGGTAGTAGCGGAGAGATTCGAGTGCCCACTTGATAGCCAGGCACTCCCTCTCCACTATACTATATCTGGACTCGGCGGGACTGAGCTTACGGCTCAGGAAGACAACGGGATGTTCTTCCCCGTTGACCTCCTGAGACAGTACCGCATCGAGGCCTACCTCCGAGGCGTCGGTCTGTACGACAAACTCCTTGTTGAAGTCGGGTGTCACCAAAACCGGGGACCCACACAGGGCCGACTTCAACGCGGCGAAAGCCTCCTCCGCCTTCTCACTCCAGCTAACCCTCCCAGACTTTCGCCCCTTCAAGAGGTCTGTCAACGGCGCTGCTATTGTGGCAAAGTGGGGCACAAACCTCATGTAGTAACCTACAATCCCCATGAACGACTTTACCTGCCTGGTGGTGACCGGTCGGGGCCAGTTACGAATGGCCTCTACCTTAGTTACCTGAGGTTTGATAACTCCCGCCCAATTACATATCCCAGATATTTTGTCTCCTCTAACCCTATGGAGCACTTCTTTGGGTTAGCGGTCAGTCCGGCTTTCCTCAGGGCATCCACTACCGCCTGCACTTTGGGCAAATGGCTTTCCCAGTCGGTGCTGTGGATGATTACATCGTCTAAGTAGGCCGAGGCGTACCGACGATGAGGTCGCAGCACAATATCCATTAACCTTTGGAAGGTGGCGGGGCGCCATGCAGGCCAAAGGGTAACACCTTATAATGATACAGGCCCTGCGGGGTAACAAATGCGGTTTTTTCCTTAGCCGACTCCGTTAAGGGTACCTGCCAGTACCCTTTAGTGAGGTCCAGCACAGAAAAATAACGGGCTTGCCCTAAACTTTCAACCAGCTCGTCTACTCGGGGCATGGGATACGCGTCAAACTTGGACACTTCATTTAATTTATGAAAATCGTTGCAGAACCGCAACGTCCCATCCGGCTTGGGTATCAGGACTATGGGACTGGCCCACTCACTTTTCGACTCCTCAATGACATCGAGCTTCAACATTACTTGCACTTCCTCCGCGATGGCCCGTCGCCGAGCCTCGGGTACCCGGTATGGTTTTAACCGGATCTTGGCCTGAGGCTCAGTGACGATGTCATGTTGGATGAGAGACGTGCGGCCAGGAGGTCCGAGAACACATCCGTGTTCCGACTGATGAACTCCCTGACTTCCTGAACTTGTTTGGAAGACAGGCTGTCTGCAATTTTTACCGTGGTTACTGCTTCACAGGCCTCGAACTGTGGGGCTGGACCCTTTTCACCTAGAAGCCCTGGCCGGGGCTGTGGTCGTCGGCCGTGTCCCTATCTTTCCACGGCTTAAGTAAATTCACGTGGTACACCTGCTCCGGCTTGCGCCGCCTGGCTGGTGTACTTTGTAATTTACTTCCCTACCTTCTCGATCACCTCATAGGGGCCCTGCCACCTAGCTAGGAATTTGCTGTCAAGGGTGGGTACCAGAACCAACACTCGATCTCCCGGATTGAAGCCCCGTACCCGAGCCTGACGATTATACACCCTACTCTGGGCTTTTTGGGCTGCCTCCATATGCTCCCGGACCAGCGGCAACACCCTTTCCATCCGTTCCTGCATCTGGGTGACATACTCAATGACACTTTTGTGGGGGACAGGCTGTTGTTCCCATGCTTCCTTGGCGATATCCAACAGGCCCCGAGGGTGTCTGCCATAAAGCAGTTCGAAGGGCGAGAACCCAGTAGAGGCCTGGGGTACCTCTCGCACTGCGAACATGAGATAGGGCAGAAGCAGGTCCCAGTCCTTCCCATCTCTAGACACCACCCTCTTTAACATATTTTTTAGAGTTTGGTTAAACCTCTCAACAAGACCGTCTGTTTGCGGATGGTAAACGGACGTCCGTAACTGCTTTATACGCAACAATTTACACAGTTCCCTCATTACTTTGGACATAAAAGGGGTCCCTTGGTCTGTCAGAACCTCTTTTGGCAGGCCCACACGGAAAACATCTCCATTAACTCTTTGGCAATGAGCTTAGCTGAGGTATGTCGCAGAGGCACCGCCTCCGGATACCGAGTGGCATAGTCGAGAACTACCAGAATGTGTTGGTGGCCCCTGGCAGACTTTGGTACAGGCCCAATTAAATCCATAGCGATTCGCTCGAACGGTACTTCAATAATTGGCAGAGGTACCAGAGGACTACGGAAATGTGGCTGGGGGCTAGTTATCTGACAGGTCGGACAGGACTTACAATAATTCTCTACCTCCTTGAACACACTGGGCCAATAAAACCGCTGCAGTATGCGGTCCTGGGTTTTCTGCCACCCCAGGTGTCCCCAAGAACATGTTGGTGGGCAAGCTCCATGACAAGCTTGCGATACGCTGTGGGCACCACCAACTGTTCAACAGGTTCACCTCGGATTTGGTTCACCCGATACAACATATCCTGCAGAACAATAAATCGTGGGAACATTAATTCAGCCCCTGGTTTCTGGGGTTTACCATCAATTTCCAGCACATTCTCCCAGGCCCTGGTTAGGGTTTGGTCCCGGTGTTGTGCGGTCCCAAAATTTTCCCGGAGACATTGAGGTCTGCCAACTCAGGCCCCGGTGGCAAGTCCTCCGTGTCTCCCACCATTACACTCAGTGGGGTTGTCTCCCCCACTACCGCTGCAGCAGTGGTCACCCCTACCGCTGGCCCTTCAGACTCGGGCTCCCAGGGTTCTGGCCTTCCAGGGGTATCAGGCCACTCTGCTAGGGTTACCCCTGTCTCAGGGCTATTAGTCACTTTCATCTCAGGCCACAGTGACGGAAAACCAGGAAGTCTCTCCCAATTATTAGTTCATAGGGCAGCTTTGTGGAGATCGCCACTTCACAAGTCCAGGTGCCGGCCGCCGTGGACAGAGACATTACAGCCGTGGGATAGTCCTTTAAGTCTCCGTGTATACACACCACACCAACTTTCCGGCCCGTATACTGGGTGGGCTGTACCAGGGCAGCACTTACCAGGGTTACCAGGCTCCCTGAGTCCAACAGCGCCACTGCCAGGTTATCCCCGATTTGCACCTGGCACAGATGTCGATTGTCTATTGTCTCGGGGTGCCGGTCGCACACAGTCTCCGGGCATACATGGAAGCCCGGTACCCATAATTAATCTCCATGGGTTCCCCCACTGTGGACAGTCGGCCCTTACGTGGCCAGGCTCGTGACACCGCCAGCAGACTACTGGGGAGGGATCTGCAAGGGGTACATCCCGGGCGGGTTTGGCCGGCCGCCGGGACTGGGGTGGAGGTTTCCGGGGTTTGACTGGCCTCCTCCCAAAAGAACCCCCTGCAGGTTTCTGGTGGCCTCATATCGCTCCACCAGGTCGACCATCTCAAGGGCATTGGTGGGGATACCTGGCCGATCCAGTGCTGGAGAGGGTATGGCAGAGACCTCCAGAATACATCTGCTAACAGACGGTCAAGCATAGCAGTGGGAGTCAGTATGTCTGGCTGCAGCCATTTTTGCAACCGATGTAGCAGGTCATAGTATTGTGGTCTGGCGGGTTCAGCCGGGTTAAATTCCCACTGATGCACCCGCTGGGCCCGGACCAAAACATTCACCCCAGTCTTGCTAGAATCTCACCTTTCACGGTCGGGTAGTCAGCTGCCTGGACATCTGCCAAGTCGAAAAAAACTTGCTGGGGCCCGGCTGCCAGGAATGGAGCAACCACCTCGGCCCACTGGTCACGGGGTAACTTTTCCCTCACGGCGACCTTCTCAAAGACGGCTAGGTATGTCTCCACGTCGTCTGCGGGGTCATCTTTGGGATCGCCGCACGGACCGCTTCCGGGCATCATGGGCGTGGTGGGACGCTCCTGCCGCCTGTAATGCCATCACATGTTGCAGCAATAACTGGTTGGTCTCCCGCTGCTGCACGTTAGCCTCTATGAGGGCTTTCACAGCAGCCTCCATGTTGCCAGAAATCACAGGCTGCAACTTTGCCGGCCTAATATAGGACATACACTTTTGCTCAGCAAACAAAGTTCGGCGTTCACGCCAGCCTCACTGCGCATGCCCGCATCCTCCACCAAATGTGGGAGTCGCTCTGGTAGACAGCGGTGCGGGTGCAGTTTAGAGGCAAAACCAGGAGTCCAGATTGTGCATCAAACAGTGTTTTATTCACACTTGCACACCAGAAATGAAAACAGTCTCTTGGTGACAGTTCACACACAACGGAAATACTGTGGCAAAACAAAAACAGGCCAACACAGGGTCCAGTCACCTTGGGTGGTTTAGGTGCGGGTTCACACCTAGCAGTCGGCTCAGCCGCAGGCGATTCCACCTTCAGGTCGCAGGGCAACACCACCTTGCTGAGCTCCTTCCTCCAGGACAGAGAATTCCTCAGCCCTGTTTGCAGGCTCCAGGATAATCACACCCACAGACACAGCTGCTGGCTGCTTTTTATACCCAGCCCAAAACATGGACTGGACCGTGGGGAGCAGCCACCCACCCTACTCTTTAGCTGCTCCCAGTAAGAGCCGGCCCGGATCGGCTTTGCAGCCATGCTATTTAAAAGAGTCAAAACAGCACTAGCTGCTGCAGACAAAAACCCGGCTCTCACCTCACCGAGGCCAGCAACCTCGGTGACACGTACCTGCCATCGCATATGACACCTTGCACCTTACCACAACTCTTATAGTAGTATAGATGGCTACTGTAAGAATAAAAATATTACATACTTCCTCCTTTGCTGTTCTCTGCGCCACCAGACCATTTTTTCCCCCGCTGTCAGTTTACATACTGCAGTGGTGACTTGTAGGTATATGGCACATGACTGCTTCAGCCAATCACAGTCCTCAGCGGTATCTCAGAGAGAGACGAGATGGACTGAATAGGGGAGAACGAATGAGCTGCTAGAGAGAGATAGAGGCTTTTTCTCTAATTAGATATATTACAAAGTTTCCTATATACACCTGTATTATTGATTGATGCTAAGTTTGTTGAAAGATTAAGTGAAAAATTTAACTCATTGCTCATTAAACATGAACTTCTAACCTGCTGAGTTTTGCATTACCCTTATTTTCTATATTTACATATTTATTCTCACTTTGCTTTCTTTTTCTGTACAGAGAGGTTGATATATTATTTCCAGGCTATACTCACATGCAGAGAGCACAGCCTATCCGATGGAGTCACTGGATATTAAGGTAACTGTTCGCTGTAGAAATGTTCTACAACCAGCTAATGGAGACTATTGTTATAACTTAGCTTTTGTAATGACTATGCAATTCCCACATCAGTTTGCTAATAATTGGGGTTAAAGGGTAACTGTCATGTTTTCATCAAAAAAATCTATTTTAGCATATGTTACTGCTGCCGCAGCATTATGCATAAAGCAATCTTTAGTTTGACATACCACTGTTTTCCTTGAGTTTTTCCCTTAGTTACAGCTGTTTAAACATTTACAATATGAGGACCTTTTCAAGATGGCTCAATGCAATGCTTCCCTCACCGCTTCCCACACCTCTCACACGCTGATGACTACTTCCATAATGGAATTGGTCGTTATCATTTGGACTATAAGACGCAAAATATGGTATATAAGACTGAAAATAATACATGTTTGTAACTAATGTTCTCCTTTCCACCTCTAAGCCATGCAGTGGGATTGTGTAGGGATGCTGAGAGACTTGGGGAGATAAAGAAGAGAATCAATGTTTTACCACTCGGAAGGTAAATAATTTATTACTCTCACTATTATTATAAATCCCTTCTGTCTGCCTATAAGTGTTTTTTGTGTTTTTGGAACTACTACTGACCCCTCATTTTAAAGGTAGCCTGTGCCGAAGCAAACTAAATTAAGTGTTGCTGGACATACTCATTAGCTAGTCATAATATGGGGGTCTCCCGGCCCTCCCTTGATGTGAGATATGCCATTGCCAGATAATTCTCAAAGAGAATCTCACCTCTTCCACTTAAAAAAGTGCATATGGAAGAACATCTGTTGGCTGGACATACAGACAAGTATCTAAGAGGATGGCCACCTTAAAGGCATATTCCCAAAAAACTGTCCCAGGAGCTGCACATGTTGTTAAAAAAACAAGACTTATGCTCCTCAACGATGCTGTCCTGACGGTGCAGGGATCCCCGTTCTTCTCCACTTCCCGCACCTGTTTCGACAAGACCGGAAATAGTTGTGACTGCCCCTCACCCAATCACTGAGGTGAGTCATCTCGGCAGCCAGTGATTGACTGAGTGGCATTCACGGCCATTTCTTGTTATGTCGAGACAGGAGCAGGAAATTGAATGTAGCGGGGAACCCATCATTATTGGAACAGCAACTACAGTGGATCAATGAGATAAGAATACGTTTTGAGATTGTTTTGGGTTTTTTATGACGTGCAGCTCCTAGGACCGTTTTTTGTGCACTGGAATACCCCTTTAGGACCTATACTTACAGTGCACAGATATACTCAGACTACAATACACAGTGCAAACCTGTCCATGTGGTTCCTCACATTTCCCAGTATTCTATCTATAATATGAATTTTATACAATTATTTTCTCTTAAATTTCATCTAAATACATTGTTATCTATATATGTTGGCAAATATCCCTGTAGAACTAAAATATTTGGAAAAGGAAAAGAATTAGAAAAGATTTTTTGTATGCTCTAGTGCTGTGATGGCTAACCTCCGGCACTTCAGCTGTCGTAAAACTACGATTCCCAAGATTTACACTTGCTTGGCTGTTCTCAGAACTCCATAGAAATGGTGGCGCATACTGGGAGTCGTAGTTTCACCACAGATGGAGTACCGGAGGTTAGCCATCACGGCTCTAATGGATAGTAGAGGGCTGGTTCTGAATATTAAAGGGATTGTCTGGGTTCAGAGCTGAACCCAAACATATCCCCATTTTCACCCCACCCTTTTCATGCTCCGATGCTCTCCCTTGCCCTGCGCTGGATCGCTCAGGGAAAGGGCTGGTTTGTTTATATTTTCACACTGCTAGGCTGGCTAGGGTAGCGCTAAAGCCCGCCCATTAGTGCCGGTGACTTCACCTGGCTTACCCTATGGAGAGCCCGGTACGTCACCGGATCTCCTAAAAAATGCCTTTCCCCTGTGCAATTCAGTGCAGGGCAAAGGAGAACATTGGAGCATGAAATGCTTATATCGGGGGGCTGTCTGGGTGAAAATGGGGATATGTCCGGGTTCAACTCTGAACTCGGACTACCCCTTTAAGTTATAGTTTTTGGGTTAAACATAAAGGAGTGGGTAAAATAAAATAAATGGAGGCTCACAGAGGTTCAGGGCGAGATCTTCTTCGAGATCAGTAGAGCATGTATTCTAAGCACAGATTTAACTACTCTAAAGAAATAATGAGTTGTGCTTCTATTGCTCTTGTCAGGCACCCCTTCTTCTGGTGCCGTAACCTCTGACATCACCACTTATTCTTGGTCCTTAAAGGGAATACATCAGGCAGTGTCACTGACTTTACCTACTATGGCGTCACGACCCCTGTCACATCATCATCATCCATGATGTTACCACTGCTAATGATATCATCATATGCCCTTTAGGGCATATTCCTTAAAATCTCATCATGACAGTGAGGTTGTCCCTACTAACTCACATCCATTGCATCATCGCTCACAATGGATGAGCCACCCCTGCTTTTGGGTGCGGATCTTGCAGCTATTTGGTGGCTGTGGGTCACAGCAATCAATGTGCAGCCCCTGTGATAGACCTGTAAAACCATATGATGTCATCACCTGATGATATCTCGCACACTGGTACCCTACGGGGATCCTCCCAGGTCAAGTTCCTGACAACTGCCCTGTTGACTCCATCAACGGTGACATCAGTAAGAAAATTACATTGGGCTCTGGGATGCTCCACCGACACAGGCAAGGGGAGGAGTCTTTCCTTCAGAATGGGCCACCTTTTTCACAGCCACCTCTGCTGACGGGCCACAACGCTCAGTTTTTAAGGACAGCATCCCTTCTGACATCGCCTGTTATGCCACTACTTGTGACATCACCACCTGCAATATCATATTATTCACCCGCCGACCCCCGCTCCTTTACATGTGAGGTCTTCTATCTCCTCCACTGTATGATGCTATTGGTGAGCATGGTTACTAGGATTGTCACCAGACTGGTTAACCGCTAACCCACACACTATTAGACCTGGGAGGCTGGTGCCAGTAGATTTGTGCAGCGAGGTTACTTTTATGTGGGTTGGGTACTCATCCTTTGCCTGGCCATCACAGCCCAAGGAACATCAGCAGCATCAGGACAGGTCAAATGTAGGACGGTGGTGGCAGAAGCTGAGGTAGACATTCCTTTTAAATAGGAATTGGTTTTAGCTGGAAGGATAAATCAAACATTTAAACCTTTTTTCTCTTTTAACAGTGGAGCAATAGCTGGGAATCCCTTAGGTATAGACCGAGAACTTCTTCGTAAAGGTACAGTTTTAAGATTTTTGATGGCAGTATGGATTTTTGAGGTAAAACTAAGATTCTGAGCTCTCTTAATTGCTATTACCTCTTTGTAAGTTGACTGGTGTAAAAAAGGATCCTATCAGAATACTCTAGAATGCATAAGTTTATAGTGTGGACAGCCATAACCAATTCATATGTAAGAATTATTATTGAAGGTAGCCTTATTCTGACTCTTCATATCAATCCTGCAGGAGAGGTTATACAGATGTAGCAGGCATTAAACAAAGCAGTATCTCACCAGCATGCCTACACATCACACCTCGCCAGGTTAGTACGTTGAAGGGGTTGTCTCACTTGAGCAAATGGCATTTATCATGTAGACAAGGTTAATACAAGGCACATACTAATGTACTGTGATTATCCATATTGCCTCCTTTGCTGTCTCTATTCATTTTTGCATTGCCTTATACTAGTTTCCATGGTTACGGCCACCCTGCGACCAGGAAGGTTGGTCGTGCTTGCACTCTACAGGAAAAAGTGCTGCCCTATGCACACTTTCATCGTACCGGCCAACAGAGAGGCCAGCGCTTTTTCCTATGGGGTGCAAGCACGGCCACTGGTGCTGGATTTCAGGATGGTCATAACCATGGAAACAAGAAGTGTATAATGCAATAGAAAAATGATCAAGCCAGCAAAGGAGGTAATATGGACAGACACAATACATTAGTAAGTGGCTTGTATTAACTTTTTCTAAATGATGTAATTTGCTGAAGTGAAAAAACCCCTTTAAGGGTACTGCAACTTCAGAGTTATATCTCGGCTTGTATATGAAGCATCATATTAATAGTAGTTAAATAGGAAGACAGTATTGCTGGTGATGTAAGCTCTTGCGAGCAGGTGTCACAGTCCCTCCCATGACAGAGGTGAGAAGATCTGAGAGACTGAATGGTGCATACTGTTTTCTCCTTGCAGTGTTGTTGTTTGGTAATGACCACACCTATTGTCAGGTGCAGCTTGTGGTCATTACTGAGGCTCTATTTAGTACTGACTCACACTGCTTACCATGCGGTTGATATTTCCTGCTGAAGTTTGTTGAGCTGGTGTGTTGTTCCTTTGGATCTCCTGCTCCTCCATTCTTCTTTAACCTTTTAAGGACACAGGATGTACCCGTACGTCCTGTGTCCTGTCCCTAAAGATGGCGCCCGCTCCTGCTTCCTACGGGCACCTTAGCCGCATGGTTCTTGTACCAGATACCCGCGGCTAATGTCCGCATGCCGATCGCGGACATTTAACCCCTCAGATGCCGTGGTCAATCCTGACCACGGCATCTGAGTGCACACAAACACGAACTAAAAGTTTAACTTTCGGTTTGTGCTCCGGCTCCCCCGTGTGGCGATCAGAGGAGACGGAGTGCGCCTGTAGTAGCCTGGGTTTCTATGAATGAAACCCAGGCTGCTCTGTAGTATTTCCTATGGAGCCTTGCCTGTAATAGGCTTCATAGGAAATATGTGATTTTTTTCATATATTCCGATGCATTTGCATTAGAATGTATGATAATCTCAAACAGATGATTGTAAGTTATAGTTCCCTATGGGAACTATATAAAAGTATAAAAAAAAAAGTTTAAAAATAAATTTAAAAAACACAAAAGTTCAAATCACCCCCCTTTTGCAAAAAAAAAATAAATACACATCATGGGTGTCGCAATGTGCGAAAACTACATACTATAAAAATATAATATTCCTCATACAACAGCAAAACGGAAAAAAGCGTCCAAATGGCGTATTCGCCATATTTGGTTGCTTCATTTTCCACAAAAAAATTATATAAAAGGTGATTAAAAAGTCATACACACCCCAGAAGGGTATCAATAGACAGATAAGATTATGATGCAGACAATGAGCCCCCATACAGCTCCGTACATGTAATTACAAAACAGTTATAGGGGTCAAAACATGGCGACAAAAAAGTAAAACGGATTTTTTCCCACTTTTGAAGATTTTTTTTTCACTATTAAAACGCAAGAAAACCTATACATATAGGGTATCGCCAGATTCGTACTGACCTGTAGAATAAAATTAACTGGTCAGCTTTACCGCACATCGAACGTCGGAATTTAAAAACCCGCAAAACTGTGGTGGAATTGCATTTTCTTTGCAATTTCACCCCATTTGGAATTTTATTCCGCTTCCCACTACATCATATGCAATATTAAATGGTGGCATTGAAAAGTACAACTTGTCCTGCAAAAAAAAAAGCCCTCATATGGCTATGTGAACCGAAAATTAAAAATGTTATGGCTCTGGGAAGGCAGGGAGCGCAAAAAAAAAAACTGCAAAAAAATAAAAATAAACTCTGGTTCTTAAGGGGTTAAGCTAAGTGCATTTTGTTTAGCATTTTATTGTTCGCTTGTGTGTGTTGTTGTCTAGGCCTCAGGGAGACGTTAGTTCCTTCATCTGGGAAGGAACCAGTAGTCTCATTCCCTGCCACCACTCCTAGGGCCTTTCAGGGTCTCCAGGGCTAAGGTTCTGGTGTATGAGTATTCCCACCTTCAGGGTCTACTCAAACTGGCATGAGTCAGGGAGAGGTCTAGGGATTCCTAGGAGGTCCGGTCTATTCCTTCTGTGTGTTATCTGGTGTTATCCCCTCCCCATTACCCGTGACTGCAGGCCCCTCATTCCTCTTGTTCTAATTGTTGACCTGTTTGCTGCTATGTTATTTATGACTCTGTACTTGAGCCCCCTGATTGTAAAGCACTGCGGAATATGTTGGTGCTATATAAATAAAGATTATTATTATTATTATGCATTATGTTTTATATTCTGAGCTACCAAGTACCCCTGATGTGATTGTTTAGTAAATATCTGTAAGTGTGGGGCGTGGCCAGCAACCAACATGAACAGACGTGCCTAGAGGAGCTCTGGTACACTGACCCTAACCCTCAGTTCACACTTGCGCGTTTTACAGCGCGTTCAAACGCGCTGTAAAACGCTCAACAGGAGAAAACTCATGTTTCCCTGTGGGCATGGTTCTCACCTGAGCGTTTTACAGCGCGTTTGAACGCGCTGTAAAACGCCCTACGCTCAAAGAAGTTCTTGAGCTTCTTTGGGGCGTTTTGTCGCGCGTTTGCACCAATAGACTTCAATGGGAACGCACGTTTAACACGCGTTAAAGTGTAGATATGCCTTTTTCAATTGGTCTCCAGAGTCACGAACGCGCGTATGTAAAACGCGCGTCTCAGAAACGCTCAGGTGTGAACCCAGGGTAACTTCTCAATTATCCTGAACTTTACTAGCCACCAACATTTCCTCCACAGCTGGCAGACAGTCGAGAAGACCCCAAGGCTTGACAATGTCACGTAATAAATCCTTAACGGCAGCTGAAAAGCTTAGTGAGTTTGCCCGCCCTGAACAACAAGATGGCACCGACTGCAAGGTGCACTCTGCCTTGCTGGCTGCCCCAGATATTCCATTGCCTCCTGCAGAGGACTCTGATCAGGAGCCGGAGCCCACTCTGAAACAGGTCACCGAGCAGATCCTTCATGCCATCACTGCTTGCCGCTCCTCCCTATTGGCAAGATGGAGGAGGTGAAGGTGGACCTTGGTTTGCGACAAGACATGCAGAACCTGCGGGAGCGGGTTAAAGAAACAGGACCAGGTATCCCTCCTGGAGGACCATACCACTCCCATCCTGGTGCAACTCTCTGCTTTAGAGAAAAAAAGTGGACTTCTGGCAACAAAAATGTGACAATTCAATCGCCTACGCCGAAATAACCTGCGCATTGTTGAATTACCGGAGAGAATGGAGGGAAATAACCCATGTGAGTTTGTGGCCACATGGCTGAAAACTACTTCCCGGACTCCATCTTTTCCTCTGCCTTCGCAATCGAACGGGCTCACTGCGTTCCTGCTAGGCCACTGCCACCTGGGGCACCGCCAAGACCTATGTTAGCCCGCCTGCTTAACTCCACTGACAGAGATCATATTCTGCAATTAGCCCGTCGCAAGCAAGATCTACGCTTTTAAAACACCACCGTTGTGTTATTTCCAGATTTCTCGGCAGAGCTCCAGAAACGTAGAGGCGACTCAGAGATTTGAATCTACTCCATGACATATCCTGCCAGACTGAGGGTTGTGGATTGGGAAACCTCCAAGTTCTTCACTACACCGATGGAAGCTACCATCTATCTGAGGATCCACGTTTTTGCAAGCGGAGGACGACATAGAATCTAGGTTCTTCCACCATTCCCCCCTCTCACCTCCCTGTTTATGTTGCAGCCTATATTAACTTTACCCTATATGTGATTATGGGCATCTATGTACCCCGTCCATCCTCTTTACATGTATTGCACCAGGCAGTGGCATTTGCAGCGTCATACACATCTGCTAAAGTGCTTTGTATGGGAGAATGTAATATGACATTAAGCTCCGCCTTTGATAGATTCCACTCAGATGGTGTGCCCGGGGGCTCAGGTGATTCCCTAGCGCCACTGGCCAGACTTCTAGAGGAGGTGGGGTGGATGGACATGTAGCGCCTTAAACACCCCAGCCTACTGTCTACTCATGCCAATCTGCCAGCCATGATACGCTGTCCCGTATAGACTATGCCTATGGCAATCTGGCTTTATGCTCTGTTAGTAATATGAATATGGTACACGGGGAGTCTCTGATCATTCTCCTTTGCGTCTAACTCTTGTGGATAACACTAGACAGGTGGGACACTCTATGAGAATTCACCCCTTCTGACTTACCCTCCTCTCGCCTTCTGACCGTATCCCTGATCAGCTATCAGTGTTTATGACTGATCATGAAGTTCATAAAGATTCTTCATTGGTATGGGAGACTATGAAGGCATACTCGAGGGGATGCTCTAGGCAGGAGGTAGAGCTGGCAAATGAGTGCACTAGGTTAGAGGATTTAGGAAAACTAGAGGAATGGTCAAAAATCTGGCAACTAAAATTTAATGTCGATAATTGCAAGATAATGCACCTGGGGCGTAAAAACCCAAGAGCAGAATATAAACTCAGTGATACAGTACTAACCTCAGTATCTGAGGAAAGGGATTTAGGGGTCATTATATCAGACGACCTAAAGGTGGGCAGACAATGTCATAGAGCAGCAGGTAATGCCAGCAGAATGCTCTGGGTATATCAGGAGCACAGTAGGGGTGCTCGGGTAGAATATGACCTATGGAGATGTGTGCAGTACTGAGCCTATCTGAGAACTGGATTTGAAACTTTTGAGGAGTACTGAGAAGATGCCACAATTACTAGTACTACTGGAGTGTGCAGAGACTAAAGCTTACTAGGAAATGGTTACAGGATATGCAGACACTTATGGAGCTTACCGGACTAACAATGTATAGGATGCACTAGAGAAAGGGGATATGATAGAAACTTTTAAATACATAAAGGGAATCATCACGGTAAAAGAGGAGAGAATATTTAAAAGAAGAAAAACTGCTACAAGAGGACATAGTTTTAAATTAGAGGGGCAAAGGTTTAAAAGTAATATCAGGAAGAATTACTTTACTGAGAGAGTAGTGGATGCATGGAATAGCCTTCCTGCAGAAGTGGTAGCTGCAAATACAGTGAAGGAGTTTAAGCATGCATGGGATAGGCATAAGGCCATCCTTCATATAAGATAGGGCCAGGGGCTATTCATAGTATTCAGTATATTGGGCAGACTAGATGGGCCAAATGGTTCTTATCTGCCGACACATTCTATGTTTCTATGTGGGCCCAACTTTATTAAATGGGTCTCTATTCTGTACAAGCTCCCAAGATCTAACATCCTAGTGAATGACATCTGCTCAACTTATTTCCCTCTGGGACGAAGAACTAGGCAGGGGTGCCCGCTATCTCCACTACTATTCGCTCTAGCAATAGAGCCATTAGCCATGCGCATTAGAAGTGATTCTCAGTTCCGGGGTGTTCGAGTAGGAGACAGGGAGGATAAACTAGGACTCTATGCTGACGATATGGTGCTCTTTATAAAATTGTAATGGGAGGCTCACACTATCTCAAGATGGACGCCGAGGGTTCGCTAACACCCTGGGTCACCCAACCCCAGTATATAAGGTAAAAAAATAAATGGTAAATGGTATGTACTCCCCTTACTGGTCTTGCACGGAAATCAATACATTTCTTCAATCCAAATTATACACACTTGATTTAATTGATGAAAATAAAAATCAAGCATAAAACCAAAATTCATGAAAACAATAATAATAGTAAAAATCTATAAAAAGTCCATTAATATACAGCCCTATTAGATCAGTACGCCATAGATCATATATATAGTTAGTGTTATTTGTATAATATGCAATTTTATATGTCCATTTACCATTTATGGTGCTCTTTATGTCAGAGGTGGAGGACACTCTCCCTCAAGCTGTCTCTCTAATTCATACTTTTAGCCATTATTCTGGGCTTCGGATTAACTCGTCTAAATCCGCTCTATTTCCGTTATATGATAGTGATTGGCCCCGCCGTAGTGGAGAACTACCTGTGGTTTCCCACTTTAAATATTTAGGAATAGTTATTACTAACGATGCTGCCTCTTTCCACACTTTTAACTTACAACCTCTCCTGGAATATTGCAGAGACAAGTTTCGGGTGTGGAGCGGCTTGCCACTGTCAGTCTCTGGTCGTATTAACCTGATCAAGATGATTCTATTACCCAAATGCCTTTATATTCTGGAGCATGCCACATACATAGTACCTAAGGCATTCTATCAGCAACTTAACTCCTTGATATCACCATTGATCTGGGTATCTACTAGACCTAAACGTTTTATACCCAATCTATGCCGTCATAAGGCGAGAGGGGGAGTGTCCTTACCTGATTTCTATCTTTATTATTTGGCAGGTTCTCTCCGTATGACCAGCTTCCCAATTCTGAAGCACATCTAGCTATGTATTTGAATCTTAGGTCCTTGTGGCCAGTGCTGGAGAGACCTCATTTATTTCCCCGTATGCTTCTGCCAATCCATAGACTGGCTCTACAGGTTTGGGTGGCATGTAAAGAGATTCATGCATTTCAAGGAAACATGGCTGAGACACCTATTTGGGATAACCCTATGTTCCCCTCTTTGGTCTCTCTTTCCGGACACCAATTCTGGAAAACCCACAGTATTTGCACTCTAAATGATGTGTACCATAACAATGTATTTACCACATTTGATGCCCCGCGCTCTCTGTGATCTGCCTAGAACGACATTCTACAGATATCTTCAACTCAGGCTTGCTCTGAACTCACACTTTAGTGGCACTCAGATGGCTATATCTACCTACCCGCTACTTGGGGTGTTTCATTCCCAGGGCCCCCGAGGGTTCATCTCCGCTATTTACACTCACCTGTTGGGTACCAAATTGCAATCTGTCCAGCTACCAGTTATTAATAAGTGGAGGGCCATGGTCCCAGACCTCAGGGATGATGATATAAGTGATGTTTTAGAGTCACCCACACTGGTGTCAGTAATAAGTTCATACAATTATGTATTATACACCAAAGTTACCTATTCCCCTCATGACTATATAAGATGGGCAGGCTTTCGCACTCTAGATGCCCTAGATGCACAGCGAAGGGAGTGAAATTTTGGCATCTTATATGGGCATGCTCATATATCCAAAAGTTTTGGAAAGACATCACTGATTTTCTTTCTAACCTATTGAACCTTCCTGTTCCTATAAAACCTACTGTATGCTTATTTGGCATTCTTGATGAAGCCACCTATCCACACTACACTAGAACCTTCCCACCGGAAGTCTTGTTTCTGGCACGGAAAGCCATAGCAATCAGGTGGTATTGTATTGCTTTGTTTTTTGCAAATGTTCAATAATGCGAAGTTAAAAGAAAAATATCTGTAACTATACTGCATTCTCTGAACATTTGAGGTTCCACGGTTGTTGTTCCTCCTGGGTGTTGCCATTCCCTCAATAGGGCATGTCCCTACTTAGTCTTACACTGTCAGCACTGAATGGACACCATCAGACTGTGTTTCGCAAAGAGAACGCAAACACTGAATTGTCAGTCTATTCATACATTTCAGGGGGGAATAACCGAAAAACTAAACAATGCAGAGTTCTAAGGAGTCATATTTCAGAATTGTTATTTTATGGAGAATGATAATAAAACAGAGCTGTCAGGTTCTGTTTATGACAGCCGATTCAGCATTGGAAAAACTCCATCAAAGGCATATATCTTGTGTATTTCCTGATGTCCTGAATACCTCAGATAGAAAGCTGTGAAGTGTGTCACCCATTTGGCCTCCACCAGGTTAATAAACTCCTATGGATACATTTGGCATAGGTGCTGGACATTTTCTTCTGGGGAATTCACAAAATGTAGAGCTGAAATTCAATGTGAACAGAGAAAAATCAACATTTTATCCTGGGACATAATAGCAATATGTCCTAAGTAGAGATGAGCGAACTTTAAAAAAAAGTTCGGCGTTCGGGTTGCGGTAAGTCGCGCATCCCGTTATGGATTCCACTATAGCGGCATATGGAATCCATAAGGGGCGGCTGCCACCAACCCGAACTGTTGCACAGCCGAAGGACCTGGGGTGACGTCACTGTCATGTGATCAGTGCAGGGGGCGTGGCTCAGCACTGGATTTGATCCCGTGCTGAGCCACGCCCCCTGCACTGATCACATGACAGTGACGTCACCCCAGGTCCTTCGGCTGTTTAACAGTTCGGGTTGGTGGCAGCCGCCCCTTATGGATTCCATATGCCGCTATAGTGGAATCCATAACGGGATGCGCGACTTACCGCAACCCGAACACCGGACTTTTTTTTAAAGTTCGCTCATCTCTAGTCCTAAGTATTCAGTGGTGCTAGAAAGTTTGTGAACCCTTCAGAATTTTCAGTATATCTGCGTAAATTTTACCTAAGGGAAAATGTCAGAAGATCTGCCCATGAGCTGGGTCTCAATAAAATGTGGGTCATGCAGCAAAACAGTGGCCCTAAGTACAAAAGTCTTTTTACCAATAAATGGTTAAACTTAAAATTTTCGAATGGCCAAGTCAAAAGTCCCGCCCTTAATCCAATAGAAATGTTGTGGCAGGACCAGATTTGGGGAATACTATCTCTCCTTGGGGAGAGCGCCTTAATCGGCGTGGGGAGGCTTATATGGCATACATGCTTCTCTGGAATTCTGGGAAGAAATAGGTGCAAATAAGCTCTTTACAAGCTCTGCCTCTGATGCCACCAGATGTAAGGCAGCTATCCTATAAGTCACTGTTCGACCCTTTAACTAGGCCTTGAGACATGACTTGCGCAAATCTGGTGGCATTCCATGCCAAATTTATGCAGAAATATAGAAAATTCTGAAGGGTTCACAAGCTTCCAAAGGTCCTGTTCACATTGAATGGCGCTATACCGCAAATGAACACCCACTTTGGTTTCCAGAGGCACCACGCCAAGAAAGGACAAGTTCTTTTTTTGCCATGATTTATAAACCGTATGAAGTGCAGCTAGAAGCTTTTTGGTGCTGAAAGCGCATTAAATTCCGCCAACAAAACAGGGCCGAAATGTGTAATCTTGGCACATAAACAACTTATATTTTTTTCTGGCACATGTAGAAATAAATATTTAAGAATAACTTCATTTCAGTAGTACTCTTACCCTTCCTTTTCAAGTTATTAAAATATTGGCTCATAGCTTCTTTACAAGGACTCTAGAGTATTTGATAAGCTTACCAGTTGCACCACTGTTGTCATTATTATGTGCTTTACATCATCATGACATTTCAATAATACAGGTGAATGTAAGAAACCTTGTAATATATCTCATCACAGAAAGTTGTGTTGAAAGGTTAGTGACCATTTAAAGAATCTAAATCCTCTACATTTATTAACAGAACTTAACTTCAACTCAGTGAGCCTGAATAGCATGGATGCTACCAGCGAGCGGGACTTTATAGGTAAGAGAAGCAATATTTTCTCTTTATATCTATACATTTAAATATTCTATTTGAAGTTATATAATAAACAAAATTAACAATATTTAACCAACAAAATTACTTAAAATATGTACATACATGCATGGTATTGCCACATATAACCCCTATAATAAAGTCACCATAATAATTAACCCACACGATGAATGACGGAAAAAAAAGAAAAGAGAAAGCTTCTGCAGTCACATGCCGCTCAGAGGTATGTCACTGCAGGGGCCGGTGTGGTCACGGATGGGAAGTCACACTTCCAGTTCACAGGGGATGGGAAACAACGGAGAAAGGACGGAGAGTGGGTATCCTCCCTTTTTTTTTTTTTTAAACATCGCCCTTAATTAATTCATGCTTGCGAGTTGGATTCCTCTCTATTAGAGTGGAAAGCTTCTGGACTAGTGTTCTGTGGTCATCGTGACCATGTATTACAAAGGCCGATATAATGTTATGTTACAAAAAGCATTAAAAAGTCACAGTTGCCATATTCAAAGAATTTAGTACGGCATGGTTTGAAAATTCTTTGGGATTTGTTGTGGAATCTATTCATTGTATCTTTTTCTGCATTGTATACTGCATTTGTATACTTTGTTACCACTCACACAAATACATCTGATTTGGTTTCAGCGGAATTTCTTTTCTGGGCTTCTCTGTGCATGACTCACCTCAGCAAGATGTCAGAAGATCTTATTATTTACAGCACCAAGGAGTTCAGCTTTGTCACCCTCTCTGACTCTTACAGGTTTGTAGTTTATACATAGCATACTACATGAGGTACACGTAAAATACTAAAAAGGTACATAGGGCATATGGACACAGTACAGGACAAGCTATGTGTATATCTCCTATTAGGGCATATGGACACAGTACAGGACAAGATATGTGTATACCTCCTCTTAGGGCATATGGACACAGTACAGGACAAGATATGTGTATATCTCCTATTAGGGCATATGGACACAGTACAGGACAAGCTATGTGTATATCTCCTATTAGGGCATATGGACACAGTACAGGACAAGCTATGTGTATATCTCCTATTAGGCCATATGGACACAGTACAGGACAAGATATGTGTATACCTCCTCTTAGGCCATATGGACACAGTAGAGGACAAGATATGTGTATATCTCCTATTAGGGCATATGGACACAGTACAGGACAAGATATGTGTATATCTCCTATTAGGCCATATGGACACAGTACAGGACAAGCTATGTGTATATCTCCTATTAGGGCATATGGACACAGTACAGGACAAGATATGTGTATACCTCCTCTTAGGGCATATGGACACAGTACAGGACAAGATACTGTATGTGTATATCTCCTATTAGGGCATATGGACACAGTACAGGACAAGATATGTGTATATCTCCTCTTAGGGCATATGGACACAGTACAGGACAAGATATGTGTATATCTCCTATTAGGCTATATGGACACAGTACAGGACAAGATATGTGTATATCTCCTATTAGGCCATATGGACACAGTACAGGACAAGATATGTGTATATCTCCTATTAGGCCATATGGACACAGTAGAGGACAAGATATGTGTATACCTCCTCTTAGGCCATATGGACACAGTACAGGACAAGATATGTGTAGATCTCCTATTAGGCCATATGGACACAGTACAGGACAAGCTATGTGTATATCTCCTATTAGGGCATATGGACACAGTACAGGACAAGATATGTGTATATCTCCTATTAGGGCATATGGACACAGTAGAGGACAAGATATGTGTATATCTCCTATTAGGGCATATGGACACAGTAGAGGACAAGATATGTGTATATCTCCTATTAGGCCATATGGACACAGTACAGGACAAGATATGTGTATACCTCCTCTTAGGCCATATGGACACAGTAGAGGACAAGATATGTGTATACCTCCTCTTAGGCCATATGGACACAGTACAGGACAAGCTATGTGTATATCTCCTATAAGGGCATATGGACACAGTACAGGACAAGATATGTGTATACCTCCTCTTAGGCCATATGGACACAGTACAGGACAAGATATGTGTATATCTCCTATTAGGGCATATGGACACAGTACAGGACAAGATATGTGTATACCTCCTCTTAGGCCATATGGACACAGTACAGGACAAGATATGTGTATATCTCCTATTAGGGCATATGGACACAGTACAGGACAAGCTATGTGTATATCTCCTATTAGGGCATATGGACACAGTACAGGACAAGCTATGTGTATATCTCCTATTAGGGCATATGGACACAGTACAGGACAAGCTATGTGTATATCTCCTATTAGGCCATATGGACACAGTACAGGACAAGATATGTGTATACCTCCTCTTAGGCCATATGGACACAGTAGAGGACAAGATATGTGTATATCTCCTATTAGGGCATATGGACACAGTACAGGACAAGCTATGTGTATATCTCCTATTAGGCCATATGGACACAGTACAGGACAAGCTATGTGTATATCTCCTATTAGGGCATATGGACACAGTACAGGACAAGATATGTGTATACCTCCTATTAGGGCATATGGACACAGTACAGGACAAGATACTGTATGTATATCTCCTATTAGGGCATATGGACACAGTACAGGACAAGATATGTGTATATCTCCTCTTAGGGCATATGGACACAGTACAGGACAAGATATGTGTATATCTCCTATTAGGCCATATGGACACAGTACAGGACAAGATATGTGTATATCTCCTATTAGGCCATATGGACACAGTACAGGACAAGCTATGTGTATATCTCCTATTAGGGCATATGGACACAGTAGAGGACAAGATATGTGTATACCTCCTCTTAGGCCATATGGACACAGTACAGGACAAGATATGTGTAGATCTCCTATTAGGCCATATGGACACAGTACAGGACAAGCTATGTGTATATCTCCTATTAGGGCATATGGACACAGTACAGGACAAGATATGTGTATATCTCCTATTAGGGCATATGGACACAGTACAGGACAAGATATGTGTATATCTCCTATTAGGGCATATGGACACAGTAGAGGACAAGATATGTGTATATCTCCTATTAGGCCATATGGACACAGTACAGGACAAGATATGTGTATACCTCCTCTTAGGCCATATGGACACAGTAGAGGACAAGATATGTGTATACCTCCTCTTAGGCCATATGGACACAGTACAGGACAAGCTATGTGTATATCTCCTATAAGGGCATATGGACACAGTAGAGGACCGTCACTCTGCTCAGGTCTGCTAATGTGAACACAGCATGAACATATATTATATGGTCACCCATTCATTTGAAGAAGTGCTATGTAATCTTACATTTGTTTCGGGGAAATAGGCAGCCTCATGCAGCTTCCCCTGGTAGTAATATCTGGTTGCAGAGCAGTTAGATGGGCTGGACCTGCCATAATCCCCTGACTGGCTGGTGGCATCAATTATAAGAACACAGAAGTTTTAAGTACAATTCCTGTGTAATGTGCACAAGTTTTCCTCTGCACCTATTATTAACTTTTTTGCAAAAGTGGCAGGGGTGTCAGAAAAGTGGGAAAAGTCACAAAAATGGGCCAAAATGCTTGACTTTTCTACACCAGAGCACAGTGATGTATTACCTCAGTAGTTCCAAACTAGATATGAGATTTGGCTGTAACATTAGCTTCTCAGACATTTTGAGACAATTACATTGAATCTCACTTCTTAGGCCTTATGCACACGACTGTATATTTGTTCCGCATCGGATCTGCATTTTTTGCTGATCAGATGTGGACCCATTTATTTCAGTGGGGCTGCAAAAATGCGGAGTGTGCTGTCCGCAACTGTATGTCCGTGCCCCTGTCCCACAAAAAAAGAGAATGTCCTATACTTGTCTGTTTTGCAGACAAGGATAGGATATTTCTATAGAATGCGCATGGCCGGTATCACGTTTTGTGGATCCACAGCTTGCGCTCCACAAAACACGGTCATTAGCATAAGGCCTTATGCTGAAAAGGCTTCTCCTACATTTGTTTAAAATATTCAAGACAAAGAAAGGCATGGTTAAAGTTCTGCCATCAGATATATTCAGTAAAATCATGGCAGTCCTGTGGATGTACACTACGACATCCTCTCCCATACTGCCGGAGCAAGCAAGCGTACGGAAGCTGCATTAGAATAAATGGAAACCTAATATTTTTATTATGTTAGATTGCATGACTACTACATTTATAGATGTCAGGTTCTTAGTGCGCATTTTGATCAAATTGTGAACAGCTTTGGTCAGGTCGGAGGAGTGCACTACCAAGACAGAGGTAATCACCACCCCACATGTGCAGCACTCTTTTAGGCCTGTATTACACCAACAGATTATCTGACCAATCAGACCAATAGTTGGTGTGTATAACATAAGATCTGCATCTGTAATTGGCCATGTGACCAATAATTGGTCAGAAAATCTGTCAGATAATCTGTTGGTGTAATACAGCCTGACAAAGTCAAATAAATGTGCAAGTGCTAATCTGCTGTAAATACAAAGCACCAAGTATGTCACCTCTTATACATGATGCAAAATGCATGTAGTTTTAGAAAAAAAAACAATGACATCTTCATCTCATTTCTCCTCAGTACTGGGAGTAGTTTAATGCCTCAGAAGAAGAACCCTGACAGTCTGGAGCTAATCCGCAGCAAAGCCGGGCGTGTCTTTGGCCGAGTATGGGCAACAGAATTATAATACAATGTTTTTGTAAAGCCCTTACGTATTTTTGCTGTGACACATACAGTATTTGCCATGTAAATATTACAGATACACTCAGGGTCGGACTGGCCCACAGGGGTACAGGGGAATTCCCCGGTGGGCCCCTGAGCAAGGTGGGCCCCTAGTCTCCCACCCCCTGCACTAGTGGCACATAACACATTAGATTTACTGCACTACATACATATATTCAATGTACAGCACCTCAACCAGCCTATGTTCATATAAAAAAACTTGTTAAATTACTTATTATATTTGAATGTATCAATACGGGGGGCCCTTAAAATAAATTATACTGGTGGGCCCTAGGTACTCCAGTCCGACACTGGATACACTCTTTTTATACAAAACTGCTTCATAATCCTAGCTTTACTATAGTAAGTAAGTATTGCCCACTCCAGGTATGTGACACGTAAAGTAAGCTTTAAAGGGAATCACCAGGCACCAAACCAGTGACAAATCCCCTTTCCAAAATCATTGCTTGAACAGTTCCAGCGCCATGCACTGTGCGCAAGCGATAAGCCCTACTATTCATTAGGACTCTCCCTGCCCCCCGCCGCTGATCACTGTAGGAAAAACTCTGTAAATCCATAGCGGAGCATGGAGAACAGAATGCTCACGAATATCAGGACTCGTAGTTCATGCGCTGTGTGTTGAACAGCTACAGCTGTTCGTTGGCGCAGCAAAAAACTGGTGACAATTTCCCTTTAATAAAAAGAAAATGCATATGAAAGTATAGCAAAAGCTAACCTAAATTGTGGGCTTAAATGGTTGTCCGACATGGAAAAAAATTTACAGGGTCGCTGGACAGTGTTTAAAATGTAAAAACAAAAACACCCTTCAAATGTACTGGTTACAGTGCTGCACTTCCAGTTCCCATTGGACCAGAAGCGATGACATGCCACAGACACACACGACCACTGTCAACAGTTCACTGGCCTCAGTGGTGACGTATGCATGAATGGCATGTCATCACTTCCGGTCTGGTAGGGACAGGAGCCACGGCACTGGGACACTGAAAAGATGAGTTCCTTCTAATTTGTGCTTTTAAACACTGTCCAGTTGCCTGTACATTTCATTCAATGTCAGACAACCCCTTTCCATGGGTTTCTGGGGACAGTTGTGTCTCTATATGGTTGTGTCTCTACACCACTCCTTGCCCACTATTGTCGATGATTATTATCCCACAGAAGAATATTTGCAATGGGGTTATGGATTTTGCCTGTACATTGTAAGCACTTTGAGAGGACATCTTAAATTGCATTAAATTAGTCTTCTGGGCAGAAGGTCTTCTCAAAGGCTTGGGCAGTATGCATAGTATATGGTGGAACTGAAAATCTGTCACAGGAAGTCTGGTTGGGATAAAAGGGTAAGGAATAAATATCTGATTGGTGAGAGTCTGACTACTGTGAACCCCGGGGATCCCTCGTCCCGGAGATAGCCGAGTGCAGTGATCACCTATCCCTAGTAGTCCCATAGAGAGTGAACGGAGTGCGCTTGGTCCATTTACAGTATGCAGGGACATTGATTCCCCATTCTGGTGATCATTCGGGTTTCCAACGTTGCCCCTACCGCAACCACCAATTATATACTTTCCCCCTATCCTATGGATTGTATTGTGGGAAAACCTCTTTGACAGGGCTTCAGGTGCATCTTGGAGACTGACCAGATCTACAAAAAGAGAACATATCTATAGATTTAGCCCTTGTTTTCCCACCTCCATACAGTTACTATGTATTAGGATTTTTCCATTCTATATCAGAAGTTGCAGTCCTCGCCCATCAGGGTTGCCGTAGGTTTACTTGCACCTGTAAGTAGAATGGATTACCTTTTAAGAGTATAGTCCTATAACTGCTGTAGTTAAATATTCTAAACATGTTGTACATGTATTTCTTTTAAAGTGCTCTGGTTTTCTGATGACACTAAAGGGCCTTCCGAGCACATACAACAAGGACCTACAGGTGAGTATGGGCTGGTGGCCACTCAGCGAAACCTAGTCTTATTACCCATTAAAGAGGCGGCAGGGTGGCTCAGTGGTTAGCATTGTTTCTGAGTAAGAATCTGACTGAAGGTAACATCTAGATGGAGGTGGTGGGTTTCCTCTGGGTTCTGTGGTTTCCTCCCACACTCCAGTAAACATACTGATAAAACTGGTAGGGAATTTAGATTATCCCCATAGGGGACTGATGTGAGTAATGACAGTATATGTACAGTGCTGCGGAATATGTTGCTGCTGGATAAGTAAGAGAGATAAAACAATTCATGGTTTGATGAGTGTGTGGTGTTAAGGGAGTAATGACCTGGACCCCATTGATCTCCCCTTTAAGAACTCATGCACTGCTTTGTAACCTATAATTGCTGTGGACGGGGGAGCACTTACTTTTAGGCATGCAGCACACTTATTGCTGCAGTATGACATTTTTCATGTAGATCGTTGTTGTAATGTGCATAGCTTTCAGCAGAAGGAAGCTTTGTTATCTTTCCTCCCGTTCTTCTTCACTTCCTTCCTCCTGGTTCGAGCCTCTATCACCTTCTCTGCTTCCTCCTTATAGCCGGCATTACGGTTGTCTTGTTCATCTACTACATCTGCTATCCTTCCACTCATTTGTGTTCATATTTATATACATGTTCGTTATACATGGTTTATGTTCAAACTACAAAACTTTCTAAAGAATCCATATGTAGCTTAGATATCCACTACCCATAATGGTCCCCTGCTATGTGGCCGTACATATGCATATTATTGTGTTTTCTGATAATGCTTGCATACACCACTACAAATGATGGTCTTCAAGGGTTTGTCCATGCTTCAGATATTGATGACCTATCGTCAGGACAGGTCATCAGCGGGGGGCCGACTTCCAGCACTCCTACGAATCAGCTGGTGTGAGCGCCGCGTCCTCTTCAATGGTTACCCGCACGCTGTCTCTTTTGTAGCGATGGTGCAGCGTGGCTACATCTGCTCATCCTCCAATATTCAAGTGAATGGAAGAAGAAGCTGTCATTACACTGCACTACTGCCACAAAGGGGACGCTGTGCTTGTAACGCTTGAAGAGGACGCAGCGCTCACATCAGCATTAAGCTGATATGGGGGGGGGGTGCCAGGAGTTGGACCCCTGCTAATCTGATATTGATGACCTATTCCAAGGATAGTTCATCAATATCTATAGCCTGGACACCTTAAAGCAATCTCTTCTCCTGTCAGCCAAGTCACGCCGATTGTAAACATTAAAGAATATTGCGAAAGGTTATTAAAGCGCATGTTTTTTGTATGTAGGAAGACAAGGAGGCCATGTTTGATGTTTATGACACCGTATGTGCTGTGCTTCAGGTGGCATCCGGAGTGATCTCCACCTTACAGGTAGAGCCCTACTTTTGTCTTTTACTTTACTTACAATCTGTATAGCTGAGTGTTCTGATTGCATTAGAGTATGATAAGGCAGCAGTATGTACACTGATTGAACATCTCATCTGTAATATAAAAAAAACTACTTTTATTCACCCGAAGAACAACATTTCAGTCCGATCAGTCAATAGGATTTACCCAGATACCTGTGCAGTAGTGACAACAGACAACACACAGCACATACCAGGAACACCTATAGGGGGAGATTTATAAAGACTGGCATTTTCTAAACTAGTCTTGATCCCCTGTGCGCTGGAGTGAAATGCGACTAATTTATTAGGGGTTAATCTCATTATTGACCAAAAAATGCTAGAACCAGCCCTGCACCTCCCATGGGTCCAGAGATCTTTCCATTCATGCTCCAGTTGTTTTCCTAGATTTATTTTAAGCTGGCAGCTCAGTAGGTTTGTTTTCTTAGGGGTATGTCCTTTCTGCTGCATCTGGTGGCAGTTAGAGGATGGAACTGAGCATGTGCGTCCATCTCAGGAGGTCGACAGAGAAATTAGAAAAATAGGTAACAGCAGGTGGCGCTATGCAGATATATTTTATTGAATAACACAACGGCTATACTAATTTTTAATTCTGTCTAATTACAAAAGTATTCAGATCCAGGTGCTGGTTTGAAAACTGTAGAAAATTTTTCATGAAACAAACCCTATAATAAAATGGGCACATCTCTGACACTCCAAGCACCAGAAAGTCCAATCTACGCCAGATAGGAGCTGGGTAGATTTCAGCTGTAAATCAAAGTAAATATGGTTGACCATGGGAGGCCTCACCCCCTCTTGCTAAGCCCCTCCCTATTTATCGGCACTTTAAAAAAGTTATGGCGCAAAAATTATATACGTCATAATTTGCAACTTTTTTATGCCTCAAAAGTAGCATAGAAGGCTTAATAAATCCTCCCCATTATGTTTGGAAAGGCACATATTGAGTTGTGGTTTGGAATTGTGTATTCTAGATAAACAAAGAGGCTATGGAGAAAGCTCTGAGTCCAGATATGTTGGCTACGGACATTGCTTATTATTTGGTCAGGAAAGGGGTAAGTGATCCCTGATTTACCTATTGACTCTATATTATAAGGTATATATGTAATGCTACACCTATGCAAAAGAAAATTGAAAAAAAAACACAAAAAATACTATACCCTCAGTATTCTGCACTTACTTACACACTGGCACATTGTAAAACATGATCAGGGTAGCAGAAGGATTTGTTCTGCTGAGACATTTTGTTCTTCTGGTCCTAGGACACATTGTAAGACTGAAACAATGCCAAGGGCCACAATAAAACTTGACCATCTGAGACATTTATGGCATGTCAAAAGTATAAAGCAGGCATGCTCAACCTGCGGCCCTCCAGCTGTTGCAAAACTACAACTCCCATCATTCCCTGACAGCCTACAGCTATCATTCTACAGAAGGGCATCGTGGGAGTTGTAGTTTTACAACAGCTGGAGGGCCGCAGGTTGAGCATGCCTGGTATAAGGCATAAATGTCTCATAGGTTCCAGTCCAAGAACTCCCAACTGTCGGGAGAATGGGGTGTCCCTGTCTCCCCTGGTCGCACTCCACAGAGGAAGAGACCGTGCATGTGGCTCTCTTATTTGTAGACTATGTAGACTGCTGGAAGAGCCGAATGCTTCACTTCTCTCAGAAAACCTCTCCTTTCTTGAGGGCCGTACGATCCCCATTCGGACAGTATATGGGGACCCCATAGATGGCCAGACAGTGCACCATCTCTCTAACATGGAAAGACACAGACCGGCATGTCTATCACAGCTGGTCAGGGGCTGCACAGAATAGCATTGTGGGCCACATGTGGTCTATGGCCCAGCTATGAGGACTGGCAGTGTTTCATCATTATACAATCCCCCAGCAATGAATTAGGGGGGCAGTAGACTGACTGAGGGGTAAGCTCATTATGTACTATCCCAGCCTAAGGTTTTAAAGGTATAATTGTTCCATTTTCTATGAATGGATGTTCTTTTAATACAGATGCCGTTCAGACAAGCGCATGGCGTCTCTGGAAAAGTTGTCCAGCTAGCAGAAAGCAAGGGCATCTCTCTCAACAAACTCTCACTGGAGGACTTAAAAAGCATCAGGTATGTTACTGGCTACGGTGTAAGTGTATTCTTGCTACCTGTTTTGCTTTCCCAGTCAGACCCCTATCTAATTTGATCATCTCCATCTTAGATTGAAGGGCCTCCAACCAGCAGGGCTGTCACAATACACAATGTATTACACTGGGCAGGCTTTTCTGTCATACCAGCTTCTTCTCTAGTGCACTGCTGAGTCATTTCAGGAAGAGAAGTAACTCAGATTAGCTGAAATCCAGGCTAAAAGAACCATTCTTCTTTCTTTTTTTCCTTGACAAAAAGTATAAAGGTTAAATTATAGACTTAAAACGTGAAATTGTGTAGTGCATGTACAAGTAGAAAGTTGACGGATTCTGTGATTCTCCCTATTCAAGTCAGTGTCCTAGTATCATTTATGATAAAGGTTATCCAAAATAGAAATTCTCTTTCAGATTGGGCATGTATTATTTTCTAGTGAACAATGCTCTGTTAGGCCCCATCCACACGTCCGCAATTCTGTTCCGCATTTTGCGGAACCGAATTGGGGACCCATTCATTCCTATGGGGACACTCTATGTCCCGCCCAGGTCCGCAGGTCCCGAAAAAAATAGAACATGTCCTATTCTTGTCCGCAATTGCGGACAAGAAAAGGCATTTTCTATATAGTGCCGGCGTTGTGCAGTCCGCAAATTGCGGAACGTACATCGCCGATGTCCGTGTTTTGTGGATCCGCGGACCCGTGGATGCGCAAAACACTTGCGGACGTGTGAATGGGGCCTTATTGTTCATGGAAATGCATGATGAATACATTGGCAAATGGATGTTACCAGTTGCAGGTGTGTCCCAGCTAAAGGGATCATACTGTGGTGGGTCACATCCCTCTTATGAGGGGAATGATGAAACCCAGCTGTCAAATGTTTTATCGCTTTTCAGGAGGAATAAGATAGGACTGCAACAACCCAGAGTTATTATTTCATTACAGAGTAAGGCTACATGCACACGACAGTTGTTTTTTGCTGTCCGCAAATCGCGGATCCGTCTTCCTTTTTTTTTCACATCCACATCCTTTCCGTGTGTCCACAAATTTTGTAGGTTGTGTTTCCGTGTGTCTTCCATTTTTTTTTGCGGATCCGCAAAAAAAAAACGGAAGGCTTGAACCAGTTTCTTAAAGTACCTGTCCAAGTGCCCTGGTTTCCAAGCAACCATCTGCAAAAAAAAACGGATGCGGATGACAAACGGATGGCTTCCGTTGGTCATCCGCATTTATTGCGGACCCATTGACTTCTATGGGTCCGCAAACCGTTTTTTGCGGACAAGAATAGAACATGCCATATTTTTTTTGCGGACGTGAAATGCGGACAGCGGACACGGACAGGCAACGGAAGAGGCATCCGCATTTTTAACGGATCCATAGAAATAAATGGGAAACCATTGGATTTGCAAAAAAAACGGAACGGAGGCCGCAAAAAACCACTGCCGTGTGCATGTAGGCTAAACCAGAGAGCAGACAAAATCCTCTCTAAAGGGGTTTCCCGAAACTAGATAGGTCATCAGTATCTGATCGGTGGGGGTCCGACACCTGGGACACCCGCCGATCAACTGTTTAAGAATGCCCCGACGCTCCTGTAAGTGGTGCTGCCTTCTCTCTGCTCACCAAGCACAGCGCCGTACATTGTATAGCGGCTGTGCTTGACATCGCAGCTCAGTCTCTTTCACTTAAATGGAGCTGAGCCGCGTCTAGACCATGTGAGCAATGAACGTGAAGCAGGTGCCTTAAGTCCCTTATCAGCCAATAGAAGCTCCCAGGCCCTTAGTCTCCACATACACACAGTTTTACACCAGGTTTCCATCACAACCCAGCCAGTTTTCTTCACTGCTGTAGGTCAGCTTTAAAGGGGCAGGGCACTATGGATGACACTGTTAAGGGAGCGGAGTGCTGTGGAGGTCACAGTTCAGGGGCAGGTAGGGTGGCCATTCAGGCCACCCTCAAAAGATGGACTTAAAAACACCGCCCCCAGGTCCTGCTAAGCCATGCCCCCTCCCACTTCGCAGCTGACGAGGATTGAAAAGATGAAGGTAAAAATCAACTGGGTCTGAAAGCCGGACTGTCTGGCCTAAAACCGGATCTCTGGCCACCCAAGGGTCAGGCTGCTGTGGAGGTCACAGTTAAGGGGACGGTTCGCTATGGAGGTCAGTGTTAAGGGGCAGATTGCTGTAGAGGCCACTGTTAAGGGGACGAGATGTTGTGGAAATCACTGTTAAGGAGATGGGGTACTGTGGAGGTCACTAATAAAGGGGCAGGCTGCTGTGGAGGTCACTGTTAAGGGGGCGGGATGCTGTGAAGGTCTCTGTTAAGGGGACAGGGAACTGTGGAGGTTATGGTTAAGGGGACGGTCCGCTATGGAGGTCAGTCTTAAGGGGCAGGGTGCTGTAGAGGTCACTGTTAAGGGGGTGGGGTGTTGTGGAGGTCACATTTTAAGAGAACAGAGCTCTGTAGAGGTCACTGTTAAAGGGCGGGTTATTGTGGAAATCACTGTTAATGAGATGGGGTACTGTGGAGGTCACTAATAAAGGGGCAGGCTGCTGTTGAGGTCACTGTTAAAGGGGCAGGGTACTGTAGATGTCACTGTTATAGTGGATACTGTCGATATCTTTTAACAACAAACACAAACATTAAATGAAATAGATGAAATATACGTGTGCAAAGCCGGGTCCTTCTGCTAGTGTTTCAGTATATTCCTTGTCGCAACAAAGTCCCAGCCATATTGTAGAAGGTTATAAAGTAGACAAGACTCAAACTTAAATCTTTCGAATATCTACTGTACTTCTTACTATGTTTTGCATTTTGCTTACTGGCTTTCATATTACCATATTGCATTTTTATATATTCTGTCTTCTGTATTTTGCAGTCCCCTCTTTGCCAGCGATGTGTCCAAACTGTGGAACTATACTAACAGCGTGGAGCAGTACACAGCAGCAGGAGGGACAGCCAAGAGCTGTGTGGTTGCGCAGGTAGAACAGCTCAGAAACTGGATGAAAAGCCACAAGGACGATTAAGATCATGAATTATCTGTGACAGGGTATTAATTGTATAAATTAATTACCGTACATAATAGTCAGAAACGCTCTATACAGTATTGGGACCATCAGCAGCTGATCTGCAGTGCTAATACTAATGTAAGCAGCGGCTAATGTCCCACTGTTTGAATATTCTGCTGCCTGGTATCTTCAAACCACTTGAGGCCAGATCTTCCTTGTTACCTCCACCCAAAACTATAGGAATTTCTGTGGGCAACCATGCTAAAATAGCGCATTACCTTTGCTTTCCTCTTCTGTGAGCAAGTCTTCATTCTGGTTATACTATTAAAATGCTGGAAGTGTGCGACATGTTTACCCTCCATTATGCCTTATTCACACGTCAGTGTTCGGTCAGTGATTTCCATCAGTGATTTTGCATTGGAAAGAGTGAAATCCGCAATGAAATCCATTGTATAAATTGACATGCTGCAGATTTCAGCTGCGGATTTTTTCTGCCATGTGTGAATGGGAATTTCTAAGAACTCAATCACTTTGGTGGCACTGTATGACGCTGCAGATTTGCCGCACGGAAAAACGTGAAATCGACAACTTTGGTCCCTGTACACAATGCGGATCACATGCTATATTTCAGCGCGGATTCTAGTGCGCGAAAAAACACAGCATACTTTTTCCCTGCAGAATTTGCCCTGCCTTGTAGACTTTGAATTCCGCAGCGTGTCCATTGTTGGTGCAGATTTTCAGTGCAGATTTCACCCTTTGCAATGCAATGAGATCAGGGCAAATCTGCAACAAAATCCACAACAGACATGGATTTTGTTGCGAATTTGGAGTGGAAACTGATAGAATTTCAGTATGGATTTCTTTCTCAAATCCCGCTCCCATGTGTAGGTGGCCTTTGGGTGGCTTCACCCGCAGCAGAGGGGTTTTGGCGGAAGTATATGGTTTTTTGCAAGTCTCACTCAGACGAATGGAATTCATCTTCAGTCACAGACATTTTATGCAACAAAATCTGACGCATGTGAAGGCATCCTTTTATATCAGATTTGCTTATTTTGGTGCAGCAAGTGGTGAACTTGATTTATTAATGTAAAATAAATTGTGAAATCAATAAAATGTATTGTGTTTTGTGTATTTTATTCAGTCCTCAAGCCTTTGTAGGTGAATAAAGACATTTAATATGGTATTTATGCAACTATTGTGGGGTAAAAAAGTAGCAAATTTTGATGCATGCCATATTTGCAGCAAAAATTTTGACTTTTCCCCCGTCTCAACGCTTTTCAAGAAAAAAAGGGTGTGGTAAGCGAGGGGGTGGGCCAGGAGGCCTGGTACATTTATCTGCATTCACTCCAGTTTTCTGGGGTTCGGTTACCATAAATATAACTTATGTTTTAGACTAAGGGTACTTTCACACTAGCGTTTTGGATTCCGTTTGTGAGATCCGTTTCAGGGCTCTCACAAATGGTCCAAAACGGATCAGTTCAGCCCCAATGCATTCTGAATGGATAAGGATCCGTTCAGAATGCATCAGTTCGGCTCCGTTCCGCCTCTATTACGTTTTGGAGGCGGACACAAAAACGCAGCTTGCATCATTTTGGTGTCCATCTGAAGAGGCGGAGCCTAACGGATCAGTTTTGAATTACAATGTAAGTCAATGGGGACGGATCTGTTTTCAATGACACAATATGGTGCATTTGAAAACGGATCCGTTCCCCATTGACTTTCAATGTAATTCAAAACGAATCAGTTTTGGACTTTGTCATTTTTCTTTTAACTAATGCAAACGGATCCGTTCTGAACGGATACAAACGTTTGCATTATAGGTGCGGATCCGTCTGTGCAAATAAACAGTAAATAGCAAACAAAACCGCTCACGATCCGTATCTTTGTTGCACGGGAAAGCCGAAACGCGTCCCATGAAGGGGCTTATTGTATATTAATTCTTGGATCAATAAAGAGGCATTGAAGAAACTACATGTTGCTGGGATCTTCGTTTTCAGTGTGCAAATAAACAGACGGATCCGCACCAACGCAAGTGTGAAAGTACCCGAATTCATCATCAATAATTTCCTAATATAATGTAAATTTCACAGATTTACCGTTCCGTAGTTATAAGTAGTTTGCTTCCTCTGCTACCCACTGTGTTTCCTCATAAATGACCATGGCATCGACCTGTAGTTCTGAGCCTCTGAGTGGTCGAGCATGCTCAGTGTGTTGCTATCAATTCTCTAACTAAATGTCTTGTGAAACAAAGGGCGTGTTAGTGTGCTGCTGATTACTGAGTAGAGGGGGCGTGACCTGGCTGTATATCAGGCAGCCAATCAATAAGCATCCACACTCACAGCAGGAAAGCTAGGGATTGTGGGGATTGTAGTTTTGTGAGGAAAGATCAGGCACCATGATACTCACACACAGGAGCTAGACAAATGGATTGCAAGGTAGCTTGAAGCTCTGGTTATATGTATAGGTATGGGTTCTGGTTGGGTCACAGCTTGTAGCCCTAATGCAGTTTTTCAAAAATGTTACTTTACCAGAATACCCCTTTCAGACAGAAATCTTCAGCAGCCAGGAGCCTGCCATAGATTTTAGTCTGTCGCATGGCCAGCGGGGGAATGCACCAAATCAGTGAGAGGCCTGCCGCTCTGCATACATTTGGCGCATCCTCCTGCACAGGGGGAATCAAGACTGGTGATGAAAACGCCGATCTTGATAAATGTCCCCCACAGTTTCTATTATTGCATGCTGACTACCCTCCTCATTTATATGGCTGAGAATAGGTGATGGGTGTAGCTCAGCTCTACTGAATGATGCATAGCATGCTCACAACACCCCCGTGTATCAACTGGAAAAACATCTCAGTTTTCGTATGTCCAGGTGCCTGCTGTAAAGCATGTACTTATGCATGTACGTGTAACATATATACACATATACTAGTGGATATATTTAATAGGTTTATACAGTATGTACGGAAGAGATGTAATGTAATAGATAAGCACATGATAACTAAACCAGATTTACTCAACTACTTGTCCATTACTTAACAGTAAACTGTAAAGTGTTTAACCCCATAAGACCCATCTTGAGCTTTAAAGGGGTATTCCTGCTGCTAGCAGTTGTTTCGATGTTATTAATGCCACTTGCATTATAGATGTTATTACAAGTGGTCATATGGATTTGTTAAAATTCTTACTTTTGACAACTAATATTATCCCACGGGCTGTGAGTTATGCCATTGTGATGCAGCTTTCCCTTCAATACTTGTTACTAAGCGGGGAAGCAAATCCTGCACATGTGGGTCGTTGCCAACAGTAATCCCCAGCCAAAATGCATACAATGGAGGATGCCTGCAGCGGACCACATATACCACGAAGACACCATTCACAGGATAGCCAAATGTGTGGATGTGATTGGCTATATAAAACAGAAATTTACAAACTATGGTGCACTACGATAGTTAATGCAATTGACAATATATGGCTAAACCCACACACTGATATTAAAATGAGACAGTTCGCCAATATATTCTTATATCAAGAACATACCGGAGACCACTTTATTCTGTTATTCTGTTTGTACATGCATGCCTGGTGGTGTGGCAACTCCAGTTTTGAATGTGCCTTGATTTTGATCTATGGGTAACATTCATGTGCACCTGTGTGGTCTGCGTCACATGAGTCAGTGATAGGTGAGACTCACAGCCTCCTCCCATTGTATGTGTGATTTCACGCTAGAGGTAACTGGGAGTTGTTCGCTGTGTGTCGGACCTTTATGCTCCTGTAATTGCCCATACCGCACAGGTAGGTTAGCGTTAGGTCCCGTGCCACTTTGAGATACCTTGACGGGGTGCGCGGGCTCTGGTATGTTCTTGATATAAGAATATATTGGCGAAAGTCTCATTTTAATATCAGTGTGAGGGTTTAGCCATATATTGTCAATTGCATTTGCCATTGTAGTGCACCATTTTTTGCAAATTTCCCTGCAATACTCCGTGACACTGGAGTGCTGCGGCCTCTATAAACAGCTGGTGGTCGAGGGTGCCAGGAGTCAGACCCCCACAGATCAGATATTGATGACCTTTCCTGAGGATAGGCCATTAATATCAAAATCTGGGAAAACCCCTTTAATAAACATAATAACCACATGCAGCATTGGTAAGCCATCTACTTTAAAAAGAAGCCTTTTAAATTGCCCCCCCCCCCCATTAAAAAGCCTCTTAACCCATTGCTGTACCGCTTACCTATCTTCATAAAATCACTTTTATTGCAGCTGTCAATCACAGCTGAAGGTGCCAAGGGCCGGCGTCACAACGGCCAGTGCCCAGGCCGCGCACTCATCTTCCTAACTGTCCACGCCCCCTTTCACCCGCCCGGTGTCTTCTGCTTGTCCTCCTCCTCAAGTAGCCAAATCCCGTGCCTGCGCCGAGGATCTGGCAGTCCGCGCCTGCGCACTGGTTTCCCGATTACTGGCACAAGCATCGGGGTATCCTGTGCGCAGGCGCGGGCCCATACAGCGATACTCCTGCAAGCGCTGCATCAGAGGGCTGTTCAGAGCGGACTGTGCTGTACATATGTGCGACATTCAAGGGATTATTCTGCATCATACATACAAATGATGTTATTGAGTGTCTTAACACAATAGAAGTCTGTGGGCTGTCCAGATTCGAAACCAAGTATACAGAGGTTACTGAGCAGCCTTCCTATCAGGAAATGAGTGCGCTGACATATCTGCAGGAAACAGGTAAATCCTGAAAAGTCAGCATTTCAAGAATACAATCTGTCTTTACACATGAAGGAAACAAGTGAACTTCAGAGAATTTTTCATAACAATTGCTGCCAGATCAGGTTAATGAAACTTTGAGGCTGGTGTAAGCCTACCCCATTATGCGTCACCTTAACCCTGTTATATGAAGTATAAAGCAGAACTGACTCTGTATGTATGTATGTTTACAGGCCAATTAATTTAATATAATTCAGTGTATGGATTGTGCTATTAATTTTCCTCATTCTTGTGTGATGTAAATATATTCCTGAATCAGGTACTGGAATATTCAGAGAAAACTCAAAAGATGCTGGGGGCACTCAAGTATAGGTGACCAATCCTCAGGATAGGTCATCAATATCGGATTGGTGAGGGTCCAACACCCGGCACCGTCACCGTTCAGATTTTTGAAGAGGCCACTGCTCTCGAGTCAATGCTGTGTCCTCCTCACAGTTAACCAAGTGGCTGTGCTTGGAATTGCCATTCGGGCCCATTCACTTGATCAATGACCATGACTTTACTGTCCGGGGAACTGGCCATGGCCTCAAAAAGCTGATCAGGGAGAAGGGGTGCCGGGAGACGGAAATACCCTGGAACTGTGAACTATGAACTTTGTATCTATAGTGAAATAAATATACTTTCACACTAGCGGTATTCTTTTCTGGCATAGAGTTACGTCGTCAGTGCTCTATGCCGGAAAAAAAAAGGCTTCAGTTACATCCCCATGCATTCTGAATGGAGAGAAATCCGTTCATTCTTTTTGACATTTCAGGACGGAGATAATACCGCAGCATGCAAAACAAATGCCGGATCCGGCACTAATACATTCCAATGGGAAAAAATGCCGCATCCGGCGTGTTTTCCGGAATTTTGGATGGAGATAATTTAAAATACCGCAATGCTGGATCCGTTCTTCCGGGCTGTGCACGCAGGTAAAAATGTGAAAAAATATATAACGGATCCGTCTCTCTGCGTGACAAGCGGAGAGACAGGTCCGTTCTTGCAATGCATTTGTAAGATGGATCCGTAGCCGTATCAGTTTGCATGCAGATTGACGGATCCGGCAGGCTGTTCCGGCGACGGAACTGCTTACTGGATCACTCTGCCGCAAGTGTGAAAGTACACTTAAGCGTAGCTAATGGCTCATGGACCCTGGTGCAAGAGTTCAGCTTGGGCCCCCTTCCCTCAGTGCTTTGTGTGTCTTCTTATGCGGCACAAGTGTCTTTGGGGCCCCTCAGGCTCCTGGGCCCGGTAGCGACTGCTACCTCTGCACCCCCTATAGCTACGCCATGCTGTCATTAGTGTACAGTGTTCCTAATTCCTCAGGGCCCATGAGCTTTCATACATGCAAACTTTTGCAATGTTTCTATAAGCTGGAATTACACTTTTTTAGTTTTTTTTGGTGTTGTTTTTTGCACCAAACTCAGTAATGTAGTCAATTTTTTATGCAAGCTAAGCCAGCTAACATATGGTATGAACTAGACAACTAGACAGTCTAAAGATGCACCCGATTTATCATCCAGCATCAGCCAGTATGATAAATTTGGCACATTTAAGACTAAGGGGGAGATTTATTATCCCCCTACACCATGGATTGGGCGTTAAAGATTTAAAAAACCCAGTTTTGCAAATTTTGAAATGCCAGTGCGACTACGTATAGTCCCGGTCAGTTTACAAAAAGGGGGAGTGGTGAGGGTGGAGTGTGGCATATTCATCATCATTTATGACTGAAACTGTCGTAAGTGATGACTGAAATCTCCACCAGCTACAAGCTGGAGTAGATTTCAGACTGTCGCACTGACTGACCGAGGAAGCATTTAATTTATGACTAGGCCAGTGCCTCGTCATAAATTAAATGCCTGCTTTGGCAGTGCAGGGCCCATCAAGACTGGAGTAGCACACGCCAGTCTTGAGATATCAGGCCCTAAATTTATACAATCTACAAATTAGGTTAGGTAATTTGCCCCATTGTGTGATTTCAGCCTCAGTTTAGACAATTTTTTTTTTGTTTGTTTCAGAAAATGTTTTGCTTTTTCATACATATACATTTCATCAAACTTCAAATCATAATAAAAAAGAAAATAAAATAAAGGGAAAAAGTCTGCTACTCATGTTTATATTACATTAATATAAAAGCCAATCTTATTTCATTATTAAAAAATTAAACCAAGGACCCCAAATTATCCCTGATTTATTTCTTCTATCGAATCTGAATGGCTTAAATTTTTTCTCCACATGAAATGTATCCATCTGGTTGTATTAGGCTACTTTCATACTTGCGGTGTGAGGATCCGGCAGGTAGTTCCGTTGATATTGGCACCACATTTGCTATGCGCCTATCCTGTGGAACATTCCCTGTCAGTATAGAGTCCGCAAATCTCAGAAACAAGGGTCTGGCTAGGACATCACTTAATTCCCTAAGCATACGGGGGTGTATGCCATCCGGTCCTGGCGATTTGTCTATTTTAATCTTTTTAAGTCGCTGTTGTACTTCTTCCTGGGTCAGACAGGGCATTTTTAATGGGGGATTTATTTTTACATTCCACATTTCATCTGACAGTTTATTTTCCTCAGTGAAAACATTGGAGAAAAAAATAATTAACAGCTTTGCTTTCTCCTCGTCGCTCTCTGCAACTCCCCCCTCATTACTCTTTAACCCCTTAAGGACTCAGCCTTATTTCACCTCAAGGACCCGGCCATTTTTTTGCAAATCTGACCAGTGTCACTTTATGTGGTGATAACTTTTAAAACGCTTTTACTTATGCAGGCCATTCTGTACTTCATGACAGTGGTAAAATGGAGTTGAAAAATTTAATTTTATTTATAAAAAAAAAAATACCAAATTTACAAAAAATTTGGAAAAATTAGCAATTTTCAAAGTTTCAATTTCTCTACTTCTATAATACATAGTAATACTGCCAAAAAAAGTTATTGATTTACATTCCCCATATGTCTACTTCATGTATCGATCATTTTGGGAATGCCATTTCATTTTTTTGGGGACGTTACAAGGCTTAGAAGTTTAGAAGCAAATCTTGAAATTTTTCAGAAATTTTTAAAAACCCACTTTTTAGGGACCAGTTCAGGTCTGAAGTCACTTTGTGAGGATTACATAATAGAATCCACCCAAAAATGACCCCATTCTAGAAACTACACCCCTCAAGGTATTCAAAATTGATTTTACAAATGTCGTTTACCCTTTAGGTTTTCCACAAGAGTTAATGTCAAATGGAGATAAAATTACAGATCTTCGATTTTTTGGGGGAAAACTTTCCATTCTAATCCATTTTTTCCAGTAACAAAGCAAGGGTTAACAGCCAAACAAAACTCAATATTTATTCCCCTGATTCTTCAGTTTGCAGAAACACCCCATATGTGGTCGTAAACTGCTGTATGACCAAACGGCAGGGCACAGAAGGAAGGGAACACCATATGGTTTTTGGAAGGCAGATTTTGCTGGACTGGATTTTTGACACCATGTCCTATTTGAAGCCCCCCAATGCACCCCTAGAGTAAAAACTCCATAAAAGTGTCTCCATCTAAGAAACTACACCCCTCAAGATATTCAAAACCGATTTTACAAACTTTGTTAACCCTTTAGGTGTTCCACATAACGAACTGGTTATCACGCTACTGGAGTTTATACTACACCATAACATTTTCCTGTTTGACCGTCATATCTTCCACCAGCTCAGGGGTGTGGCCATGGGAAGTCCGTGTGCACCGTCCTATGCCAACCTATACCTGGGCTGGTGGGAGAGAGAAACTGTCTTTGGGGATGAGATGAGTCGGTGGGCAGGCCATATCACTCTATGGGCCAGATTTATTGATGACATTCTTATTTTCTGGCATGGCACAGTCGTCGAATTCCATGAATTTGTATCTGCCCTGAATGTCAATCGATATGGCCTGTTCTTCACATCGGTCATTCATCCGACAGAGATTACCTTTCTGGACCTTAACATCACTAAGACCTCTGAGGGTAATATCCAAACCACGCTTTTCGAAAGGAGACTGCAACTAATGCCCTTTTACATTGGGACAGCTGCCATCCCTTCGCACTGAAACGTGGGATCCCCAAAGGACAGTTTCTGAGAGTACGCAGAAATTGCTCCTCTCACACGGACTTCCAACTCAAAGCCAAGGATCTCTCTGAGAGATTTGCTATGAGAGGATATCCACAGAGGGTTCTCTCTACAGCATATGAACATTCTTTGGCGTGTCCCCGGTCTTCTCTACTCACTCCTAAAATTAGAGAGTCTGTTCAGAACTCAGTAAGACTGGTGGCACCCTTTGATGCGGCCAACGGTCCTGTCAGGAAAATTCTCCAGAGACATTGGTACATCCTACAGATGGATTCCCATGTGGGCCATCTAGTGGGAGCCAATCCAGCCATAACTTATCGGAGGGGACGCAATCTGAAGGACCACCTTTGTCATAGTCTTTTCCAGACTGTGCCCCAACGTACATGGTTGGAGAATCTCCCTAAAGGGACGTTCAAATGCGGCTCGTGTATTGCCTGTGACGTGATCCGTCCAGGTTCCACTTTTCAGAGCACCACCACCAATAGGACATATTCCATCCGCAGTTTTATTAACTGTAAATCCTCTGGGGTGGTATACTTATTGACATGCACCTGCGGCATTCAATATGTTGGCAAAACCCTACGGGAATTCCGCCGCCGCATTGGTGAACATTTAGGTGACATTCGTAACAATAAGGATACGACTGTCGCACGACATGTCAATGCATACCACTCTGGGAATACCATGGCAGTAAATTTTCAAGGTATTGAAGTAATTCGTCCTTCCCCTCGTGGTGGTAATCTGGATCAAATTCTATTACGAAAAGAAGCCCAGTGGACATTCAAGCTTGACACTGTACAACCACAGGGTCTTAATGACCACATTTCATTTGTCAGCTTTATAGATTAAATGTGCTATGCCCTCTGGGCATTATTCCATTCCTGTATATTGACCCATATGATGTATGCTTGATACCGACATTGTGTTTCGTTTTAATAGCACACCTTTAACATCTGGGTCCATAATCCAATACCTGAGGCATGATTTTTCAATCTCTTTCTACCTGGTCCTGGTTCAGCTTTAATAAGTATGTGATCCCTTTCTGCTCCCATTTTTAACTCAGGGATATCCTCTGCATATCCTTTGGGAGTAGATGTACTTCCATCTTATTTTGAGATGGTGTTGGATCATGCATACGAGCGACATTTGAACATATGCTTTCACTACCTTTCATTTTGATCTCTCTATTCCTGCCAGTATTGTCTTTCCCCCTTCTTTCTGGTATTTATCCTGCCCTTTTATATGCCTCACATCGGACGGGCATCTGGATGTACGCAGCAGTCCTTGTCGCGAGCGAGATGTTTGATATGGCTCCGCCCACTCTCGCCTGTGACTGGTCTGGCCAGACACACCCCCGTCCGCCCCTGGGAGGAGTTACATCCCTAAATAGAGGCGCTCGGCCGCCGCTTCACGGCCGAACTAGCGCCGGACGCTGTCACCACGTGTTGGGACAGCATTAGCTCAGTATTCTGATTTTAGGCAGGGAATGATTGGCTCCTGATGATTCTCTTTTCTTATGAAGAAACGCGTTGAGCAGACCCTTATGCCAGTTTTGTGAGCTTAGTAATACTTTGTGGCTACAGAGAGACCTCTAGATGCTCTCCCTCTGCCAAACGAGGGTTTATAGAGCATACTTGGTCTCCACGCTCTCCCAGTGAATTGACCTGCTCTCTCTCTATCGACCGAGGGGTCCTGGAGTGAGTGATAGTTGTAGCCTCTGGCAGATGGAGCAAACCCTCTCTATCTTGCCCATATATTACAGTGAAGGCACTGCACGTGACTGTATTATTGGAGGCGATCCTCCATCTCTCCCAGAATTGGGAGATCAATCATTGCTGCAGTAATGTGCCCCTCTCACTGACACGATATTTACAGCAGTGCCTCTTTCCATAAGGGACCTACTGACCCGGGACCTATTTGTTCAAGTCCCTGGGATATATGTTTTGTACGCCTCGTTTTTGTGTCAAGTTATTTGAGGGCCGTTTATGTGTTTGACCCTCCCTTTTAATGTATATCCAATAAAGTTATCCATTTTAGCGTTCCCTTCTGTGATATTTAGTTCTATAGACGCTAGTATATATCTTGCAGGTTCTGTGAATTTTGTTTATTTATTTTTTGATTCTGCACGCTATCATTAGGCATGGCAGGTTTCCTTTCTGGGGAATCAACAGAGAGGCATGGAATAGTGAGATCGGTCTGGTCTTTTCAGAAAGCAATCTTCCTGCTTCTGAACACACACAGACCATTAACGGCACCTTCAAAAATCTTACTCGGGTTTATAAAGACAACGTTCGGGGTGGTGGGAAATCCAGACACTGGAGACTTATCTCAAAAATAAGATTGTCCCACGTGGTCTTAGGATCCCACTCCTCCCAAATACCCGTTTGAAATCACCCGAGTTCATTAAGAAGTGGGAAACGATCTCTATTGAATCGTCCCTACAATTTATGACCCTTTTGGTAGAGGAGGAGAAAACATTATTTCAACAAAGTACTGCTGAACTTCAAACACTCATAGAGGCAGTGAAGAAATTCTCCTCCTATACCGATTTTCCTATTAAAGAACAACGCCTGGAGCAGGCTATACAGAAATATACTGCCCAGCTCAAAGACCGTAAACACACGCAATATATTAGGGACATCACTGATTTCAGAGAGGGCAAATTGTTTAATTACAAAATACAGCCTGTAAGGGGTCTTGAGGCTGAGACAGAACCTTCATCATCGGAGGGAGACACTGACACTGAGGGTGGTGGGAACAGCCGGCCTAGATTACAATTTTCCAACCCTCCCAGAGGCCAACATAGGGGCAGATCAAGAGGAGGCAGAGGATCCCGTTCAAGAGGCAACAGTAATTTTTAGGACAGGGCCCACCACTCACCACCTATCTATTGAGGGACAGGAAAGAACAATAAATATGTGCCGGTCGAATCCCCTTCTCCAACCTCGGTGTCTGACGAACTCCAGGTCATCAATCTGTCCTCAAGACTACTCTCGCAATCTGAGATTAGTCTCTTGAAAAAGGGTCTTACTTTCGTTCCCACCCATGCGTTTGATCTATTCTCCTGGGTGAAGGACCTGCATCTTTTCATTCGGAACCTTAAGTGGAAAAGTTTTTTCACTACAGGATAAACGTCAGAGTGAGATCCTTGGGGTTGATCCTGCTGACTTGGAGGATATTAGAAATCTCACTGAACTCCTTCAAGAGAATGAAAGGAACCCAGGTGAGGGACCCTTTACCTCCCTGCGGAGCGTTCCCATCTTAATCCACCTAGTAATGATGTGGGCCCATTAGACGTTTTTTACGCAGTGTAATCGATGACCTGTCAAAGCTTGATGGGAAATATAAAGGTGTCAACAACATGAGCAAACAAGAACTAGAGGGACTATTGAATTTGGCTGCAGATGACACCATTGTCATCAAGCCGGCGGATAAAGGGGGCAATATTGTGGTTCTTGGGCAGACCCAGTATGTCAAAATGTGTTCGGATATTTTGGAGAATAAAGATTGTTATAGAGTTCTTCCCTCAAACCCCATGGAAGGATATTGGAAGACTCTTAAAAACATCCTAGATCAGGCTCTTCAAACACGCTTGATCAACAAATCCGAATACGAGGTTCTTTTACCCAAGTTCCCACAATTGGCCTCCTTTTATAGTTTGCCCAAAGTGCATAAAGGGCATATTCCTCTAAAAGGGAGACCTATTGTCTCCGGCACCAATAGCCTCACATCTCAGATCAGCAGTTATGTGGATTGTATCTTACGTCCGTTCGTGGTGGCCCTCCCATCATATGTGAGGGACACCATGGATATTGTAAACCGCATGGATGGACTCCACGTCGAGGAGGGACCTTCCTGGCCAGCCTCGACGTGGAAGCACTATATAGTTCCATCCCTCACACTGAGGGCTGCCACTCTATAGGTTACTTCCTTCAAGAAAGAGGGAGAGAATTCTATGCTCATAACGAACTGGTTATCACGCTACTGGAGTTTATACTACACCATAACATTTTCCTGTTTGACCGTCATATCTTCCACCAGCTCAGGGGTGTGGCCATGGGAAGTCCGTGTGCACCGTCCTATGCCAACCTATACCTGGGCTGGTGGGAGAGAGAAACTGTCTTTGGGGATGAGATGAGTCGGTGGGCAGGCCATATCACTCTATGGGCCAGATTTATTGATGACATTCTTATTTTCTGGCATGGCACAGTCGTCGAATTCCATGAATTTGTATCTGCCCTGAATGTCAATCGATATGGCCTGTTCTTCACATCGGTCATTCATCCGACAGAGATTACCTTTCTGGACCTTAACATCACTAAGACCTCTGAGGGTAATATCCAAACCACGCTTTTCGAAAGGAGACTGCAACTAATGCCCTTTTACATTGGGACAGCTGCCATCCCTTCGCACTGAAACGTGGGATCCCCAAAGGACAGTTTCTGAGAGTACGCAGAAATTGCTCCTCTCACACGGACTTCCAACTCAAAGCCAAGGATCTCTCTGAGAGATTTGCTATGAGAGGATATCCACAGAGGGTTCTCTCTACAGCATATGAACATTCTTTGGCGTGTCCCCGGTCTTCTCTACTCACTCCTAAAATTAGAGAGTCTGTTCAGAACTCAGTAAGACTGGTGGCACCCTTTGATGCGGCCAACGGTCCTGTCAGGAAAATTCTCCAGAGACATTGGTACATCCTACAGATGGATTCCCATGTGGGCCATCTAGTGGGAGCCAATCCAGCCATAACTTATCGGAGGGGACGCAATCTGAAGGACCACCTTTGTCATAGTCTTTTCCAGACTGTGCCCCAACGTACATGGTTGGAGAATCTCCCTAAAGGGACGTTCAAATGCGGCTCGTGTATTGCCTGTGACGTGATCCGTCCAGGTTCCACTTTTCAGAGCACCACCACCAATAGGACATATTCCATCCGCAGTTTTATTAACTGTAAATCCTCTGGGGTGGTATACTTATTGACATGCACCTGCGGCATTCAATATGTTGGCAAAACCCTACGGGAATTCCGCCGCCGCATTGGTGAACATTTAGGTGACATTCGTAACAATAAGGATACGACTGTCGCACGACATGTCAATGCATACCACTCTGGGAATACCATGGCAGTAAATTTTCAAGGTATTGAAGTAATTCGTCCTTCCCCTCGTGGTGGTAATCTGGATCAAATTCTATTACGAAAAGAAGCCCAGTGGACATTCAAGCTTGACACTGTACAACCACAGGGTCTTAATGACCACATTTCATTTGTCAGCTTTATAGATTAAATGTGCTATGCCCTCTGGGCATTATTCCATTCCTGTATATTGACCCATATGATGTATGCTTGATACCGACATTGTGTTTCGTTTTAATAGCACACCTTTAACATCTGGGTCCATAATCCAATACCTGAGGCATGATTTTTCAATCTCTTTCTACCTGGTCCTGGTTCAGCTTTAATAAGTATGTGATCCCTTTCTGCTCCCATTTTTAACTCAGGGATATCCTCTGCATATCCTTTGGGAGTAGATGTACTTCCATCTTATTTTGAGATGGTGTTGGATCATGCATACGAGCGACATTTGAACATATGCTTTCACTACCTTTCATTTTGATCTCTCTATTCCTGCCAGTATTGTCTTTCCCCCTTCTTTCTGGTATTTATCCTGCCCTTTTTATATGCCTCACATCGGACGGGCATCTGGATGTACGCGCAGTCCTTGTCGCGAGCGAGATGTTTGATATGGCTCCGCCCACTCTCGCCTGTGACTGGTCTGGCCAGACACACCCCCGTCCGCCCCTGGGAGGAGTTACATCCCTAAATAGAGGCGCTCGGCCGCCGCTTCACGGCCGAACTAGCGCCGGACGCTGTCACCACGTGTTGGGACAGCATTAGCTCAGTATTCTGATTTTAGGCAGGGAATGATTGGCTCCTGATGATTCTCTTTTCTTATGAAGAAACGCGTTGAGCAGACCCTTATGCCAGTTTTGTGAGCTTAGTAATACTTTGTGGCTACAGAGAGACCTCTAGATGCTCTCCCTCTGCCAAACGAGGGTTTATAGAGCATACTTGGTCTCCACGCTCTCCCAGTGAATTGACCTGCTCTCTCTCTATCGACCGAGGGGTCCTGGAGTGAGTGATAGTTGTAGCCTCTGGCAGATGGAGCAAACCCTCTCTATCTTGCCCATATATTACAGTGAAGGCACTGCACGTGACTGTATTATTGGAGGCGATCCTCCATCTCTCCCAGAATTGGGAGATCAATCATTGCTGCAGTAATGTGCCCCTCTCACTGACACGATATTTACAGCAGTGCCTCTTTCCATAAGGGACCTACTGACCCGGGACCTATTTGTTCAAGTCCCTGGGATATATGTTTTGTACGCCTCGTTTTTGTGTCAAGTTATTTGAGGGCCGTTTATGTGTTTGACCCTCCCTTTTAATGTATATCCAATAAAGTTATCCATTTTAGCGTTCCCTTCTGTGATATTTAGTTCTATAGACGCTAGTATATATCTTGCAGGTTCTGTGAATTTTGTTTATTTATTTTTGATTCTGCACGCTATCATTAGGCATGGCAGGTTTCCTTTCTGGGGAATCAACAGAGAGGCATGGAATAGTGAGATCGGTCTGGTCTTTTCAGAAAGCAATCTTCCTGCTTCTGAACACACACAGACCATTAACGGCACCTTCAAAAATCTTACTCGGGTTTATAAAGACAACGTTCGGGGTGGTGGGAAATCCAGACACTGGAGACTTATCTCAAAAATAAGATTGTCCCACGTGGTCTTAGGATCCCACTCCTCCCAAATACCCGTTTGAAATCACCCGAGTTCATTAAGAAGTGGGAAACGATCTCTATTGAATCGTCCCTACAATTTATGACCCTTTTGGTAGAGGAGGAGAAAACATTATTTCAACAAAGTACTGCTGAACTTCAAACACTCATAGAGGCAGTGAAGAAATTCTCCTCCTATACCGATTTTCCTATTAAAGAACAACGCCTGGAGCAGGCTATACAGAAATATACTGCCCAGCTCAAAGACCGTAAACACACGCAATATATTAGGGACATCACTGATTTCAGAGAGGGCAAATTGTTTAATTACAAAATACAGCCTGTAAGGGGTCTTGAGGCTGAGACAGAACCTTCATCATCGGAGGGAGACACTGACACTGAGGGTGGTGGGAACAGCCGGCCTAGATTACAATTTTCCAACCCTCCCAGAGGCCAACATAGGGGCAGATCAAGAGGAGGCAGAGGATCCCGTTCAAGAGGCAACAGTAATTTTTAGGACAGGGCCCACCACTCACCACCTATCTATTGAGGGACAGGAAAGAACAATAAATATGTGCCGGTCGAATCCCCTTCTCCAACCTCGGTGTCTGACGAACTCCAGGTCATCAATCTGTCCTCAAGACTACTCTCGCAATCTGAGATTAGTCTCTTGAAAAAGGGTCTTACTTTCGTTCCCACCCATGCGTTTGATCTATTCTCCTGGGTGAAGGACCTGCATCTTTTCATTCGGAACCTTAAGTGGAAAAAGTTTTTTCACTACAGGATAAACGTCAGAGTGAGATCCTTGGGGTTGATCCTGCTGACTTGGAGGATATTAGAAATCTCACTGAACTCCTTCAAGAGAATGAAAGGAACCCAGGTGAGGGACCCTTTACCTCCCTGCGGAGCGTTCCCATCTTAATCCACCTAGTAATGATGTGGGCCCATTAGACGTTTTTTACGCAGTGTAATCGATGACCTGTCAAAGCTTGATGGGAAATATAAAGGTGTCAACAACATGAGCAAACAAGAACTAGAGGGACTATTGAATTTGGCTGCAGATGACACCATTGTCATCAAGCCGGCGGATAAAGGGGGCAATATTGTGGTTCTTGGGCAGACCCAGTATGTCAAAATGTGTTCGGATATTTTGGAGAATAAAGATTGTTATAGAGTTCTTCCCTCAAACCCCATGGAAGGATATTGGAAGACTCTTAAAAACATCCTAGATCAGGCTCTTCAAACACGCTTGATCAACAAATCCGAATACGAGGTTCTTTTACCCAAGTTCCCACAATTGGCCTCCTTTTATAGTTTGCCCAAAGTGCATAAAGGGCATATTCCTCTAAAAGGGAGACCTATTGTCTCCGGCACCAATAGCCTCACATCTCAGATCAGCAGTTATGTGGATTGTATCTTACGTCCGTTCGTGGTGGCCCTCCCATCATATGTGAGGGACACCATGGATATTGTAAACCGCATGGATGGACTCCACGTCGAGGAGGGGACCTTCCTGGCCAGCCTCGACGTGGAAGCACTATATAGTTCCATCCCTCACACTGAGGGCTGCCACTCTATAGGTTACTTCCTTCAAGAAAGAGGGAGAGAATTCTATGCTCATAACGAACTGGTTATCACGCTACTGGAGTTTATACTACACCATAACATTTTCCTGTTTGACCGTCATATCTTCCACCAGCTCAGGGGTGTGGCCATGGGAAGTCCGTGTGCACCGTCCTATGCCAACCTATACCTGGGCTGGTGGGAGAGAGAAACTGTCTTTGGGGATGAGATGAGTCGGTGGGCAGGCCATATCACTCTATGGGCCAGATTTATTGATGACATTCTTATTTTCTGGCATGGCACAGTCGTCGAATTCCATGAATTTGTATCTGCCCTGAATGTCAATCGATATGGCCTGTTCTTCACATCGGTCATTCATCCGACAGAGATTACCTTTCTGGACCTTAACATCACTAAGACCTCTGAGGGTAATATCCAAACCACGCTTTTTCGAAAGGAGACTGCAACTAATGCCCTTTTACATTGGGACAGCTGCCATCCCTTCGCACTGAAACGTGGGATCCCCAAAGGACAGTTTCTGAGAGTACGCAGAAATTGCTCCTCTCACACGGACTTCCAACTCAAAGCCAAGGATCTCTCTGAGAGATTTGCTATGAGAGGATATCCACAGAGGGTTCTCTCTACAGCATATGAACATTCTTTGGCGTGTCCCCGGTCTTCTCTACTCACTCCTAAAATTAGAGAGTCTGTTCAGAACTCAGTAAGACTGGTGGCACCCTTTGATGCGGCCAACGGTCCTGTCAGGAAAATTCTCCAGAGACATTGGTACATCCTACAGATGGATTCCCATGTGGGCCATCTAGTGGGAGCCAATCCAGCCATAACTTATCGGAGGGGACGCAATCTGAAGGACCACCTTTGTCATAGTCTTTTCCAGACTGTGCCCCAACGTACATGGTTGGAGAATCTCCCTAAAGGGACGTTCAAATGCGGCTCGTGTATTGCCTGTGACGTGATCCGTCCAGGTTCCACTTTTCAGAGCACCACCACCAATAGGACATATTCCATCCGCAGTTTTATTAACTGTAAATCCTCTGGGGTGGTATACTTATTGACATGCACCTGCGGCATTCAATATGTTGGCAAAACCCTACGGGAATTCCGCCGCCGCATTGGTGAACATTTAGGTGACATTCGTAACAATAAGGATACGACTGTCGCACGACATGTCAATGCATACCACTCTGGGAATACCATGGCAGTAAATTTTCAAGGTATTGAAGTAATTCGTCCTTCCCCTCGTGGTGGTAATCTGGATCAAATTCTATTACGAAAAAGAAGCCCAGTGGACATTCAAGCTTGACACTGTACAACCACAGGGTCTTAATGACCACATTTCATTTGTCAGCTTTATAGATTAAATGTGCTATGCCCTCTGGGCATTATTCCATTCCTGTATATTGACCCATATGATGTATGCTTGATACCGACATTGTGTTTCGTTTTAATAGCACACCTTTAACATCTGGGTCCATAATCCAATACCTGAGGCATGATTTTTCAATCTCTTTCTACCTGGTCCTGGTTCAGCTTTAATAAGTATGTGATCCCTTTCTGCTCCCATTTTTAACTCAGGGATATCCTCTGCATATCCTTTGGGAGTAGATGTACTTCCATCTTATTTTGAGATGGTGTTGGATCATGCATACGAGCGACATTTGAACATATGCTTTCACTACCTTTCATTTTGATCTCTCTATTCCTGCCAGTATTGTCTTTCCCCTTCTTTCTGGTATTTATCCTGCCCTTTTATATGCCTCACATCGGACGGGCATCTGGATGTACGCAGCAGTCCTTGTCGCGAGCGAGATGTTTGATATGGCTCCGCCCACTCTCGCCTGTGACTGGTCTGGCCAGACACACCCCCGTCCGCCCCTGGGAGGAGTTACATCCCTAAATAGAGGCGCGCTCGGCCGCCGCTTCACGGCCGAACTAGCGCCGGACGCTGTCACCACGTGTTGGGACAGCATTAGCTCAGTATTCTGATTTTAGGCAGGGAATGATTGGCTCCTGATGATTCTCTTTTCTTATGAAGAAACGCGTTGAGCAGACCCTTATGCCAGTTTTGTGAGCTTAGTAATACTTTGTGGCTACAGAGAGACCTCTAGATGCTCTCCCTCTGCCAAACGAGGGTTTATAGAGCATACTTGGTCTCCACGCTCTCCCAGTGAATTGACCTGCTCTCTCCTATCGACCGAGGGGTCCTGGAGTGAGTGATAGTTGTAGCCTCTGGCAGATGGAGCAAACCCTCTCTATCTTGCCCATATATTACAGTGAAGGCACTGCACGTGACTGTATTATTGGAGGCGATCCTCCATCTCTCCCAGAATTGGGAGATCAATCATTGCTGCAGTAATGTGCCCCTCTCACTGACACGATATTTACAGCAGTGCCTCTTTCCATAAGGGACCTACTGACCCGGGACCTATTTGTTCAAGTCCCTGGGATATATGTTTTGTACGCCTCGTTTTTGTGTCAAGTTATTTGAGGGCCGTTTATGTGTTTGACCCTCCCTTTTAATGTATATCCAATAAAGTTATCCATTTTAGCGTTCCCTTCTGTGATATTTAGTTCTATAGACGCTAGTATATATCATGCAGGTTCTGTGAATTTTTTTTTTTTTTTTTTAACAGCCAAACAAAACTCAATATTTATTCCCCTGATTCTTCAGTTTGCAGAAACACCCCATATGTGGTCGTAAACTGCTGTATGACCAAACGGCAGGGCACAGAAGGAAGGGAACACCATATGGTTTTTGGAAGGCAGATTTTGCTGGACTGGATTTTTGACACCATGTCCTATTTGAAGCCCCCCAATGCACCCCTAGAGTAAAAACTCCATAAAAGTGTCTCCATCTAAGAAACTACACCCCTCAAGATATTCAAAACCGATTTTACAAACTTTGTTAACCCTTTAGGTGTTCCACAAGAGTTATTGGCAAATGGAGATGAAATTTCAAAATTTTTATTTTTTGTTACCTTGCCTTAAAAAAAAGTGTAATATAGAGCAACCAAAAATCATATTTACCCTAAAATAGTACCAACAAAACTGACACCTTATCCCGTAGTTTTCAAAATGGGGTCACTTTTTTGGAGTTTCTACTGTAGGGGTGCAGCAGAGGGGCTTCAAATGGGACATAGTGTAAAAAAAAAACAGTCCAGCAAAATCTGCCTTCCAAAAACCATATGGCGTTCCCTTCCTTCTACACCCTGCTGTTTGGCCATACAGCAGTTTGCGACCATATATGGGGTGTTTCTGTAAACTACAGAATCAGGGCAATAAATATTAAGTTTTGTTTGGCTGTTAACCCTTGCTTTGTTACTGGAAACACTTTGTTACTTTTTTGAGTTTTTTGTTTGTTTTTCATAACAAAGCATTTTGGAAAAAAATTTTTTTTAGTGCCTCCACATTCTGAAAGTCATATTTTTAATTTTTATTTTTTGGGCGACTGTCTTATGTAGGGGCTCATTTTTTGCGGGATGAGATGAAGGTTTGATTGGCACTATCTTGGGGTGCATATGATATTTTGGTTGCTTGCTATTACACTTTTTGTGATGTAAGGTGACAAAAATGACTTTTGACACGGTATTTATATTATTATTTTTCTGTGTTCACCTGAGGGGTTAGGTCATGTGTTATTTTTATAGAGCAGGTTGTTACGGACACGGCGATACATAATATGTATACTTTTTTTTATTTAAGTTTTACACAATAATAATATTTTTGAAATAAAAAAAATCATGTTTTAATGTCTCCATAGTCTGAGAGACAGAGTTCAGACTAAGCAGATATGCATCTACACTCACAAATGCATAGCCATAAGGCAAAGAAGGTTGATTAAAAGATGGCTGCACAACACATTATAAACTGATAGCAAAAAATAGGAAAAGGGGCTCATTCAAAAAAAAGAGGCAGTATCTGTAATGTTAGGGACCCTTGTGCGGAAGCCACCGTGACGTGGTACTTGGGCCCGACATACTTTTGATCAAAAATGTGCGCTTAGGGCTTTTTGGAATGAGCCTCTTTTCCTATTTTTTGCTATCAGTTTATGATGTATTGTGCAGCCATCTTTTAATCATCCATAGTCTGAGAGCGATATTTTTTTTTTTTTGGGGTTATTGTCCTAAGTAGGGTATCATTTTTTTTTTTTTTTAGTAGGGTATCATTTTTTTTTTTTACATAGTTTTTTTTTTTTTTTACGGTATTTACCTGTGGGGTTAGATCATGATATTATTATAGAGCAGGATTTTACTGACGTGGCGATACCTAATATGTATACTTTTTTTAAATTTGTTTTACAGCATTTTAGAAAAAAAAGAGATCCCCATAGCAGATCCATCCACAGATCCCCCATAACAGAGCCATCCACAGATCCCCTATAACAGAGCCATCCAAAGATTCCCCCATTACAGGGCCATCAAGAGATCCCCTATAACAGAGCTATCAAGAGATCCCCCATAACAGAGCCATTAAGAGATCCCCATAACAGAGCCATCAAGAGATCCCCATAACAGAGCCATCAAGAGATCCCCATAACAGAGCCATCAAGAGATCCCCATAACAGAGCCATCAAGCGATCCCCATAACAGAGCCATCAAGAGATCCCCATAACAGAGCCATCAAGAGATCCCCATAACAGAGCCATCAAGAGATCCCCATAACAGAGCCATCAAGAGATCCCCCATAACAAAGCCATCCACAGATCCCCCATAACAGAGCCATCCACAGATCCCCCATAACAGAGCCATCCACAGATCCCCCATAACAGAGCCATCCACAGATCCCCCATAACAGAGCCATCAAGAGATCCCCATAACTAGGGATGTCCCGATACCAGTATCTGTATCGGGACCGATACCGGCATTTTCACGAGTACTTGTACTCGTGAAAATGCCGCCGATACCGGAAGTTCCGGTCCGGCAGCTCCTATACACTATTGAAGTAAACCTAACCTCTATTAATGTGGCCGGAATTACTAACTATTGATGCGCAGTCTCCCTCAGGTTAGGCGCTCCGTCCCTCCATGCTCCTCCTGCCCCGCGCGCCTTTTACATTCATAAAGCGGGCGGAGCGCGCAGGAGGGACATGAGGTGCTTGGAAGAATCGTGCAGCTTGAGCTCTCAGTTCCTCCATGCGCCTCATGTCCCGCCTGCCCGCTCCGCCCAATTTTATCAATGAAGAAGGCAGGAGGAGCATGGAGGGACTGAGCACCTAACCTGAGGGAGACTGCGCATCAATAGTTAGTAATTCTGGCCACATTAATAGAGATTAGGTTTTCTTCAATAGTGTATAGGAGCTGCCGGACCGGAACTTCCGGTATCGGCGGCATATTCACGAGTACAAGTACTCGTGAAAATGCCGGTATCGGTCCCGATAACAGTATTACAGCGTCATCCACAGATCCCCCGATAACAGCGTCATCCACAGATCCCTCATAACAGCGTCATCCACAGATCCCCCGATAACAGCGTCATCCACAGATCCCCCGATAACAGCGTCATCCACAGATCCCCCGATAACAGTGTCATCTACAGATCCCCGATAACATTGTGCAATCCACAGATCCCCATAACAGCGTCATCCACAGATCCCCCTGGTGGCACATTTTTTTTTAAAACACTATTATATTCCCATTTTTTAATTTATTAACACTTGCACAAAGGAAAAGAAAAGCCACAGCAACAAAATTCCAGCTTTAATTTTTTTCATTGCTATCAGTAACTGCGCCATTGTTTATACGAGGTATCGGTAATTGGTATCGGCGAGTACTTAAATAAAAGTATCTGTACTCGTACTCGGTCTTATAAAAATGGTATCGGGACATCCCTACCCATAACATATCCATCCACAGATCCCCCATAACAGAGCCATCCATAGATCCTCCATAACAGAGCCATCCACAGATCCCCCATAACAGAGCCATCAAGAGATCCCCCATAACAGAGCCATCAAGAGATCCCCCATAACAGAGCCATCAAGAGATCCCCATAACAGAGCCATCAAGAGATCCCCATAACAGAGCCATCAAGAGATCCCCATAACAGAGCCATCAAGAGATCCCCATAACAGAGCTATCAAGAGATCCCCATAACAGAGTTATGAGTCCATAACAGAGCATCACAGATCCCCATAACAGAGCTATCCACAGATCCCCATAACAGAGCCATCAGAGATCCCCATAACAGAGCCATCAAGAGATCCCCATAACAGAGCCATCAAGAGATCCCCATAACAGAGCCATCAAGAGATCCCCATAACAGAGCTATAAGAGATCCCCATAACAGAGCATCACAGATCCCCATAACAGAGCCATCACAGATCCCCATAACAGAGCCATCAAGAGATCCCCATAACAGAGCCATCAAGAGATCCCCATAACAGAGCCATCAAGAGATCCCCATAACAGAGCCATCAAGAGATCCCCCATAACAGAGCCATCAAGAGATCCCCCATAACAGAGTTATTAAGAGATCCCCATAACAGAGCCATCCACAGATCCCCCATAACAGAGCCATCCACAGATCCCCCATAACAGAGCCATCAAGAGATCCCCCATAACAGAGCCATCAAGAGATCCCCATAACAGAGATCCCCATAACAGAGCCATCCACAGATCCCCCATAACAGAGCTATCAAGAGATCCCCATAACAGAGCATCAGAGATCCCATAACAGAGCATCGATCCCATAACAGAGCCATCAAGAGATCCCCCATAACAGAGCCATCAAGAGATCCCCATAACAGAGCCATCAAGATCCCCATAACAGAGCCATCAAGAGATCCCCATAACAGAGCCATCAAGAGATCCCCATAACAGAGCTATCAAGAGATCCCCATAACAGAGCCATTAAGAGATCCCTATAACAGAGCCATCCACAGATCCCCCATAACAGAGCCATCAAGAGATCCCCCATAACAGAGCCATCAAGAGATCCCCCATAACAGAGCCATCAAGAGATCCCCATAACAGAGCCATCAAGAGATCCCCATAACAGAGCCATCAAGAGATCCCCATAACAGAGCCATCCACAGATCCCCCATAACAGAGCCATTAAGAGATCCCCATAACAGAGCCATCCACAGATCCCCATAACAGAGCCATCAAGAGATCCCCATAACAGAGCCATCAAGAGATCCCCATAACAGAGCCATCCACAGATCCCCATAACAGAGCCATCCACAGATCCCCATAACAGAGCCATCCACAGATCCCCATAACAGAGCCATCCACAGATCCCCATAACAGAGCCATCAAGAGATCCCCCATAACAGAGCCATCAAGAGATCCCCATAACAGAGCCATCCACAGATCCCCCATAACAGAGCCATTAAGAGATCCCCATAACAGAGCCATCCACAGATCCCCCATAACAGAGCCATCCACAGATCCCCCATAACAGAGCCATTAAGAGATCCCCATAACAGAGCCATCCACAGATCCCCCATAACAGAGCCATTAAGAGATCCCCATAACAGAGCCATCCACAGATCCCCCATAACAGAGCCATCAAGAGATCCCCATAACAGAGCCATCAAGAGATCCCCATAACAGAGCCATCCACAGATCCCCCATAACAGAGCCATCCAGAGTTCCCCCATAACAGAGCCATCCAGAGTTCCCCCATAACAGAGCCATCCACAGATCCCCCATAACAGAGCCATCCACAGATCCCCCATAACAGAGCCATTAAGAGATCCCCATAACAGAGGATCTGATAATGGCACTGTTTTGGGGGCATCCGATCTGTGGATGGGACTGTTTTGGAGCCTGGGGGATCTGCGGGTGACAACGCGGGGCCCCGAGTAGTGACTATTCTACTACATGGGGCCCCACTCACTTAGTCTAATCTTGCCTAACCTGTGTGTGCATAATAAAAATTATCTTTCATGCAGGTGGCATGAAAGATAATTTTTATTATGCCTACATTTAGGTTAGGCAAGATTAGACTAAGTGAACGGGGCCCCATGTAGTAGAATTTCTAGGGCCCCGCTCACTTAGTCTATTCTTGATGACTTGCCTAATGCGTGGTCCGGGCCCCGCCACTGGGCACAGGTCAGTCCGGCGCCAGAGACGGGCACAGAGATTTTGAAGGGCAGAGGAAAAAAAAGGGCACCCCCCATGGCACATTTCTGGCAGCGCAGCAGACCCACATACCTCTTACATCAAGTGGTGGCCGTGCTTGCGCAATATAGAAAAACAATGCAGCCTTAACTAGTGGCTGTGACTGTGGAAGTGTGCATAGTCTAGCACTTTTTCCTACAGTGTGCAAGCACAGCCACCACTGCTGGATTGCAGGGTGGTGGTATCCCCTGGATCTGAGCAGCCGGAGGACCTCCTTTTACTGAGTCACTAAGAGGAGTCAGTGGGGGCCCCCCTCTGGAGGACCTCTATTGACTGACTCCAGGGGGGACCTCCTTTTAGCCGCTCCATTGACTGACTCCAGAGGGAGGACCTCCTCTTGCTGACTGCAGAGGGAGGACCTCCTTTCAGTAGAGATGCAGAGGTTTGGCAGTTCTGATAAACAGTTACAAGTCCCTCACCATCACGCCACCCACTTCCTCTATCACGTGACAGAGCAGGTCATGTGACCATCCCTAGTCGTCTCCAGTGAGCAGCTAGCAGGCAGTGCAGAGTGCATTAAGTGCGGCCATGTGTGAACAGTGGCGTTGCTGGATGTTACTGCTCCTGGGCAGTTGCTTCAGTCATGCGGTGAGCCAAGGGATGTTATATCCCAGGGAGACCCCCACCAGGGAACTGAAGGAGCTGAATGGGATCTGGAGTTTCCGGGCTGACAGATCCCCTCAGAGGGACGAGGGGTTCCAGCAGCAGTGGTACAAGCGGCCGCTGAGGGAGGTGAGTGTCTTCTGAGCTGCGGAGCTCTGCACTATATGACTGAAGCTGCTGCCAGTGCAGGCACACTATACAGGGAGCAGGGACACTATACAGGGAGCAGGGACACTATACAGGGAGCAGGCACACTATACAGGGAGCAGGCAAACTATACAGGGAGCAGGCACACTCTACAGGGAGCAGGGACACTCTACAGGGAGCAGGGACACTCTACAGGGAGCAGGGACACTCTACAGGGAGCAGGGACACTCTACAGGGAGCAGGGACACTCTACAGGGAGCAGGGACACTCTACAGGGAGCAGGGACACTCTACAGGGAGCAGGCAAACTCTACAGGGAGCAGGCACAACTGTACAGGGAGCAGGGACACTCTACAGGGAGCAGGGAAACTATACAGGGAGCAGGCAAACTATACAGGGAGCAGGCAAACTATACAGGGAGCAGGCACACTCTACAGGGAGCAGGCACACTCTACAGGGAGCAGGCACACTCTACAGGGGGCAGCAGAAAGAAAGTCTACAGAGTATTAAGGGGGAAGAGACAGTATGCAGGAGGCAGGGACAGTATACAGGTAGCAGCAGGACAGTATTCAGAGAATACAGGGGGCAGGGACAGTATACAGATAGCAGCAGTACAGTATACAGGAGGCAGGGACAGGCTACAGGGGGCAGCAGAAAAGTCTACAGAGTATTAAGGGGGAAGGGACAGTATGCAGGAGGCAGGGACAGTATACAGGTAGCAGCAGGACAGTATACAGGAGGCAGGGACAGTATACAGTTAGCAGCAGGACAGTCTCCAGCGTATACAACGGGCAGCAGGACAGTATACAGGGGGCAGCACACAGGCTATACAGGTAGCCGCAAGACAGTATGCAGAGTATACAGGTAGCAGCAGGACAGTGTATGGGAGGCGGGGACAGTATACAGTTAGCAGCAGGACAGTATACGGGAGGCAGGGACAGTATACAGGTAGCACCAGGACAGTATACAGGTAGCCACAGGACAGTATGCAGAGTATACAGGAGGCAGGGACAGTATACAGGTAGCACCAGGACAGTATACAGGAGGCAGGGACAGTATACAGGTAGCACCAGGACACTATGCAGGAGGCAGGGACAGTATACAGTTAGCAGCAGGACAGTCTTCAGTGTATACAGCGGGCAGCAGGACAGTATACAAGGAGCATCACACAAACTATACAGGTAGCCGCAGGACAGTATGCAGAGTATACAGGTAGCAGCAGGACACTCTCCAGAGTATACAGTGGGAGGCAGGGACAGTATACAGGTAGCAGCAGGACAGTCTCTAGATTATACAGGGAGCTGCAGGACAGTATACAGGAGGCTGGGACAGTATACAGTTAGCAGCAGGACAGTCTCCAGAGTATACTGGGGCAGCAGGACAATATATGGGAAGCAGCAGGACAGCATACAGAGTATACTGGTGGCAGGGACAGTCTACAGGGGGCAGCAGGACAGTCTACAGAGTATACAGTGGGCAGCAGGACAGTCTACAGAGTAGACAGCAGGAGAGTATACAACAGGACAGTATACAGGAGGCAGCAGGACAGCATACAGAGTATACTGGCAGCAGTCTACAGAGTATACAGCAAGCAGCAGGGACACTATACAGATGGCAGCAGAACAGTATACAGGTGGCAGGGACATTATACAGGTAGCAGCAGGACAGTCTCCAGAGTATACAGGGGGCAGGAACACTATACAAGGGGCAGCACACAGACTATACAGGTAGCCTCAGGACAGTAGGCAGAGTATACGGGTAGCAGCAGGACAGTATACAGGAGGCAGGGACATTATACAGTGGGCAGCAGGACACTATATAGGTGGCAGGGACAGTATACAGGTAGCAGCAGAACAGTCTCCAGAGTATACAGGGGGCAGCAGGACAGCCTACAGAGTATACAGCGGGCAGCAGGACAGCATACAGAGTATACTTGCGGCAGGGACAATCTACAGGGGGCATCAGGTCAGTATACAGAGTATAGAGCAGGACAGCATACAGAGTATACCGCGGCAGGGACACTTTACATCATGGAGCCGCAGGACAGTCTACAGAGTATACGGATGGCAGCAGGACAGTATACAGGGGGCAGGGACACTATACAGGTAGCAGCAGGACAGTATACAGGTAGCAGCAGGACAGTCTCCAGAGTATACAGGGAGCTGCAGGACAGTATACAGGAGGCTGGGACAGTATACAGTTAGCAGCAGGACAGTCTGCAGAGTATACTGGGGCAGCGGGACAGTATATGGGAAGTAGCAGTACAGCATACAGAGTATACTGGTGGCAGGGACAGTCTACAGGGGGCAGCAGGACAGTCTACAGAGTATACAGTGGGCAGCAGGACAGTCTACAGAGTAGGCAGCAGGAGAGTATACAGCAGGGCAGCATACAGAGTATACTGGCAGCAGTCTACAGAATATACAGCAGGCAGCAGGGACACTATACAGATGGCAGTAGAACAGTATACAGGTGGCAGGGACATTATACAGGTAGCAGCAGGACAGTCTCCAGAGTATACAGGGGGCAGGAACACTATACAAGGGGCAGCACACAGACTATACAGGTAGCCTCAGGACAGTAGGCAGAGTATACGGGTAGCAGCAGGACAGTATACAGGAGGCAGGGACATTATGCAGTGGGCAGCAGGACACTATATAGGTGGCAGGGACAGTATACAGGTAGCAGCAGAACAGTCTCCAGAGTATACAGGGGGCAGCAGGACAGCCTACAGAGTATACAGCGGGCAGCAGGACAGCATACAGAGTATACTTGCGGCAGGGACAGTCTACAGGGGGCATCAGGACAGTATACAGAGTATAGAGCAGGACAGCATACAGAGTATACCGCGGCAGGGACACTTTACATGGAGCAGCAGGACAGTCTACAGAGTATACAGGAGGCAGCAGGACAGCATACAGGGGGCAGGGACACTATACAGGTAGCAGCAGGACAGTATACAGGTAGCAGCATTACAGTCTCCAGAGTATACAGTGGGCAGCAGGACAGTATACGGGAGGCAGGGACAGTATACAGGCAGCACACTGTACAGCAGGGACACTATACAGGCAGCAGGTACTTATACAGACACACACTGTACAGCAGGGACACTATACAGGCAGCAGATACTTATACAGATACCCACTGTACAGCAGGGACACTATACAGGCAGAAGGTACTTATACAGACACGCACTGTACAGCAGGAACACTATACAGGCAGCAGGTACTTATACAGATACACTGTACGGCAGGGACACTATACAGGCAGCAGGTACTTATACAGACACACACTGTACAGCAGGGACACTATACAGGCAGCAGATACTTATACAGATACCCACTGTACAGCAGGGACACTATACAGGCAGCAGGTACTTATACAGATACACTGTACAGCCGGGACACTATACAGGCAGCAGGTACTTATACAGATACACTGTACAGCAGGGACACTATACAGGCAGCAGGTACTTATACAGACACACACTGTACAGCAGGGACACTATACAGGCAGCAGATACTTATACAGATACCCACTGTACAGCAGGGACACTATACAGGCAGAAGGTACTTATACAGACACGCACTGTACAGCAGGGACACTATACAGGCAGCAGGTACTTATACAGATACACACTGTACAGCAGGGACACTATACAGGCAGCAGATACTTATACAGATACCCACTGTACAGCAGGGACACTATACAGGCAGAAGGTACTTATACAGACACGCACTGTACAGCAGGGACACTATACAGGCAGCAGGTACTTATACAGATACACTGTACAGCAGGGACACTATACAGGCAGCAGGTACTTATACAGACACACACTGTACAGCAGGGACGCTATACAGGCAGCAGGTACTTATACAGACACACACTGTACAGCAGGGACACTATACAGGCAGCAGGTACTTGTACAGACACACACTGTACAGAAGGGACACTATACAGGCAGAAACAACTTATACAGACACACACTGTACAGCAGGGACACTATACAGGCAGAAGCAACTTATACAGACACACACTGTACAGCAGGGACACTATACAGGCAGAATCTCCTTAAAGGGATCCTGTCTTCAAGTGGTTGCCGAGAACCAGCATCATAACTAGGCTTGAGCGAATCAAGCGTCGGATCATAGATCTAAAGTCAATTCATTCAAAAAACTTTGTCAGTGCTGTTTCCGTACAGCATTAAAATGTATGGGCTCCATGGAGGCAAACTTCATGAAGCCTGCAAGTTGCAAGAAACCGGTAAATTACTACGGTATTTCTATCTGCGTATTTGAAAACATTTTAAAATAGGATTCTTAAGTCTGATTTGGTACCAAGGTACCAGCCAGTACCAAACCCGACTTTGGATTCCTATTTTAACATGTTTTTAAATACGCAGATGGGAATACCGAAGTCATTCACCTAAGGGCTCATGCACACGGTCGTTGCCCGGCAGTTCCCGTATTGCGGCCTGCAAAGAGTGGGTCCACAATCCAAAAGGTCCGGGGGCGGAACAGAGGGGTTCTATTTGTTCTATTTTTTTTCGATGCGGACGGATCACGGACCCATTCAAGCTGAATGAGTCTGGATCCCTCTGCGGAATCCGCATAATTGTTGCCCGTGCATTGGGGACCACAAATTGGAGTCCCCAATGCACAGTACGGCCGACCAATGGTCGTGCGCATGAGCCCTAAGTCTCGCACAACTTCAGGCGACACAATGTTTTGCTACACTGAGCCCATACATTTTAATGCTGTGCAGAAACAGCATTGACAACAACGTTTTTTAATGAATCGACTTTGGATCTATGATCCGAAGCTCGATTCGTTCAAGCCCAATCATAATCATTGCAGCCCCGGCCTTGAAAAGAGCCAAATCTACCTGAGAAGAGTCATGGTTATCCATAATCTCCTGCTCTCCCGCCCATCTGCTGAAGATTGACAGTTCTCATCTGGGGAGAAAAGTAAGGAGAAGGCTGTCAATCATCAGCAGATGGGTGGGAGAGCAGGAGATTATGGATAACCAGGACTCTTCTCAGGTAGATTTGACTCTTCTCAAGGCCTGGGCTGCAATGATTATGATGCTGGTTCTCGGCAACCACTTACTTTTAGCTGATGGGTGACACTTGTTGGAAAGTCTTGTTGGAAAGTCGGATTTTGACTCCTAGGGAATCCCTTCCAAGAAGTGGTGATGGCAAGATGGTTGTCTTCCTTGGGAGATACGTCTTTGAATGTTGTAGAAACCTCTGCCACCAGTGCACACCCTATACATACCACTTCTCACCCCCTACACACAGGTTGTCATTCCTTGTGTTGCAAGGTGCCCCAGCTCTCATATGTGGCAGGGCACACTCCGCTCTGGTCTCCACCTTTAATTTATCTCTCGTGTGTGGCAAAGCAATCCCATTCCTCCTGTCTTTGCCGTCTCTCGAGTGGTGCAGGGCACCCAGTGCTTGCCAGGTCTCATATGTGGAAATGTGTGCTCCATCTTGTGTGTGGCCAAGCACGCTGCACTTTTGCCAGCTCTTGTGTCTTAGAAACCACTCCCCGCACACAGACTTTGCCATCTCATGAGGGGCAAAGCGCTTCCCTTTCCCAAAGAACATAACGTAAGAACGTGTGGCACTCGCCGTGAAATTCAATGTCCCTTATTTCATTATTTCTTAAAATAAAGCTCAGGCTGTGCGGTATGTTATGTAATAAAGGACAGTGAATTTATGGTGAGTGCCACACGTTCTTGTGTTATGTTCTATGGATACTAAGAGCACCACCTTTATTCTGGTGCACTGTAGATGCCTGGCAGTGCCGAGGACTTCCCCACCTCTCATGTCTCAGGGCAGTTTCTTTGTCCGCTTTTACTTGTGGCAGAGCGTTGCATTTTTGCAGCTTTCGTATGTGGCACCCCCTCTTTGACTTCCCTTTCTATATCTTGTACTTGGCACAGCACCCTCCTTCAGTTTCAACTCTTGATATGTGCCAACTCTCAGGTCTAGAAGAGGGCTTCTGTGACACATGAGGGATGGAGTTCCTTCAAGGCATTGTAGACTGCTTTGTGGATATTTATGAGTGAACATCTCCCCATTGATCTGATGACGTAGTCCCGTGTTGCTAACCTATACTATGTGTATGTTCCACAGTCTGGTCCTGTCATAGATATGCCAGTACCTGCCAGCTACAACGATATCACTCAGGACATTGGTTTGAGAGATTTCATTGGATGGGTCTGGTATGAGAAAGAAGTCTGGCTGCCCAGTCGCTGGTTGGATGACGTGGCTTCTAACCGAATTTTGCTGCGGGTTGGCAGTGCCCACTATTTCTCCATAGTGGTAAGTACAACGTAATTGAAGGACATTTCCTAACCTGCCTTCTATGTACAGGTATTACAAAGGCTCCATTGAGGTGAGCTAAAACAGAGACATCGGTGATTATAGAAGTCCACCTCTTTCACTTTAACTGGAGCGCTGCCTCTTGCTTCCATTTGGATCAAAGTCTGTGATCTTTAGAGAGATTGCACCAATAGTGCTGCTTATCTTTTTCTTTATTTTATTATATATATATAATTTATTATACATACACTGTCTTTTTCACCCTATAAGATGCACCTAGGTTTTAGAGGCGCGCCCTCTGCATTTTGATTGACAGGGCCAGGCAGTGTAAACCTCATCATGCTTGACCTTGACTTCTCCTAAAGTCAATCAAAGGGCAGAGGGCGCAGCAGTTGCAGAGAGAGGTGTAGTGATAACGCCCCATTACTCCTAGAGGCTCATTTGCATATACAGTCAGGTCCATAAATATTCGGACAGCGACACAATTCTAACATTTTTGGCTCTATGCACCATCACAATGGATTTGAAATGAAACAAACAAGATGTGCTTTAGCTGCAGACTGTCAGCTTTAATTTGAGGGTATTTACATCCAAATCAGGTGAACGGTGTAGGAATTACAACAGTTTGCATATGTGCCTCCCACTTGTTAAGGGACCAAAAGTAATAGGGCAACTGGCTTCTCGGCTGTTCCATGGCCAGGTGTGTGTTATTCCCTCACTATCCCAATTACAATGAACAGATAAAAGGTCCAGAGTTAATTTCAAGTGTGCTATTTGCATTTGGAATCTGTTGCTGTCAACTCTCAAGATGAGATCTAAAGAGCTGTCACTATCAGTGATGAAAGCCATCATTAGGCTGAAAAAACAAAACAAACCCATCAGAGAGATAGCAAAAACATTAGGCGTGGCCAAAACAACTGCATGGAACATTCTTAAAAAGAAGGAGCGCAACGGTGAGCTCAGCAACACCAAAAGACCCGGAAGACCACGGAAAACAACTGGTGAATGACCGAAGAATTCTTTCCCTGGTGAAGAAAGCATCCTTCACAGCAGTTGGCCAGATCAAGAACACTCTCCAGGAGGTAGGTGTATGTGTGTCAACAATCAAGAGACGACTTCACCAGAGTGTATACAGAGGGTTCACCACAAGATGTAAACCATCGGTGAGCCTCAAAAACAGGAAGGCCAGATTAGAGTTTGCCAAACGACATCTAAAAAGCCTTCACAGTTCTGGAACAACATCCTATGGACAGATGAGACAAAGATCAACTTGTACCAGAGTGATGGGAAGAGAAGAGTATGGAAAAGGAAAGGAACTGCTCATGATCCTAAGCATACCACCTCATCGGTGAAGCATGGTGGTGGTAGTGTCATGGCGTGGTATGTATGGCTGTCAATGGAACTGGTTCTCTTGTATTTATTGATGATGTGACTGCTGACAAAAGCAGCAGGATGAATTCTGAAGTGTTCCAGGCAATATTATCTGCTCACATTCAGCCAAATGCTTCAGAACTCGTTGGACGGCGCTTCACAGTGCAGATTGACGATGACCCAAAGCATATTGCAGAAGCAACCAAAGAGTTTTTTAAGGGAAAGAAGTGGAATGTTATGCAGTGGCCAAGTCAATCACCTGACCTGAATCCGATTGAGCATGCATTTTACTTGCCGAAGACAAAACTGAATGTAAAATGCCCCAAGAACAAGCAGGAACTCAAGACAGTTGCAGTAGAGGCCTGGCAGAGCATCACCAAGGATGAAACCCAGCGTCTGGTGATGTCTATGCGTCCAGACTTCAGGCTGTAATTGACTGCAAAGGATTTGCAAACAAGTATTAAAAAGTGAAAGTTTGATTTATGATTATTATTCTGTCCCATTACTGTTAGTGCCTTAACAAGTGGGAGGCACATTTGCAAACTGTTGCAATTCCTACACCGTTCACCCGATTTGGATGTAAATAGCCTCAAATTAAAGCTGACTGTCTGCAGTTACATTTAATACTTTTTACATCTTGTTCGTTTAATTTCAAATCCATTGTGGTGGTTTATAGAGCCAAAAATGTTAGAATTGTGTCGCTGTCCCAATATTTATGGACATGTCTGTATTAAAATATAATTTATCTCGGCAATACATGCACATATAAACATGGGACCTACACAGATGTCTTCAGCTTCACATGCTACAGGTCAGCCAGTTTCATAGGTACAAATCTGCTGCCCTTTAGGACTTGACTTTCATTAGATAGCGTTTTAAAATGAAGTTGGAGATGCAGTTTCCATGGCATCCTGTGGCACATTTGACCACAGAAGTTACAGCTGGGCCTGTAGATCCTACACACTAGTAGGTTGCTGAAGCTGGCCTCCCCGCTGGTCCTATAAATGCATGCACTCATGTAACCTCTGCTTCCAGTACCCTCCAACAGCTACTATGGATCGAAATGACTAAGTTTGAGCAAGGCGCGCTTCAGATCATAGATCCGAAGTCACTTAGTTCAAAACTTCGTTTGAATGCTGTACTGGGACTCGTCTCTGTACGCCATTGAAATGTATGGCCTGCGCAGAGGTGAAATTCGTTAAGTCCGTTAAGAACTTCGGAGTTCGATTGTACCATTGAAAACCATTGTAAAACTGCAATTCAGTCAGCTTTGGATTGCAGTTTTAAAATGGGTTTCAAGTGGTACAATTGAATGCCGAAGCTCTTCACCGAAGTCTCACAAGACTTCGGACTTAACGAATTTCACCACCGGAGAGGACATACATTGGAATGCCGTACAGAGATTTCAGTACAATATTCAAACAAAGTTTCTACATCTGAATTGCTTCGCTCAGCCCTAGAAATGACCATGCTGCTTCTGTTAATCTGTCAGCTAGTCAAAATGTCCTTGCAGTCATCGACTCCTTACCGAGAGATGCACTACCCAAAGGATGCCTCTGAGAGTCTTTTTATAGGACAGTGAGGGAAGCATTTTCACACCCTGTTTTACACCCGATTTACCGCACATATCTTTTCTGAAACATAACTGCGTGCCAAATTTTGCAGCAATCTGACATTTATTGTTTTGACATTGAGTGTATATAAATCTCATTAACCCTTTTCTGACATGTGACTTAATAGTGCGTCACATGTCAGGTGTGGAGGGGTGCCATAGCCGCTGAGTGCCTGCTGCTTTACACAGCAGACACCCAGGGCTAATGTCTGTGTCCAGCAAAAATGCAGATTGCAGACATTTAACCGCTCAGATGCCATGGTAAAATGTGACTGAGCTGGGCTGAGCCTCTGAGCCTGGAAAGGCTCCCCCACGAGGCGATTGGAGGAGCCATTCATTGTCTGCTTCGATGCCTTTTACAGGTATATTTCAATGTAGGCCTGCAGGTGGCAGCACTTCATTGGAATCTACCAATCTTTGTATATTGTAATGGATAAAATTCCTTTACTTTATACAAATTGCTGTCCAATGATTGCATGTTATAGTCGCCTAAGGTAAAGTAAAAAAAAAAAAGTAAAGTTCAAATCACCCCCCTTTCCCCAAGAGGAAAATAAAAATAATAATAAAAAAAACAAAAACATCCTGGGTGTTTGAAAACTCCTGTACTATTAAAATATTTAAAAATATATCCCATACAGTCATTGGCATAACGAAAAGAAAAATCAAAATGGCCTTTTTTTTTCATAGATTCTTCTCCCTCAAAAAATTAAACAAAAATGATCAAAAAGTCATACACACTCCAAAATGGTACCACTGAAAAGCGAAGAGAGAATATACAAATGTGGTATTGCCGTAATTGTACTGACCTGGGGATGAAGAGCACAAGTCGGTTTTACCACATAGTGAATACCCTAAAAACAAAACTGCGTTTTTTCCAATTCTGTTGACTTCCAATGGTTTTAGAGACTGATCCGTCTTGGCTATTTTAGAGATAATACAACCGGATCCGTTCAGAACGGATGCAGACAGTTGTATTATCCTAACGGAAGCGTTTTTGCTGATCCATGACAGATCTAGCAAAAACGCAGACGTGAAAGTAGCCTTACTGGTAACACCCAGCAGTACTTTTACTGTTGACTGCTGGTAATGTATTTGTAAACTTCTAGCAGGAATAATACAGGAACGGCACAGCATAGAGTCATAAGAATAGATGCTCCAGAATTGTTACATGGGGAATGCAAGGAGTTAGTAAAACGGACATGTCAGGGGAGAGGACAGCTCCTCTTTAAAGCCTTCAATAGCTTTGACACGAATCGGTTGACATAATAAGCCTGAAATTGACATAAAGCAAGACAGCATCTCCGACTTTTTAATATTTTCTTTGAGTTCATTTTTAATACCCTGTAATGAAAGTCATGTCTAAGGCCTCTTGCACATGAATCTGGAAAATGCGGTTACAGGCTGTGTTCTTCCCGCAATTTCTGTAGGCCCCATTGTCAAAACGCCTGTTCTTGTCCACAAAATAGACATGTTCTATTCTTTTGCAGGATGGACCTGCAGACATATGGATGTGGACAGCACATTGAAATGAATAGGTCTGCATCAAGTCCGAAAAATTTGGATTGGAAGGAAAAAAAATACGATTGTGTACATGAGGCCTTAAAATGTAGATTAGAACAAGGGTTCTGGTTGATTGTAATCTGAGATCGGTGTGCCACTTGATATGCTTCTGTATTACAGATAAAAACTGTTTGTGACCACCCCGATCAAAAAAATTGCATAGGCTATAGCTGCTCAGCCTGTCTCCAAGTGAATGTCCATCAACTTGTAGCATCATGTTATTTTATGCTCGAAATTCTGACCAGAATTTTTAACGAACTGTATATTTCTAGTGGTCCATACTGTATAGCTCCCTCTAGTGGTGGCTGTAGGCGGCCAAGAAATCTGATTGGAGACCATTATGTTAGATCTAAGCTTATGAAGTAAGCCACATTGTCCACTATCCATCACGTTACAACAGGAATAAAGTGCAGCGAGTAGAGGCTGAACATTTCCAGTGTCTTCTTTTAATTTAGCTCTACTTTCTTTGATCTTGCTTGCAGTGGGTTAATGGTGTTCAAGTGACGCTGCACGAAGGAGGACACCTGCCCTTTGAAGCCAACATCTCCAGTGTTCTAAAAGGCATTTTGGGAACTCCCTGTCGAATCACCATTGCTGTAAATAATACCCTCACTCTAAACACCCTACCTCCAGGATCCATCGAATACATGAACGACCCCACACGGTAAGAACCTCGACGCTAGATACTGTGAGTCTGGCCAAGAAGGAGAAATGTACTACACTGCGCTTACAGACTTGTCGAGTCAGCCAAAAAAGGTAGAGCAATATATTTGTCTGCATTATACAAGAAACTCACTGATTACATGGTATTTCAGATATTGCTAGATAGTGATAAGCAGCATAGACAATATTCGAATTCGCAATATTTAGCAATTTTTTTGCTGAATATTTGCCATAAATTCATGATTGTAAAAATTGATAATGTAATATACGCGCACAATTTTATTACCTATAACATATAATAAACACACAATCACACAAAGGCTGTATGCCAAAAGCCAGGTATGTACAAGCTAACAACCTATCCATGAGACCAGTTCAGTCAGCATACCTTAGAATGGCAGCCTTGTGCACTATGAGACATTCAAGACCAGCTCTCTATCCAGACAGACTTGAGAGCCAGTGAGCCTCAAAGTTGCTTGACTTTTGTTGGATGGCTTGGGGGACCTGCTCACCTAGATCATTATCATTAAGGTGACAAAAATTGAAAACATTTTTGCGGATGCCAGCTAATTCTTCTCTCACTGCTTAGGAGGGCTGCATACATATTTTTATTTTTCTAAATGTCCTAACATTTATATTCAATAACCTTTCTATACTGTTTTGTCATGTAAACTAATTTACATAAACATGGGCATTAGGCCTGCACAATATATCGCGAAAGCAATCGTTATCGCAATTAATCGCCATAACGCAATCGCAATTTGCTGACCCAAAAATGCTGCAATTATATTACCGTATTTTTCGCTTTATAAGACACACTTTTTCCCCAAAAAAAGTGGGGGGGGGATGGTAGTGCGTCTTATAAAGCGAAGGTTGACTTTCTACGTGACACTGACACTGTATCTCCGGCCGCTATGCTGCACAGCGCGACCAGCGATACATCAGTTACAGTGCGGGAGGGGGGAGGGGCTGGTGGAAAGACGTTATTTTAATGAACACATGTTCTTCTATCTATTTTTTTTATCTGTTCTGTGCAGCGCTATTAAGAAAATGGCAAGTTTTGTATCTTGTACTTTTGCAGTAATGCAAATATGTATTTTATTTTTCAGTTCTTGAGTTCAGCAGAACTACATTTCACATTATCAGTCATCTGTGTGAGCTTTTACCTCGAAAATCCAAGCAGATAGACCTCTAGCACAATTCCCTTAAAATATCGCATCGCATATCGTTATCGCAATTTTTAGGGCCCTAATCGCAATCGCACAAAATTCCCATATCGTGCAGCCCTAATGGGCATGTGGAAAAGATATGCAAATTAGCAGAATCTGCCTTGTTTTTCAGCTGAAACACTATTTGCATGTCTTTCCCATATGCCCATGTTTATGTAAATGAGTTTATTTTAATAGTATAGGAGTTTTCGGACGCGGTTATGCCCATGATGTTTACATTTTTTCTTATTTATGTATTTATTTTTTATTCTACGGAAAGAGGGGAGATTTTAAACTTTTACATTTTTTAATATATTTTTATGATTTTGAAGCTCGTATTTGTGCCTACAAAAGTCTTTTTTATTTTTCATTCTGGACAATCATGGGTCTTTTAGATCCTTTATGTGTACAGAATTGCTCATTTCTTATGTTGACCTGCCACCTGCTGGCCAAAACTAGAATTGCAGTCTAATGCCCTGGGTGTCTTCAGAGAGACCCAGCGCATTGGATCATTGGCCACAGTGGATGCCGGTAAGAAGCGCTTCCGGGTTTTTCACCCTTTAGATGCTGTGATCTCACTTGATCACAGCATCTAAAGGCTTTAATGACCACAATCGGCATAATTGCCGGTCGCGGTCATTAGCCGCCGGTTTGCACACGCTAGCAGGCGCCATGTTTGCACTTTACTCCATGTTTGCACTGGTCGCGAAGGGGTTAAAGGGGTTGTGCAGATTAAAGATATCAATGACTCCCAGCACCCCCGCCGATCAGATGTTTGAAGGGGTAGTGGCGCTCATGCGAACGCTACCGCTTCTTCAAAATGACCTGCACTTCGTCTCCTTTGTAGGGGCCGCACAATGTTATTACAACTGTCTGTCCTATTCAAGTGAGAAAAATTCCACTTTTTGAAATTCAGCATTTTTTCGCAGTCCGCCCCACCAATTCTTTTTGAGGGGCTTCTTATTATTTGACATTGGAGTAGATATCAGTCATTTTCGTAGTATTTATACAATGGGTAACAATGGTGAAAAACACACCATTCTTCATTTTCTCTTGCCATGTGAATGTCCCTCCGTCAGCTTTAGATATAACCTTTGTACATGAACGACAATCATCCAAGTACAGAAGGTTCTTAGTAAAGATGCTAGGGCTGATAGGCCGATAAAGTTGGTGGCCAGAGGTAATTATTATACTTTCTGCCTGACATTAATGTACTAATTGCAGTTACACGTATGTGTATTGCAGAGTGTCTAAAATGTGTGCATGTGAATTCGGAGAGACAAATAGATATTTACCATAAATGACTGGGAAGAAGACCGCAGACATGCACTGCTGATGTGAACTCTTTGTAGATGGAAGGTGTTACATAACTCACACAATGGTCTTATTTTTCAACGTAGATATCCCAAAGGATATTTTGTACAAAATACAGAGTTTGATTTCTTTAATTATGCCGGTATACATCGCCCTGTGGTTCTTTATACAACCCCCTCAGTGTACATTGATGACATCACCATTATTACTGACATAAGCGATAACACAGGTGAGTAAGAGTTTTTACACTGTCGGCTAAGTTTCATGGTCATATCACATTAGTTGGTAACTGAGAACTCTTCTTTCATTTAAAATGCTATTTTAACTTGAATTTATATACTAAAAATGTATTATTATTTTTTTCATTTTGCTGTTAGGAATAGGTAATGTTCACCAGTGACCTCTGCATGGGTTATACAGCATGACCATAAACCCCTCACATACTTTTCTATAGGTCCATTGCAGCGCTGTTGCTTCTGTCAGCCCAACTAAGCGTTTTTTGTATTTTATTATTTTTTTTACATTCCTGCAGTTGTGACGTGCCTGTATACAAGTGACTGCTTCAGCCAATCACTAGCCTCAGTGGTCTCATGCCGTATACTGCTGAGGCCATGTGCGGTATACAAGCAGGCCATCACTGCAGTGGTGGGGAGCATCGAATTGGCGCCTCTGGAGGAGAGGGGACTTGAACTTCTTATTATTTTAATTCCCCCCATTTATCTATTTTTATTTTAACTGTCAACCCCTGACCCCTGGTATTGATGACCTTTCCTCAGGATAGGTCATTAATATCCAATTGGTGAGGGTCTGACACCCTGCACCCCTCCCATTTAGTTCTTCCCTGCAGCCTCTGGTGCAGGAACTAGCACTGTGAACAGTATCCAATTGGTGAGGGTCTGACATCCTGCACCCCTCCCATTCAGCTCTTCCCTGCAGCCTCTGGTGCAGGAACTAGCACTGTGAACAGTATCCAATTGGTGAGGGTCTGACACCCTGCACCCCTCCCATTCAGCTCTTCCCTGCAGCCTCTGGTGCAGGAACTAGCACTGTGAACAGTATCCAATTGGTGAGGGTCTGACACCCTGCACCCCTCCCATTCAGCTCTTCCCTGCAGCCTCTGGTGCAGGAACTAGCACTGTGAACAGTATCCAATTGGTGAGGGTCTGACACCCTGCACCCCTCCCATTCAGCTGTTCCCTGCAGCCTCTGGTGCAGGAACTAGCACTGTGAACAGTATCCAATTGGTGAGGGTCTGACACCCTGCACCCCTCCCATTCAGCTCTTCCCTGCAGCCTCTAAGGCAGGAACTAGCACTGTGAACAGTATCCAATTGGTGAGGGTCTGACACCCTGCACCCCTCCCATTCAGCTCTTCCCTGCAGCCTCTGGTGCAGGAACTAGCACTGTGAACAGTATCCAATTGGTGAGGGTCTGACATCCTGCACCCTCCCATTTAGCTCTTCCTGCAGCCTCTGGTGCAGGAACTAACACTGTGAACAGTATCCAATTGGTGAGGGTCTGACACCCTGCACCCTCCCATTTAGCTCTTCCCTGCAGCCTCTGGTGCAGGAACTAGCACTGTGAACAGTATCCAATTGGTGAGGGTCTGACACCCTGCACCCCTCCCATTCAGCTCTTCCCTGCAGCCTCTGGTGCAGGAACTAGCACTGTGAACAGTATCCAATTGGTGAGGGTCTGACATCCTGCACCCCTCCCATTTAGCTCTTCCCTGCAGCCTCTGGTGCAGGAACTAGCACTGTGAACAGTATCCAATTGGTGAGGGTCTGACACCCTGCACCCCTCCCATTCAGCTCTTCCCTGCAGCCTCTGGTGCAGGAACTAGCACTGTGAACAGTATCCAATTGGTGAGGGTCTGACACCCTGCACCCCTCCCATTCAGCTCTTCCCTGCAGCCTCTGGTGCAGGAACTAGCACTGTGAACAGTATCCAATTGGTGAGGGTCTGACACCCTGCACCCCTCCCATTCAGCTGTTCCCTGCAGCCTCTGGTGCAGGAACTAGCACTGTGAACAGTATCCAATTGGTGAGGGTCTGACACCCTGCACCCCTCCATTTTGGCTCTTCCCTGCAGCCTCTGGTGCAGGAACTAACGCTGTGAACAGAACAGGAAGCATTGAAGTAAGCAGGAGCTGGGCTGCAGTAACCCAGTTTGGCCATTACTCTGAACTGAGCTGCGTGTCCTGTTCCATTCAAAGTGCCAGTTCTAGCGCCCAAAGGTGCAGGGCATAGCTGATCGGTGGGGGTGCAGGGTGTCAGGCCCTCTATGATCAAGTATTAATGGCTTATCCTGAGGACAGGTCATCAATATCAGGGGCCTGGAAAACCCCATTAAGGCTACTTTCACACTAGCGTTTTTTGCGGATCCGCCATGGATCTGTAAAAACGCTTCTGTTACAATAATACAACCGCATGCATCCGTCTTCTACTGATCTGGCTGTATTATGTCTTCTATAGCCATGACGGATCCGTCTTGAACACCACTGAAAGTCAATGGGGGACAGATCCGTTTTCTATTCTGTCAGATCCGTTTGGCTCCGCTTCGTCAGGCGGACAGCAGAACGCTGCAGGCGGCGTTTTGCTGTCCGCCTCCAGAGCGGAATGGTGACTGAACAGAGGAAAACTGATGCATTTTGAGTGGATCCTTTTCTATTCAGAAAGCATTAGGGCAAAACTGATCCGTTTGGACCGCTTGTGAGAGCCCTGAACGGATCTCACAAACGGAAAGCCAAAACGCGTGTGTGAAAGTAGCCCAAGTATGTTCAGACTGCATTGTTTGTGTAGGATTTTTCTATTCTGAAAACCTCTCCCAACAATTGTGTGTTTTTTTTTCTATCCTGCCAGGATTGGTAATCTATGAAGTATCTGTGGTTGGTTCAGATTATTACTCAGTAGCTGTTATCTTACGTTGTCAAAATGGTGAAGAGGTAGCCACTGCTGTGGGGGCGATAGGACAGCTGAAAGTGATCAACGCCAATCTTTGGTGGCCGTATTTAATGAATGAAAACCCTGGCTATCTATATTCCTTTGAGGTAAGGTAAACCACTCCAATCCTATTACTACGCTACATTCTCCTGTTTATATTTCCTGTAGGCATAGTCCATGTTCGCCTAATGTAATAGAGCTGACTGCTATTAAGTATTGATGTAGTTACATACAAAGCTGTCAGGAGTACAAGAAGCGTTTCAGTAAATACATTATAGAAACATACTCTCTTTAATGCTCTTAACTTCTTGGTCTCCTCACTCTAAACAAAACCGATGTTTAAAAAGTAAATTACCGCAATATAGCGGCAGTCTGCTTGTTTCTTGTGGAGGTCATGAGCTGTCAAGTTTCTTTCTATAACCATGAACAAACAGGATAAGGGTGGGTTCACACTAGCGTCAGGGATTTCGTTATAACGGAATCCATAAGACAGAAGGACGGATCCGTTCTTCTGCCCATAGACTTGTATTATGACTGAATGCAAAACGGAAGCCTTTAAAGAAATTGTTGGTACCTTCAGGTGAAAATTAGGGCGGATACAGACAATGGCGTATGTGAAGATGTCTACACTTTACCTGTGGGGATAAGAACAGTCCAGGTATCAGGTCAGCAGTTCCTCATCAATGGGAAGCCTTTCTACTTCCATGGAGTCAACAAACATGAAGACTATGATGTAAGTATGAGGTCTCCATGACTGTGGTCATCATTCATGGAATATACTATATTTACTAAAATTAAAGTTCTCTAGGACTAGGGAAATATGGCATCGTTCTTCCAAAAACCGCACCACTTCCATTCATAGGTTATGTCTGGTTTTGCAGCTCAGCTCCTTTTAAAGGGAACCTGTCACCTGAAACAGCGGTCCTAAACCTCCGGCAGGACCCTCAAGAGTACAGCAGTGGAATTCTGAGCACATATATCTTACAAAATTCCGATGCGGCAGTAGTAAGAAAATCGATCTTTAATCCCCGGCTGGCGCGACTCTCTGCCCAGGCTTGAAGTCAAGGGGGCAGCGGCCTTCTTGCTTCAAGTCGCGGTGACCACGCCCCCTTTCCGGCCCCTTCGCTTTGATTGACAGCACTTATGCGGCTGGCGTTTCAGAACAGCCAGCTGTCAGTCACAGCGAAGGGGTCGGGAAGGGGGCATGGTCACCGCGACTTGAAGCAAGAAGGCTGCTGCCCCATTGACTTCAAGCCTGGGCAGAGAGTCACGCCAGCCGGATTAAAGATCGATTTTCTTACTACTGCGGAATTTAGTAAGATATATGTGCTCAGAATCCCACTGCTGTACTCTTGAGGGTCCTGCTGGAGGTTTAGGACCGCTGTTTCAGGTCATGGGTTCCCTTTAAGTGTATGGGGCTGATCTTGCTATGCCACATGTATTCTGTAGACTGATCAGTTGCAGTTTTTGGAAGAAGAATGTCTAAGGGAGAAAAAAAAATAAGACACTAGTGAACAGTTTGATTACAGATGATCAATTAAATTAGGGTTCATTCCCCTACGGTTAAGTGCTAAACTTCCTATCTTAGGCATAGATGCTAATACCTTGGTTGGCTCATCTGGTGATCAGGCGCTGCTGTTGTCAGGGATCCCTGTACCAGTAGGACCATAGCATGTAACTATACAGTAAGTAAGAACTGAGGTTCTCCAGGGGCTGTGCTGCATTTAAATGACCACTGAGTTGCATGGTAGTTGAAAGAGGATATACGAATGCATGGCAGACCGTGGAACCGCAAAACACTGGCCGTGTGCAACCCGCATCATGGTCCGGACTCATTGACTTAGATGGGTCTGCAATCTGCAAGATGCAGCGAAAGATAGGACATGTTCTATCTTTAGCAGCGCACAGAGATACGGATCCAGAAGCACATTTAAAGGGGTTGTCCCATGAAAATGATTCTACAGTTTTCAAACCAGCACCTGGATCTGACTACTTTTGTAATTACATGTAATTAAAAATTTAGCATAGCCACTGAATTATCCAATGCAATGTATCTGTATAGCGCCACCTACAGTTTGTTTTTTTTCTTATTTCTTTGTCCTGCTCACTGAGAAGGCCGCACATGCTCAGTTTTATCTTTCAACTGCCTCCTGAGCTGTGATATGAGACACGCCCCCTTAGAAAGGACACTCCCCTTGAGCTGCCAGTTTGATATAAATCTAGCAGAGCAATAAATGTGGAGATCTCTGGATCCATGTGAGGTACAGGGCTGCTTCCAGCTTTGTTAGAAAGGTATCATGTACTATCTGATTTTCATTGTTTACATTAGTCATGGGATAACCCCTTTAAGGGTTTCCGCGTCCAGGCTTCCTCGCCATGTCCTATCTTTCTTTTAAAGTCTATGGGTCTGTACTGTACCCATGATTTGCAGATCCGTGGTTTGTAGTCCGCAGCACAGACATGGCTGTCCCACAGTCATGTGAATGGGTTCTTATTGACATATTCGGTATAAAAGGTCCTCAGGATTGGACTGATTATTTCCTTAAGATGCACAGTATGTCAGTGGAAGAAAGCTGCCATGTTTTCCTAATCCTGTACAACCCCTTTAAATGTATTAGTATGTTTAGTTATATGGACTTTTTCAAGATCTCCTTAAAGTGATAATAGAGCAGATGACCTTGGTCTTCTATTTCTCGGCCAAACTGGCTCACCAAAGCAACATATAGGCATATGACCGCTAATATTCAGATTGTATTAATTCAGTACAGTCGACTTGTAATTTACTCATGTTTAATGTTTAAAGGGGTTGTCCCAGAATGACAACGTATCCCCAGATCCCACTGATCACAACAAAACACTAGAATGGGGGTCCCATATCCCTCCAACTGAATGGTACTGAGGTTGAGCATTCACACTCCATTCAAAGTATATAAGCATGCACATTGAAACTGCCAACTAGCAGAGTACAGCGCTCGGCGATCTCTGAAAGTCCAATAGACGGCAATGTGGATGCTCGACGTTCCACTCCTATGCAGGGGGGCACAGGACCCTCATTCTTTTGATTGGTGGGGGTCTTAGTAGTTGGCCCTGACCCACTAGACACTTATCTCTTATCCTGTGGATAGGTGAGAATTTGTGTCATTTTGGGACAACCCCTTAAATGGTACTATTTGGTCTCAGTAAGAATTACAGTGTGGATTTAATTTGCTTACTTCTCTTTGTAATATGATGTGGAGCTTCAGATATATTGTACTAAAAAACCCGAGATCACTTCATATATTTACTTTTGCTTTCAACAGATTAGAGGAAAGGGTCTGGACTGGTCTACAGTCCTGAAGGATTTTAACCTGTTAAAGTGGCTGGGGGCAAACTCATTTCGCACTAGCCATTACCCCTATGCTGAGGAAATCATGGACCTGTGCGATAAATATGGTATTGTGGTCATCGATGAATGTCCAGGAGTTGGCATAAGACAGCCGTAAGGAGCCCTTCTTGTCGTTCTTTGTCTGCTGTTTTTCTGCATGACAGTCTATAGAGACCTCTGATACGGATATTTAGATTTTGTAGAACTTCAATAATTCAGAATACTTAGGCTTGTGATGCGATAGACACAAACTTTTTTGGCTAGAAGTTGCTAACGTTACAATTTTCACAGTTGTAACCATATTGGAAGCCTCCATGCCTATTAGGGTACAGCCGTATTGTGCAGATTTTCATCACCGTACCTTTACTTGTTATACATCTGGAAATTCCATGCTATAAGGCAACTCCTGTTCAAATTTGATTTGGGACTATCTGATGTCGAAGCAGTTGGATTCCTGGCCAGTGGGTGGCAGGCTAGAGTAAATCCTTGGTATAGTTATCTGCAGACTGTGATAAGGTGATTCCTTAATACGTGTGACACGTGGAAGCATGAAGCATTTCCACATTAACACCTCTTGGAATCACTCCCTTATTTTAATTGCCTGCACAAGAAGTCATTGCACTAGTTACATTCTTATAAGCAGTTTGCCTAGTAAAATAGCAGTTCACGATTTGTGCCGTTTTAAGGGTACTTTCACACTTACGTTGCTGGATCCGGCAATCTGTATGCAAACGGATACCATTTGTAGACTGATGCGGATCCGTCTCACAAATGCATTGCAATACCGGATCCGTCTCTCCAGTTGTAATCCGGAAAAACGGATCCGGTATTTTTCACGTTTATTTATTTCACATTTTTAAATGTGAAATATTTCACATTTTTAAAGGTCTACGCATGCGCAGACCGGAAGACCGGATCCATCAACGCATTAATTTTAATGCCGAATCCAGCACTAATACATTTCAATGGAAATTAATGCCGGATCTGGCATTCCGGCAAGTGTTCCGCAATTTTGGATGGAGAAAATACAGTATTTCCTCCGGCCAAAAACGTAAATGTGACTGAACTGATGCATCCTGAACGGATTGCTCTCCATTCAGAATGCATTAGGATTAAACTGATCAGTTTTTTTCCGGTATTGAGCCCCTAGGACAGAACTCAATACCGGAAAAGAATAACGCTAGTGTGAAAGTACCCTAAATAGGGTGTCGATGCTTAGAAAGTTGTTGAAGTGCAAAATAGATATTCACTGGTAGTTATTCTGTGAACTGTGTAATATCAAATATAAGCTGAAAAAGTTTGTACAATGCTGCCCACGATTCATTGGCTCTATAAATACATATACTGGCATAATGTACTAATCTACAATAAATATAAAAGTATACAGCTGTGACAGTTAAGCTGAACTATTTTATTGTTATACTTTTACTACCGCTCTCTCATCTTGTCTGGGCTTTGTATTTCTTCTTTGCGTGTTCCCCGACAGCGAGAGTTTTGGAAACAAGTCTCTGCAGCACCATTTAGTTGTCATGGAGGAACTGGTGCGAAGAGATAAAAACCACCCTTCAGTGGTGATGTGGTCAGTCGCCAATGAACCAGCCTCACAGATTCCTCCTGCAGGGTATTATTTCAAGTAAGTGGGCATAAGACACTGCATAAGACATATAGACATATACTACCGTATACTCAGAAGTAAAGTAAACGTTGGTACACAGGTGCAATACTATGCCTCTGAAATTTATTTCAGGAAAGAGTTTTCCTTTTGTGCATCTACACTTCAATTATTTTGACATAAAAGGGAATATTTCTTAAAGGGGTTCTCTGAGAATTAAGAAAATTAAATTATGGAAAATACTTAAATATTACTTTATTATAAATATATTCCCAAATACCGTTCATTAGTTATAATGGCTTGTTTTGTCTGGGGGGAAAAATGGCTGCAGTCCTGTTAGTACACATAAAACCTGTCCTAATCACACAGGAGGACAGGTTACTTTACAACACTGAGGTAAAGAGCTGCCCCATCCTCCTCTCCTACTTGTCAGGGATTATGATCCTGAATACAGCTGATAAGATCTTCATCTGAATCTCTGTAGGAATGGAGATCATGAGGAGACATGAGGTACAGAGAGGAGGTGGGGATGTTGCTAATGAGCAGCAGTGCTTGTTTGCAGTCTCCATCACCACAGCCCCAGATTACCACAGTCGGTACCTCTCTGTACTTCATGTTTCCTCATGAACTCCATTCCTACAGAGATACAGCTGAAGATCTTATCAGCCGTATTCAGGATCATAATCCCTGACAAGCAGAGCAAAGAGGAGGATGAGGCAGCTCTATAGCTCAGTACTCTGAAGTAATTTGTCCTCCTGTGTAATTAGGACAGGTTTTGTGTGTACTACTAGGATGGCGGCCATTTTATTTCTCCTAATGTTTGATCCCTAGACAAAATGAGCCATTATAACCGATGAAAGATATTTGTGAATGTATTTATAATAAAGTAATTAAATATTTTCATTTTCCGAATTCCTGGAGAACCCCTTTTACTGGACTACAATATGGCTTTATGTACTCATTTAGATGTGGATATATACTGGTCTTTTTTTATCTGTAATGTATTAGAGCTTTTATTTGTGTTTGTTTTTCTTTGCTAATGTCCTGCGTTTCATATGTAAGTCCTACCCATCTCCCGCTTTGCCTTTTTATGATTTCCCAAATCTTCTGGTCTGCAGCAATTTGGGAGTGTGCCTTTAAATAAACCCTAATGATCCTTGTCCATCTACAGTATGTGCATGGATCAGCACTTTGGGTAATGTTGATATGAAAGTGTTTTCTGTATAATGTTTGTTTGAAAAAATGCAATTGCAGGGTAACTATCGGTGTCTGATTGCCTATAATGTTGCGTTATCCAGTTCAAAAACTAGAGCCACATCCTAGGATTGTTGCCCACTGAGTAAGGCCTCTGTCAGACAGGCGCATCATCAGTATTGCCCGCTGAGTACACAGCCAGTTTTAAAGGGGTTGTCTGGGCTATATATATTGATGACCTATCCTCAGGATAGATTATCAGTATTAGATCGATGGGGGTCTCACACTCAACACAACCTCTGATTAGTTGTTTCAGGCAGCTGCAGTGTGGAACACTATATACCGTGTACCCAGCGGAAGCAGACTGTTCCGTATACTGTGTAGTTCTGGCGTTGGAGTGCAGTACCCCAACACTACACAGTGTACAAAGCTGTCTGTCTCCAGCTCCGTGAACTGAATAGTCTCCAACAGCTGCCCAAAGCAGCTAATTGCTGGGGGGGGTCTCGGACCCCCAGTGATCTGATATTGATGACCCAGCCTGAGGATAGTATCTGTTGCATGGACAGCCCCTCTCCACATGGGCATACACAATCTGTGTGAATTTGAAACAGCAGCATGCATTACTTTAAACTGTTCTCTGAGTGTAAAATGTCCATTATAGACTTTCAAGAGTGTTTTAAGTACAGATTATTCCATATATCCTGCATATTGTTTGTACTTTAAAGGAGTTGTCTTGTGTATTACAGTTTCATCCCTAGAAGAAAGCCCATCAGTATTACAGATCTATAATTGGATGCAGTAGTGTTGACGTCCTGATCCATAATGCTGCCCTATTGCAGATCTGTATTACACACATTTAAAAACACAGGCCTGTCATTTACACTGATTGACTTGCACCAAATTGTGCAATGGATTTTGCAGTTCAGATTTAACCCTTTTTCTTTTTGTAAAAACAAATCCATGAAAAATCATGTTTGTGGCTAAATGTCGGACCCAAGCAGAACCCTAGATGCACGCCACCTCCACCACCAGAAATTATACATGCCACTTCCCTATGTCCACATCCATATATTCAAAAGATCATCAAAAGCTCCAAACAAATGGTGCAAAGGTATCATGAAACCGAAATAAAGTTCATGTAATTACACCCTGTAGTCATTGAAAGGCTATACAGAGGAGAGGTGATAATAATACTGTCCTTTTTTTTCCTACTGTAATTTGCATGAACAGTATATGAATTTCAGTGTGGCTGTGGTGCCCGTGTGAACTGTTGCCCATCATTTTCGTCAATAAGATATCCATTTTGCTCAAATCTGTCTTTTGTGGACCGATCGGACACAGCCAAATGCATTAGGCTGGAAACTGATTTACCGTTGCCATGCTAATATTTTGCTGAATACCTTTTTTTTTATTTATTAATTTTTTAACTTTCATAGGACAGTCATTGGTTACACTAAACAACTGGACAACACTAGACCCGTAACTTATGTTAGTAATGCAAACTTTGAGAAAGACCAAGGGGTAAGTTGAGTTCATTTTTACCACAGGTTAAACCAGCACTTCCAAACAATGTGAAATAAAGTATAAGTGCACGCTACCATGGCTGCACTGCATAAGCAAACAAATACTGTATGCAGCAGCACTCTGCTATATATACAAAGGCACGTACAAACACTAGAAACATCAAAAATCTGAATTGCGTTACTACTATACTTACTATATGAACATTTTGAAGCTCTTTGCTCACATTTTTTATCAAAATTGTGTTGGGCCCATCTACCAACGGCAAGGTGGCTTGCAACACACAGGACATACACTAAGAGACTTGCTTTCCCTGAGCTTAAGCCCACAAAAGTGAGAGCAATGTAAAATCCAGCTATATTGTACTCCAATTAAAGCCCTCTGCTAGATGGGTGGAAGTGCACGGTCCAAAAGGGAGCACCCACTCCCCCGAATGTACAATGAAAAAAACTGAGTTAAACCAGCACCTACAAGCAATATGAATGTACCGAATAATAAGTATAGCAGTAATAAGTCAGATCAAGGGCTCTTTCACATCAGCGTTTTTTCTTTCCGTCCTAGAATTCCGTCCTCGGGTCTCTAGGACAGGAAAGATACTGATCAGGATTATCCCAATGCTTTCTGAATGGAGAGAAATCCGTTCAGGATGCATCAGGATGTCTTCAGTTCAGTACTGACACGTTTTTAGGCCGTAGCAAAATCCGCAGCATGCTGCAGATTTTCCTCCGGCCAAAAATCCTGAAGACATGCCGCAGGGATGGATCCGGAATTAATTCCCATTGAAAAGCATTAATCCAGATCCGACTTTAAGCTAAACGTCGTTTCGGCGCATCGCCGTATTCGATGTTTATCTTTTAAGAATGGTAACCATGGCAGCCAGGACGCTACTTACCATGGAAAAGCAGCGGGGAGCCGGGGGAGAAGCTACTTACCTTCCGTGCGGTGGCTGGGGCGCTCCTCGATGACGTCACCGGGTCCCTGCGTCGCATGGTTCACATAGCTATACCGAACAGAAGGCAAGTAGCTTTTCCCCCGGCTCCCTGCTTGTTTTCCATGGCAGCCGGGACTTTAGTAGCGTCCTGGCTGCCATGGTATCCTGAAAGCATATTGAAGACTGATCAGTCTTCAAATGCTTTCAGTTGTCTTGCGTTGTGATGGATCCGGCAGGCATTTCAGGTGATGGAAGTGCATGCCGGATCCTCACAGCGCAGATGTGAAAGGGGCCTTATCCATGTTTCCAGTGTTTGCAGGTGTCTTTGCACATACAGCAGTGTGCTGCTGCATATAGTGTTCATTTCTACCACATGACATTGCAATGTTGGTAAAATACATGTGAAGATGAAAGAATTTCCAACTGTGGGTAATCTGCAATGTCTATAATCTATATTCTGTATGTATCGTAGTCCTTTAAACTTAATCTTGTTGATGTGGCAGTTGTTGCACCCCTGAAAACGCACATTTAGGGGTTTTTAGATCCTTTTATATTGATGGCCTATCCTCAAGATAGGCCACCAGTATCTGATCGGTGGGGGACCTACACCCCGCAGTCCTGATGATCAGCTTATCTGCAGTAGCTATGTGGTGTTGGACCTATCCTGAGGACCAATATAAAAGGACAGAAAAACCTTTTCAATGCCTGTAAGTGATGGAAGATTGATTGCTAATAAAGCAAAAAAAAAATGTTGTAAAATCACACACCGTGCATTCAGCTGTGCTTTATCATAAAGATCTGAAATGACAGGACAATGGCAAAAAATATCAGCAGAAAATGCATGTTCGTATTATGTATTTCTATATTTGTAGGCCCCATATGTGGATGTGATCTGTGTCAATAGCTACTTCTCCTGGTACCATGACCCTGGCCACCTGGAAGTAATTCAGCTGCAGCTCAATACCCAGTTTGACAACTGGTATGACAAGTACCAAAAGCCCATCATACAGAGCGAATATGGAGCAGATACTATACCGGGCTTCCATAATGTAAGCATACTGAGGAGTTCCTATGACTGAATGCTTTCATGGTATTTAAATAACAGTGGGCATTTCTTTCCAGGGCCCTGTCAGTGTGTAACTCTAACAGGCCATGTTCATATTGGTAATATCTTGTTATATGACGCACCAGACTCACCAGATAAAGAAGCATCCCAGGTGAAAGGGTACAGAACCCTATCTATCTTTAATATACTAAAAGCCTCAGGTCACACAGCGCAGGATGCAGGAGAAGGCTGAGTTGGAGTTCTGCAAGTGCATATACATTCAATAGCTGTTGATTAAACACTCGATTGTCCGACACGGATCTTTCCAACCCCTCCATACACATGCATGCTTGTTTTTCTAGCAGAGGCTTATCTCCCTTGAGAACAAAGGGATTGGGCATTGCAATTCAACATACCTACATATCACTGCATAGTCGATACATCCTCATACACAAAAAATTGCCAGGTTCGACCCCCCTCTACTTTCTACTAATCACAAGAGCAAAACTCAGCCTGCAGAATTGTGTATTCAGCTCTGGACTAGAATACAGGCTTTACCTCAATCAATACAAGATAAGTGCTCTGTATTTACAAAGTTACTCAACGACAGGTACTCTATATGTCAACTTTAAAATGGTTCAAAGGTGGACTTATGCCTCAACAAGATAAGTCCATGCTTCCAAGCTGGCTGTTTGAATGGACAGTGGGGACAGCAAGTACCCCCAGCCTGCCTCCGTAAACCGAAGTCATTGGCTGCAGCGACGCATGTGACCATGTTCCTGCAGCGCTGGAAAAAAACAAGCTGGGGACGGGAACATGGACACAGTGGAGGACTAGCGCATCGGGGATCAGATAGGTATGACTATTCTGTTTACAGAGGCAGGCTGGGGACACTTGCCGAAAAATCTTTATTCCTGGAGAACCCCTTTAAAGGAGTTCTCCAGTCATTTAACCTAATTGGTATTTGGTACTAATCTGTAGAAGGAAAAGGTTTTACATAGCAAGATTAGGTTAAATGACCAGAGAACCTCTTGAACAAATTATCTGATGTATCTTACAAGCACAGACAGTAATGATGGGGCAAAAATAAAAGGTAACACATCCACTGACTTTAGTGGTGACCCACCTCAGTCTGCCATTGGCAGAGTGGGCCTTTCTTGGCCTTACCAGCGTGTTGAGCCGGGTTCACGAAGGGAAGAGCTGGTCAGAATCGCAGGGGATTGATGGAGGTGAGTAATGATTCTTTGAGCATGTGCAGTGTTTTATACATGACCACACGGTCTTTGCATTTCAGGACCCTCCATTAATGTTCACAGAGGAATACCAAGCAATAGTATTAAAACACTATCATGCTGTATTGGATGAAAAGAGGAAGAAAGGTGTCATCGGGGAACTCATCTGGAACTTTGCAGACTTCATGACAGCACAGAGTAAGTCAATATCTCCATCTATAAAAAGATTTAAAGAGGACCTTTCACCTGAAAATGCATGTTAAACTAAAGATATACCCTAACTTACCGGCCCCCGGTGGTGCTTATTCTGCTCTTCTTTTTCTATATGTGCCCCCGTTTGTCCGCGGTGCCCCCCTCAATATCTCCCGCCGTGTATGCTAATGAGCCATTCGGCTCAACTGGGCGGGCCTGCAAAAGTTCTCCCAGGCGTGTCTGCCTTCCCCCTGGCACAGAGCGCAACCAATAAGCGCGCTCCGCTCTTAGCCAGGGAGAAGACGCTCCAGTTCTCGCGAGATTCGCGAGAACTGGAGCGATTTCATCCATCCTGAGCCGATGCTGGCTGCGGGAATCCAAGATGGCGCCGGCTCAGGATGGATGAAATCGCTCCAGTTCTCGCGAGAACTGGAGCGTCTTCTCCCTGGCTAAGAGCGGAGCGCGCTGTGGTTGCACTCCGTGTCAGGGGAAGGCAGGCACGCCTGGGAGAACTTTTGCAGGCCCGCCCAGTTGAGCCGAATGGCTCATTAGCATACACGGCGGGAGATATTGAGGGGGGCACCGCGGACAAACGGGGGCACATATAGAAAAAAGAAGAGCAGAATAAGCACCACCGGGGGCCGGTAAGTTAGGGTATATCTTTAGTTTAACATGCATTTTCAGGTGAAAGGTCCTCTTTAAGGAGATCATACACATTAGACAAACATTGGCCCAACCTACCGATTTCGGTGGGACCGGCCAACCATCTAACGTGTGCCTGGCTTTCCCTTCTTTCTGACAATATCTTTCTTAAAGGAAATAGAGCGGGCATGTTGGATTTCAGCGTAAACAATCCTTTTGTTCTGAAGGTAGATAATCCACTGCTACAGGTGTCTGGGAGAAATGTATTCCCCCTCTGCTCACTGCTAACATGCCAAGCATGGTGTGCACGTGTACTGGGGTCGGGAGGAATAGCTGTCAGCTGTACGAGTATTCAGTATGGCCACCTAGCCACTGATAAAGTGTTACTTATTGATTACTCAACACACAACATAGGACAATGATATGAGCACATTGTAAGCATTTACCATTCTTTTTCCAATGCAGCAGTTACCAGAGTTGTGGGGAACAAGAAAGGAATCTTCACCCGCCAGAGACAACCTAAATCATCAGCTTTTATTCTGCGGGACAGATACTGGAAGCTGGCCAATAACACTGGGTATTTGCATAAACCTACTGTATAAATGTTCTCTCCCCGTAACAATCAGCCCATTTGCTGTGCATACACAAGAGCCTGCCATTGACTTGCTTGTAGACTGCCTAAACAGTGTGGGGGGTTTATCTATGGGTTCTGGCATGCAAAAGTTTTGCACAAGCTACGTTTTGCACTGAAATTGTATGGACTTTTTTCTATTTTTACTTTCTTAATCACTTTTCAAAAGTGACAAGAAATGTAAGTGGAGCTTGTATGGGGGGCATGACCTCCACAGCACCACAGATTTACCATAATTGACACCCAAAAATAGCATAAACTATGCCTCAAATCTATGCCTGCTCATAGCATAGATCATCTCTGAGATGTGCCAAAGTTATTAGGAGGCTCGGATCTTAAACCAGTTAAGCCCCCCTATGTTTCAGAACCCAGTAGGACAAAGTGGTCCATTAATACCTCATAGCACTTACAAGTGCCTTGAATGTACAGATTGCCATAGTGAGCAATATATGTACTGTAATATAATATACTGGGGTACACCCATCCCCTGTATTTCTCTCTATGGGTGCAGGTAGCATTTGCATTTTTATGAATGTGCAGCTTAAATGTTTGTCTGTTCTTTTTAATTGTAGAATTGCAATGATTAGAAAATTTTGATACTCCTGAATGGGATAATCATTGACTTAATTAAAAAAATCATTGTAAAAATTTTTTTGCATGAACAATAATTTGAAAACTTAATCTCACATTTATTAAAGGGGTATTCCCATCCCAGACATCGCTAGTATATGCCTTCACTGTCAGGTAGGTGCAGGTCTCACCACTGGAACCTGCTCCTGTGTTCAGAACGGGCCCCCTCCCGCCAAATCAAGGAGAGAGCACCACCCAAGCGTGGCCACCTTCTATTCACTACTATGGTAGTTCTTGACTGGCTCAGCTGTTTCCCGCAGTCCCATAGGTGGCCATGCATGTGCGAGATACTCAACTTTACTTTGAAATCCTTTTCTGGAGATAGAAGCAGGTCCCGCCTCTGAGACCGACTCCTATCTGACATTGATGGCATGCATCAAGGTTTTTGAGATGGCCCAACGCATTTAAGTTTGCATAGATAAAACTAAACGCATCAGAATGCAATGTGTTTTTCACTGATGGCTGATAGAAGATGAGGAGTGTTATTCTACAGTTTTTCTTCATGCACATGAAAAACGGATGCAATAGCATAAAAAAACTGATCAAAGGCCCTGACACCTTCCATATCACTCATGTAAAAGAGGCCAATTCAAACAGGGGAGAGCTGCCCCCCATTCTAGTGGATAAGGGGATACGTTTTCGTAATGGGTCAACCCCTTCAGAAGTGCCTTCACCCGCTGCAGATTTTGTCGCAGAAATGTCTGCAGCTGAAAATCCGTTCCATTCATTTGAAAGGGATTTTTTTGGCAGAGATCACGTGGATTTCTTCAAACCCATTTGGGTGAATAGGACTGATTTTCAGTTGCTGAAATTTCTACAAGAAAATGTGCTGCATGGGAAAGCACCCTATCAGAGCCTCCGAAGCAGATGCGAGTGCGACCTTAGAGAGAAAAAGATCGGAACACGTAATGCGCTTTAATCCGTTCACTGCTAAGGAAGTATGTAAGATTAATATCATTTTTGGATTCAAATGATACCAGTCTCAATATACAGAAGTACCATGAATAGTCTTACGTTTTGGTTCTGTGTATTTTTAACATGTCAGGGCTATAAACATGGCGTTCACCGCCAGTTTTTGAGTCAGCAGATCACTGGAGACTTTTAGGCACTATGCTTCTCAGCGCTCGGTGACTCCACTTTAAACTTTGTTAGTACTCTCTATCATTGAGGCCCTAATGAAGTAGAGCATGGGTCCATGGGATAAAGTGGGCATCTCCCTGATACACTGGGATTCACACTTGGGCTACAATCACACCACAGTGAAAAACGGACGTTTTTTTAACAGCTGTCGCTCGGCCGTTTTAGGACCAGTGGTTGCCATTTTTTGAAGGCCTGAAATGTCCATTTCTTAGAAAGGTATTGGTGGAAAAAAACAGTCGTTAAAGATGGACTATTTTGCCGGTTTTTGGGTTTTCTTTGACTGTCGTGTGAATGTAGCCTTCCATGACCTGCTATGCCAGTGCCTTCCCCCACAGCACTGCTTGGTCAGAATTTCCACTTCTGACTCGCTTCTTGTTCTCATTGTTTCCAGCCACTGGCAGAGTCCCTAAGTCCACATTCTTTCCAAATAGCTGATAAGCTGCAAATAACTGATCTGTCCAAATCTGTCTCTTGTCAGACACACTGCTAAGATTGTTTGCATAGAAAATGCTCTATTTGGAAGTGCTATATTTGAAATCCTCAAATATATTTTGTACGCCTTATTCCACACACCCTGTTCACACCATCTTAAAGGAATGCACATAGCAGACAAGTTAGGCTACTTTCACACTAGCGTTTTCAATTTCGCTATTGAGATCCTATGACGGAGATAAAACTGAACTGAACGAAACGGAATGCATCAGAATGCATTCTGTTCCGTTTGGTTGCGTGCCCATCACGGACAGAATAACGCTGCAAGCAGAGTTTTTTTTTTTTCGATGTGTTACGGAGCAAGACGGATCCGTTCTGACACACACAATGTAAGTCAATGCGGACGGATCTATTTTCTCTGACACAATAGAAAACGGATCCGTCCCCCAATGACTTTTTAAATGGTGTTCAAGATGGATCCGTCATGGCTATAGTAGACATAATACAACCGGATCGTTGATGGCGGATGCATGCGGTTGTATTATGGTAACGGAAGTGTTTTTTGCAGATTCATAAAAAACGTTAGTGTGAAAGTAGCCCTATACTTTTACCTCATCCGGGTTACTGAAATTTGGTGCATAGGATTCAACGCACAATGTCTGTTTCTAAGTAGTATTAGGTAGAATTATTTCTGACTGAGAAAGACAAGCTACTTCAGTTCATCTCATTCACTGGATCCAGTCCTCATTGAACCTTCATGGAAAATTCCTGGTGCAGACAATTCCAACTGTTTCCCCATCAGTAATATGGCCCTTGGAACATCAAATAGATCTTCTGTCATCACTGGAAAACATCAAATATTTAGACTCCTGCAAATAAACCCCATTCTTACATTCTCCAGTAGTGGACTTCATCAACCTGTTTGAACCTGAGAATTCTTCTTGCATCTGATCCACGACTTTTTCAGAGGAGGCTTCCAAACATTTTTCAATGCAGTCACTTACTGTATATCTGTAGTACTTTTTCATGAAGAGTGGAGGAACTGACACCTGCCTTTTTGAATCCTGAACTTAATTCAACTTGTAGTCTTTTTTGTGGCACAGCAATTTCTTTCCTTACCTAAAGATCTCCTAGCTGTTGGCTAGTTAGTTTCTGGGAAATATCTTAACCTTTCTGACTTGGAACATTGCTTTTCACAAAAAAAAGTATTTACCCATTGCATATTTCCTAATGAAATTTCCCACCCTTCAACATAACAGAAACTCTGGCAGAGGTATAAGGAATTTGTGATTGGGCTTCTATTAAACTTAGCTGAAAATGATCCCAAGAGCCACCTTGTATCCAAACATAGTGTAGTGAGAATACATTGTGTATGTGCACATTGACCAAAATGTTTGTCTTCCACCATGCGCATCCAGTGTAGAAGTAGAAACCCTATGAGAAAGAACAAGTGTACAGAGAGGAATAAAAAAAAAAGGTTGACATGTCTTAATTATATTGTATATTCATACTGACAACAGGATTTACCAAAACTTACTGGGGAAATAATGTATTCACACAGCATCCGGTAAAATGAATAGGAATATGGTTACCCCACTCTGTTAAGACTCATTTGTCTCTTTGTTGTACTACTATGCATGTTCTCCATTTGGCGAGTTTAATCCATTCTTAATCGGTGTGGTTATACGTTAATTCTTTACCATCCTATGACTTGCACATCGCTTGACTGCATTTTCTTTCCCAATTAAAACAGCTCATCGGACTCTATGTGGAAGAATTATGCCACTCAGGATCTGCACTGTAGAAAGAGAGAAAAAACTGCACTGTATAGACCAGACATTGGAGACTGCTATATTTTGGGCTGAGGAAAAAAACATTATATTGTAGGCCAAACTGTGCACTTCCCATGGGGTTTAATCAGTGGTGTAGCAGAACTTGTTTCTTACTCCTGATGGGCGCAAATATTCGCATCACGAATTTTAATCGCGAATATTGCCACTTCGAGAGTCCGCGAAGATTTAGAATATAGTGCTATATATTCGTATTCGCGAATATTTTAGATTTTTTTTCTTCCTCTGAACCCATGATCCCTCCCTGCTTCTTGCTTGTGGGCCAATGAGAAGGCTGCAAAGTCTTTGAGCTTAGCAACATCCCTAGCAACCAATAGGAAAGTTGCCTACCCCTTTACTATATAGGAACCTCCCCAGCAGCCATTTTCTGCAGTTTTTTTTTCAGTTCTGAGAGACAGCAGTGTCATTGCTGTGCTCTGTGCTTTACTGGGTCACATTACATTAGATAGTTAGTTAGCTTATATATATAATACAGATAGTTAGTGGGAGATAGTCAGTGTAGGTTAGATTGTGATATAGTGTAGCTGATTCCAGTGCAGGGTGTTAGGTAGTGTGATAGGTTCTGCTGTCCATACATACATGCTACAGGCAAGTTCACAACAATACTTAGTGCACCAATCACTAATATGTAGTCAGACCTGCTGAAATGTGAAGTTGTATGTATTGCGCAAAACTATGCGCATCATTAATTGCCGATTTGCGCAATCGCAAATTTATCGGAGCACTCTATCTGCATATAAAGCTTTTGTAATGTTCTGCCGTGCCAAACATTTTCTCCAGTCTCGGGAAACTTCTAGCAGCTTGAAAATGTAGCAAAAGTGACCCACGCCTGTATTGCGCATGCAATGTGCGCATATTACGTTGGTGATTTTCGCAATCATGAAAATAATTGTGAATTCTCGAATTTATGACGAATATTCGCGAAATATCAGAAATTCGAATATTGCCCCTGACGCTCATCACTACTCCTGAGGGTCCCTGCAGTCATTCAAGAGAACATAACACCAAAACTATATATGCTCTGTGTGGAGGCACACAACTGTATAGTAATGAAGTCATGTTTTCTTCCACCTCTTGCCGAGAGCCAATCTGATTTTGATGGGTACTTCACTGTTCCTTTGTAAATAACATTTAAAAAACATAAACCCTTCTTACATTGAAATCAGCATGAAGATTACTGCAGGTCAGCTTGATATTAACCCACTAGAACTAGAAATAATCATTAGGCTTGGTCCCCCATAGTGACAGTCACTCTCTGCTAATGGGTTCATTAGCAGGGACTTTAATGTTCGTAATGCCAGAATTGGGCATAGATTGGGGTTGCTATAAGAGAAAATCCCCCACATGCTATAAAAGTGACTTCTGGGGTAAAATAATTTGATGTAACTTTCTTCTGGTCCCTTTGTGATAATGTTGTAGAACTGGTTTAAGCTTGTGGACCATGTGTTCTCCGATTCTGGCCATTACAGCAAGAGCCAGTCTGCCAATCAGATAAGCTGGGCACAGCTTATGTGCCATTCTCCTGACATACGTGTACATCATGGAGCCTTGCCATGATGTTCCATGATATACATTTACTACAGTATATAGACAGAGCACCAAGGGGATAAACGTAAAGCACTGTTGACATCCTGCCTTTCTTGAGTTTGGTCATTCTTAATGTTATATTTCAATAAAGACAAATCAAAAATGGTAAGTCTAATAACACCATATGTGTAAAGTTTTTAGTAATTTCTCCATGTCTGAACGGTATTTAAAATGAATTGCTATAAGCAAAATCACCACAGTGGTGGTTCTGTGAATTCTAGATATGGCTGGGTATCCTCACCTTCCAGTAGCCTCTAGTTTTACCTTTCTCTACCTGTAAAAAAAAATCCAGGGTAAATACTAGACTGAGAGGAGGGGGATGTAGCCGTAGCATGGCTCCTGTGTGTGCCTCAGGCTGTGAAAGGAGGAAACACATCTTAGGCTTCGTTCACATCATCCGTTTAGGAGCAGGAGAACGGAAAGGACATAACTGAGCCGAATGAAACCTAAGGACCCCATAGACACTAATAGAAACACTTTTTTAGATTTTTGTTACACAAATGAAAAGATTAAGATAAAAATCTCTCAATTATATAAATTATTTAGGAGGGAAATAGGAAAAAAAAGTAATTTTAAAAGTGAGAAATTATGGGAAAAGGATTTAGGATTAGTCACACCAGATTGGCATAGGATATATAGAAATATGGGGAAAGTATCGATCTCCAGCGATTTCCGAATGATCTTCTTCAACATTCTACACAGGGTGTACTACTCGCCTAAGGTTTTGGGGAAATTTTATAAGAATTATGATTCTAGATGTTGGAAGTGCTATCAAGAACAGGCAGACTTTTTTCATGTCATCTGGCAATGTAGAGAAATGCAAAGGTTTTGGGGGAGAGTGTTTTAGGAATTGAACACACAGACCTCGCTATCTGTCCCATTGGACTGTGGTTTGGCGTTGCTTGGAATACTCTCTCCCATGATCCATAATAATAAGAACCCGATAAAGGAGATATGGAATAGAGGTCTCGTAGCCGCACGAGTAGTATTGGCACGAGAATGGGGTTCAAGCACTCCACCCTCCTTTAAGAGCTGGGAGAATTTATTGATATGTATATTGAAATATGAGGAATGTATAAGACGGTTTAATATCTAATATTATTGAATGTTCGAAAACCTATCTCTCCACTGACCCGACCAAGATGGGGGGGAGGGTGGGTGGGAAAGGGAAGGATGGGGGAGGGAGGGAAAATTGTAGAGACTATATATTATGAACTGTTATAATCATGTATTTAAATAAGAAGTAATCGCATGAAATTTTGTAATATACTTTTTGAAAATAATAAAAATTATTAAAAAAAAAGGACCCCATAGACTATAATGGGGTCCGTTAGGTTTCCGCTCAGAAGAAGATTTTGGAACGGAGACGAAAGTTGTGCAGGCAGGACTTTTGTCTCAGTTTCAAAAATCTTCCTCTGAGCGGACACCTAACAGACCCCATTATAGTCTATGGGGTCCTCAGGTTCTGTCCGGCTCAGCTATGTGCCGAATCCGTCCTTTCCTAAATGGAGCAGGAGAACAGAAAGGCTGAACGGTGATCTGAATGAAGCCTAATTGTTTCAGCGTACACAGCATATCACTCCACGAAGAGCCACCAAATCAAGGGGAGCAAAAATGTACATTTACAGAAACCAGCAGGGGATATTTATCATGTGGGGAATATTTGAAGTCTGTTTTGTTTGAGTCTGTGTTGGTGTACTTTGTCACATTTATCAGATGTCACAGCTTGTTTCATAATGTTGTTTTATCCTTAAACCGAACACCTTTGTCTAGAAAAGCTACTCCAGTTTTCCTTCTCCATCCCCCTACTCTGAAGTGTGACTGTGACTTTAAAAAAAAAGTCTCAATGATAAACCTGGAGTGAAACTCATTAACATAACTAACCACACACACATTTCAAAACTGGATTAAGCAGTGTGGAACTGCAAAAAAAACCCCTAATTTGTGACTTTTTGAACACATGATACATCATGGGGTTTTTAAGTGTATTGTAGCAACTCAGTGTATCTATGTGTTTGTGATCTGCTCTCCTGAATTTAGATGCCCATATGCCATGGAGATAGGTTTTAAATATAATAGCTTCCTGTCTGGACTGAGGACATCTTGCTGTGGTGGGTGGGTACTGTATTTTTTTTTTTTTTAATCAAAATGCATTTGCTTAACAACCTCATGTCTATTTATCATATCAAATTAGTATTAGTTTATATATAGGTTTTATATTTAGTGCATTGAGAGTGCCGTTATGTTTTTTTGCCTGAGAAGGAAACAAAACAATGCATTAGCCATTTGTGTTTCTACGTTTATTTTATACCAAAAATTATATGCAACAAGAAAAGAAATCTTACATATTTACATGACGTTGTTTGTTAACACACATTGAAGCTGAGCCCTGAACTCGTCTGACACAGGACCAGTTGTAGCATTTTTAAAGACCGTTTCACCTCAGTTACCTATTTACTCTGGAGTTAGACGCAGTAGTTGATACATTCTCAAGATACGTTACCATACACAGACATGTAATATTTGGCCATGCTCTTAACAGTTGTAGATTTAGCACATGTAAGCCATCATTGGCCTGGTGTACTTTGTAAGAAGGAAGTTTTTTTATATTTCTGTGACGATATCTACCACCGATTATCTAGAACCCATATGGTTGAGATGCCAAAACTTGACCTTACAATGATCTGCAATGAAAACATTATCAATGGGACCTGCCATATTATAAGACGATCAAAAATTAGTGCAACACCACTGGTCATGTGTTCTCTGCCCTAACTCAACCATAAAGCAGCTTTTGGTCTGTGGTATAAAAGATAATATGAGTATAAGCACCTTATACCACCTCCATCCTCCAGTGGCACTTGCCAAGAGTGCAGCAATGACTGAATCAAAGGTAACCCAAGTGGAGAGTCCTGCTGTCCTAACCACAATCTGCATGGAATCCTGACAGGCTCATTTTAAGTGGTCTGGCTAGATCTCCTACTAAATACAGCATACATCGCCACAATATTTCCACTTATATTGCACCAAAAAGTGACTGCCCTTTTTAATTTTGGTATAGATATGTTCATATGTGGTAGATTTTTTGCAGTAATTTATTTACTTCTTGTAATTTATCTGAAGAGAGAAATTGATGCATACTTGTCAGAAATATCCCCATTCATATGGAATATATTTTTAGCAGCAAATCTTCTGCGTATTGATATACCCTGCCATCCAGACTCCTGACTTGTTAACCTGTTCACTGGCTATCATTACCAAAGAGTTGTTCAACTTTTAGGGTATGTTCAGACGACGACAATTGTCGCGCGACAATTTTTATAATGGGAGTCTATGGTGTCGCACTGCGACATGCTGCAACAGTCGCATGATGTGAGTTCTTGTCGGATTTTCTGTCGCAAGCCGCATGTCGCATGCGATATTTCGCCCATTGAATTCAATAGGAATCACGTGCGACTGCGACTTATATGCGACAGAATGTTGTTTGGGTGTCTGGTTTGTGACCCAGACACAAGTTTATAAAAAGGAGTCATGGTCCCTTGTAATTTCACATGGCCTTTTTCTTTTGTGGAGGAAGCTTCCATCTCAGAAGAAATGTTTGTCGTGCGACAAAACAAGCCAAAAAAGTCGCACGACACTCATGCGACTGCGTGTCGCCGCAAAGTCGCATCTAAAAATTGTCGCGCGACAATAGTGCGACTTTTTGTCGTCGTCTGAACATACCCTAATGCAACACACGTCGCCACGTAGCTGTAACCTTTTTTTTGTCGGGTGACCCATGTAGCCGGGCCCTAAGCATTTCAATAGATGCTATGGAGGTCTACAATATTGAAGAAATAATAGCACAGATAAAGATGAAAATACACCACCAAGATTTATAAAAATTCAAATGCATCTTTAACAATTAAAATCCATATATAAGTAATAAACAGACATGACTTCATACTGAAAGATACCACCAATGTGAAAAGTACAGTACTCGTTTTCATAGTTGGTAGTACATTTCAGTAAGAATTTGTTTTCTTATTACTTATGTATTTTAAGTCATAATTGTTAATAAAGATGCATTTGAATTTTTATCATTTTTGGTGCTATATTTTCCTCCTTATTGGTGCTATTTGTTTTATAGTTCCATCCATACATAAAACTTCTATTGAGTTGCCTGGTTAACGGCTGTCAGATTGAAGAAATGCCAATGGCCTATAACAACCGCCATTCATCTTTCACGCCTTTTATGTCTACCTAAAACGTGTTCAATCATCTAATTGGTGGACATGTTTGCAAGGGGCAGTGCTCAATAATGATCGTTTGGTCAATCAGTAAGGTTACCTGCACACTTTGCGGATTACACATGTAAAACCATTACCAGTAAAGTGTATTAGATTAGATGAATCTCATGTACACTTTGCTTTTTTTTTCAGTGCAGATTTCGCCTTTTTCAGTTGAAGGGTGAGATCTGCGACAAAAATTCACAAGTAACACGTGCAGATTTTAGCAGAAAAATGTGCAGGCAGCCTAAATTCTCACAGAGAAGACTATAGCAAAACTTGTGGAAAAAAAAGGAGCAGAATCATTAAGTAATGGTCTTAACTTTCCGTTTAAAAAAAATAAACAGTGTTTATATAGCGTTTTAGAATTTCTATTTGGTCAGCATGTAACATCATCCCTCTTTTTTTATGTGTAAAACAAATAAATAAAAAATATCATGTTCACACTCATGATCCACTTCTATGTCCAGAATGGGGCCTCCCAAAAGGAGTGAGAGCACACCATGCATGTGCAGCTTGCTCTCGATTCACCACTATGGAACTGCCAGAAACAGGTGGGCCAGCTACTCTCAGGCCACCTTAAAGGAAACCTGTACTAAAATGTGAATTAATCTTCAGGCAGCATGTTATAGAGCAGGTGGAGCTAAGCAGACCGATATATACACGGTGAGTCAAAAGTTGCAGGACACCCTTTAATTTCGGAACTGAAAATGAAATATCTGTGCATCACAGGGAATGTTCCCGGTGGTTGTTGCAACTATCTGTGTTGATAGCTTTTGATCCACAACAGATCTTGCTAATCAGATTTCGCCAATCTCTTTCTGAGAAAATTCTGGTAGCCCTTAATATTCTACATGACCCACTTCCCATTGGAAAAATGTGCCCTTAATTCAAGATGGCAGCCATATTCCAGACATAGCCTAAAAGATAGGCCCCCTCACCCATTACTTGCTGGGTTTACACTTTATTAACCATGTCACCAACCTGACTAATTTATCCACTTTGACATATTTTCAACCTGTTGATGACAGTAATAGTACATCTGTCTCTCTATAGGCTATTGCTGGGTCTGCAGAAAAGGTGCAGGGATTCCAGAAATGACAACACTATCTCAGGGAGTTTCTGATAAAATGGTTTGTCCATCCATTAACATTTCTATGCATGTATTTCATTTTCTTTCTAAATGCCACATTTGCATTACAATAAAGTAGCCATATGCACCTCAGACTTATTCACGTCAGTGATTTCCATGAGTGATTGTGAGCCAAAACCAGGAGTGGAGCTTACATGGAGATGAGGTATATTGGAAAGATCTGCACCTGTTCTGATTTAGACCCATACCTGGTATTGACTCAGTGTTTGGTTAGTATTTTCCAACAGTGAATAAGTCCTAACCAATCCCCCGCCACTCCTATTCCAATGCATCCTGGTGATTTCCTGCAGCTGTTACATGTCCATGTTGAGAAGGAAAAGGTAGTAGAGACCAACGGAGAAACTGGGAAGAGTGGTGAGGAATTGGTAAGGTGACTATTACAAATTTTTTTTAAAAGCGTTCAATTTTGTTTAACTGGCTGGATAGCCCCCTGTAATACCATTTTCTAATATGTTTAGTAAGTCTTTGGAACCTCCTGTTTCTGTCGACGGCCACATGTTGCATTAGGCAAAGCAGCAATCACTGATCACCACTTTAAAGGGGTTCTCCAGGAATTAAAAAAATTAAAATACTTAAATATTATTTTATAATAAATATATTCACAAATACCTTTCATTACTTAGAATGACTTGTTTTGTCTTAGGAGCAATCATTATGAGAAACAAAATGGCCACTGTCCTATCAGTACACACAAAACCTGTCCTAATCACACAGGAGGACAAGTTACTTCACCAAAATGAGCCATGGAGCTGCCTCATCCTCCTCTCTACTCTGCTTGTCAGGAATCATGATCCTGAATAAAGGTGAATCGCTGTGGGAATGGAGATAGGAAACATGAGAGGTGGGGCTAATGAGCAGCAGCACTTGTTTACAGTCTCCATTACCACAGCCTGCCCTGTCCATCCTCTCTGTAGTTGGTCTCCTCATGAACTCCATTACTACAGAGATTCAGATGAAGTTCTTATTTTTATGTAGAATCATAGTTCCTGACAAGTAGTAGAGGAGGAGGAGGCATCTCTTTACCTCATTGTTGTAAAGTAACTTGTCCTGCTGTGTGATCAGGACAGGTTTTGTGTGAACTAATGGGACAGCAGCCATTTTGTTTCCCCCGATGATTTCTCCCCAGACAAAACAGGCTATTATAAAAAAATGAAAGGTATTTGAGAATATATTTATAATAAAGTAATATTTAAGTATTTTCTTTTTAATAATTCCCAGAGAACCCCTTTAATATTAAATAGGTAGAGGGGTGGATTTTAAAGTATAAATGTGAAACACAAGTACGAAATACTGAACAGACCAATTGTAGCAGCAACATTTTAACAACCTTTGGATTCCCAAATGAGTACACACATGTAGAAAGTGAAATGACATGGTCAGCTATGAGAATCATGCAGCTCACTGCAGTAATATTTTCCAGTTTTCATATCTGCATTCTAACTGAACCTAACCCTGGGGTGGAGCAGCATCAGAGCCTTGGGAAACAATACCCAATTCAACATTGTTTGGTTTTAGAGAATGCCTCTTAAAGAGGACCTGTCACCACAAAATGCAGTGCAATCTGCAGGCAGCATGTCATAGAGCAGAAGTAGCCAATTGATATATAGTTGTATGGAAAAAGATTCAGTAAAACTTAGAATTTATACATATAAACATCTGCTTTCTCTATACTCAAGTCAACCCCCATATACAGCTGTCAACAGTGACTGACAGCTATCTATGTATACACAATTACACAGAGAATGCTATCAATCACTGATAACACCTTCCCTGTGTACAACTATCAGTGACTGACAGCTATCTATGTATACACAATTACACAGAGAATGCCATCAATCACTGATAACACCTTCCCTGTGTACAGCTATCAGTGACAGACAGCTATCTATGTATACACACTTACACAGAGAATGCTATCATTGATAACTGTACACAGAGGGAGATGTTATGAATGATAGCATTCTCTGTGTAAGTGTGTATACATAGATAGCTGTCAGTCACTGGTAGCTGTACACTGGGGAGATGTTATCAATGATAGCATTCTCTGTGTAAGTGTGTATACATAGATAGCTGTCAGTCACTGATAGCTATCAATCACTGATACCACCTCACCTGTGTGCAGCTATCTATATATACACACACTTACACAGAGAATGCTATCAATCACTAATACCACCTCCACAGTGTACAGTTATCAGTGACTGACAGCCATCTATGTATATACACACTTACACAGAGAATACTATCAATCACTGATAACACCTCCACAGTGTACAGGTATCAGTGACTGACAGCTATCTATATATACACAGAGTATGCTATCAATCACTGATAACACCTCCCCTGTGTACCGCTATCAGTGACTGACAGCTATCTCTATATACACACTTACACAGAGAATGCTATCAATCACTGATAACACCTCCCCTGTGTACCGCTATCAGTGACTGACAGCTATCTATATATACGCACTCACACAGAGAATGCTATAAATCACTAATAACACATCCCCCGTGTACAGCTATCAGTGACTCACAGCTATCTATGTATACATACTTACACAGAGAATGCTATCAATCACTGATAACACCTCCTCCATGTACAGCTATCAGTGACTGACAGCTAGTTATGTATACACACTTACATAGAGAATGCTATCACTGATAACACCTCCCCTGTGTACAGCTATCAGTGACTGACAGCTATCTATGTATACACACTTACACAGAGAGAATGCTATCAATCACTGATAACACCTTCCTGTGAACAGTTATCAGTGACTGACAGCTATCTATGTATACACACTTACACAGAGAGAATGCTATCAATCACTGATAACACCTTCCTGTGAACAGTTATCAGTGACTGACAGCTACCTATGTATACACACTTACACAGAGAGAATGCTATCAATCACTGATAACACCTTCCTGTGAACAGTTATCAGTGACTGACAGCTATCTATGTATACACACTTACACAGAGAGAATGCTATCAATCACTGATAACACCTTCCTGTGAACAGTTATCAGTGACTGACAGCTATCTATGTATACACACTTACACAGAGAGAATGCTATCAATCACTGATAACACCTTCCTGTGAACAGTTATCAGTGACTGACAGCTATCTATGTATACACACTTACACAGAGATTGCTATCAATCACTGATAACACCTTCCTGTGAACAGTTATCAGTGACTGACAGCTACCTATGTATACACACTTACACAGAGATTGCTATCAATTACTGATAACACCTTCCTGTGAACAGTTATCAGTGACTGACAGCTACCTATGTATACACAATTACACAGAGGATGCTATCAATCACTGATAACACCTTCTTGTGTACAGTTATCAGTGACTGACAGCTATCTATGTACAAAACTGTACATCAATCTTCTCAGCTCCTCCTGCCCTATCTAGCTTGCACTGCATTTTGTGGTGACAGGTCCTTTTTAACAAAATGCAGAACAATTGGGGTGCTTTCACACATGCAATTTTAATGCAGTTTTTAAAACCCAAAATAGGAGCGTATTCATAACTGATGGAAGCAGAATCCACTCCTGACATTGGCATCACAAACTGCATCAAAATGACAAGTGTGAAGTGTCCCATGCATTGACGAAACTGCCAGTTTATACACCCTTTTTCAACAAGCCATGAGTTAGTAACATTTTTGTCTTTACAGAGAATGTTACATGCAAAGAATATGCTGCATTATAGAGAACATTTTAGCCAGAATCGCTTGATAGACCAGAATAAAATCCAGAGCAAGGCAAACTGAACAAAATGCCCCCTTACACATATAGGACTATAAATACCCTGTTAACTACAGGTCTTTAGTGTTGTAAGCACATGTACTACATGATGCAGTATGGCCTCCAAAAGCAGATTTTTGTAGCCATGGCTCCATGTGTTTACATCAGGTTCTAACCAACCGATCTTCACTCCCATATGTTATGGTGCAGATTTTAGGCAGGAACCTTCCATGCTTGCAGTAGGCTGGCATATGCATAGATAGCATAAACCATGGATTATAGCAGTAGCTCTGAGCCCAGAAGTGTCACATAAACCTGAAGTAAACATTCACCTTTGTTATCATGTCAATTTTAGAGTCAAAATTCTGTAAGGAATTATTTTTCAGCATATCTTTACAGTGGTCAATGCTCCCCCCCGACAGAGCGCTCCAAATTCTCTGCATAGACAGCTGTAAAAGACAACCACATAACTATCTGAATCTGCCACTAGAGGGAGCATGAGAGCCTTATGCATGTTTTATTATAGAGTTCCATGTATAACAGTATTCAGCTCCCTCTAGTGGCAGCTGCAGGTAGCCATCATGTTATCCTTCAAATCTGTCTATACAGTGAATTTGAGGTTGTGTATTAGAAAACCAGAGCTCTGACCACTATAAAAATAAATTAACCAGCACAGAATTTTGGACCTAAAAAACAAACCAACATGGTATTGATGAGTGGACCTCCTAAATTTAACTTATTAAAAGGCAGTTGGATTTGTTGTATTGATACCGATTAAGAAATGGTCTAAAAAGATCAGTTATATTTAACTCTGGTCATAAGACCGCAAATGTAATTGCATGTTATTCTCTGGTTACACATGTCAATGAGCCCACTACCTGATGACTAAATACAGGAGACCCCTGCTGATGTGTAGGCAGGACACTCCTCTGCAGGCTATTCTCTCACGATTATCTGGACCCAAAACACAAGAGAATACAAGTAGAGACCGTTCACTGCAAGAGGGTTGCACGTGAGGGTCAACGACAAGCTTTAACTGTACTTTCAATGCCAATGAGAATGTGTGGAAGCACAAGACCATACAAAATAATACATACATCTCCAAATTGTAAAAGTAACGCTTCATGGTAGTCATTTTATTCGTTTTATTCATACACCACAATGAATGTTTAGTATCCAACATTTTGTAGTGTTTAAATTCGCTAGGTTACAGTACAGAAGAATAGACAGGTACCCGGCAAAAGAACATTTTTGTACCAACTTCTGTATGGTATAAAAATAGAGACCAGAACCCGATTTCCCTCTTTATTCACAGAGCATGTGGTTCGAGTGGAAAGGCTGGAGATCTAGCCTCCTGGTTCAGCAGGTGAAGGGAAAACCTGCCCAATGAAATACTGTATAATGAGAATGCAATGATTACACAATGGAATGTCATATAGCCCGGCCGCACAATATCAAGACAGTAGCTTGCCCATGTAAACAACCTCACAATAGTAAGTCTTCACACTAGCCTATGATCAAGAACTTACCAAATTGGTACCTTGTGTATTTAAATCACAGGTTTGCAGCAGTCCTATGGGAGGTGCAGCATTTGTTAGAACACTTTGTAGCAGGGAGAGACAACCTTAAAGGGGCTGACCAAGATTTTAATATTGATGGCCTATCCTCAATCATCAATATCTGATCAGTGGGGCTTTGACTCCAATCAGCGCTGTGGCCTCTTTGGTCACATGGCCTAGGCGCAGCTCCATGCAAGTGAATGGGTCTGAGCTGCAATACAAGTACAGTTGCTATCTAATGTATAGCACTAAGCTTAGTAAGATCTCCACGGCCTCCACCAGGAGTCGGACCCTCACCAATCAGATACTGGATAGGCCATCAATATCACAATCTCTGACATCCCCTTTAAGTAATACAGAGGAACCACTGTTCCCATGATGTTCTGGCTGTGGTCAAGCTCACCTATCAGTGCCACAGGGCTTGTTAATAAACCTCAGTCTGTGAAACAAAAGAAAAGCTAAAGTGCAACTAACTGTAAAACTTTGTCATAGGTATTAAAGCAAAGTTTAGATTTTTTTTTTCAAGAAACTCCACTTTTTCAGTGCAATTAAGGAAAATTAAAACTGGAAAAAAGGTTAAAAAGTGGAACATAAAAAGAAAAACTGGATAAAAAACAAAAACACAATAACATTTTACATTTACAAAAAAAAAAAAAAAAGTGGCGACTCGTACGACAGTGTGCTTTCAGTCAACATAACATGTGCCCATAGAGAATTGCTACCCAATGGGGGGCTTGTATGCAGTTAGGGGAAACAGATAAAAGTCTGCGCCATCATCAGGAACCCCTGCCTGTACAAGTGATTTCTTATCACTGATGTCAAGTTCTGGGCACCGGAAGCAGCTATGCAGACAACTTCAGAGAGAAAACATGCAATGGCTTGACTGATAGGTATTATTATTGTACTTTGGGCATTTTTTTATGAAAAATGAGGAGACTGGGATAAATTCCATGGTAATTTGGTTGTTCACCAAGGAACTTCAATGCAGTTCTTATAAAATGTAAGAGGCAGAAGGCACTTTACCCTTCACTTTGACATCATTTGAAGTCTTGCAAAGCTTACGCCTAATGATCAATTTAATAAAAAGATATCTCCATGGTAGACATGCTGAAGAAATAACCAATCATGTACTTAGAGACTGTTCATCCAGTCCTATCATAAAGGTCCAGCCAATTACAGCTCACTGTGGGTACAGATGTCAACCAAGAAGTGGTGTTTGATCCTGGCACACTGCACATGCCCACAGATTGTTACTAATGGGGCACAACCAAAGAGGAAAAAAAATGCATGTACATTACATCTTATCCAAGTCATAATCCAGACCAACATTACAAAAGACCTAGATGCAATTTAAGGACACGGACAGTCATTAAATCCCCCTGAACTATTCCGTATGAGAAGAGGGTCTCCAGACACCAGTGCTCACTGTCAATGGTGTCATACAAAGGAAATGCGAGTCCTTGCTCTCATATGTTCCATGCAGGTGCAAAGCTCTGGTCGGTTACATCTTCCAGCCGCATCATGCATGATCATTTAGGACACAGATAACAGGTGGAGAACACTAAACTGCCACTTTGTGGTTCTCATCAGGGGCTCAGCATCTTCCATATAAAATCACGACAATAACACCACGAGCCTTCTAATGGGAGGCATACGGACTTGGCAGTGTTGAGTAGATTGGCTCTTGACCCTTATTCTACAACTACAGGTGGAGGGTGATCTCGAAATCATCTGCTTAGTAAACCAATTTGTGAGAATCTTCTGGAAAGCCATGCTTGGAAATTAGTAGCTTGAGTTTTTTATTCTTGAGAGGGGCGTATAGGTCCCCTAGCTACTGATCAGAGCCACCGCGTTTATTGTCTAGAGCAGGGGTAGGGAACCTCCGGCTCTCCAGTTGTTGTGAAACTACAACTCCCAGCATGCATACTTACTCTGCTCTTCTCTGAACTCCCATGGAAACGAACGGAGCATGTTGGGAATTGTAGTTTCTAGCAGCTGGAGTGCCGGAGGTTCCCTACCCCTGGTTGAGAGGGACTGTACCCGATTCATAATGAGAACACATGGTAGCAGGTTCTCTTTTTAAAGCAAACCCCATACAGATAAACCATCAAAAAGTGTGGTGATAAGAAAGCAGGATGTGCTCATACCCATATGCAGTTGTGCATTTCTATAGGGGAGCACATCCTGCACTTGTAGTCCGTTGCTAATGGCAATCACCAGCAAAAAATGCATACAATGGATGATGCCAGCAACGGACTACAAGTACCACAATGGACATCCTACATAAGATGAAATTTATGTGGATGTGGCAAGAATTCAGAACAAACACAGAACCAGAGATAGGTGCACACTGCCGTCACACTAAACCCTCACACTGATGTTAAAAATTGAGAGTTAGTTCGACATATCCTACTAAGAGGACGTGTCTTAAGCCTCGGGCACCAGCGTCAAGGTCTCTCAAGTAGCCCGTGGGCCCTAACACTCACCTACCTGCGCCATATGGGCGATATCAGGGGCCAGTGGGCAATTACAGGAGCATTAGGACGACTCACAAACATCTCCTCTGTTACCTCCAGCATGTGGCCATGCTTGCACTGGGAGGTGGGAGGTGTCTATGAGCCCTACCCAAGACTGACTGATATAGCCACGTCCTCTTAGTAGGATATGTCGAACTAACTCTCAATTTTTAACATCAGTGTGAGGGTTTAGTGTCACGGCAGTGTGCACCTATCTCTGGTTCTGTGTTTGTTTCAAACCCCATACAGATCCCAATAGTTAAGGGGGAAACAGCGTAAGAAACTTAGATTCTGTTATATAATACTGAATTTGGAATATAAGCTGCATTGTTCTATATCATTATACTACACAGCAGCACCGGCTGCGTGACATCAGATCAGAAGTGTAAGCTGCTATATGGCAACCAATGATACCAGGTGGCACAGAGCTAAAGTTCCAAACCTGCTGGATTTCAGCACAACCACATCTATCAACCGTTGGGGTTTCAGCAGCACAACAATGCATTCGAAAAGGGGCCGTCCAGCTTTCTGCCAGATCCACACCACCATGCCAGACCTGAGGAGCGAAGCATACTTGCCTGCTCCCTGGATTTCAGCTCTATTAGTCCCCTGCAGCCACCGACAAGCTTCCTGACCCAGTGAGATGACGCGTGGGACATCACCAACGTCAAACCTAAGTTTACAAGCAGGAGCTGGAGCACGCCAATGGCAGAATAAAGGAGACAGAACCAAGTGCCAAACAGCTTGAACATAAGCTTCCCTTCGCAGAAAGCCCCCTAAGGCAGGACAACCCCTTTAATATCACATGGCTAGTCAAAGTGTGGCTTTAGACTAAGGCAACAGTCTTTTTGTACCTTTACTGATTTTTAACAGTTGAGTGACAGCTGCAGTTCATTTCTTTGGACTGCATCTTCTGCATTAGCAAGAGTCTTGATCAGACATCAGGCCACCACGAAATGACTAACATCTGATGAGTCATCTGTCAAGCCCAAGAAGCACACAGATTTCTTCAGCAGTAGATTATGATACTGCGCTAAGGGACACGTCATTTATTCAAGGGGCAGGCGGAGCTCTGGTCGATGAATAACCTGAGCCCACAACTGTAAAAGTAACACCATCCAGACCAGTAGTCTGACACGTCGTGGTTCTCTGACTCCTCCAGCATGCCCTGACAACTTGTGGCAGAAGGCAATCACTGATCTGTACAATTTTCCCCAAAGATAACCATATCTTTCCAGGTATCAAATACCTGTATATCCCACAGCACCAATATATGGCGATTCATTCTCTTAGACGACCAAGATCCTAACCCTTTCAAGTCATGATGGAATGTTAAATGCTAAGCTCAACGTGAGATCCATTCCTACTACGAAAACGGTCTCATCAGGCACAATAACAAGATTTACGTATACTGGTTGTAACATTTGACAGGCAGCACTTAAGCCAGGTTAAAAAAAATCCTCAGTGTATTACACTACACTGCAGATGATACATATGATGGGTGAAAAAGGTCCTGTACAAAAGATTCACACGGATGACAGTATCCATGAGCTGCATAGTAATCTTATTGAGGGCAGGCCGTCCAACGTCTTACCGCCATGTGGTAAATGGAGCAAGAAGACCAGACATTAGTTATCTGCATTTGGCAGGGGTGATTATTTGTCAGTACTTCCCACTACAGAAGTGCTGCAACAGTTTGGAGGTACCAGTAATGGAGACAGTATATTATGGAGGTGTCCTAAGCATTTATACTGGTGCATGAAAGAGCTCTACATGTAAGTGCCCGGCGCAAGCACTTTTCTTGGTCCTGGATTCTGTGGAATAATAAATGACTATTCAACACCATGTACTCTCAAAGCTATGAAGGCCAGCCTACTCACACATTACCCAGCCTCATGAAACCTTGCCGGACCAGAAGTCCACAGCCGTTTCTAAAGTCATTCTTGACTGAAGCTAGTGCAAAATGCTGCTTTCAATGTCCCCTTTCAATTGGCTTTCGCACATAGCAAAATCCTTCAAGGTGCTGGTAGCAAGCAGGACGTGGTTTTAGTTCTACTCAATGTGCATAGAAATGCCTGGTCGTCGTATTTGGCTCCTAATATTGTTCTTTGAAAATACATGAAATACCAGCGAAGAGCCACAGATGGCAACTTAAAATACCAATGGTAGCAACAAAATACACATCGGAACCAATCAGCCACAATAAAAAGAAATTACCCGCATTGAAGGATTGACACACATACATATACAAAGAGAGGGAGGCACAAAGGAGGGAAAAATATCGCCAAGAACAGAGAATGTGCCATTAAACAAAACACCTTGGTAAGTACAGTTAAAGCTTGCCACTTTTTTTTTTGTTTCTGGTTTGTTTTTTTCTGTTTTATTCATTATCGCTCCTTCATCCAGCCATTTCAAATGGGAGGCGCCATTGCAAACATACAAATATCCAGGGCCCTTTCGGTCAAAAGTAAAAATAAAAAATAAAGAACATTGGTTAAGATTGTTCTTGGAAACCGTCTGTCCCCCAACCAATTGTACTGCAAAATAAACTTTAAGGAAGCAGTGTCCTTCAGACGTGAGCCAGAGTTCGGGAGGCCTCTCATTCTTGTTTATCCTGCAGTTGCCGTTTCCAGGCCTCATTTAAGTAAACTAGTCGTTTGTAGTTGATGATAAGGAGAATGAAGTTCAGCAAATAGGTGATGACGCAGATAACACAGAGGTCCTTCAGCACAAAGTACAGGATGTATGCTAGGTAGAGGGAGCCTACTACCGACACTATAGACGAGCTCATTAACACTAGTGCTGCTACCGCACTCACTGTCATACCTGCAAAACAGAAAGGCAAAAGTCAGCTAGGCCAGAGGCAAAAAGGTTTCAGAGAACTTAAAGGGGTTCTCCGGGAATTAAGAAAATGAAAATACATAAATATTACTTTATTATAAATATATTCCCAAATACCTTTCATTAGTTATAATGGCTTGTTTTGTCTAGGGAGCAATGATTAAGAGAAATAAAATAGCTGCTGTCCTATTAGGACACACAAAACCTGTCCTAATCACACAGCTGTTACTTCACAACACTGAGGTAAAGAGTTGCCTTCTCCTCTCTGCTTGTCAGGGATTATGATCCTGAATACAGATGAGAAGATCTTCAGCTGAATCTCTGTAGGAATGGAGATCATGAGGAGACATGAAGTACAGAGAGGACGGACAGGACAGACTGTGGTAATGTGGGGCTGTGGTAATGGAGACTGCATACAAGTGCTGCTGCTTATTAGTCACATCTGCTCATGAACTCCATTCCCAGAGAGTCAGCTGATGACCGTATTAAACTGCATTCAGGATCATAATCCCTGACAAGTAGAGCAGAGAGGAGGATGAGGCAGCTCTTTACCTCAGTGTTGTGAAGTAACTTGTCCTCCTGTGTGATTAGGACGGGTTTTGTGTGTACTAATAGCACAGTGGCCATTTTGTTTTTCCTAATGATTGCTCCCCAGACAAAACAAGCCATTATAACTAATGTAAGTAAGGTATTTGAGAATATATTTCTAATGAAGCAATATTTAAGTATTTTCATTTTCTTAATTACCAGAGAACCCTTTTAAAGGGCATCTCAGCAGATTTGTACCTATGAAACTGACCTGTTTCATGTGCACTTGGCAGCTGAAGGCATCTGTGTTGGTCCCATGTTCATATGTGCCTGCACTGCTGAGAAAAATGATGGTTTAATATATGGAAATGACCTCTAGGAGCAGTGGTGGTGCTGCAGTTACTCCAAGAGGCTCAGCTCTCTCTGCATCTGCCACGCCCTCTGCAATTTGACAGGGCCATGCAGTGTAAATGTCATCACGCCTGGCCCTGTCAAAGTACAGAGGGTGTAACAGCAACGCCCCCATTGCTTTTACAGGCTCTTTGCATATAATAAAACATCATTTTTCTCAGCCATGCGGGCACATATGAACATGGGACCAACACAGATGCCTTCAGCCGCCAAGGGCACGTGTAACCGGTCAGCCAATTACATAGGTACAAATCTGCTGACAGATGTTCTTTAAACATATTAGGAGATTCCCAAGACTATATTGTAAAATGTATGCCCTGAAGCTGACAGCAGGCATGGCTGACCAAGTGGTGGCAAGATATACTAAAAGCTCAAGAACGCATAGAATACCTCTGCACCGTCCAGTGCATAGTCCTTGGTAAAAGGGACAGGAAACTATTTGCTTGCTTCATATGGCCTCATGACTCAACGACCTTTAAATCGAAGGTTGCACTTACACGTGCCGCCCTGTTAGCCACATTAGTGGGGACTGGAAGCGTCTGTAGTGGGACTGTGGTCACTGGGGGTTTCTTATGTTCAAGGGGACGGGAGGACCCCAGTGGTTATGGGACAACCCCTTTAACTCCCCCTAGTAGCGACTACTCTATGGCTTTTGGAATGTCCTGTCCCATGAATATGACTGAAAATCTGTGTGGATCTCAAACATACTGTGGAAGCTGGAAAGGAGGGTGGGAAAATCGCACAAGAATATAAAGACTGTTAGGTGCCATGGTGTCACCCCATCATAGCCTTCACGTTTCACTGTACGGAACCATATCCTCCAATGTGAAGCAAGCAGGAGTGTCTAGGCTTGTGCAGAGACGGATCCTGTGGCATATGGATTTCTGCCATTGTTTGGCTGGTGGACCCGAGTGCACATTAGCTCTATTAAAAGGTTAATTCACCGGTGCTAAACGATGGCTTTTCCAAGTGGAGTTTGTGACAACAATGAACACACTTTGGATGTATTATTTTACACTCCGCATGTAATCCGGGCACAATATATCACATTCACTTGCTTTACTAATAGCTCCTAAAGCCTGAGAGAATCCTAAACGTGTGAACATGGCCTAAGCATATTAAAGCGCACACGTGAGAGCTCCGGATGTCTGCATAAAGACAAGCAGCCCACAACGAGGGCCAGGCTGGACGTACAAGGCACAGGCAGAACACAATAAGCAGTGTTCACATGCGTGATTCAGTGGGGACATTTGCCATGGCCATGAAAATATGGATTTTTTTGGAAACAATACTTGTTTTCTGAGATTACCAGGGAAGCACACAGTCATACACCACTAAGACTTGTCCAAATATGCTACGCCTTTGTTTAGACCAGTGTTAAAGGGAAACTCCCATCATCCCCTAGCCCACATTATACCAGTGTTCTTCTGTTTTATCAGACACTTTAGCTCGTGGTCGGCCGTTAGATATCCCTCCTGTCCTTCCATCTCGATGCATGCGCTCTTAGTTCGGAGAGGGGACTACAACACTGCCTAAACCCCCCGGTGACTGCTTATCTCACAGAACACCTAATAAAATGTGGACTGGTATGGCGGCAGAGTGGCTCAGTGGTCAGCACTGGGCTGGGTTTGAATCCGACCAAGGAGTTTGCTTGTTCTCCCCGCGTTTGCGTTCATTCCTCCGGGTACTCCGGTTTCCTCCCACTCCAAAGACATACTGATTGGGGACAGTTGGATGCTAATGTCTGTAAAAGTGCTGCGGAATATAATAGCACTATATAAGTGAGTATAATAGATAATAAATAAATCTATCAGACACCCCGATAACACAGACGATTGTCGGGAGGGAAGCGTTTCCTCCTGGCAATCGCCTGCTCGCTAGCGGACACCACTGCTATTACATGCAGAGATCTCCGGGGTCCCTACGCTCTACATTGGTTTGTCGGCGGCAGATTGTAATTAGACGGCCCGATCTGCCAACGGCAAATCCTGATCTTTCTTCTGGATTGCCCGATGAATGAGTGTTTGCTTGTTCAGGACACAATTGGTGGCAGTATTAGACTGCCAGAGATCGCTAATGAGCGTTACTATGAATGCCGAAAATCTGTCCGTTTAAGATGCCCGTGTGAAAGGGGCCTAAGGGTGTGATTTCCGCGCGGGTGCAATACGTGATGTGAACACATTGCACCCGCACTGAATCCAGACCCATTCATTTCAATGGGGCTGTGTACATGAGCGGTGATTTTCACGCATCACTTCTGCATTTCGTGAAAATAGCAGCAAGCTCTATATTCTGCGTTTTTAACGCAACGCAGGCCCCATAAAAGTGAATGGGGCCTGGGGAAAATCACATGCATCCGCAAGCAAGTGCAGATGCGGTGCGACCTTCCTGCATGGTTGATAGCAGACAACCGGGATGGGGACCCGATCTTTATTATTTTCCCTTATAACAGTTATAAAGGAAAATAATAGCATTCTAAATACAGACTGCTAAGTAAAAAGGGCAAGGGGGGGGGGTTAAAAAAAAAAAAAAAAAGTAACTCACCTCCTCCAATTGATCGCGTAGCTGCCGGTCTCCTGTTCTGTCTTCAGCTGGGGGAGGGGGTAAGGACCTTCCGTGACATCACTGGGTCACATGGTCCAATCACCTGCTCCCATGCGATTGGACCATGTGACCCAGTGACGTCACAGAAGGTCCTTTACACCCCCAAAAAAAAATTAAGACAGAACAGGAGACCGGCAGCTACGCAATCAATTGGAGGCGAGTTACTTTTTTAACCCTCTTTTGCCCTTTTCTACTTTGCATTCTGTATTTAGAATGCTATTATTTTCCATTATAGCTATGTTATCAGGGAAAATAATAAAATCTACAAAATACTCAACCCAAAACCTTGCTTCGGGTCTGGGTACCAAACATGCCACACGCGTGGAAAAATTGCGCATTTACTGCAACGCTCCAGCCTCTTATCCGGGCGTCAAACATGACGCCTGTGTGAAAGAGGCCTTAGGGTCCATTTACACATCCGTGTGTGTTTTGCGGATCCGCAAAACACGGACACTGGCAATGTGCGTTTTTTGTGGACCGCACATCGCCGGCACTTTAATAAAAAAAATGCCTTTTCTTGTCTGCAATTGCGGATGCGGGCAGGACATAAGGTGTCCCCATAGAAATGAATGGATCCACAATTCCGTTCCGCAGAATTGCAGACGTGTGAATGGACCCCTAATGTGTATGCTTGCTTTTTGTCTGCAGGCAGCAGACCTAGTAACTACATGTACCATGATGCCTTGCCCAGGCCAGATCTATCAAACTATAGCTGTATGGAATACTCATAATGGGCTCATGCACACAAAAGTATTTTCTTTGCGTGTCCGTTCCTTTTTTTTTTTTTTAGGGGACCATATACGAAACATTCCAATTGGTCCACAAAAAAAAAAACGAAACAAACAAAAAAGGAAGTTGCTACGTGTGAATTCCGTTTTCCGTATGTCTGTTCCACCAAGAAAATAGACCATGTCCTATTATGATCAGTATTACGGACAAGGATAGGACTGTTCTGTTAGGCGCCAGCTGTTCCGTTCCACAGAATACGGAATGTACACAGACATCATCCGTATTTTTTGCAGATCCGTTTTTGCGGACCGCAAAATACATACAGTCCTGTGCATGAGCCCTAAATGTGAGCAGCAGAGGTGTAAAGCACAGGACATGCGGTGAGAAACCCCAGGCCACAGCAGGGAGGGACGGAGATGGCTGCCGGGGGGAGATTCCGCACAATGCACAGGTTATGCAGTTGTCACCCATGCAACTGCCCAGGGACATTCTGTCTAATATTACTTAGACCAAAGTCTGTAGTGACATCGAGATGACAGTACACTATGGGGCTTCCTTTTAGGTAAGGTGTAAGACGAGCAAAGTGAGAAGGTACAAATTCCATGAGCTTAAGTCCAGTCCTTCTCAGAAGAGATAATTTTGCTTTTGTTCTATTGCAACAGTTGTCCAGGATTATAAAAACACAGCAGCTTTTTATCTTTTTCCCTTCAAAAAAACCTCACCACGCCTGCCCATGGGTTGTCTCCGATATTGCACCTGGGCACCGCTGAGCTGCGATACCTCACACAACCTGTGGACCGGTGTGGTGCCGTTTTTGGAAGACTGCCGCCAACTGAACAACCCCTTTACACAAATTCCTGGTGTAATATAACTTAAAAGGTGGCAGCAGGATCAGAATATTATTTCTATTTCACCCCCTAGTTACATAAGACAGACTGTCCAGTCAACACAGCAGCACTTCACCAACTGAGTGCTGCAGTCACATCATGTTTTTGTCATACGTTTAATGTATACAAAAAAAACGTATACATTAAAACTGATGCCGTCCGACACCATAGAGTTCCATCGTAAAAAAAAATCTACCGGACTCTGCAAGAAAGAACAGCGGTGTTTTTGTATCCCCCCCCCCCCCCCCCAACGTATACATTAAACAGATGTCAAAAAGGTGAGGTGAACCCAGCTTCTCTGCACCCCTGGGTAGGCCTCACGTAATGTTGTTGAGCAGTTCCTTGCCCCAGCACCTATCTAATGGTTAAGACAAGGTCTTGTGATAAATGTACTCACCGAGCAGCATCTGTAGTAGATAAAATATAAGACCAAAGACACTGTTTGGTTGATTCATTACACTATCTTTTCCAAATATGGACCCAAAAAGTCCAAATCCTCGACCCCATCTGCAGGACAGAAAACAAAGATAAGATGAAAAGCCCTAATACCCTGTCACATAGCTGAAAGATACTTAGAGGGGCTGTCCCACTTCAGTAAGTGGCATGTATCACGTAGAGAAAGTTCATACAAGGCTCTTACTAATGTATTGGGATTGTCCATATTGCCTCCTTCAGTCATTTTTCCATCCCATTATACACAGCTCGTTTCCATGGTTATAACCCCCCTGAAATCCATCATCGGTGACTGTGCTTGCACACTATAGGAAAGAGCATCGGCGTCCCTGGTGGCTGAGACTGTGCACATATGCGCAGCAGCAGCGGTCGTAACCCCTGGATCCAGACAGTGTATAATGTGATGGAAAAAGGAATCCAGCCAGCAAAGTATGCAATATGGACAATCACAATACATTAGTAAGTGTCTTGTAGTAACTTCCTCTACATCAGAGATGCCCAACCTGCGGCCCTCCAGCTGTTGCAAAACTATAACTCCCAGCGTGCCCTGGAGGGCTGCAGGTTGGGCATTCCGGGTCTACATGATAAATGCCATTTCCTGAAGTGAGACAACCCCTTTAATAAAGCAAGGCTCCCGCCTGCTGCACCCCCCTCCTCCCCCCTAAACTCTTCTCACGTCACATTAAAATTGGTTTCTATTCCTATTTCCAGTGCTGGGGACCAGAAGCCATCTACCATCATAAGGGCGGAGGTACAGCAGATAGGCACTTCCACTTCCTGCACTAAAGCGATTAGTCAATCGTATTCACGCACTGCCAAGTACGCGATAGCATGATCGGTGTAAAAAGCGCCGGCAACCACCCAATGAACTAGCAAACCCTTGTTCCTCGGGTAATTGCATCCTTCTGCCGGCACGTGTATAAGGACCTTTAAAACCACGTACCTGTACCCAAGTTTATTAATAGACCACAAACAAAAAAGTTACTGAGCAAACTGGGCAAAAAAAAAAGACTGAGCTGAGATTATGTGAAATAAAGCAATTATCTTGCCATATTATTTCTGCACTACTTGACTTTTAAAGGGGTTGTCTCATCACAGACGATGGAGGCATATCACTAGGATGTGCCCCATTGTCTTATAGGTGCGGGTCCCACCACTATATCGACAATGGAGCCCCAAAAGTGGTGTAGGGCACACTGCGCAGCCACCCTCCATTCATTTTCTATGGGGCCGCCCGAAAATAGCCAAGCACTGGCTCAGCTATTTCCGTCGAGCCTATAGAAGTGAATGGGAGCGGTGGCCGGTCATGAGCGGTGCGCTCCCATTTACTTCTATGAGGAGAGCCCTTGGCGGTGGACAGATCGGAGTCCTCCAGCCACCACTTTGCAGGGCTCCATTCCTGATATAAGTGTGGGTCTCAGCGGTGGGACCTGCACCTATTAAACAATGGGGGCACATCCTAGCGATATGTCAGATGAGACAACCCCTTTAAGGGCATCTATCAGAAGATTTGTACCTATGAAACTGGCTGACCTGGTGCATGTGCAAATGAGCCTCTAGGAGCAACGGGGGTGTTGCCGTTACATCTAGAGGCACAGCTCTCTGCAACTGCCGCTCCCTGACAGGACCAGGAAGGCACAATGACGTTTTCACTACTTGACAAAGTGCAGAGGACGCAGCAGTTGCAGAGAGAGCAGAGTCTCTAGGAGTAATGGTAACGCCCCCGTTGCTCCTAGAGGTTCATTTGAATATATTAACACATCATTTTTCTCAGCAATGCGGGCACATATGTACATGGGACCAACACAGATGCCTTCAGCTGCCAAGTGCACATGTAACAGGTCCGCCAGTGTCATAGGCTACAAATCTGCTGACAGATGTTCTTTATTCTAATTATTAGAATCTAATAGAACCCCCCATGATGGCTAGAACATAAAAGATTGCCTGACCCAACCTTTTTGCTGACGGATGGGATGACAGAGCAATGATCCCCAACTACTGAAACCCCCTTACGTGCCTCACTGACTTGTCCAATGTTTTCTGGAAACAAGGTTAGTTACCTGTAGACACAAGCCGCAGGTTCTTCAGCTTTAAGAGTCCACAATTGCTATGCTTCCAGCTTGCAGAGTCACTTGCTCAGCCCCACTCGCTTACACTTAGCGGGCACACCGCCAAAGGTCCCAAGTGCACATTAAATGTGTCCATTGAGGGCCACTGTCCTTTTAGTTTTGGAATCGCGCAGTAGACTGCACTATTCCATCCTGCAGAGTCCAGTAAAAAATGTACGCCTCAAATGTATTTATTTTTACATTGGTGGCTTCTCGGTGATGGATGTCTCGGTATTGGACTGTCACTGGCCTCCAGACATATCTCCAGTGGTGTAACTGTCCATATATTGGCCGTTACATCACTGGTGGGCCCAGGTCATGCAGAGAGGACATGGGCCTGGAGCAGATACAGCATCAAGCTTCCAGCCTTCTGCCTGTGGATAGGTGACCTATGAGGAGACTGGGCCCGCTGGACTGCCCTCCGCACAGATTGACTTCACCGACTCTCTATTGATGCAAATAGAACCAACAGAACTACTACCCTTGTCCCCGTCACAGGCAGGCAAAGCCACCTCAAAAGCAGCCACATAGACCTCACTGTCCTATTTACTGTACGGTTTTGACTCTCCAAGTGAACTGAAAGCATTACAAAAATCCCAGCTTTGCAAATCTTGCAAAAACTAAAAATTTGGGCCAAAAGCCCAAAACAATGAACTTAGACACAATAAGTCAAACCCTCCTCCATGTGAATATGACTCAGCTAAGCCTGAACAATTGAAGAACGTCGCCTAGCTCACACATATATAAGGGATGAAGAACAGCAGTGAAGAACCAGAATGTACTATTCCCTAGGAACATAATAAGAGGAAAGGGATAGACATTAAAGGGGCTCTCCGGGCTTTTACTATTGATGACCTATCCTTAGGATAGGTTGTCAGTATCAGATCAGCAGGGTTCTGACATGCGGCACCTGCCCTGATCAGCTGTATGAAGGGAAGGTGCGCAGCGTGCACGTGCCGTCTCTCTACCTGCTGCGTGAATGGAAAACTTTAACCATTAACTATAATGGGGACTGGCAGAGATCCCGCTGCAAGCCGGCAAATGTGCCGAGAATCGGACGGACATATACCACAGTCGGCTTGACCACGTCATGACGCCACCAGAGACGCAGGAGGTCGCAATAACATTCGCAATCTCCTGTACCGTAATGCAGGCAACCGGGGCATTAGGCTGGAGGCCGACATCACAGACAGCCGGGGGGAGGCGAGTATCGTGTTCTCTTTTTTGTTTGTTAACACTACTGGGGGCACTAAATGTAAAGAGGGGGGCCAAACGGGATAAATTATTGTGTTTTGTTCCGTGTGCGATTCATCTACCCTGCATGAAACGGTCCTTAGTACAAATAAGGTTGGGAGACTACTTGCTGTACATGGTTCGTGTGATCTAACTATGCATACAAAGTACAGAATGTCAACTTGGACGTCACATGCCTGGGCACAGAGGTACCAATACGCCTTAGACTTTTCCCCCACATTTATCAGCGCAGTGAGCGCTGTGAACAGCACAGGCAGCGCAGCGATGCTGCTTGTGCCTGAAATGACCAATAGCAAAGCTCCATACAGTAAGGAGAGCTTTGCTATTACTTGGTTTAGGCAGGCACCGGAGCCATACAGCACCGAGCAGCAGTGGCAGCCGGCAGGAGATGGAAGGAGGACTCCCCGGAGTTTCTAGAGTAAGAAGAGCGGCTGCACTGGACAAGGACCCCGGGAAACATGGCAGCGGAGGAGCTGAAGAGGACTACTCAGAGGTGACAAACAGGCCCGGACATCAAGGTGACAGAAGTGTGTGATCATCACTACAATGCATGTATTGTAGTGAATGCAGGCAGGCTATTGTAGCCAAGTGGTAAAGTACAGGGTTAATTCCGCTATATTGGACTGGACTTTATCACTTGGCTATAATTGCCTGATGGTATTTATATTTGTAACGGTTCCCCCAGAAAAATATCCACCTCTTAGGCCACGTACACACCAGCGCTATTTATTTCTGTTGTTCTGCTCTGTTAGCAGTGGAACTGCTGGAACAGGCACATAAGGGTGGGTTTTTGTGATACGTTCAACGCACACAAAAACTGTATGCATTAACGGACGCCTCAGACAGATACCACACTGTGGCATCTATCACTAGTTACAAAGATACATTTTTTTTTTGCAGAAATCTGCAGGATGGGAAAGCGTAGTGTACCACGTTTTTCCATCCTGCAAAGTTCAGCAAAAAAAACATGTAGGCCTAACTGACAGGGAAGAAGCTGAGCAGACTCCGCCGACTCTGATGGGATCGGTTCAGTTTCCGTTCAGGATCTGTCTTTTTACCAGACAAAAAAATGCATATAATGCTTTTTTGTCCGGTCTTTCAACAGAATCTGCAACAGAGACTCCAAACGGAGCCTCCAACGCAGATGTGAGCAAGTGCAGGCCTACGTATTATGTATTTGGATTACCGCAACTTTTGTACTCTTCCTCAGGTAAAAATACTCCTCAAAAATGGTCAGAGGAGTACTTTTACTCTTCTGGAAAAAATGTAGTGCGACCTCTGCCTGGGCAGGTTCAAGTCCTGGGTCTCAGTCACTGCACATGTGTGGTACATGCACATTAGCAGAGAGCACTTGAGTTAGCCCATGTACATGACACAAGAGTATGGCCTCTTTCAGACGAGCAAGTGTCACACTCCGGACTCGCAGCGTCAGTATGCGGCAGCTCCTGTCCTGAACTCCCATAGCATCATTTTGATTTATGATGCTACGTAAGGCTACTTTCACACTAGCGTTTTAGTTTTCCGGTACTGAGTTCTGTCATAGGGGCTCAATACTGAAAAACACTTCAGTTTTGTCCCCATTCATTGTCAATAGGGACAAAACTGAACTGAACAGAACGGAGTGCACCAGAATGCATTCCTTTCCGTTTAGTTGCGTTCCCATCAGGGCTGTGGAGTCGGTAGATAAATTTTCCGACTCCTCAGATTTTGAAACTTCCGACTCCTCGACTCCGACTCCTCTGTATTTAATATGCAAATACGAAGCTGTTCCACCAAGTTCTTCTAATCTCCTCTAGCACAGAGAGGTAGTTGAGCAGAAGCTGCTGCCTTCTCCTTTGTGTGCTGATCTTCTGCTGAAGATAGAGCAGTGGGAGGATCCAGGAAGGGGCAGGGGACGGGGCATTTATTTTAAAACATGATTTTCCTAGTAGAATCCCATAGTCATGTTTAAAATTTAAGCTAACAATCTGAGTTTACATGTTTTATAGCCTTAGCTGAATGATAGCAGTTTTTCCAATGGTTTACAGCTTCAGTCTTGAACTATTGACTATCCATTCCCTTCACTTATACAAGTGTCTCCAGTCCTTAATCAGTTATCAGTGAGAGGCGAGGATAACCATGGGTTCCCTGTAACAGCAGACCACAAGACAATGGAAAGTGTAAGTATTGCCGCTCCTTAAAGGGACACTGACAGGCTGATTTTCCAGCTAAAGATATATATATACTGGTATTCATCAGAGAATTAGGAATAAAACTATACTAATGTTACCCCAGTTAAGCTGTACTTGTGTTTAAAAACATTTTAATCTGTATGCAAATTCACTATCTTTGTGCCCAATGGGGCAGCGTCTCCTGCGGCTTTGTGCCCAGCCGCGCCCAGTACAGCTTCCCAGCGCTGTTCCCCTCGTTATTATTCACTGCACTGGCCTTTTTTTCAGGCTAGCCGAGCGCTGAATTCCTGCGCAGGCGCACGTGTAGAGTGCTGGCAGCAGCCTCGTCTGGCTATGCTGAGGCTGTGCCAGCTTTCTCTCTTCCTCCTCGCTACCTAGTCCTGTCTAGTGCTGCCAGTACTCTACATGTGCGCCTGCCCCTTGGGCACAAAGGTAGAGAATTTGCATATTGATTAAAACGTTTTTAAACACAAGTAAACCTCAACTGGGGGTAACAGTCGTCTAGTTGTATTCCTAATCCTCTGATGAATACCAGCAGATATATCAGCCTGTCAGTGTCCCTTTAACTGCATAGTAAAGCATATGAAAAGCGTGCTTCTTCACGGTCACTTAATGTCTTTGTTTAGCGGTAACGTGACGCACTGCATGCATTGGCCTTTATTCTTACAGTAGAGAAGTAATTAATTATAACTTTATCTGAATTGGGACATTTAAACTTGCTTTTTTTTATTCCAATTTAAATCTAGTAGGAGTCGGAGTCGGTCCATTTTTGCCGACTCCAGGTACCCAAAATTGCCTCCGACTCCGACTCCACAGCCCTGGTTCCCATACCGGAGAGCAAACCGCAACATGCTGTAGTTTGCTTTCCAGCATTTGCATGAACCCCAAATGCAAGTCAATGGGGACGGATCTGTTTTCTCAGCCACAATAGAAAACGGATCCGTCCTCCATTGACTTGCATTGAGGGTCATGCCGGATCCGTCCCCCATTATCTTTCAATGGAGTTCATGCCGGATCCGTCTTGGCAATGTTAAAGATAATACAACCGGATCCGTTCATAACGGATGCAGGCGGTTGTATTATCAGTAACGGAAGCGTTTTTGCTGAACCCTGCCGGATCCAGTAATAACGCTAGTGTGAAAGTAGCCTAACTCTTACAGCTCTGGAATGTATGTGATAACACTGACCTATTGCTGTCAGTGTTATCCAATACATTCCAGGACTGTAATGGTTACATAGCATTATAAATCAATATAATGCTATGCGACCCCAGCAGCGCAGGGAGTCCAGGGCGGCAGCTGCCGCATACTCACACTGCCAGTCCAGGGCATGGAACTCGCTCGCTCGTCTGAAAGCAGTCTAAACCGTCCAGAGACACGTGGGAAATGGCAGTAGCATATTGCCGAGAAATGCATGTCCCAAACAAGGAAGCGCAGAATCACGACAAGCGCCACACTTCAGGTTTCGTAAGAAAAAAAAACAAAAAAAAAAAAACATCAAAACATGCAAAAAAAAAATTCATTAAGTTTATATCCAGCGACATAATATTTTAACAAGTCTGGGAAATTCCTGGGAAACCCATTTAAGGCTCACGTACTTGACCACGCTATGGCGCCATAAGTCAGCTACATAATAAAACATCACAAGAACGCACCGGTATAAACTTCCAGCAAAGCCGTAAAATAAGAAACAGATGAATGGAGCTGGTTCTCAGTTGCAGAAATATCTGCAATAGATCTGCCAGGTGTGAACATACCCTAAAGGCTACACTTCGTAGAATGCGTTACACGAAAGCAAACCTTGGCTATGATTGCCAACGAGAAACACCAGTTCAGAAAAAGGAGTTGTGATCGGCTGCTACGGGCTGAAGGACCTTTTTTCTCCAAGACAAGTGCGATTCACGAGGCCAAATAAGTGTGTTCAGCAGCCAAAATTTAACATTTTTCAAAATTCTAAATTTCTTGTTTCTGCCATGTAAATCTCTGTACACATCATGGTCAGGAGCAAGTGATCCTCCTCCTCAGGGAGAGCACTAGAGCTGTGATCATGCGAGCGCTGGCTGGGCAGTGTCCTAGGCCTGGTGCACTCGCTGATGAGGATCACGCACCATTCAAAGTGCACACCATGACAAGCATATCAGATCGACTGCTCAGAACCGGGGGGCAGTCGATCTGATATGTGAATGAGCCCTAAGGGTTCACTCACATGTTGCGGAATGCGTGCAAATAAACAGCAGCGTATTACAGTACCAGCAAAATGTATTAAGTTACACAACAGGGTTGTCTCCAATGTTTATAATACTGGGGTTGGAGGGGCGCACTGCGCCACCAATGAAGATACAAATACAGGCGGTGGGTGCCGGCGGCAGAATGAAATACCCGGCACCCGACCTCTATGACAAGGCACTGCGATTTGCGGCAGTTAACCCCTCAGGTGCCACACCTGAGGGGTTAACTGCTGCAGATCACAGATTCCTGTCATAGAGGTTGGGTGCCGGGTATGCGATTCTGCCGCCGACACCCACCGCCTGTATTTGTATCTTCATTGGTGGCGCAGTGTCCAAAGCCCCCCTTTCTCCTCTCATTGGTGGCGCAGTGTCCACAGCCCCTCTCTCTCCTCTCATTGGTGGCGCAGTGTCCACAGCCCCTCTCTCTCCTCTCATTGGTGGCGCAGTGTCCACAGCCCTCTCTCTCCTCTCATTGGTGGCGCAGTGTCCACAGCCCCTCTCTCTCCTCCTCATTGCTGGCGCAGTGTCCACAGCCCCTCTCTCTCCTCTCATTGCTGGCGCGAGTGTCCACAGCCCCCTCTCTCCTCTCATTGGTGGCGCAGTGTCCACAGCCCCCTCTCTCCTCTCATTGGTGGCGCAGTGTCCACAGCCCCTCTCTCTCCTCTCATTGGTGGCGCAGTGGCCACAGCCCCTCTCTCTCCTCTCATTGGTGGCGCAGTGTCCACAGCCCCTCTCTCTCCTCTCATTGGTGGCGCAGTGTCCACAGCCCCTCTCTCTCCTCTCATTGGTGGCGCAGTGTCCACAGCCCCTCTCTCTCCTCTCATTGGTGGCGCAGTGGCCACAGCCCCTCTCTCTCCTCTCATTGGTGGCGCAGTGGCCACTGCCCCTCTCTCTCCTCTCATTGGTGGCGCAGTGTCCACAGCCCCTCTCTCTCCTCTCATTGGCACAGCCCCTCCTCTCACTGGTGGCGCAATGTCCACAGCCCCTCTCTCTCCTCTCATTGGTTGCGCAGTGGCCACAGCCCCTCCTCTCATTGGTGGCGCAGTGGCCACAGCCCCTCCTCTCATTGGTGGCGCAGTGGCCACAGCCCCTCTCTCTCCTCTCATTGGTGGCGCAGTGGCCACAGCCCCTCTCTCTACTCTCATTGGTGGCGCAGTGGCCACAGCCCCTCTCTCTACTCTTATTGGTGGCACAGTGGCCACAACCCCTCTCTCTCCTCTCATTGGTGGCGCAGTGTCCACGGCCCCTCTCTCTCCTCTCATTGGTGGCGCAGTGTCCACAGCCCCTCTCTCTCCTTTCATTGGTGGCGCAGTGGCCACAGCCCCTCTCTCTACTCTTATTGGTGGCGCAGTGGCCACAGCCCCTCTCTCTCCTCTCATTGGTGGCAGTAGCGGCACAGGGGGGTGGGAGTGACTCCTTCTCCCCTGTGCTGCTGAGAAGAACATGGAGCGTGCTGAGAGCGGCCTAGTATTGGTTAAAGGCAAATCCCGGTGTCAAACCAATCCGGGTACAAAAGTATTAATTGGGAATTAAGAATTTGATACCCGGTGCAACCCTATACGCAAACAACATATCCACTTTGCGGATTGTTTCGTTGCGGAAACTGACCTGTATTGCGGATTTCCAAATCCACAGCATGCCAATTACGTTTGCAGTTTTAGCCGCGGATTTTACCCTAATGAAGGGCGAAATCTGGAGCCAAACCACATCATATCCGTTATTTGACACTGCGGATCTGCTGCAGACATGCACGTGCAGCTCACAGACTCGTGTGCAGGTGGCTGCAGCGTGGGACATTATGTGACAGCCTGTGCTGGGTAACATGCAGGCTATCAGGGCCAGGCGACCAGCTGTGAACTGAGGGAAACCAAACATTCCCACCGATCACTAGGGAGACTGTAGGTGGCCGCACAGGAAAGTGTTAGTATCAGGGCTCATGCACACAAACCTATTTTCTTTCCATGTGCGTTCTGTTTTTTTTGCGGACCGTATGCAGAACGATTTACTTCATAGGGTCCACAAAAAACAACTAAAGTTACTCTGTGTGCATTCCGTTTCCGTATGTCCGTTCCGAAAAAAAAGATAGAACATGTCCAATTATTGCCCGCATAACGGACAAGGATAGTACTGTTCTATCAGGGGCCAGCTTTCTGGATTCATTTTTCCATCACATTGTACACTGCTTGTTTCCATGGTTACGACCACCCTGCAATTCATCAGTGGTGGTCGTGCTTGCACATTACAGGAAAAAGGCGCTGGCTTCTCCAATGGCCGGGACTGTGGGAGCGCATATAGGCTGAAGCTTTTTCCTGTAGTGTGCAAGCACGACCACCGCTACTGGACTGCAGGGTGGTCGTAACCATGGAAACGAGCAGTGTATAATGAGATGGAAAATTGAATCCAGCCAGCAAAGGAGGCAATATGGACAATCACAATACATTAGTATAAACTTGCTCTGCATAATAAGTGCTATCTGCTGAAGTGAGACAACCCCTAAATCCGAGACCTTGTACGTGGCTCACAGAGGGCCAGCTGGGCACCGGAGGCCTCGCCATGGTCACCTAGCATTGTTTTATAGTTTTGCTAAATCTGATATAGTACCAAATGACAAAGTACTGTAGAAGAGACAAGCTGGATCGCCTATGCCAGGGATGGGCAAACTGCGGCTCTCCGGTTGTTGTAAAACTACAATGCCCACCATGCCCTGCTGTAGGCTGATAGCTGTAAGCAGTCTTTGCATGCTGGGAGTTGTAGTTCTGCAACAGCTTGAGAGCCACAGTTTGCCCATCCCTGGCCTATGCCAACGGAGGTCTGAGCTGTTGCCAGGCAGCGTACTCATCTGACAGCACCAGTCGCACCGCGCCACTGCCCTCGCCAGCTTTACCCCTTACATACATCATCTTTCTAAAGACTGTGAGAATGGTTCCTTGAGATTTTCGTGTATTGCGATTACACATGGAAGCACAAGGCTATACTCCAAAGCATTAAACACTTCTAGGATATCACACAGGCTCCATGCCAACGTAAACTGAAGAAGTCACACCACATTGCCAGCTATAGATGGCATACCTATGGACGCCTGCCAGTAACGCGGAGGGATGGCGGCTCCAATCCGCTGGGCTTACACTTCCTACTTTCAGGTATTCCTAGTGAAGCGATGGGGGTGTGGCAGTGGATGGCATTCTGCCAAGGCATGACCTAGCCATGCGCCCGCACATCTGACTGATGCACACCCCAGGGCAGAGGTCACACAGCTGCTCCAGCACTGACAGCTGCACTGACGTGGCCCTCTCCATTCAGCAGTGCTGACAGCCCCACCGGGCACTTCCCACAGTGCTCAGCACCCCCGGTGCCACTCTGGTACCCTCACATCGCCAGGGCGTAGTGGCTGCACCCCCCATGTGCCCATACCGTGCCAGGTACCTGGATGAGAAGACGGTGGAGCAGCGCACCCACTCGTTAAGGTCGCACATAGCCTGGTAGCCGGGGTCCCGCTCCTTTTCTCTCTCCACGTGGAAAGCATAGAGGGATATAACGATACCGAGAACGCACACGGCATACCGGGCCCCGCTCTCCCACCGCGGCACAGACACTCTCAGCACGGGCGCCGCCATCTTAACCCCGGCCTGCTCTAATCTCTCGCGGGAGCGAGACACCAGCGAAGCGCGCTCCGTCTGCAGCAGTGACGTCCGCACCGGTTAGTGGCATGAGGGGCGGGGCCACGACCCTGGGCTGAGGCGCAGCCTGCTTCCAGAAAGCCTCCAATGGGCAGAGGCGGAATGGGTGACGTCACGGAGAAGTAGCGAAACCGAGAGGCAGTTCTACTATTGTTGTGACTTGTCTCCACAAGAAGCTTACGTCTATGGGATAGCTGACTGTACAGCAGGCCCCTTGCTGCCCCCTAGTGGACGTGTATAGTGAGACCTGATTCCTGTCTTTCCTCAAACGTACCTGGACTTTATTCTGCCCCGTCATCTGAAGAGACGTATCTCACTCCATTATGTTATGGGCCTGAGTGACATGGGCGTAGCTATAGGGGGTGCAGAGGTAGCAGTCGCTACCGGGCCAAGGACCCTGAGAGGGCCCAAAGACCCTTGTGCCACATAGGAAGACACACAAAGCACTGAGGGAAGGGGGGCCCAAGCTGAACTCTTGCACCAGGGCCCATGAGCCGTTAGCTACTCCCCTGCTGAGTGACCATCTAAATCAGGGGTGCACAACCTTTTCTGGTTGGGGGCCACATTCTCCGCCTGAACCAATTCCAAGGGCCGAAAATAAAACATAAAGGGGTATTACCAACTGAAATACTGTATTTTTGGCATATTGAACATACAGTATATACTATAAATGTCTAGTTACAGTTCTAGGACTCCCATCTAATAGGAGAATACATGAAACATACATGTAAGAAGCCATAAGACCTAGACCTACGAGTCTGTTACCAGAGGGTTGGGGGCCGCACAGAATGGTATCGAGGGCCGCATGTGGCCCCCGGGCTGCAGGTTGTGCACCCCTGCTCTAAATCATGGTGTAGAGCCCATTTGGGTACATTTAGTATGCCTCCCAACTTTTTGGATGGTCGCTAATGGTTTATAAGTCAATTTTTCCTGCATATTTATACACAGGAGCGTAGCTAACGACTAATGGGCCCTGGTGCAGGAGTTCAGCTTGGGGCCCCCTTTCCCTCAGTGCTTTGTGTGTCTTCTTATACGGCACAAGGGTCTTTGGGCCCCCTCAAGCTCCTGGGACCGGTAGCGACTTCTACCTCTGCACCCCCTATAGCTAGGCCCCTGTTTATACACTTTAATAGTTTTCTTAGCGCACAATAGCGCAAACATTATCTGACTATAGAAATTTTTAAAATCAAATTGCATCAAATAAGGAAGTAATATGTATGGGGGGTCTAATATACAGATAGAAACCAGACAATTTCTGGATCAATATTGTAAATGTAATAATGCAAATCTATACCTCAGATTAAAATGAGGGACATTTAAGGAACAAAGAGGGACTTCCTTTCAGTAAAAAATAGGGACTGTCCCCCCAAAATAGGTAGGGAGGTTTACATTTAGGGCTTAGGGTACTGTCGTACTAGCGTTATTCTTTTCCGGCATTTAGTTCTGTCCTAGGGGCTCAATACCGGGAAAAAACTGATCAGTTTTCTCCTAATGCATTCTGAATGGAGAGCAATCTGTTTAGTATGTCTTCAGTTCAGTCCCTCTTAGGTTTTAGGATGAAGAAAATATCGAAGCATGCTGCGGTATTTTCTCCGGCGCAAATTCCGAAGCACTTGTCGGAATGCCGGCATTAATTTGCATTGACATGTATTAGTGCCGGATCCGGCATTAAAATGACCACATTGCCGGATCCAATCTGTGCATGCGTACAAAATATGTACCGGATCCGTTTTTCCGGATGACAACTGGAGAGACAGATCCGGTATTGCAATGCATTTGTAAGACGGATCCGCATCCGGATCCGTCTATAAATGCTGTCCGTTTGCATACAGATTGCCAGATCCGGCAGGCAGTTCTGGCGACGGAACTGCCTGCCGGAATCCAGCAACACAAGTGTTAAAGTACCCTTATTCAGACAGACAATTGTGAAGTGTGCTGACACTAGTGTGCACACAATCAGCAAATAACTGTGTACCCCAAATATATGCGGGGTATGTGGATGTATACTTGGTCTATGATTAAGACTGTTTGTTGGTCGAAACGCGTCAGATGTGCGTTTTTTATACGATTTATTACAGTAAAGGACTGATTTTTATTTACAACATGCTGGATTCTTTTTCTACCTTCACATTGCTTAGAACTGAAAGCTCCTGGACTGAACACCATTAAAGTCAATAATACTCCCCGAAAATTGTTGGCGCTATAAAACTGCCTTTTCCCAAAGTCACACCCCTTTCATTCAGATCACGCCCCTTTATAGGCTGTTGCACCACCCGCTTACTCTGTATTTGTCTGCATCTGCGGCCCATACAACTAGGGGCTAGTCTCCAGGAGGTGCTGGGGGGATTCCTCAGCACCCAGGAAATTTTGCCAACTCTTCCAGGAAGGCTAATATTTTTCCAGGAGCCTCCCAGATGTTGGCAATTATAGTCAATTCACATGAAAACGCACCATACACGGTCCGGCCGCCATATGTATGTAGTCTATTCAAAAACTTGTCCATGTTAACCACTCATTGCCCTTAGGATTGGGTGGAGTAGACACAAGTATTGCATGAGCTGGCTGGTGTTGCCCCCCTCAGTGAGGACATTTATTAGTTGGCCTCATGCACACGACCGTATATATTTTGCAGTCCGCAAAATAGGGATCCACAAAAACAAAACGGATGAGTTTATATGTTTATATGTTAAAGACAAAAGCAAAGTTATTTACTGTGACGTTTTTGGATATTATGTAACAGTTATATATTGTGTTCACAAAAGCAGAAAAGCTAATATGCCTTTAAGATTTATTATATGAATGTAAGGTAAGCTCAATGACACAGCAGAATTAAAACCAGAAAGCATAGAGTTAAACTGTGGTCACTGCCCAGGAGTCTTGACCAATCATTGCCAGCCTCACATTAAGCCTGTGTGGGAAATCCCCTAGCGGAAATCATTATTCACCAGCTAGAGGAGCTGAACAGACACACAGTTCCAGTCAGAGCTGAGTTTTATGGAATCAAAGAATAGGTATTTAGAACAGTTATGATATGTTCCTATTGTTAATGTAGTGATTAGAACTGTATGCTGAACTAGTTATATGTGTTTACTTACAGTTCCACCAAATTGCGACCAAATTGCATAAAAGCATCCAAACTGCTCAAAACAATTATATAGACCGAACTGCAAACCAAGTAGAGCAAGTAAAACTATTGGTTAAACCTCAGATATACCTCTCAGAGAGATCATAAAGTGCTTAAATAACTTAAAGTGAGAGTAAAGATACTGAAGAGAGAAATACAACCACCATCTTATGCATACCGCCATTTTGTGATACTTTATTCAATATGTGTTTTGTGTATGGACTATCTGCTGCGGAGGCGGCAGTGTTATAGATGAAGAAAAGTTGAAGTTAATAAAGAAGTTTTTTCAAGCATTTGGTGTGCTCTTTAAACCTACTGCCTCCATAGACCGACGCTAGAGGAATTACAGAGTAATAGACAGTCTGGTTGGACTAAAAAGTTAGAGATATCAAAATTCTTCTAATGCCACAGCGCAAAAGGCACTTCATAGTGCTGCGCCTGCCACAGTATAACCACTACCCTCAGAGGGCGAAGCGATATTGCTCCTCAGCTTGCACAGTAAAGATCGCATTAGAGCAGGGAAGCGCCAGCATATACCTCTGTGCAGCAACTGTTCCCTGAGTGAGCAAGCAAAGACACCTCAGCGTAGTTACCATAGAGGCCATAGAACGTGTGTATTAGTCAAACTGCAGCCAAATCTTAAAGTGGCAGAACGACAAAAGCAAAATAGTCAAAGAAAGAGCGCCAACCCTCCTGCGATCCCTAGAGAGAGAAGGAGATGCATGGTGAGAAGCCAAAGACCAGAGCTAGAGTTCCCACACCGCTACCCACGAAAAGGCCACATACTGCAGCCAGCTAGTTTCCCTCCACTAGGCCCAAAGCCTGCAAGCATTGTATCGAAGCCAGCAAATCACAAGTCAGCACAGAACATCACAAGCAGCGTATCCAAGCCAGCACAGAGCAACGCAAGTCAGCGCAAGCATCGCATCACATCAAAAAAAAGACAAGTCTCCTTTAAGACTGATATTTATTCTTGCTCTTCAGAATAGGGTCAGAACTTTCCTTTTATTACTTATCATTGCACATAGGCTTCGGCATAAAGAGACATTTTCGTGTTCAGTAAAAAAAGACTTTAAAGTAAAACAAAGGACAGTTTGTAGTACACGGACTCTAAAGTATTTAAAGTGAAAATCATTTATTACCTGCATCTATTGCTATTGCATTTAAAGTGAAAGTAATTTATTTCTGCATTTGTCAATATTGCATTTAAAGTGAAACGTCCTTTAATATTCGTATTAATTGTTATAGCATTTAAAGTAAAATGTCTGAGCCTAGTATTACCATGCCACTGTTAGAGGATGCAAAGATAGATAGAGTAGAAGTTTAGGAGCAAGGGAACCTGTCTGAGGTAGAAGAGTCTGATGCAGCATTAGTCTTGCCACAAACAAATATATCCCAAACAAATGAACTAAGATATTCATAATGTGCCAGAAAACCGACCCCAAAGATGCTGGAAGATTTGGAGCAAGAAGCAGCATTAAAAGAGAAAAAATTCACCCAAATGTACGATAAGTGGAAATTATACATTAGAGGCATTCGTTGAAAACTAAAGCAAAGTAAGCTCTTGAAGGTAACTACTATAGAAAAGATGAAGAAGCCTACAAGCAAGCTTGTGAAAAATTGAATGTAAGATATGGTCATCCTTTCTTAGTACAAAGAGCTTTTAGAGAGAAATCGAATAACTGGCCCAAAATAGGTCCTAAAGAACACTTCAGACTCCAAGAGTATGGTGACTTCCTGCAAGCATGCAGCAATGCCATCCCACATGTACGAGGACTAGAAGTACTGAACGACTATCTAGAAAACTACAGGATGCTAGCTAAGCTACCTGAAGAAGTGGCTTCTAGATGGAATCGCTATGTGACTGAACAGTTAGACCTAGGTAAGGACTTCGCAAGTTTTAAAGAGTTCTCTGAGTTTTTCAATAAGGAAGCACAAATAGCATGTAATCCAGTAACAGCATCTTATGTCTTAAAATCCTTAGAAGAGATATAAGACGTGTAAGAGTAACTAGCTTTGCAACCAACACAGCAGCTAAAGTTTCAGATACCTACGAGAGCAAGTTTAAAGTCAGTACTGGGATCAGGAGAGAGACAGAACCAACAAATCTTCAGACTACCTTCAGATGTATGTTCTGTGGAGAAAACCACTCCATACACAAGTGCCAACAATTCAAAGAGAGGCCCCCAGAAGAGAAAATTTGTACTGAATAACCAACTGTGTTTCAGATGCCTAAGAAAAGGCCATGTCACTAAGGAGTGTAAGAAAAAGGCAACATGCAGCATTTGCAAAGGACGCCATCCTACACTACTACATGAAGAACGTCCAAAGAAAGATAAATCCTCAATACCGAAAGATGCTAAGGAAGAAAATAAAGTATCGGTATTCTCTTGCAGAGTGAGGGAAGGAGAAATCAATGGCACATTGATGGTTGTACCTGTGTGCATTTCAAATCCTAAAAGGAGGAACAAGAAGGTATACACCTATGCGTTACTGGATTCCCAGAGTGATTTCACCTTCATTGATCAAGAAATCTGCAAGAAATTACAAGTGGCTGCAGAACCAGTGAAGCTCTAACTCACCACAATGACGGAGAGAGACACATTAGTGAACAGTCAAAGGGTCAAAGGACTGAGAGTTAGAGGACTTCATTGAAACTGCACAAATCCACCTCCAGCTTATACAAAAGACGATATACCTCTAGATTGAGATCGCATACCTTCCTGTTAAACAGCCAATTAATGGGAGCACCTATCTGTCATATCTCATGAAATGTTACCGCTGAAGGAGTTTGGTGTTGGACTGTTGATAGTCTACGATTGTCCTGAAGCCTTGGTACCACGAAATGTAATCACAGGAGCAAAGGGTGAACCCTACGGCGTTCAAACTGATCTAGGATGGAGTGTTATTGGAGGAAAACAGATTGCAAACTCAAGACAGGTGAGAGGATTGTGTCATCGAATATCTGTCCAAGAGTTACCAACTGTAAGTCCAGCGAAAGTCAAGATCCTTGAATCCGACTTTTCAGACCTAAGTTCTAAAGAAAATAATGTATCCCAAGAAGACATAAAGTTCCTACACACTCTAGAAGAAAGTATTCAGCAGAATCAATAAGGTCATCTTGAAATGCGCTTACCTTTTAGAGAACAACCTCGTCTACCAAATAACAGAAATCTTGCCCTAACAAGATTGAAATGTTTGAAGAAAAAGATGGGAGGAAATCCCAAATTCAAGCTGGATGATTTGAAATTCATGGAAGGCATCCTTGAAAAAGGACATGCAGAGAAAGTTAATAACCAATCTAAAGAAGGAGAAGTGTGGTGCATCCCACATCAAGGTGTTTACCACTCAAAGAAACCAGATAAGATTAGAGTAGTATTTTATTGCTCAGTAAAGTACAATGGTGTTGCATTGAATGATTATCTACTAAAAGGACCAGATCTTACAAACACTCTGTCTGGAGTACTCTGTAGATTCAGAAAGCATCCAGTAGCGGTCATGTGTGATGTTGAAAAGATGTTCCACCAGTTTAATGTGAAGAATGAAGATAGAGACTTCCTGAGGTTCCTATGGTGGGTAACGGAGATACAGATACAGAGCCAGCAGAATAAAAAATGAAAGTACACTTGTTTGGAGCAGCATCGTCTCCAGGTTGCATCAGTTTTGGTATGAAGTACCTTGGCCAATCAGAATGAAAATTATTGCCCATCAGCAGCAAATATTCTGAAGAAAAACTTTTATGTAGATAATGGTCTTATAAGTCTAGAGTCCACAGAATCTGCAATCAAACTAGTAAAAAAAAGCCAAGAGTTATGTGCAAGAGGAAACCAGTGCCTTCACAAATTTATCTCAAACAACAGAGAGGTACTGGAATTCATCAGTGACTCTAAACGTGCATCAACAATGAAGAATGTAGATCTAAATTATGATCCAGTTCAAAATGTACTTGGATTGGGATGGAATGTAGAGAATGACAAGTTCTTCTTTGAAGACTCTATTGAAGAGAAAGTTGCGACTAGATGTACCATTCTTTCCACAGTGGCTTCTATATATGATCCATTGGGATTCTTGACCCCAGTGATCCTCAGAGCAAGAGAAATACTGCAAGAATTATGCAGACAGAAGTTGGGATGGGACAGGCCCATACCTGAAAATTTGAGGCCAAGGTGGGAGAGTTGTATAAGAGACTTGCAAAACCTGAGAGAAGTTCGGATACCCAGATGTTTTGTACCTCATTTTTTTGGAAAGTAAAAGAAAATAGAACTTCATCACTTTTCAGATGCTAGTAGTTATGGTTGTGGTCAGTGCTACTACATCAGAGTGATAGGAGGAGAAAAGGTACACTGTGCCCTGGTTATGGGAAAGGCCAGAGTTGCTCCTACCAGTATTCAGACAATACCAAGACTTTAACAGAATCAGTAAGCAAGTTTCTAAGAGAAGAATTGGAGTTAAAAATAGATGAAGAATATTTTTGGACAGACTCACAAGTTGTCCTAGGATACATAAATAATGAGGCTAGAAGATTCCTTCTCTTTGTCGCCAATAGAGTTCAGAAAATTCGGGAAATAACAAATATGGAACGTTGGCATCACATTGCTACAAAGCATAACCCAGCAGATCATGCTTCAGGAGGCCTGAATGTAATAGAATTGAAGAATTCAAACTAGTTCACCGGTCCAGAGTTCCTTTGGGAAAAGGAACTCATACCCAGTAAAGGTCATACAGAATTGTCTATGGGTGATCCAGAAGTAAAAGTTATGCAAACATTGAGCACTCCTGCCAAGTGTCAAAATGACATACTTGAAAGACTAGCCAGATGTACAAAAAGGAAAACAGTCAGAAACATAGTATCTCGATTTCAACGTTTGGCAAAGTGTCAGAAAGAAGGAATCATTGAATGTAGAGGAAAGAATCAAAGATGAAGAAACAGTCATAAGACTCATTCAACAGAGATTTTACAGTGAAGAATTGAAGAGACTTAGTCAAGAACCTAAAAAGCTTCCAAACAACCACCAATTGTACAAGCTTAATCTTGTTCTGCAGGATGGTATACTGAAGGTGGGAGGGAGACAGGAAAATGCATTGTTACCTAGTAGAGTTAAGCATCCAGCAATTCTACCCAGAAATTCTACCTTCACAAGATTGATTATTGATCACTAACGCAACAAATCCTTGCATCAAGGAAGAAGCTTTACCCAAAGCTGTTTGAGAGAAAGTGGTTACTGGATAGTAAAAGGAAGCAAAAATATAGCAAAGTATATAAGTAAATGCATAGTCTGTAGAAAGGCACGTAGACCTTCCGAAGAACGAAGAATGGTAGATTTACCGGCAGATCGTGTAAACCCATCATCACCATTTCTTTATAGTGGAATGGATTGCTTTGGCCCATTAATCACCAAACAGAACCACAAGGAGTACAAGAGATATGGACTAATATTTACATGTCTAAGCTCCAGAGCAATTCACCTGGAAATGTTAGAAGATATGTCAACTGACGCATTCATCAGCGCCTTAAGATGTTTCATAGCCATTAGCGGTACCGTCAGAGAGCTTAGATCTGACCAAGGATCTAATTTTGTCAGAGCGAAGGATGAATTAAAGGAAGCTCTAAAGGTATCAGGTATTGAAAACACCTGTGGATGTCAAGGAGCAGCAATCAAGCATAATAAGCACCAATTAGGCAGATTTAAAATGACTGTGATACTCAGCTCCTTCTAGACATTTACTGGTGTGTTTACAAACATGGTGAAGTCAAGAGAATGGTCCAGGAAGACAAGAGAAGAGGTGATTTCTCTTCACAGGAAGGGCAATGGCTATAAGAAGATTGCAAAGATGTTAAACATACCAAGAGACACCACAGGAAGCATCATTCGCAAATTCAAGGCAAAGGGCACTGTTGAAACGCTACCTGGTCGTGGCAGAAAGAAGATGCTGACTTCGACTGCTGTGTGCTACCTGAAGCGCAAAGTGGAGAAAAGTCCCCGTGTGACTGCTGAGGAACTGAAAAAGATTTGTCAGATGTGGGTACTGAAGTTTCAGCTCAGACAATAAGGCGCACACTGCGTAATGAAGGCCTCCATGCCAGAACTCCCAGGCGCACCCCTTGCTGTCTCCAAAGAATAAGAAGAGTCGACTGCAGTATGCCAAAAGTCATGTGGACAAACCACAAAAGTTTTGGGATAGTGTTCTGTGGACTGATGAAACAAAATTAGAACTGTTTGGGCCCATGGATCAACGCTATGTTTGGAGGAGGAAGAACAAGGCCTATGAAGAAAAGAACACCTTGCCTACTGTGAAGCATGGCGGGGGGTCAATCATGCTTTGGGGCTGTTTTGCTTCTATGGGTACAGGGAAGCTTCAGCGTGTGCAAGGTACCATGAATTCTCTTCAGTACCAGGAGATATTGGATGAAAATGTGATGCAGTCCGTCACAAACCTGAGGCTTGGGAGACGTTGGACCTTTCAACAGGACAAATGATCCCAAGCATACCTCCAAGTCCACTAGAGCATGGTTGCAGATTAAAGGCTGGAACATTTTGAAGTGGCCATCGCAGCCACCAGACTTAAATCCGATTGAGAACCTCTGGTGGGACTTAAAGAAAGCAGTTGCAGTGCGCAGAATGTGACTGAATTGGAGGCTTTTCCCGTAGATCGCTGCAAGACACTTGTGTCAAGCTATGCTTCACGTTTAAAAGCTGTTATAACTAGAAAAGGATGTTGTACTAAATACTAAGATTGAATGTCACTTGGGGGTTGAATAAAACTGATAATGATGTGAACACAGAAAAGACATTTGTGGTTATTTCATTATAAATGTTATGTTATATTTGTCTGACTTACAAGTGCCTCTTTGATTTATGGTTCAATTTGTTTTTATTATTCCGTTGTGAGAAAGGCAATAAAACAACAGAAATTCTCAATTTGTGTAAGGTACAAGTATGGTACTCCACGCAGGGAGGTATAGAGAATAACATGCATGCAAACAAGCATGAGAATATGCATAAATAGTATACGAGCAAAGACATACAGGGAAGACAAGACAGAGGATGGGAGAAGAGAGGAAGGGAAGGGGTGTGGAGGATAGGAGGGATGGTTAGTGGTCCATATCTTAACTCAAGTTGACTGAAGGCACCAAATTGTTTTGTGTGTGCCTGTTTGATTTAATTGTAAACAAGATGACTAAATTGATCAAAATCAATGTCAAACTGGCCAAAACACTCAATTTCAGTGGGGAATTGAATAATTTTGAATACAACTGTAAAACTATTGGTTAAACCTCAGATATACCTCTCAGAGAGATCATAAAGTGCTTAAATAACTTAAAGTGAGAGTAAAGATACTGAAGAGAGAAATATAACCACCATGTTATGCATACCGCCATTTTGTGATACTTTATTCAACATGTGTTTTGTATATGGACTATCTGCTGCGGACGCGGCAGTGTTATATATAAAGAAAAGTTGAAGTTAATAAAGAAGTTTTTTCAAGCATTTGGTGTGCTCTTTAAACCTACTGCTTCCATAGAACGACGCTAGAGGAATCAGAGAGTAATAGACAGTCTGTTTGGACTAAAAAGTTAGAGATATCAACATTTTTCTAATGCCACAGCGCAAAAGGCACTTCATAGTGCTGCGCCTGCCACAACGCTGGCCCCATATAATTGAATTGGACTGCGTGAAAATCACATCACATCTGCAAACAAGTGTGGATGCTTTGCGATTTTCATGGTTGGTTGCTAAGAGATATTGTTTGTACACATTCAGTTTTTTATCATGCGTGTGCAAAACGCAGTAAAACACATTGCAGCTGCAAGATAAAAACTGAACGTGATTGCAGACAAAACTGAATGACTTTGTTTGAGAAATCATGCAGTTTTCACTGAACGCATTCGCAACACATCTGGACCTAATCCGCTCACGCTCATCTGATAGGGGCCTAACAATAAAGATGCCCCTTGTTTAGTATGATACCCCTTGTGTGCCTCATAGAGCAGGATGTCCTCTAAGTGCCCCCTCACAGCTGGTGCCTCCACACAGTACGATGCTCCTTTAGTGCCCCTGACACATTGTGATGCCTCCTTAGTGCCTCCTGACACGTTATGATGCCTCTAAGTACGATGATTCCTTAAGGCCATAGCACCCGCACTGAATCCTGACCTATTTATTTCAATGGGTCTGTGTATATGAGCGCTATTTTTCACGCATCACTTCTGAGTTGCGCGAAAAATGCAGCATGTTCTATATTCTGCATTTTTCACAAAGCCCTGGCCCCATAGAAGTGAATGGGGCTGCGTGAAAAACGCATTGCATCCGCAAACAAGTGCGGATGCAATGCGTTTTTCACTGATGTTGCTAAGAGATGTTTGTAAACCTTCAGTTTTTTTATCACGCATGTGAAAAACGCATTGCACTCGTGCGGAAAAACCGGAACCACTGAACGCAATTGCACACAAAATGGACTGAACTTGCTTGCAAAATGGTGCTAGTTTCACTGAACGCCCCCTGAACGCATCCGGACCTAATCCGTCACGCTCGTGTGAAAGAAGCCTAGGTGCCCCACACAGAATATGCCTCCTTAAGTGCCCCCCTCAAAGAGTGATGCCTTCTTAAGTGACATCCACACAGAATGATGCCGCTGTTAGTGTCCCCCACGCAGTATGATACCCTCTAAGTGCTCACCACTCAGTATGATGCCAGCTTAATTGGCCACCCACACAGAGTGATGCCTCCTAAGATGGTCCCCACACACAGTTTTCCTCCTCATAGAGTTATGTTGAGGACACAGATACAGATGAAAGTGACGGGGTTCAGACAGCTAACAACCGCAGTCTAGATTCAGACCGTGATCTGCCTGTTGATAACCTGTTGTCCACAGGATAAGTAAATCTGCCCAAAAGGGTGTTTTTTGGGCACATACATTTTTAAATTAGAGGTTTACAACCTTCTATTATCTAAAGGCCACATTCTGTAACCCCTTACCTACTATGTTCCTTTCATATAGCTGTCTTCATGTGTCACAGAAGGGTTTATGTCCCACTTACACACCAGTGCCTCTGTATAGGATTGACAAAATGTAGTTGTTTTTCCCACCCTGCCACTTTAAAGGGGTTGTGCAGTGGTATTAATGATTTATACATGGCTCACACAAGCCCTACTCACCCTCACTGATCCCCTGCATAAGGGGAAAGATGTGGTACCAGAACCAAGCTCAGTACAATGCTGAATATAGTAGCAGAAGCATGTTCTGGTCATAGATGTGGTAGAAGTTTCCTGCATAGACATGACAACAGTTCCCAGCTTTTTCAGATAACACATATTTAAGGGGGTTATTCGAGAGTGACAGACCTCCCAGAGTGGTCCACCCGCAGTGGTCTGGTCTCCTCCTCAGGGTTCAGCCTCCCTTGCTGGTTTGATTCATTTTTCCTTCACATTATACACTGCATATTTCCAAGAGTTACGACCAGTGGCGTGCCCAGGGGGGGGCGCCCAGGGGGTTCGGTCCGCCCCGGGTACCAGCTGTAACTTGAAACAGGGGGGTGCCGCTGCGCTGCCACTAACACAGAAGCAGTGCGCAGCCGCACAGCAGCCAGCAGGAGGATCGGGACCCGGCCGCTGCGGCCAGGACAGAGAGGAGAGTCGGGAGACAGTGAAGAGATGGAGGGGGGCGTGGCGCTGGGCGGGCCAGCCGGGACGGACGTCTTACTGTGTGAGTGATGGATAGATGGAGGAGGGGCAGCACGGCCCTTATGCAGGAGGAGCCTGGAGGGGGCATGTCGCGGCTGTTGCCGGCTTCTGCTGCCTGGCTAGAGTGGTGAGATGGAGCAGAGGAAAGGGGCGGGACGTAGCCAGGTCACATGGGCGCCGCAGCAGGGAATGGAAATAGCATGCCCCTGACGTCAGAGCGTGCACGTTAGGCACGAGTAACGCACATTTCGCCGGCGGGAAAGGCAGCCATTGTATTTTCATGGTTACAGATTCCCTTTTAATTGTTATTTAACAGCAAGTTTCTGTTTACTTGCCATAAAAAATGTTATTTAAAAAAATAAATAAATATTTCATTATATTCAGTAAAAATGAAGTTTCTTATGGTTTAGGCATGGGGAAGGGGGGTGCCAGAAAAAGTTCCCGCCCTGGGTGTCAAATACCCTGGGCACGCCACAGGTTACGACCACCATGCAATCCATCAGTGGTTGTCGTGCTTGTACACTCTAGGAAAAAGCCCCAGCCTCTCTGTTGGCTGTGACTGCAGGAGTGCACATAGGCCAGAGCTTTTTGTGTGGAAGCACGGCTACTGCTGCTGGATTGCAGGGTGGTCATAACCATGGAAACGAGAAGTGCATAATGTGATGGAAAAATCAATCCAGACAGAAAAGGAAGCAATATGGACACTCACAATACATTAGTAAGTGTCTTGTATAAACTTTCTCTACATGATAAATGCAATTTACTGAAGTGAACCAACCCATTTTAGATAAATATATAGCAGCTTCCACAAATGACACTAGAAGGAATGAGGGTGATAACTATAAGGATGGCCATAAATGGTATGCATTGAATATCAGCACTATATTATTAGAATCGACTATCCCTTTAAGTTCAGTGCAGCATGAATCATCACGGCATGTGCCGCAAGTGTCAACCAATAGCATCGCAGGATTTGAATTCAAAGACAGAAAAAAAACGTCAGTTGGTGCCAGTCAGCGATTGCTCTACTAGAGTTAAGACAGGCTCCTTACTTCTCATCAGAAGTGACAAAGGAAGACTTTTTTGGACTGCGACCCCGATCAGTATCTGCGGATAAAGAGGAGACACCATGAGGAAGAGGAAGAGAGAGCTGATTGCTCTCTATGAAGAGGAGTCGTAAGTGGAAGATTGTACCAGACTCTGCATCACTACATCACTTAATGGGGTTATCTGGGACTGGGCTGAGATTTTTCCTGAAACACTTCCACACTTGAATGGAGCCAAGATAAAATATAGGACCCTCCAATGGAGAAAACGTCTCTTTTTATGGAGAGATTCAGACCCATTTTGCTACCCCCATAACCCCCATAACCCTTGCAATGACAGTTACATCAGCAAATCCATAGTGGTCATTACAAACCATATCATTATACGGCATTGTACAGTATAAAACTAATATCAGATTCTCCCATGAGGAACATCCTCCTATCAGGATCAACCTGTCTGCTGAGCAGGGCCAGCTTTACACAAAATGTGGCCCCGGGCAAAATTAAAAGTGAGGCCCCAAATTCTGAAGTATTGTACCCACCGTCACCTTCATTCAGTTCTGTAAATGAAAACAAATATGATGATGAGAAATATAGTTTTATTACATTAAACAGATGGAATGGAAAATAAATTCTGACTTCTGCCTCCTAAGGTTATTAGCCCCATACACACAATGCTGTCTTATGAATGCGGTCTTCTCATCTAATGATTAATAGGACCTGTCCTGTGCCCGGCTTAGCTCAAATTGGACCCTGTACAGGAAGTCTTTTTGGAGCCCTCCCCGCATCCACTAGATTATTGAGCTTTCAATTACTAGGGTGGTCAGCTTCTGACAATAGTTAAGAGGGTTCTCCCAGACTGAGCAATTGATAACCTATCCTTAGGTAATCAATATCAGATCAGTGGGGGTCTGACCCCCAACAACCCCAGTAGTCAGCTGTTTGCAGAAGTCCTGGGGAGCAAGGGGAAGGTGGGATAAAGTGAGGAGTAAATGGATAGCTTTGTGACTGATTGGGAGAGCTGATCAGGCTGATGGACCCTCTGGGACCGCATGGGATGCACACCCCTCACTCTTAATTCACCACCTTTACTGAGGCAGAGATGAAGACAGATTCAGCCAACTAAGTGATCAGGTTACAGTTATTGTCCACTGAAATCGATGGAAAGTGGAGAAAAAGGTGGAGGAGGGAGCAACTGCAGAGTGAGAGACCGAGGTACAGACGCACATACACACTGCTGCTGATCTACTGCTTCATGTCGGTGCCTTCATCTTAAGATGATGAGTTTTATCTCTGAGATTTTATAGTGAGGAACCTCTGTATGAAATCTGAGGCATATTGTGGTACAGTATGGTCCCATAGACTTCAATGGGTGCCATATTATGGCCTTTTACAACTTGGAAGGCCTAATAGGGTGCCATCTATCTGTTTTATCACAGTTCAGCATCTGCCACCCAGCAAGAACCCAAGAAGACAAAGACGGACAATGACATCCTGCAGCCAGAAGAACGGGCTGCTTTCTTCAGACTCCTTGGTAAAAGTCAATGACACTTTCAACCTGACACAGAGTATCATATTTTATCATATGAAATGACATATTCATTTTCTAATTAACCCTTTACATGTATGACAGATATACACAGGGACAATATGGCACAAACTCATTAGCTAAGCCAACTCCATACATGGCAGGTGTGGTCTGTGTTATACAGATGACACCTACCTGCAGCGAATCCATCCTGGACATGCCATGGACAATATACTATGCCATCCGAACAGTTACAGAAAGAAGGGGCTCTCTCTGTCCCCTAACTGCCCCTGTTATATGGATGTGGGCTGGTGACCACTTGTTATGGCAGCCAGGTGCCTAGTGAAGTCTCTCAGACTCGCTCCATTCACCACTATGACACTTCCGAAAATAGAGCTGGCTGAGCTACATCCTTGTGAACCACATTGGAAATAGTGTCTAAAACCCTAATAAATGAGGGGTCAAGGAGGTGCCTTCTGGTGCATTTACAATAGTAAATCTCCCCCATTATTTTTTAGGAAAGCTGTTCATTCTACAGAACTGCTCACTTTCCCTTCATTGATGCTTATTAGAATTTAGGATTTAACATCTTGATGTTTTATTATGATAAGGAAAGACTGTGTTACCATAATTTGGGCCAGATTTATGAAATTTCGCAGAATGTTTAATAAATTTGTTATATCTTTAAATCTAAGAAATCTGTCTTGAGATGTTACTCCACTTTCTTTTCATGGCAGCCATGTCTCAGCCATATTACATCAATCAGATCTCAGCCCCCTCATGTCAGCACCATGTGCCCGTACCCTCACTGTTTAGAAGATTACAATCTTGTTTTACTTTGGTAGATATCAATTAGTATTGATTAAAATAGTTTAAAATAAAATAATCCTATTTGTATTTTTGTAGAAGATGGATACATCAAGACTTTTCTAGCCAGGGACAGCTGCTGTAAGATCTCAGACAAGGTATTGAGGGAAAGTAGAGAAGAACCTTCCAGATTTCTGCCCTCCACTGTGTCATAATAGTTATGAGTAGATGCTACACAATGCGTTTTAATCCCACATATTCTGCAGTAGGAAAATCCTGTTATCAGCCTCTAACTCTTCTTGTCATCACACTAGTATCTCCTGGCCATCACCCTCATGTACTTCAGAAGATCAAGATTGCGTACTGAGGAATACAGCACATACTTCTTTCCATCTCTGTGAGTATCTTATCATTAATATATGGCTAAGGGTACTTTTACACTAGCGGCATAGCTATCCGGCAGGCTGTTCTCGCGGGTGAACAGCCTGCCGGATCCACCATGCCGCAAGTACCCGTGCACTGCCATGACTCGCCGGACTAAAAAGTTGGACCTGCAGTACTTTTAGTCCAGCGATCTCGTGCCGTGCACTGCCACGCTGCGCCGTAGCTACACCCCCTGCCCCATTATAGTCAATGGGGACGGAGCGGCAGCACGCCAGTGCATGGGTACTTGCGGCATGGCGCAGCCTGCCGGATAGCTATGCCGCTAGTGTGAAAGTACCCTAAGTACTCTACATTCTAATACTACTATGAACAATTATATCAGCACATGGTTCTTCTCATTATCTTTTTCCTCTTTTGATATGTTCTATAATTTATTTGGTTTAATTTGTATTTTTTCCAGGTTTCTAGCCAACCAGTTTGAAGAAGATGTGATGTTTCGACGTGAGATCTACCCCTGGGCCCTTGGATGGAGGCAGACTATACAGAGGGAGCAGCTTCTTCACTTACGCAACCTGCTGCTCATCAAGATGGAGTTCCAAGCTTGGGTGGACCGGACCACCTGTGATCTTGTCAGTGGCGTAACTAGAGTGCTATGGGCCCCATATCAAACTTTGGATCGGGCCCCTCCCCACGCCCTGCCTGGTCGCACCCTCAGTGTCTGCAATTGTCACACCCCTGGTCCCTGATCGGCCAGTAATGTCCCCAGTAATGTCTCACACTGCCCCCCACTGCCCTCAATAATGTCCCCAGTAGTGGCCCCCACTGCCCCCAGTAGTGGCCCCCACTGCCCCAGTAATGTCCCCTGTAGTGCCTCCCACAGCCCTTTGTAGTGTCGCCGACTGCCCACAGTCTACATGTAACGGGGCCAGGCATTTTCTCTGTACTTAATGCCGGGCCCCGTCAGAGAGCTTATCTCATCTTCATGATATGATGCTCTGCAGTCTCTAGGCCTCCAGCATCAGGCCCCGGCGCTGCCACTCTAAAACTAGTCACACATTAAGCAGGTGGGCGGAGCCTAACCTACGTTAGTCAGGCTCCGCCCCCTGCTTAATTAGTTGTAGAGTGGCAGCGCTGGGGTCTGATTCTGGAGGCCTAGAGACTGCAATAGATCATATCATGAAGGTGATATGAGCGCTCTCACGGTGCCCAGCATTAAGTACAGAGAAAATGCCGGGCCGCATTACATGTGAGCGCAGCAGGCCCCCTCCCCCTGCCGGGCCTGGTCGCTGTCACATACTATGCGACCGCGATCGTTACACCCCTGAATCTTGTTAGTACCATAAATAGATGAACTATAAATTGTGATTAAAAGTTGGTGGCAATTATAATAATTTATATGTGGTTTAATTCTAGATCATGGCACAAGACCCTGACCACTGGGCATGGAAGAGAGAGAGGAAAGACCATCACAGCTGGGCTGTACCCGCTACAGGAGGAATATAGAAGAGTTCACCATCAACGGCCCATGGGTCAGCCCTGTATCCTGCTCTCTTTGTAACACCATTTCCCATCCATGCAGGGGGGCAGAGAACATCCATTGCCAAAAAGACACAAAGGAGGAACCGGGGACAGCAGACCCATAAACATCTCTAGTAAGTGTAATGTTGTGTGGCATAAGGGCTTACTCTAAGGCCCCTTCACACAAACAATACAGATTGTGTCCCCATCTGTTCAGGAAAAAACTGATGGTTTTGCTCGCAAGTGCAGTCAGTTTTGTTTGCGATTGTGTTCTGTGGTTCCATTTTTTCATGCGGATGCTATCAGTTTTGATGTGTTTTTTACGTGTGTGAAAAAAAACCTGGAGAATAGCAATCTAAATTTCCTAAAACCTTCAGTGAAAAACTTATTGCATCCAGACTGCATCCGGATGCAATCTATTTTTCACGGAAGCCCCATTTACTTCTATGGGACCAGGGCTGTATGAAAAATGCAGATTATAGAACATGCTGCGATTTTCATGTAACGCAGAGATGATGTATGAAAAACAACACTTATGTGCACAGACCAATAGAAATCTATGGGTCAGAAATCAGTGCGGGTGCAATGCATTTTATTCACGCATTGCACTGTACGGAAAACTCGCTTGTGTGAGAGGGGCAAATCTGTCACTTGTATGGGACTATGTTACAGTTCCAGGGCAGCGACCAGGAGCACCACTGTCAAAGAGAAAAAGACCCTTCATTCTTAAGATTAAAGGCCAGGGGTTGGATCCACATAGGTTAGACTAATATGGCACATCCTAGAAATAGTAATAGCATTCCAAGATGGAAATATATCTTTATTGAGAAGTCCCTATAGATTGGCTTCATAACATTGATATGTTTCTATCCTATAATAAACATGTTAATAAACTTTTCCTTCTACCATTTCTATTACTGTCTTAGATTTACTGCTGCCAGGATGAGGAACATGGCTGCCGGACCAGCAAGGAGAAGAACAACAAGAAGGATGAAGACCCGGAACATATCCTTTCTAGTCGCACACTCAAATACACACAATCATTGCACACACAATCACTACACACACAGCACATACACAAATGCTACACAAACACACAATCACTACAAATACACACACACCAAAACATATGTTATAGCGGTAACCTCCCTTAGTATGCCTGGAGGAAGGGCAGTACAGCAGCCATGGATTCCCACAGGTTTCCTCCACAGGGGGTTTTTCCTGTCCTGAGTGTTGCTGTACGCTCTTCGTGAGTGATGGGAGGTAACCAGCACATAAAAACCACACATACATATAATAAACATTATATTTTTTAACACTATTTACTGTGTCTGAGTCATTTCTTCTTTTTCTGTGTTTGTGTGCGGAAGAGAAACTAAGATCAAAGTGTGGATGATGTGAGATTTATATGACATCAATCCCAAGATGAAACTTTCATTATCATGATCATTAGTTCATTCATTTTTCCTCCTCATTTAATTTAAACTGAAAAGTTAGAAGTTTTAGCAGCTTCCATGTTCCAGATCTATTGAAGTCCATGCCAGGGACCTAGCTAAAGAGGGATGCAGAGGTAGTATTCACAACCAGACCGTGATACCTGAGGGAACCTGAAGACCTCTGCCACTTAAGAAGCTTATAAATACCGGTAGTAATAAATAAATAAAAAATCTTATAAAAGGCACATGGGAGTTGGGGGTCTCATTACACATTTTGCATTGGGGCCTCTGCTCATTGTGAAACTCAACGTATTTTTCATATGCAGTTCCTGCTTTGAAGATCTGCAGCCAATGTCAGACTGGGATGCCTAGGGACCACCAGTACAATTTATTTTGGGGGCTCACCATATGGATACATTCAAATATGACCTGCTCACACAGCAGCAAGATGCTACCAGATGATTGAATATGGGGGTCCCTGCAGCAACTTTGAGAAGGTAGGTCCAGGGGAAAAGAGGACACAGGCTAGCTTTCCTCTATACCTAGAAGTCATCTCAGCTATGAACGTGTCTATAATAATAAACTGGGGAGTTTCTTTAATAATCTATCAAGTTTTTATATAAACATAGGCGATGAGGTGTTGTACATTGAATTTATGTATGGAGTGTACTGTGGTATGTGCCACTTCTGCAGGAGGTGGGAGACTAGGGGCCCACCTTGCTCAGGGGCCCCATCAGGGGATTCACCTGTACCCCTGTGGGCCAGTCTGAGCCTGTCTGCAGCAATTTATTGTACGATGCTTGGGGATTTCTTTTAAATCCGTGGAGAATCTGCAGCGCACTTGTAGTGTACGGGAGCCGTAATGCCCGTCACTACAGAAGGGTCACTTGTGTGCTGTCGTTCCCCTCAAATATGGGGAGGTTGGTGTAAAACATCTTCATGTAATGTAATGCTTATACTTCCCTGTTACTGTGATATTGCCATGTGCAGGCCTGCTAGGGATGTCATTCCAGCTCCAGGTCAGTAGAGGGAGCTAGGGAGCCCTAGTTCATATATAGGCCCAGTCAGGGAAGGGAAAGGCAGTTAAGCCCAGGCCATGAGCCTGTGAAGTCTAAGGCCAGGCCTTGCGCCTGTTGAAGTCAGCCCAGGGCCTATAGCCTGAGAGGGTCCAGCCTAGGAAGATTCATTCCCTAGGAGGAGCAGTCCAGACCCTAGGACTAGTGGAGAGGTGTTGCCTCCTTAGTCGAGCTGCATACAGGACAAGTATCCCTACAGAGAGAATAGTTGCCTGAAGTGTATTGCTGCATTGAGAGTAAGAGAAAAGCCCTGATCCTAGGAGGCCTGTCTTGAAGATAGCTTTTGCGACTGTGATTAATAGCTTGAACCACTGCTGTGACTGTATTGTAACGTGTGGAATATTCTGGAACTGTACTTACTGACTGTTCATCTATCTTCAACTACGTTCAGTAAAGTTATCCTGTTATTCAAGTATATAAAGATTCCTCAATTATTCCACCTGTCACTACACGGTGTGCCACCGTTCAATTGGCACTGACGTCACGACATTTATCACCTGCCTGTTCCAGTGCCGACCCGATTGAAGACGACAGTCAGTCCCAGGTTAGTGGGTTGCCCTGCACTACAAAGCCCAGCATACCTAAAGCTACACTACTGACCCCCTGGGACACTGCACACTCATGATGTTACAGCATGCTCATGTCACCACAAATTTCAACCTTTGCAATGCATAAGCTGAAATGCACAACAAATGTGACATTTTGGCACAGATTTGTTACAGATTCGCTGAGGATGTTAGCAGTCTGTGGTGTGAAGTTTCCGCCCCACCTGGACTTACTGTGAGGCTACCTGCACACGGCACAGATTATGTACAATTTTACCATGTGGATTCTCATGTGGAAAAAACAGAACCAGCAAAGTGTATGAGATTTCACAAATCTCATGTACAATTGGCTTTTAGTTTTGTGCAGAAATTGACCTGCCATGTGGATTTTGAAATGCTCAGCATGTCAATTCTTTGTGAGGATTTCACCACTTTCAATAAAAGGGTGAGATTTATGGCAAAACCGAATCAAATCCGCACCCAAAAACCACAAGTAGCACATGCAGTTTTACATAGTAACATAGTAACATAGTTTTAGTGCGGTTTTGGTGAGGAAATGCACAGAAATACACAGAAATGCACAGAAATGAGTGCGGGTCTTCTCCATGTTCACCCACACCCTGTGCAGGTAGCCTAGAGGTGTCCATACCCAGTAGACAAATAGCGGAGCCAAACCCACTGTTATTACATGTTCACCAAGCGTGCATGTTTATGGCGTATTCAGGAGAAATAGTTGTTTACTGAATAAATGTTGACCACACTTACACTAGGCATTTATAGAATTTGAGTAAAACATTTCATGTGATAATGTTCCATAAACAAATCTTAACCTCTCCCGGACCGCCGCACGCAGGATCGCGTTCTCGCGGCGGCCGGGCTCTTCTGATCCGACGCATCTACGCGTGATCTCGCGAGACGCGAGATTTCGCATAGATGCGCCCGCGCATGCGCACATCGCGCATGGCAAAAGGCGCAGGAGGAGTTAGTCATCAGCCTGCCAGCCAATCGGCAGCGCTGGCGGGCTGATGACTTTTAAAAAAACGAATGAGAAGCCATTTAACCCATCATATTTGTAAATATGATGGATTAAATGGCTTCTGTGCTCTCTCCTGGGTCCTTTCGCCGGTTGGAGCCAGGAGAGAGCACACCTACTGTGAGTACACCCAAGCACCACACACTAGCCCCTGATCAGCCCCCATCACCCAAATTAACCCCTTGATCACCCCTTTCAGCACCTGTCAATCATCTAGTGAAAGGGAAAAAAGTGATCAGTGTAAACTGTCACTTTTTTTTTTCACTAGGATTGACTGTTAGGCTTAGCTTAGTTTAGGCCCCTTTGGTAGGTAGTTAGCGTTAGCGCCCAGCCCACCGCACCGCAGTCACTGGTTCGCTGATTAGCGTAGAGCTAATCAGCGTTTGTACTTTATAGTATCTGTAAGTGATCAGAACTGATCACGGTCAGATATATAATAGTACTAGTGTCACTTTAGTTCGCCCTCCACCCCAAACGCAGTGTTTGCCCGATCAGACCTGATCGGTCGCCCACACCTGCGTTCACCCACGCCCGCCCCGCCGCAGTGACAAAAATTTTTTTTTTGTAATCACTGCACAATCCCTTCATAGCGCTGCGTGATAAAAAATCAGTTTTGATCTTTTTATCAATCGCAGCTGCTTCTGTACTTCTACACTCTCAATTGTAAGACAGGCTTGCTTTTTTCTTGGTAGTCTCAGGAATACCCCCTAAATTTAGACGGCCAAATGTCAAACAAGGGTATTCCTCTGAAGAGGCCTACAGGATTCTGACCCAGTCGGATGAGGAATGGGAACCCTCATCTGACGAATCTAGCGGGTCAGAATACTGAACCTGTAGAGAGCAGTGGCTCTCTGACTCAAAGTTCTGACGAGGAGGTGGAGGTCCTGATAGAAGCAGGCGTACTCGGCCCCGTGTTGCTAGACCGCAGGTTGCGCAGGATCCGCTTCAAGGGCAGCAGAGTGGGGCTGGCGCTGCCGGATTACGTGGTGAGGCATACACCAGCAGCGCAGCCCGTCCTGGACCTTCTACCAGCACTGCCGTACAACATGGTGAAGTGGCGAGCACCAGAAGGGCAGTAGAGCTGGTACGGTGGCACGTGCAGTAGTTTCCCGTCGCAGCCACCGCGCAGACAGGCCCGTAGAGCCCTAGAGTCCCTGAGGTGCTGGCAAATCCTGATTGGCAGCCCCCAACTTCAGCCGCACCATTAGTTCCCCTTTCACCGCCCAGTCAGGAGTTCGGGTGGAAACAGCTCAGATAGGATCGGCGCTGGGGTTTTTGAGCTGTTTTTCACTGCGGAGCTCTATGACCTAGTCGTGGCAGAAACAAACAGATATGCCACTCAATTTATCGCCGACAACCCGGGAAGCTCTTATGCCCAGCCTTTCCGGTGGAAACCAGTCCAAGTTTCCGAACTTAGAACTTTTCTGGGCCTTCTCCTCAGCATGGGCATAACCAAAAACATGAATTGCGGTCATATTGGTCCACGAACCCAATTCATCACATGCCCATGTACTCTGCTGCCATGTCCAGGACACGTTTGAGACCATCCTGCGTTTCCTGCACTTTAGTGACAACACCACCTCCGTCCCAGAGGCCACCCAGCTTTTGACCGGCTCCATAAAATTCGGCCCCTCATAGACCATTTCAACCTGAAATTTGCAGATTTGTATACCCCTGCACAAAACATCTGCGTGAGACGAGTCCCTAATACATTTTACCGGGCGCCTTGGCTTCAAGCAGTACATCCCAAGCAAGCGCGCCCGGTATAGGGTCAAATTGTATAAGCTCTGTGAAAGGGCCACAGGCTATACGCACAAATTTCGGATCTATGAGGGAAAAGATCAGACCCTGGAGCCGGTCGGTTGCCCTGACTACCTGGGGAGCAGTGGGAAGATAGTCTGGGACTTGGTGTCACCCTTATTCGGCAAGGGGTACCATCTTTACGTGGACAACTTTTACACAAGTGTGGCCCTCTTCAGGCATTTGTTCCTAGAACAGATTGGCTGCTGCGGCACCGTGCGACCTAGTCGCGGGGCTTCCCCAACGGCTCATTACCACCAGACTTACAAGGGGCAGAGGGCTGCACTGTGTAACGAAGAACTGCTCGCGGTGAAATGGAGAGACAAGCGTGACGTTTACATGCTCTCCTCCATTCACGCAGACACGACAGTCCAAATTGAACGGGCAACCAGTGTCGTTGAAAAGCCCCTCTCGGTCCACGACTATAACCTCCACATGGGAGGGTGGACTTCAACGACCAGATGTTGGCCCCTTATTTGGTTTCCCGAAAGACCAGACGCTGGTATAAGAAGGTGTCTGTATATTTGATTCAATTGGCTCTATATAACAGTTACGTTCTCTACAGTAAGGCTGGGAGAACGGGATCCTTCCTCAAATTCCAGGAAGAGATCATCGAGAACCTCCTGTACCCAGGAGGTTCCGTGGCCTCATCCACCAGTGTAGTTAGCCGTCTACACGAGCGGCACTTCCTAGCGTTGTGCCGGGTACCTCAACCCAACCGCCACCTCGAAAAGATGTCGTGTCTGTAGCAGGAGTGGAATAAGGCGTGACACCCGCTATTTCTGTCCTGACTGTCCTGACCACCCTGCCCTATGCCTTGGAGAGTGTTTCCGGAAGTACCACACTCAGGTACACTTAGGGACCTAGGGACAGCACTACACAGCTAGTTTTTTTCCACTCAGGCTCTAGGGTCTCTCAGGACACTAGGTTTTGAGAGACCCTAACACATAGGGATGGTGCTGGTGTGCTACAGCAGAAGTGTGAAATGGTAGAAACGTCTCCTTTCACTTGGGATATACGCAGTATAATGTACTTCGCACCATCTCTGTGTGATTTACACTTACACATTGTCCCATGGGAAAGGAGAGGTTTCTGCTAGGAAAATAAAGAGTGACATGGAAAACAAAAAAAAAATTAAACAGGTAGCAAGAAAAGAAAAATCTTGAGTTAGTTCAGGTTTTTTGTTCATGTTTTATAAAAGTTTTAAAATGTTCTGGTTTTATAAAGTTTGCAACGTTCAAGTCATGTGCCTGCTGCCTGTTTTTCTTCTTTTCCCCCCCATAACCACCCTTTATTTTCCAGGTATACCAACAGACCAACGGACCAACCGACGGAAAACGCCGCAGCACTGATGTGCATTCTGAGAGAAGCATTGCTGCTATCAGAAGACACGTGAAGTCAGTGTATGCGGCGCTGCAAGACGAGATTTCTCCTCTGCAGGACAGGTACGTTTGCCCTGGCATGTGAGCTGAGGAGAGGTGTTGGAGTTCATATGCTTTGGCAAACACTTTGTATCAAAAATCTGGCAAAGATGTCTTCCTCCACACCGATGGATTGATCGATGTGAATGGAGAAATCACGTTTGCCAGGACATAGGAGCTGAGTGGGTATGGATGTTTGGGCGGAGCCCCTATGTCCTGGCAATCGCCAGGCCCTCTTTTTTTCTTGCATATTTTTGGCAGAGATTTTTCATCCACATCGATCGATGCGAATGAGGAAATCTGTGCCGTTCATTTTTCTTTCAGCCCAGAGGCTGAACGGAAAAAAATCTCATTACCAGTATGCTCCATATAAGGAGAATAGCAGAAACTCCTAATGCTGGCCATACGTGTAATGATTGCGGTGACCCTCAAATGCCAGGGCAGTACAAAAACCTCACATGTGACCCCATTTCGGAAAGAAGACACCCTAAGGTATTCGCTGAGGGGCATATTGAGTCCATGAAAGATTGAACTTTTGTCACAAGTTAGCGGAAAGGGAGACTTTGTGAAAAAAACAAAAAATCAAATTCCGCTAACTTGTGCAAAAAAAAATCTTCTATGAACTCGCCATGCCCTCACAGAATACCTTGGGGTGTCTTCTTTCCAAAATGGGGTCACATGTGGGTATTTATACTGCCCTGGCATTTTAGGGCCCTGAAGCGTGAGAAGAAAAATGCGTAAAAATGCCGTCTAAAGGTACTCATTGGATTTAGGGCCGAATTGCGCAACTTGGCTGCAAAAGTGGCACACATGTGGTATCTCTGTACTCAGGAGAGGTAGGGCAATGTGTTTTGGGGTGTACTTTACATATACCCATACTGGGTGTGAAAAATATCTCTGTAAATGACAACTTTTTAAAAAAATTATACAAAGTTGTCATTTACAGAGATATTTTCACACCCAGTAGGGGTATAGGTAAAATACGCCTCAAAACACATTGCCCTACTTCTCCTGAGTACGGCAATACCCCATGTGTGCCACTTTTTGCAGCCAAGATGTGCAAAGGGCCCTAAATCCAATGAGTACCTTATAGGATTTCACAGGAAATTTTTTACGCATTTGGATTCCACACTGCTTCTGACGTTTAGGGGCCCCTAAAATGCCAGGGCAGTAAAAATACCACACAAGTGACCCCATATTAGAAAGAAGACACCCCAAGGTATTCCGTGAGGGGTATGGTGAGTTCATGTAAAATTTTATTTTTGGCACAAGTTAGTGGAATATGAGACTTTGTAAAAAAAAAAAAAAAAAATATCCATTTCCGCTAACTTGTGCCAAAAATAAAAACTTCCATGAACTCACTATGCCCATTAGCGAATACCTTGGTGTGTCTACTTTCGAAATGGGTCACTTGTGTGGTATTTACTGCCCTGGCATTTGAGGGCCCTAAACGTCAAGCAGTTTGGAATCCAAATGCGTAAATGTCCTGTGAATCTAAAGTACTCATTGATTTAGGGCCTTTGCGCATCTTGGCTGCAAAAGTGGCACACATGAGGTATCGCCGTACTCAGGAGAAGTAGGGCAATGTGTTTTGTGGTGTATTTTACATATACCCATGCTGGGTGAGAGAAATATCTCTGTAAATGACAACTTTTAAAAATTTTATACAAAGTTGTCATTTACAGAGATATTTTCACACCCAGTAGGGTATATGTAAAAAGACACCCCAAAACACATTGCCCTACTTCTCCCGTGTACGGCGATACCCCATGTGTGCCACTTTTTGCAGCCAAGATGCGCAAAGGGCCCTAAATCCAATGAGTACCTTTAGGATTTCACAGGACATTTTTACGCATTTGGATTCCAAACTGCTTCTGACGTTTAGGGGCCCCTCAAATGCCAGGGCAGTATAAATACCCCACAAGTGACCCCATTTCGGAAAGAAGACACCCCAAGGTATTCCGTGAGGGGTATGGTGAGTTCATGTAAAATTGTATTTTTGGCACAAGTTAGTGGAATATGAGACTTTGTAAAAAAATAAAAAAAAAAAAAAAATCAATTTCCGCAAACTTGTGCCAAAAAATAAAAACTTCCATGAACTCACTATGCCCATCAGCGAATACCTTGGGGTGTCTACTTTCCGAAATGGGGTCACTTGTGTGGTATTTTACTGCCCTGGCATTTTAGGGGCCCCTAAACGTCAAAAGCAGTTTGGAATCCAAATGCGTAAAATGTCCTGTAAAATCCTAAAGGTACTCATTGGACTTAGGGCCATTTGCGCATCTTGGATGCAAAAAAGCTTACATATGAGTATCGCCGTACTCAGGAGAAGTAGGGCAATGTGTTTTGGGGTGTATTTTTACATATACCTACTGGGTGTGAAAAATATCTCTGTAAATGACAACTTTGTATAAATTTTTTAAAAAGTTGTCATTTACAGAGATATTTCTCACACCCTGCATAGGTATATGTAAAAATACACCCCAAACACATTGCCCTACTTCTCCTGAGTACGGCGATACCCCATGTGTGCCACTTTTTGCATCCAAGATGCGCAAATGGGCCCTAAATCCAATGAGTACCTTTAAGATTTTACAGGGCATTTTTACGCATTTAGATTCTCACGCTTTAGGGGCCCCTAAAATGCCAGGGCAGTATAAATACCCACAAGTGACCCCATTTCGGAAAGAAGACACCCCAAGGTATTCTATGAGGGGTATGGTGAGTTCATGTAAAATTGTATTTTTGGCACAAGTTAGTAGAATATGAGACTTTGTAAAAAAAAAAAAAAAATCCATTTCCGCTAACTTGTGACAAAAAATAAAAACTTCCATGAACTCACTATGCCCCTCAGTGAATACCTTAGGGTGTCTACTTTCGGAAATGGGGTCATTTATGGGGTATTTCTACTGTCTGGGCATTGTAGTACGTCAGGAAACAGGACAGGTGCTCAGAAAGTCAAAGTGCGGAAATTCACTTTTTGCACTATAGTTTGTAAACGCTATAACTTTTACCCAAACCAATAAATATACACTTATTGCATTTTTTTATCAAAGACATGTAGAACAATAAATTTAGAGAAAATTTTTAGAGAAATGTAGTTTTATTTGACAAATTTTCCAACATAAAGTGAAAAATATCATTTTTGCAAAAATTTCATCAAAAAAGTAAAATATCAAAAAAGTAAAAATGTCAGCAAGAAAGAAATAGCACCAAATGAAAGCTCTATTAGTGAGAAGAAAAGGAGGTAAAATTCATTTGGGTGGTAAGTTGTATGGCCGAGCAATAAACGGTGAAAGTAGTGTAGTGCAGAATTGAAAAAAGTGGCCTGGTCTTTAAGGGTGTTTAAGCTAGGGGGGCTGATGTGGTTAAGGCTAAATTAGGCTACTTTCACTCTTCCAGTGTGAGGATCCGGCAGGTAGTTCTGTCGCCGGAACTACCCGCCGGATCCGTCATACCGCATGACAACTGAAAGCATTTGGAGACTGATCCGGATGCGGATCCATCTCACAAATGAATTGCAAGTGCGGACTCGTCTCTCCGTTTTCAGACGGAGAGACAGATGCGTCTTGATTTTTTTCATAGTTTTACCGGTCTGTGCATAAAGGACGGATCCGTTGTTGCAGTATTTGTAATGCCGGATCCGGCACTAATACAAGTCAATGGGAATGATCCGGCATTCCGTCATGAGTTCCGGAATTTTTAGACAGAGATAATACCGCAGCATGCTGCGGTATCTTCCCCATCTAAAAAATGTTTAGAATTCATTCCATTCAGAATGCATGGGGATAATACTGATCAGTTTTTTCCAGCATAGAGCCCCAACAACGGAACTCTATGCCAGAAAAGAAAAACGCTAGTGTGAAAGTACCCTTAGGTTAAGATCGGCAATTACATTCCGGTATTGTGTTCTGGCTTTGTTCTGGAGACTACGGGGCTCCCCAGGAAACAGCGAAGTCACAATCATGGAAAGCAACTCCAACACCAGTTTTTGTTAAAACAGTATTTTGCCTAAACGTGTTAATGAGCACACCCACAAATGCTGGGAACACACAATTAAATGTACATATACCCAGCTGGAAGGCTGAGACACTTGTGCTGCACTGGATGGCGCCCTCCGGTGGATGCTGGATGTAGGAGGGGTAATTTAGGCAGGCTCAAATAAAACAGCCACACCTTACCTGTTATTACCCTAAAAACCAGGAACAACTGTTTGGGTGCATGGTGCCGGTTAGCCTGCGGTACAGCACAACAGCTTACAATCTTATTATACTCTATAGTATTACCCTCCAATATTTCGTAATGTAGCACGTGCCTTAGTGATTCTTCTCAGTAAACGCCAGCCTGGCTTGAGTTTGTGGTGCAGCTTATCAGCTCTCTGGTGTGAACTGTAACTTTAACTGTGAAGTCCTTGTAATAAACAGTTAACAATCCTTGTGGCCTGACACAAACAGAAACCCTAACTAACTAACTACAGGCCTTGTCTCAGTGTCTAGTATTGTAGGCACCAACTCTGTAATCAGGTGCATGCACGATCAGTCTTACAGACCCCGGTCTGCTCTGCATCTGCTGGTGACTGTGAACTGAACAAAAGATTCTCCAACAAGCATTCGGTGCAGCAGTGTATGTTGCTTTGCTCCTCAGCTCTCGTCAGCGCTCCTGGCAGCAATCCTCCTTCCTATCGACAGAATCAGGGTCTTGGACATGATCAGCTTAACTTGGCTGCTGCTCTGGTCACAGAAAGAAGCTCCCACACCAGGCTTTTAACTCCACCTCCTGAGAATTTTTTTAACATCAGATGAATCTAGGAATGCAGCCCTTTTTAGCTATGCTTAGGAAACAGTGACATTTGTGGCCAAACAGTAGAATGTCAGTCCAGATCATTTACCTTAATTTACACAAACCCAGTGTTCACAAAATGAGAGCTGTTTCCCATCTCACATGAACCTGCTCTAAGTATGAATGGATGACTGTGCTAAACTACAGGGTTATGAAAGATAAAGAGGCTGTCTGCTTTTATAAAAAGTTTTAAGATATTGGGAAGTCATTTACTGTAGTTCTACTTCAGTTTTCTGATGTAAAAAAGTTGCAAATTGTGACACCATTTTAGCTTTTTCTGATACCAATGTTACTTTTCCAAAAAGTGGGTAGGCTATGGGCAGGAGGGGATTCATTTAAAGAGGACCTTTCACCTCTCCTGACATGTCTGTTTTAATAGCTTCATGCATCTATTCTTATGGCTCTATGTTCTGCCATTTCTCTATTATTTCTACTAGAAGTTATCAATTATTGCTATCAGTCTGCAGTAAGGGTACAGAGGGGAGGTAACCAGTTTGGGGTTTGTACATGCACAGACTCACTCTATCCAATCAGTGCTGCCATTTTCAGACTATGCAGGGACACCCCCCCCCCAACTTGTTACCACCCCTTGGTACCCTTACTGCAGACTGCTAGCAATTCGTTCATAAATGGCACAACATAGAGACATAAGAATATATGCTCCCAAATAGTTATGACAGGTCCTCTTTAAATGAATCCCCTGCTGCCCATAGCCTACCCACTTTTTGGAAAAGTGACGTTGGTATCGGAAAAAGCTAAAATGGTGTCAGGAGAGGTGACAGGTCTTCTTTAACAATATGCACACCAGAAATCTACTCCCGCACCTGAAGAAGTGCCTCTTGTTTGGATCTTTCTCCTGCAGGGTTTTTAGTAAGACTGGTGTATGAAATGTCAGTCTCAGTAATGGTCCCTTTACACAGGACGAGACACCAACAGATTATTGGGAAGGAAGCATTCCTTCCTGACAGTCGCCTGCTCGCTGGTGGAGAAGACTGATGCATTTACATGCAGCGATCTCCTCCACAGTATAGGGAGGAGCAATCACTAATGCCATCACTCATCCCCATACTGACTGGTGCACGGGGAGAAGCAGCAGCGGCAGTGCGGGAACAAGGAGCGCCGCAGGGAGCGAGGACCCAGGTAAGTATATTCCCTGTGAGGGGCCCGGATATTGGATAACCCCTTTCACTGACCTCCATTATCTCCACGTGACACTAGTCTAATCTCCTGTTCTGGTGACCATTATCAGCTGTTATTGTTGGGGATAGCTCTGTATTAGGGCACTATTTGTGTGGCTCTGTTCTTGGGGCGTTATTTATCTGTGTGGCACTATTTTAATATTTCTATAAGTATAAATGGGTATGGATGTCTGTAGTCTAGGAGTCTCACTAAAGCAGGTGCAAATTGTGGAAAATTAATAGGATATAACCATTTCATAAAAAAAAAAATTTTAATTGGTGACCCATTAAAATATGGTATAAACTGGAACATGAGGGTAGCACGTTGCAAATGGCTTACTCCTCCTTTCAGTCAAAGCAAGATGACGTGGAGGTGACTGATTCTGACACCATGCTTTGAAGCCCCAGAGAATCATTTCAGTGCTGTTCTCACTGCCCCTTCATAGTGGGGTACCTTCTTTTTTCCTAAGAAGAAGCAACAAAACTCCACCGCGCCCTATAGCAGATAGTCAAGAGATAAGACAGTCTCCCTGTTGATGATATTTGAGAGCATTCACTGTTTGGACTGCCCTGAGGAGGAAGCTCTGGAGGGTAGGGGATCCTATGCATAGCTGTGTTGGTGGTGGTAATGGTAGCACCCAAATCTACGGTATTGGTGGTGGGGCAGCGACAGAAGCAGTCGAGGCAAATATAGAGCAGGGGATGGGAAGGGCGGGGAGGGAGAGGACTCCAATGATGATTGTGTGGACCAAGGAGCCGCATCAGGGTGCTAAAGAGGAGGAGAGATCTGAGGAGGTGGCCACATTGGCAATAAAGAGTGAAGGCAATGTATGGCAAAAACCTCCAAAAGAACTGTCAGGCTTGCTTACATTATGGTCAGCTTGGGAACTACTATAGTAATGCTGCTAATACTGTGTGTGCAGGTGCAAAACGTGTCAGACCTACTCCAAGCTGCTAGCTCTGAGCTGCTAGCTAGTGTGAGCAACTCCCATATAACATTTTTTCTCCATAAGGGCAGCACACAAAACCACAGCCTTGTGCAAGATCTGCAAGATTAAAATAAGCCAAGGGTGATCAAATGCACACACATAGGCACCAAATAATGTTAAGCGGACCCATGGATGTTCGGGTTCGCTGGGTTCGGCCGAACTTCGGGTCAAAGTTTGGGTTCGGGACCTGAACTTCACCCGAACGCCAATGAAGTCAATGGGGACCCGAACTTTGGTGCACTAAAATGGCTGTAAAATAGTCATAATAAGGGATAGAGGGCTGCAAAGGGAAGCAAAATGGGGGTAAGAGCAGGGTAAGAGCAGGACAATTGTCCTACAAACAAATGTGGATAGGGAAATGACTTAAAATTACATAAAATATTTAAAAAAAAAATAATAATCTTGAACTGCGAGGCGGAGGTCAAAGTGGAGTAGGAGGTTTAGGAGGAAGTGGACGTGGCTGTGTAGGAGGAAGCTGTGGTGGAGAAGGTAGCCAACACTGTTTCTGTTGTTTTATTATTTTTATTATTTTTTCCTTTAAAAAAAATTTTTATATACATTTCCGAAGACCCCAAAACATTAGAAGTGAATAGAAGTGAGAATGCAAAGAGAAAGTGCGCTGGAGTCTTGGAGTCTAACAATGGCTGGGTGTGGCTGGTATACTTGTCTATTCAGCACAAGGTACGGACAAGTCCTGTAGGATCCATGCCTGATTCATTTTAATGAACGTGAGCTTGTCCATGTTGGCTGTGGACAGGCGGCTGCGCTTGTCTGTGATCACCCCCCCTGCCGTGCTAAACACACGTTCGGACAATACACTGGCCGTAGGGCAGGCCAGCAGCTCCAAGGCGTAAAGGGCAAACTCAGGCCATGTCCCCAATTTGGAGACCCAGAAGTTAAATGCGGCAGACCCATCAGTCAGCACGTGTAGGCGTGTGCACATGTACTATTCCACCATGTTGCTGAAATGCTGCCTCATGCTAAGACGTTCCATATCAGCTGGTTGTGCTGGTTGTTGTGGCGTGCTGACAATGTTTTACAACATTTCGGCCATGGTAACCCTCCCTTCTGAGGTGCTGGCAGTGCCCCAGCTGCACTGGCGGCTTATTCCTCTGCCTTCGCCTTGTGCTTCCACTGAGCCCCCGCTGTCAGGTGGGAATGCCATCAGCAGAGCATCTACCAGTGTGCACTTGTACTTGAGCATCTTCCAATCACGCTCCAGTGATGGAATTAAGGACGGTACGTTGTCCTTGTAGTGGGGATCCAGCATGTGGGCATCCAGAATGTGGGCAACTCGGCGGTCGTTGCGCAGGCACTGCAGCATGTAGTCGTTCATGTGTGCCAGGCTGCCCAGAGGCAACTACAAGCTGTCCTCTGTGGGAGGTGTATCGTCTGTGTCCTCTGTATCCCCCCAGCCATGCTCCAGTGATGGCCATGAGCTGCTTTGGCTGCCATCATGCTGTGAACACGGTTCCTCATCATCATCATCCTTTTCATCCTCCAGAACTGTGTCCTGGCTGGACAGTTGTGTACCTGGCCTCTGTTGGTGCAGGAACCCACCCTCCGAGCCACTTGTGAATGACTGGCCTGATAACCGTGGAAATGACCCCTCTTCCTCCTTCTCTTCCTCCTGTGCCACATCCTCTTTCATCATCGCCCCAAGTGTTTTTTCCAGGAGACATAAAAGTGGGGTAGTTTCGCTGAGGATGGCGTCATCGGCACTGGCCATGTTGGAGGAGTACTCAAAACAGTGCAACACGGTACACATGTCCCGCATGGAGGCCCACTCGTTGGTGGTGAAGTGGTGCTGTTCCACAGAGTAACTTACCCGTGCGTGCTGCAGCTGAAACTCCACTATCGCCTGCTGCTTGCACAGTCTCTTGTGGGTACATCGCATATGAGGTGGTCAGCGGAAGGCCGAAGTTACGCTGCAGCGCAGACAGGCGAGCAGCAGCAGGGTGAGAACGCCGAAAGCGTGCAGAGATGGCCCGCACTTTCTTCAGCAGCTCTGACATATTTGGGTAATTTTTCAGGAACCTCTGCACGACCAAATTCAGCATATGCGCCAGGCAAGGGATGTGCGTCAAACCGGCTAGGCCCAGAGCTACTGTGAGATTACGCCCCTTATCGCACACCACCAGGCCGGGCTTGAGGTTCAGTGGCACCAACCACTTATCGGTCTGTTGTTCCATGCCTGTCCACAGCTTCTGGATGGTGTGTGGTTTTTCACCCCAAACAGTTGAGTTTCAAAACAGCCTGCTGTCTTTTCCCCCTGGCTGTGCTGAAGTTGGTGGTGCATGTGTTACGCTGGCCGGATGAGGAGGCGGTAGAGGAGGAAGTGGAGTAGGAGGAGGAGGCAACGAGAAACGTCCTGCAATCCTCGGTAGCGGAAGGACATGCACCAAACTACTATCCGCCTCAGGACCAGCCGCCACTGCATTAACCCAGTGTGCAGTTAGGGAGATATAATGTCCCTGCCTGTGCTTACTGGTCCATGTATCAGTAGTTATGTGGACCTTGCCACTAGGGTGACCATGTGTCCCGGATCGCCCGGGACAGTCCCGCATTTGGAGAGTCTGTCCCAGATCCCGGTCACCCTCATTCCCGGGACAATGCAGTGTCCCGGAATGACCTGAGCCGCCGTCGACCGCTGCTGTTGTGACAGTCAGGGCCGGCGCTTCCATAGAGGCAAGGGCCGGAGATGTAGAAGCGCTCATCTCCAGTCATCTGTATCGCCGTCCTCAGGACAGCAATACAAATGGCTGTACACTTGTGCAGCAGGGGAGGGAGAGGTGTGTCCCTTCCCCTTCCTCTGATAGGCTGCAGGCTTTAGGCCGGCAGCCTATCAGAGGCCGGCGCAGGCGGTGCGATGACGTCATCACATCACCTGACTCGAGCCCTGAGCCGTACAGAGCGGGACACAGCCTGCATCACTCACATCGCGATTCGCTGCCAAGGAGGTAAGTATAAGTGTTTTTTTTTTCTTTCAATACTGTACTGGTGGCTACTGGGCCTGGCACATGATGATGGGGCCCTGGGGGGCTAATATGGCTACTTGGACATGATAGTGGGGGACCCTATGGCTACTGGCACATTATAGGGGGGCCTATGGCTACTGGCAGTCTGGCACTTATAGGGGGGCTATGGCTACTGGCACATGTTGATGGGGGGCTCAGGCTACTGGCACATGATAGGGGGGGGCCCTATGGCTACTGGCACATGATAGGGGGCCGGGGGGGCCTATGGCTAGTGGCACATGTTGATGGGGGGGCTCAGGCTACTGGCACATGATAGGGGGAGCTTTTGGCTACTGGCACATGTTGATGGGGGGGCTCAGGCTACTGGCACATGATAGGGGGGCCTATGGCTACTGGCACATGATGGGGGGGGGGCTCAGGCTACTGGCACATGATAGGAGGGCTCTAGCTACTGGCACATAATAGGGGGGGGCTCTGGCTACTGGCACATTATTGGGGGACATCTATGAGGGCACTTATTACTGGCACATTGGGGGCACTTCTTACTGGCACATTATTGGTGGGTACTATAGGGGCATCTACTGAAGCCACAAAGAACGGTTATTTTATATAGGGGCTCTGTATAGGGGCATTTTATACTGGGACACATTATGGTGGGTACTATGGGGAAGGTGGGAGAGGAGTACTATGGGGTCATCTACGGGGGCACTGAGAAGGGGTATTTTATACTTACAAATTATGGGGGACACTGAGGACATCTACTGGGGCACTATATATGGGGCATTTTATACTAGGACATTATGGGGGGCAGTAGGAGGGAGGGGGGAGAGGAGCACTATGGGGGCATTTACTGGGGGCACTATATAGGGGTATTTTATACTGGAACATTATGGGGGCTATGGCACTAAAAAATACTGAAAAATGCACAGGCAGATATGTTTTTGCCAGTCTCAAGTAAAAGTTTGACGAAATGCACTTGTGAAAGTAAGTGTCTCTGAATGGCAGTTAGGAAATGTGGTCACCCTACTTGCCACAGATGGCATTGCGCAGTGCACACCTGATTTTGCTCCCACATGTTTGTGCAGGGCAGGGATGGCTCGCCTGGAAAAGTAGTGGTGGCTGAGAACCACGTACTATGGGACAGCCACCGCCATAAGGTATTTAAAAGTCTCTGTCTCCACCAGACGGAAGGACAGCATTTCAAAAGCCAAGAATTTTGAAATGCTGGCATTCAGGGTCAGGGATCGCTGGTGGGTAGGCGGGTACTTCCTCTTTCTCTCCAATGTTTGGGGGACGGACAGCTGAACGCTTACATGGGACAGTGTGGACATGCTGGGTGACAGTGGTGGAGGTGGTGGTGTTGCTGCCACATCCTCTGTTTGCCAGGTGGCAGGTGCCACTGTATCTCTAGAGGGGGAGGAAGAGTCCAAGACTGAAGCAGAAGAGGGAGCAGAAGGAGCCTGAGATCTTTCGTGGTTTTTGAGGTGTGTACTCCACTGCAGCTCGTGCTTTGCATTTAGATGCCTGGCCATGCAGGTGGTGCTTAGGTTTACAAAATTTATGCCTCCATTAGGCTCTGATTGCTCAGCGTACAAACCACTTGCGTCTTGTCGTCAGCACATTGTCTGAAGAACTGCCACGCCAGGGAACTCCTTGGAGCTGGCTTTGGTGTGATCAGTTCCTGGGTGCGGTGGGCAGTAGCAAGCGTACTGGCTAGGGGACGGCCACTCTTCTTTTGCACCCTGCTCCCTCTTTTGGTGTGCGGCTGTCGCTGTGTGACCAACACCTCTTCCTCCGAACTTCACATGTCACTCGTATGACCTTGATTCAATGTGGGGTCTAGGACCTCATCATCCTCCACATAATGTTCCACCCACTCCTCACCCCTGCCCTACTTGCCGGTCTGCACACTGCAGAGAGCCGCAGGAGTTGGCACTAGTGATGTCGCGAACATAAAATTTTCCATTCGCGAATGGCGAACTTCCGGAAATGTCCGCGAACGGGCAGGCGAATTTTAAAACCCACAGGGACTCTTTCTGGCCACAATAGTGATGGAAAAGTTGTTTCAAGGGAACTAACACCTGGACTGTGGCATGCCGTAGGGGAATCCATGGCAAAACTCCCATGGAAAATTACGTAGTGGACGCAGAGTCGGGTTTTAATCCATAAAGGGCATAAATCAACTAACATTCCTAAATTGTTTGGAATAACATGCTTTAAAACATCCAGTATGTGTATACAATCAGGTATAATGTTGTATTGATCAGGTAGTGTAAGGGTTACACCCGCTTCACAGACATTGATAGACCAAACTCCCCTTTTAATGCACCGCAAACAGTCCATTTGCAATACAGCAAACTCCCCATTTGCACAAGGTTGGATACCAAGCTAGCCATGTCCCGTGATGTCATTGAAGGTTTCTTCCACCCAGCCACGTACAACACCAAGGGTCCCGAAGGTGAATTGAATTGATTTTTCGAACGGGGAGATGGTTAAAAACGCTGGCTCCCTCCCCTTTGTTTTAATCCACGGTCACTGCGTCTGCGCCGTGCAATTTACTCTCACACCCGATATGAGTGTTATTTTCTGTAGTTCTCTTCTTATCAGTTTAATCCCTGTTATGTCCCCAATCTGGGGTCCATTTATTGAATTGATTTTTCGAACAGGGAGATGGTTAAAAAAACGCTGGCTTCCTCCCCTTTGTTTTAATCCACGGTCACTGCGTCTGCGCCGTGCAATTTACTCTCACACCCGATATGAGTGTTATTTTCTGTAGTTCTCTTCTCATCAGTTTAATCCCTGTTACGTCCCCAATCTTGGGTCCATTTATTGAATTGATTTTTCGAACGGGGAGATGGTTAAAAAAACGCTGGCTCCCTCCCCTTTGTTTTAATCCACAGTCACTGCGTCTGCGCCGTGCAATTTACTCTCACACCCGATATGAGTGTTATTTTCTGTAGTTCTCTTCTTATCAGTTTAATCCCTGTTATGTCCCAAATCTGGGGTCCATTTATTGAATTGATTTTTCGAACGGGGAGATGGTTAAAAAAACGCTGGCCCCCTCCCTTTTGTTTTAATCCACGGTCACTGCGTCTGTTGGCCGGGTACCTTCGACTGCCTTCACAGTGACAGACCAAACTCTCATACACCAAACTGAATTGATTTTAGGAACCGGGAGATGGAAAAAGCAGCTTGGTCGGTCCTCTTACTCCCAAATTGGGGCACTGCTTGTGCACAGAGCAATGTGCTGTGACACCCTATATGAGTGGTGTCTTAACTAGTACTATTCCTATCAGTTTAATCCCTGTTACGTACCCTATCCGGGGACGTGTGTCGAATTAGACTAAATATTTTCGAATTGACGAACCATTACGACATCATGAAATAATTTAGTTCTGAGCTCTGTACTTACTTTGTATTGGAATTAATGGGGATTTGTTTAATTGTCTGCATTATTTCTAATAAACTATTAAGAGACTTTATTATTATTTTTTATTTTATGTATTAAAAACCCATACAACTTAAAAAAAAAAAAAGTTAATTCATGTTTTTTCTATGAAATATTATCCAGCTGTCCGATCGCTTTTGGTCTGACCATAATGAAGCAACGGCCTTATCATCTGGGGTGTGGCAACATTGCCAACACACTCATAGAGGTGATGATTGCTTCATTGTGATACGCAAGCCCCTTCACCACAACAAGGTAACGATCACGAAGGGGAATTGACACTTGTATGTGCCTTTTTTTTGTTTTGTTTTTGCAGCCACAGTGCTGCACCATAGGACAGAAAAATTAGGCATGTACACATGCCTGAAAAATAATGGCATTGTTGCAGCCGCTGTTGTAGCAGCGGCCGGAAAAATTGATGTTTTCCAGGCAGAAAAGTGACTAAAACATTGCGGCTTGAACCCTAGTTGGTGGCGGAGAATTCACGAAAGTCATCCGGTATGCAGACATTAAATACAGCAGCGTGGGGACCATTTTGAGGCCAAGGCATGTCATCAGGCCTTTTGTTAGTCAAACATATCCCCACTGTCAGTCCCTTCGGGATCCATGCCTCATTCATCTTTATGAAGGTGAGGTAATCAACACTTTTTGACCGAGGCGACTTCTCTTGTCAGTGACAATGCCTCCTGCTGCACTGAAGGTCCTTTCTGACAGGACACTTGAAGCAGGGCAGGCCAGAAGTTCTATCGCAAACTGGGATAGCTCAGGCCACAGGTCAAGCCTGCACACCCAGTAGTGAAGGGGTTCATCGCTCCTCAGAGTGTCGATATCTGCTGTTAAGGCGAGGTAGTCTGCTACCTGTCGGTCGAGTCGTTCTCTAAGGCTGGATCCCGAAGGGCTGTGGCGATGTGAGGACTGAAAAGCTCGCATGTCCTCCATCAACAACACATCTGTAAATCGTCAGTCCTTGCCGCCGTGGTAGGAGGAGGATTACATTCACCTCTTCCCCAGTTAGATTCCCGTTGTGCTGTGACATCCCCTTATAAGCTGTGTAAAGCATATTTTTTAGTTTGGTTTTGAACTGCTGCATCCTTTCCGACTTTCGGTAATTTGGTAACATTTCTGCCACTTTCTGCTTATACCGGGGTCTAGTAGCGTGGCCACCCAGTACAGGTCGTTCTCCTTCATCCTTTTTATACGAGGGTCCCTCAACAGACATGACAGCATGAAAGACCCCATTTGCACAAGGTTGGATGCAGAGCTACTCATTTCCCGTTCCTCGTCCTCACTGATGTCATTGACGGTCTGTTCTTCCCCCAGCCACGTACAACACCACGGGTCCCAGATAGGTGACAACAACGAGCACCCTGGGGTTGGTCTTCCTCCTCCTCAAAGCCACATTCCTCCTCTGACTCCTCTTCCTCATACTCCTCTTCCAGCGTTGCCGCAGGTCCGGCAAGCGATGATGACAAGGCGGTTGGTGGTGGTGATGGTGACCACAACTCTTCCTCTTCGCAGGGCAGGCTCCAGGAAGAAAACAAATGGGATGAGGTCGTTGATGGTGCCTTCGGTGCGACTGACTAGGTTTGTCACCTCCTCGAAAGGACGCATGAGCCTACAGGCATTGCGCATGAGCGTCCAGTAACGTGGCAAAAAAAATTCCCAGCTCCGCAGAGGCTGTCCTAGCACCCTGGTCATACAAATACTCGTTGACGGCTTTTTCTTGTTGGAGCAGGCGGTCGAACATTAGGAGTGTTGAATTCCAACGTGTTGGGCTGTCGCAAATCAAGCGCCTCACTGGCATGTTGTTTCGCCGCTGAATATCAGAAAAGTGCGCCATGGCCGCATAGGAATGCCTGAAATGGCCACACACCTTCCTGGCCTGCTTGAGGACGTCCTGTAAGCCTGGGTACTTAGACACAAAAGCGTTGTACGATGAGATTCAACATATGTGCCATGCACGGCACATGTGACAACTTGCCCAAATTCAATGCCGACAACAAATTTGTTCCATTGTCACACACCACTTTGCCGATCTCCAATTGGTGCGGGGTCAGCCACTGATCCACCTGTGCGTTCAGGGCGGACAAGAGTGCTGGTCCTGTGTGGCTCTCTGCTTTCAGGCAAGTCAACCCCAAGACAGCGTGACACTGTCGTATCCGGGATGTGGAATAGCCCCTGGGGAGCTGGGGCGAATCAGTTGATTTGCAGCAAGACGCCGCAGCAGAAGAGGACTCAGCCGAGAAGGATATTGAAGAGGATGGAGTAGGAGTAGAGGAGGTGGCAGTAGGCCTGCCTGCAAGTCGTGTCGGTGTCACCAACTCCACTGCGGAGCCACGCATTCCATGCTTGTCAGCCGTCAGCAGGTTGATCCAATGTGCAGTGTACGTGATATACCTGCCCTGACCGTGCTTTGCAGACCAGGTATCAGTGGTCAGATGGACCCTTGCCCCAACACTGTATGCCAGAGATGCCATGACTTCCTTTTCAATAACATAGTAGAGGTTTGGGATTGCCTTTTTTGAAAAAAAATTTTGTCCGGGTACCTTCCACTGTGGTGTCCCAATAGCGACAAATTTTTTGAAGGCCTCAGACTCCACCAGCTGGTATGGTAAAAGCTGGCGGGCTAAGAGTTCCGTCAAGCCAGCTGTCAGTCGCCGGGCAAGGGGGTGACTCTGTTACATTGGCTTCTTACGCTCAAACATTTCCTTAACAGACACCTGACTGTGGGCAGATGAGATGGAACTGATGAAGGTGAGAGGCGGAGTGGCGGTTGGTTTAGAGGGGGCAAGGAGGACAGCAGTGGTTGACGTGGCTGAAGATGCTGTACCAGAAGGAGGATGGTGGCGTTGAGTTTGTGTGCTGCTTGTATGCATGTGTTGATCCCATTGGCGTTTGTGATCTGAGATCATGTGCCTTCGCAAAGCAGTTGTACCGAGGTGGGTGTTGGACTTCCCACGACTCATTTTCTTTTGGCACAGGTTGCAAATGGCATTGCTGTTATCAGAGGCAGACACACAAAACAAATGCCACACTGCTGAGCTTTGCAATGACGGCATTCTGGTGGTGGCAACAGCATGTGTTGACTGGCGTGCTGTCTGGCTGACCCGGGTGCCGATACATGCTGTCTGACTGTGCCACTAACTCCTTGCGATGACCTCCCTCTGCTTCCAACTCGTCTCCTCCTTCTCTCTGTCTCCCCTTCTGAATTTTCCCCCTCTTCTTCTCTTCGAGCAGGCACCCACGTGGCATCCGTGGACACATCATCATCATCAACCGCTTCACTTGTATCTGACACCTCAGCAAAGGAAGCAGCAGCGGGTACAACATCATCATCATCATCATCACACTGTACGTCTATGTGTGTAATCCTGCCTGACTGAGACATATCCCTGTAATCTACATCATCTGGCAATAATGGTTGCGCATCACTAATTGCATCCAACTGATGTGTAAATAACTCCTCTGACGGATCAAGTGAAGTGGCTGTGGTGGCTGTGGTGGTAGTGGTGGTAGTGGTGGTGGTGGCGGGCGGGAGCGTGGTAACGTAAGAGCAGGTGACCGAAGCTGAGCTGGAGAAGGATGGTGCGTCAAGGTTCTTAGCGGAAGCTGTTGAAGATTGGGTGTCCTGTCTAAGCCAGTCAACTATGTCCTCAGAATTTTTCGGGTTCAGGGTACGTGGCCTCTGAACACTGGGCATTATTCCAGGGCCAGTGGAAATCACTGCACCACGACTACGACGGCCCCTGCGGGGTGGCCTGCCTCTGCCTGTCATTTTTTTTAGATAAGTGGTACTACGCGTGCTAGGTACTGTGCCACCCGGTATGAGTGTTGGGCACTAGCAGAGGGCACACTACAGTCTGTGGGCCTGACACACACACACTGGCAGGCAGGCAACTGAAATTTGATTAAGGTGTACAGATAAAGTGCCTTATTTTAAGGCAAAGTCCAGTGCCACACGGTATGATTGATGGGCACTGGCAGTGGGCACACTACAGTCTTTAGAAGTCGGCCTGACACACACTGGCAGCAGGCAAGCAACTGAAATTAGACTAAAGTGTAAAAATGAAATGCCGTATTTATCGGCAAGCTACTGTGCCACCCGGTATGAGTGGTTGGCACTGGCAGTGGGCACACTACAGTCTGTGGAAGTCGGCCTGACACACACTGGCGGCAGGCAAGCAACTGAAATTAGACTAAAGTGTAAAAATTAAATGCCTTATTTATCGGCAAGCTACTGTGCCACCCGGTATGAGTGGTGGGCACTGGCAGTGGGCACACTACAGTCTGTGGAATTCAGCCTGACACACACTGGCAGCAGGCAAGCAACTGAAATTAGACTAAAGTGTAAAAATGAAATGCCTTATTTATCAGCAAGCTACTGTGCCACTCAGTATGAGTGGTGAGCACTGGCAGTGGGCACACTACAGTCAGTGGAAGTTGGCCTGACACACACTGGCAGGCAACTAACCTTAGATTAAAGGGTAAAAATTAAATGCATTTTTTTTATGCAAAGTCCTGTGCCAGGTATGAGTGGGCACTGGCAGTGGGCACACTAAAGTCTGTGGGCCTGCAGCTCCTTACACACGGGCAAGCCTGGCAACTGCAATATATATATGGAGGGAAAAAAAAAAGCAGACTAATGTAGCAGCCCTAAAAAGGGCTTTTGGGGTGCTATCAGGACGCTGTCCTTACAGCAGAGATCAGATGAATCTTTCAGGACTGGAGTGGACACTGAATACACTAGCCTAGCTATCGATTTCCCAATTAAATCAGCAGCAGCTGCACTGTCCCTCCTCTCACTAAGACTGCAGCTTCCGAATGAATCTAAAATGGCTGCTTTCCAGGAGACGGGAGGGTCTGGGAGGGAGGGTATGCTGCTGATTGGCTGGAATGTGTCTGCTGACTGTGAGGTACAGGGTCAAGGTTTGCTCAATGTTGATGTATAGAGGGCGGACCGAACATCGCATATGTTCGCCTGCCGCGGCGAACGCTAACAAGCTATGTTCGCCAGGAACTGTTCGCCGGCGAATAGTTCGGGCCATCTCTAGTTGGCACCTGTGTTTCGTCATCATCAGAGATGTGCTGCAATGGTCCTCCTATGTCCACATCCTGAAACATAAGTGGTTGGGCATCAGTGCACTCAATCTCTTCCACTTTTGGAGCAGGGTTAAGTGGATGGTCGACGGAAACCCTGCCAGCAGAGTTATCACAAAACCATAAGAGACTGCTGCATGACTTGGGGCTCAGACTGCTTGGCTGATTTGCAAGGGGGTGAGGTGAAAGAGAGATGCCCATGGGCTGCAGGTGCCAACTTTGCATTTTAGCAGGGGAACGGGTGGGAGACAATGTGAATGAACTGGAGGCACTGTCAGCCACCATATCTACTACCTACTCTACTTGTTCTGGCCTCACCATTCGTACACCGGTATTCGGGCCTACAAAATAACGCTGAGCGTTCTGTCGCCTGCGTGCACCTGAGGAAGGTGTTTCATTTGGCATGTAGCTGGCACAGATCGACCACGCCTGCTTCCTGCCACAGGAGCTCCACTAACACCAGCAGCACCAGGACCAGGGCCACGTCCCTTATTTGATGCTCTTCTCATTCTTTAAGGTCACCCACTGAACTAACAGATGGATTAACTAGATTTATTTCCCTGTCATGTATGCAGTGCAGGTGTACCACAGACAAACAATGGGTACATGTTACCCACCGAACTAACAGATGAATTAACTAGATTTATTTCCCTGTCATGTATACAGTGCAGGTGTACCTCAGACAAACAATGAGTATATGTCACCCACCAAACTAACAGATGGATTAACTAGATTTATTTCTCTGTCACATATGCAGTGCAGGTGTACCTCACAAAAACAATAGGTATATATATCACCAACAAAACTAACAAATGGATTAACTATTATATTTTTGTGTCAGGGGTACAAAGATGGTGCATTGCACCCACAAAAGATCGCTATACGTCACCCACAGAATTAACAGCCAGATTAATTATTAAATTTCTGTGTCAGGGGTGTAAAGATGATGCATTGCACCCACAAAAGATCGCTATGCGTCACCCACAGAATTAACAGCCAGATTAATTATTATATCTCTTTGTCAGTGGTGCAAAGCTGGTGTATAGCACCCACAAAAAATTCACTATAGGTCACCCACAGTATAAATAGCCAGATGAAATTTCTAACACTTTCCCTCACTTCAGCTGCCTGCTTCCTGTCCCTGCAATACTCAGAGCTGATGGGCGGTGCTACACGTGATCCTGCTTTTATAGAGGCTGGGTCACATGATGCACGGGCCAATCACAGCCATGCCATTACTAGGCTTCTAAGTGCCTACAGCTTAAAAGCTTTTTGATTTGCTGCTCTGCAATGCCCGAACACCGAACTCAAACTTTTCCGGCAAAGTTTGGGTTGGGGTCCGGGTACTTTACAGTTCGGGTTCGCTCAACACTAGTACCAAAACTTCTTTGCAGCACATGAGCAGCATCACCGGATCCTTTGGGAAAATACAACTGGCCAGCATTCCCAATCAGAACAAGTCTGTCCACCTTCTCCCGGTCTTCTTTTTGACAGCCAATTCGCACCCTCAAGCAATACAGTGTCCTTGTCATCACCATCAACTTCTTCTCCTGCTAAGACTCCTCCTCCTCCTTGTTCTCCACTCCATCTTGAGACATCCATAACAGAATGTGTAGCAATAAAAAAACTAGTCTCGACCACTTCCCCTCTTCCTATCACATGTGTCAAGTCAAGTATTGCCATGCAGTGTTGGAGCTGATCGGTACTCAGAGAGGGGCGTTGCTAGGCTAAAATATTTGAGGCCTGGGCCCCAGAGGTTTTGTCCCAGGCCCAAATGTACTGGCTGCCAGATAGATACAACTGTATTGCCATCCTGAGGAGTGACTTAAATGTCCACTGTATTTCTACTAAGAACACTATGCGGGTCCTTATTACTACTGAGGGGTCTGTAAAGAGTTTTATTACCACTGGGGGAACAATGGGGCGAACTTATTTCTACTTTGAGGAGCACTATTTCTATGGGGGGGGGGGGGCTATCTGTATGGCACTAATTTTTCTTCAGGATAGTATTTGTGGGTATTGGGAAGCACAGCGAGCAGCAGGATAACACTCTTGGGACTCGAGGTTGAGGGATGATTATAGAAATGAGAGGAAGCTAAGATGTCTGTCTGTCAAACTCTGAATGGAATGGTCAGTTCCATTCTATTTAAGCATCTGTCAGGTACACACTGCCACCTGCTGGTGAACCAGGCAAACTACATGTACAAAACAGTTTCATAACAATAATAGAAATGCACAGTGTAAAGGGCCTGGAAAGAAATACACAGGTGGCATTAATGTTAGATCATTAGAGACCATTAGAGACAGTAGCATGGTGAAGGAATGGTAATACCACTCTGAGGTATTACATACCCCATTATTTAGGCTTGTGCTTAGGGTATGCTCCAGGGTTCCCTTTAAAAGTTAGAGTGCTGCTTTATATCACTTTCTATCACATACACATAAGCTAAACTAGCAAGGGCTACCTAAAGGTCTCTGCCCTTTACAGTGGGGTGTCTTCTTTTTTTCTTCCTCCTCGGTATAACCAGAGAACCAAAAGACTGCACCAATCCCATTGTCCACAGGATCAGCGGAGGAGTGGCATTTTTCACTTTTGCCATTTACAACCTGTGTCAATCCATATGCCTGTACAAGAGTTGTTGTATGTGCCACATTAGACTGGCATCAACCTTGGTGACCACTGTGGTACTGCTAATCTGTGTGCTTTTATAGCTGGCAAGTACAGTTACTTGTGTAGCTATATTCGCATTTTAAGTTATTAAGAAATATAAGTTACATTTTAAGAGCATTTTGGTTGGTCCCAAGCAGGGTTTTTCTTGGCCTTTTGGCTTTAGTATATTTAATATTTCCCTAAAACCTTCCAAGTGGATAACAATATCTGTCTTAATGCTGTGTGCTTGATACACTGGGGATTATCTCTGTCCAAGGACTTCATTGAAGCATAAATCAGACATGACAGTATAGGAAACACAATATTAATAGACTTCTGTTACTTCTCCTTCCAGTTGCTATAGGTTTGGGAAGCTTCTTCCTTCTATGTGCCATTGATAGCTGTAAAGAGGGGAGTTTATGTCAGTATTCACCATCTTATGTAACCACATGCATCCTATGTAGTGGTGATATAGTAACTCTTGGTGTATATGTGATCCTCCCACCTGACTCTATACCAGAACCATTGGTGAGTACATTGGGCACTAATATCTTCTATTCCATACCTCCAGGGGCGGGCTTGGCCAGGGGCAGGGAGGCAATTGACACCCCAGGCTGCCCTAAAGCATACTAAAAACGTCCGATGGCAGGGGGCCTGCTGTACTCACATGCAGCATTCTCTGACGGGGCCCAGCAAGAAGTGCAGTGGCAATTTCGGGCCCAATCATAACATGTATAATATGGGGGCGGGGGGGGGAGGGGGCGCGCACTCACACACACCCGGCTGACAGTTTGTTTCTATAGTGAAGTGTGGGAGCCCGTCATCAGGGAAGAAGGTAAGTATGTTTTTTTTCTCCTAACGCTGCAGACTGGGGGCAAAAAGGGGGCGGGGGGTTTGATGGACACAACTAGAGTGAGGTGGCACAAAAGTGGGCATCTCTACTGAGGGGCACCTAATCTGCCATAACTAATTTGAGGGGGCACCCAAGCACCTAATCTGGCATAGCTACTGTGAGGGGGGCACGTATGAAGGCATAACTATGAGGGGGCACATAATCTGGCATAACTACTGTGAGGGGCACATAATCTGGCATTACTACTTTGAGGGGCACATAATCTGGCATTACTACTGTGAGGGGCACATAATCTGGCATTACTACTGTGTGGCCCGGGGCACATAATCTTGCATTACTACTGTGAGGCCCGGGGGCACATAATCTTGCATTACTACTGTGAGGCCCGGGGGCACATAATCTGGCATTACTACTCTGAGGGGCACAAAATCTGGCATTACTACTCTGAGGGGCACAAAATCTGGCATTACTACTGTGAGGGACACATAATCTGGCATAACTACAGTGAGGGAGGCACATATCTGGGCATACCTACTGTGACAGGAACAAAGGTGGACATAATTACTATGAGGGGCCACAATGTGGGGATAAGTACTGTGTGGTAGCACTTAGGGGAAATGTCCTAGATTACCCTGCTATACATTGGCATGGCTGAGTTTTACAAGCCAGCACAGAGCCCCCTGCTGGTGATTTTACAGGGACAGTCACCATCCCTTCTTTATGTGATTATTCTTTTTTTCTCTATCATCACAAGGACCTTGTTGTGGATCCAGTGGACATCACGCCGACGCCAGTGACACCGTGGATGAGGTAGGACCAGATTTTATTAGCACTGGGTGAGTGTAGCAGTGCATTGGGGTTAGGGCTCGTCAATCTCTTGCGTCCTGCATCGCGCGATCCCACGCCTGCGCGCTTCATTGCAGGGTCGGGGCATGCACATTGCGATGCCCATTGTGGGCATTACTTCACTGGAGCTTTTGCGCATGCGCAGGGTAGCTTTCCTCTTCTCCTGTTGGCCTCTGGTCCGCCTCCCATTGGCCGGCTCATGCGCAGTATCTCCAGTGAAGTCATGTCCAGAATGGGCATCGCAATGCGCATGCCCCGACCATGCAATGGAGCGCGGGATCGCGGGATGGAGGACGCAAGAGAAGGGCGGGCACAGGCAGAAGCTGGGGCGGGGATATGAGCCAAAGAGGATGAACAGCCTGGGCTCCAACGATGTGAACGCTGCCCCTGGGCACTTACGAGCCATAATTTACATACCGATTAAACTCTGTTTTTGCTTCCAGTGAACTGCAAAACAACTAAACAAAGGTACCATTAGAATCAGCTACTGTTAGGCAAATGCCCTGTGTACTTAGTCTATAATGGCCAAATGTGGTGACAGACTCTCTTTAACATATTTAAAAGTTTCAATCGTGTCCCCCCTTCCCTTCTTTCCTCAAGGCTATACAGATTGTTACAGATATACAAAGTTCTTTAAAGAGAACCTTTCATCTGGAAAAAAATTCTGAACTAAGTATCATGATATGGAGAGCGGAGCCCAGGGATCTCACTGCACTTACTATTATCCCTGGGCGCCGCTATGTTCCGTGACTTGGTTATACTGGGAGGAGACTGCCCATGTTCTCCTGGGCGTCTCCTTCTCCCAGGCTGTAGCTCTGTCCAATCGCAGCGCAGAGCTCACAGCCTGGGAGAAAAAAAACAGCGCTACAGCTTGGGAGAAGGTGACGCCCAGGAGAACAAGGGCAGTCTCCGCCTAGTATAACCAAGTCAGGCAGTCTCCGCCCAGTATAACCAAGTCCCCAAAGATATTGGAGGACATAGCGGGAGAACGGAGCGGCGACCAAGGATAATAGTAAGTGCAGTGAGATCCCTGGGCGCCGCTCTACATATCATGATACTTAAATCAGAATTTTTTTCCAGATGAAAGGTCCTCTTTAAGTCTGTCCTGGTATGTTTTATGCTTATCAGCATGGCTTCATGAGGGATCGGTCATATCAAACTAATTTAATCAGTTTCTATGAGGAGGTAAGTGCTAGACTTGACGAAGGTGAATCAATGGAAGTCATATCTTGAGTTCCCCAATGCATTTGATTCTGTGCCACATAAAAGGTTAGTATATAAAATGAGAATGTCTGGGAGAAAATGTCTGTATGTGGGTAAGTAACTGGCCCACTGATAGAAAATAGTGGGTCGTTAGTAACGGTACACACTCAGATTGGGTCGCTGTCACCAGTGGGGTACCACAAGGGTCAGTATTTATTAATGGGTCACACAGTAAGATATCAATTATTGCAGATGACACTAAAAAGTGTAAAGTTATTAACAGGTAAGAGGACAGTACACTGCTACAGAGGGATCTGTATAGATTGGAGACTTGGGCCAGAGATGTGGCAGATGAGGTTTAACACTGACAAATGTGAGGTTACACACATTAGAAGGGAAAATATATATCACCAGTGCATACTAAATGGGAAAACACTGGGTAACACTGACATGGAAATGTACTTAGGAATTTTAGTGTACAGCAAACCAGTGTCTAGCGCAGTGAGCCTCTGTGGGAGCCAGTGCAGAGGATGGGAGTGGTAGTGGCCCTGATGTGGTGCTGTTGTGTCACGGTGTCCTACCTCAGGCTGTCACTCCCTAGGGTCAGTGCAGTGAAGGAATAGACTGAAAAAAACAGGACGGAAGTAAATGTAGAACAGTCATTCATTACTCAAGATGCAACATATGGCACATCCAGTAGCAATAAGTACAAAGTGCAGTCTCTGGCACCAGATGAGGGGGTATGGTGGCTGGTTGGTTGGCTGGCTGGAATTGTGCACTTAGGTGATACTGGCCTAATCATTGTTGGGTAGGTGATGGTGTCTGTGTTGTTGTCCCTCACCTCACAACAGTGTCTATAGAGCTTTATCTTGATGATCACTCAAGATAAGGCTTCACTTCAAGCTTGTCTTTAGCTGTAGTTCTTGCAGTACACAGGGATCTGGTTCCTTAACTTCCCTCACAGGAGAAAAAACATAGTTTACAGGGCCCGGGGAAGCAGGAACTGTATCGCGGCTCTGTACTGGCTTTTCCAAAATGACAGCGGCCTTTAATTCTGGCAGAGTAACATTAGTTTTGTCATCCCCCTGGAACCTGGACAAAGCACTTATGTTCCTCCTACTGAAAGGATGGTTTCTCTGTGGTGGCGGGCCATTTGATTACCACACTTCTGCTGGGCGGTCTCTCTGGTTTCCTGCTCTGGAGGGGCAGTGCTTCAAAATATCAAAGGATATGGTGCTGATCCAAGATGGTCGATTAACCCCTTCTGTGCCGGTGTTTGATGAATGCAATGTTTATGGGCCTTTTTAACAAGTCATGGTGAATGTGAAACACCCACACAGAGTCTATTTAACATGATGTGGCTGTAGCTTTCACTGTTTTGCCCTCAGCAAGGCAATAAAGTCTCTTTTAGGGTCCACACACAATTAGGCCAATGATAGCAAGAGAAGGAGACATAATCATGTTTGTGACACCAAGTTCAATGCAGCGACTCTCCTGAGGAGCCAGTGAAGATAATGGGAGTGATAGTGGCCCTGATGTTCTGCTGTTGTGTGAAAGTGTATTACTTCAGGCTGTCGCTCCCTGGGGTCTATGTAATGAAAGTGTAGACTGAAAGGACCACGCCAGAAGTAAACCTAGAACAGTCTTTCTTTACTTAGTGCAAAATACAATTTGTGGCACATCCAGTAGCAATAATTGCAAAGTGTGGTCTCTGGCACCAGATGAGAAGGTATGGTGGCTCGTCAGATGGCTGGAATTTTGAACTTATGTGATACTGGCCTAATGCTTGTTTGGTAGGTGATGGTCTGTGCTGCTATGGGATTAGATGGCTAATATATTAAAATACAAAAAATTACCTATAAAACGCAGCAATTTAATATACAATAGTAGTACCCACAGGTATGGGGTACTACACAGGTAGCTGCTGCCAAGGCCAATAAGATAATGGGGTGCATTAAAAAGGCATAGATGCCTGTGATGAGAACATAGTTCTGTGACTTTACAAATCACAGGTCAGAGCACACATGGAGTACTGTGTATAGTTCTGGGCTCCTGTGAACCAGGCAGACATAGCAGAGCTGGAGAGGGTTCAGAGGAGGGCAACTAAAGCAATAACTGGAATGGGGCAACTACAGTACCCGGAAAGATTATCAAAATTAGGGTTATTAACTTTAGAAAGATGGCAACCGAGGGGCCATCTAATAACCATGTATAGTACAGAGATCTCTTCCATCATCTATTTATACTCATCACTGTGACTATGACTAGGGGACATCCTCTGTGTCTAGGGGAAAGAAGGCTTTACGGTAAGAGCAGTGAGACTATGGAACTCTCTGCCTGAGGAGGTGGTGATGGTGAGTTCACTAAAAGAGGGGCCTGGATGTATTTCTGGAGTGTAATAATATTACAGGTTATAGTTACTAGATTTCTTGAGAAGGGTCATTGATTCAGGGAGATATTTTCTGAATGCCTTATTAGAGTTTTTTCCCCCAAAAAATTAGTAAATTAGTAAAAATGAGTAAGATTGTATTCTATCTCACAGGCAGGGTCGGCGCGTCCTATAGGCGGACTAGGCAGCCACATCGAGTGCCGGCTCCCCTCATATTGCAACCGCCCGAACGCTCTATGTTGAGCCTCTGGCGGCTGCAGCATTGCCCGGGCTGGCGAGTCCAGGAGAGCGCACCGCCCGGGCGCAGCATGAAGTGAGGGACTGACGGGAGGGAAGCGCTCAGCGCCCCCTCCTGTCACTCCCTCATTGTAGCGTGGCCGAGTCCTGTATGGTCACCGGGTACAGGGAGCATCTGTCTACTGTACCCGGCCGGACTGACATGAAGTGCGCACACAGTGTACACTTCCTGTCAGTCCGCCTGGGTACAGAAAACTAAAGCTCCTGAACCGCGGACCATACAGAGCTCGGCCATGCTACACTAGAGGTAGGGGGAGGGGGGCAAAGAGAATGACAGGGGGGAGAATGACACAAAAGGGAAAGAGAATAACAAGGGAAGTAAAGAGAATGGCAAGGGGGGGGAGAGAATGACAGGGGGGGGAGAGAATGACAAGGGGGGGAAAGAGAATGACAAGAGGGTGGGGAGAGAATGACAAGGGGGGGAGAGAATGACAAGGGGGGTTGAGAGAATGACAAGGGGGGGGGAGAGAGAACTGGCGTTAGTTAAAGGGGTTCTTCATTTTATTTAAACTGATGATCTATCCTCTGGATAGATCATCAGCATCTGATTGGCAGGGGTCTGACACCCAGGACCCCCGCAGATCAGCTGTTTAAGAGGGCAGCGGCACTGGCAGTAGCGCCTCGGCCCTCTCGCTGTTTACCGCAGTGACGTCATGACTAGTATCACTGGCCTTGGCGGGGTTAAGCTCTGTTCACTTGAATGAAGCTTAGCCCCGCCCAGGCCAGTGGTACTAGTTGTAACGTCACTGCACCTGCGGTAAACAGTGAGAAGGCCGAGACCCTATTGCCAGTGCCGCTGCCCTCTCAAACAGCTCATCTGCGGGGGTCCTGGGTGTCAGACCCCTGCCGATCAGATGCTGATGATCTATCCAGACGATAGATCATCAGTTTAAATAAACTGCAGAACCCCTTTAATATGGCAGATCATATGGGTGGGGCATTGTGATGTCACAAGGGGGGGGGGCGGCAAACTTTTATTTTGCCTAGGACGGCAAAAATCCTTGCTCCGGCCCTGCTCACAGGCATTTTGCCTTCCCCTGGACTAACTTGCAGGATAACAGGGTGACCTGGACTGATGTATGTCTTTTTTCATCCTTACAAATGTTACTGTGTTTTCATTTTCTGATTGTAGATTTTTTAATTATATTTCCTAATCATAATTATGGGAGCAGCTATTTTGCCTGAGCTATTAACAGTATTTAGAGATATGCTTTACAGCAGATACCATGGGACACAGACACAACGGACAGAAGGGGGTTTTCTAGGCATGCTCTGTGACCTGTGCCAAAGTCAGGAAGGAGTAGATAAGCTGCGTTATCACCTATTCAGAATGATGGGTCCTGTGTTACCTACATAGAGGTTATATCAGTAAAGCGATCTGTTCAGACCAGGAAGTGGCACCTATTATTAGGCTTAGTGGCCATTGTGAACTCTTTTTTTATAGATAGTGACATGGAAAATCAAAAATAACCATCAAAAATTCTTAAAAATTATGTTTAACATAAAAACTTAATTGAAACCATAGATCATTTTCTGATGACACATTCCCTTTAAGGCTAGTTTCACGACATGCAGTATTTTTAGTCCGGCTCGCCATGCGCTGCTGTACTGCCGCTGGAACTCCGCCCCCCCCCCCATTATAGTTAATGGGGACGGTGCGGCAGTCCGGGGGCACACGTGAACTAGCGGCAGGACGGATCCGACAGGCTGTTCACCCGCCGGAACAGCCTGACGGACTCCCCTGCCGCTAGTGTGAAAATAGCCTAACATTGGTTCTAATACTAGATACTCATGCTATAATTAAGGAGCCATGTGGTTAGAAATTAACACATTGAGTGTTTTCTACTCCAGTTTGGATCCTTGTTTTTCAAAGTTACGAAAAAGAATGTTTTTAAACAGTCCAAGTGTCAAATTGTCTCTAAGTTTTTCCTGTTTTGATTTGCAAGCATTTGAAAAGTGTTACTGACCAGAGCACTGGAGCATGGTAAGTTGACAGTTAATTCCTATGATATGCATTCGGCTGAAATGACTAAACCCATCGACCCACATTTAATAATGTATTTGTGGGTATGCGGGTGTTGGGGTCTCATGTCTGTAAAATTTAAAATGTTAATAAAAATTACTTAATTTAAAAAAATAATAATAATGTATTTGGGCCTTTTTGCTCCATAAAAGTGACTTTTATTAAACATGTGTGCCATAATCTGGAGCATGACAGCTTGAAAATTTGTGGTAAAAAAGGGCATGACTTACTACTTGTCCAGAACGTAGACATTTATGAAATGCATCTTTTAAAGAAAAAGTCAGAATTTTGAAAAATTTCTTTAGGACTTTATGGACTTGCTCCTTTTTATACCCTTACATATTTTTCACAGGTTCCCTAATTGAAGTGTTTGGAAAAAAATGCAAGTAAAAATAGCTTTTTTTATGATAGACTTCTTTATTTACATAATACATAATTGGTATTACTGGGTCTGTAGCAAGCCAATTAATATAATGATTACTGTCACGGTGGAGATGCATGCAGCCCTGAACTCCATCCACACCTCTGTCCCTGCCTACTTGCACGACCCGTCCTAACTGACGGTGTACAACTGGGCGGCAGTCCCTAGCTTCCATACGTGCAGGGGCCTAAAGAACAATAAGCGAATTGACAGACAGGCACACAAACACTGAAGGAGTGAAACCAGAGGCGGGAGATAACAACGGCACTAAGGAAAGAAACAAAAACAAGGTCGATACAAACTGGGGTCAGAAGCCAAGAAGTTGCGTCAGTACAAGGGGTAATTTCAAGTCGAAGTCAAATACAAGCCGAGGTCAAAAACAGAAGTCCAAAGTACATGAGCGCTAGCGAGGGTAATCAGACCAGTCACAGGCAACCTGTGGCCAGCAGATTACCTGTTTAAATACCCCTGGCAGATGAGTCACATGACATGGCCAGCGTCACGGGACTCATGTCCTGCCCCTCACTATTCCTGAGCGTTGATTCATTGTAATCGGTGCTCAGTTCTCCTCCTGCTCGTTGCTTAGTGGATGGAAGACGCCGGCCACGCTAAGGAAACGTGCGCGACCAGGTCCTCCTCGCCCCGCCGTCATCATGGAGACGTGGACAGCGTCCTCGCTCCTCACCAGTGGGATGCCGGCAGCGTTGCATGGAGAGTGTGCGTCGCCGGCTCCCCCTTACAGTACCCCCCTTTCCACGAGGGGCCACCAGACCCAAAACCACCAGAGTAGGCTTATCCGGGTAAGCTAAGTGGAATCTCCTCACCAATCTCATATCATGCATTTTTGTTGCTGGTACCCAAGACTCTCTTCAGGGCCAAAACCCTTCCAGTGAACCAAATATTGCAACGAATAATAAACTTTCCTTACATCAAGGACAGAGGTTCCTGTGCAGGAGATACAGGTGACACATACTTTTTGAGTAAAGCCTTGTGAAAAACATTATGAATACGAAAGGAGTCAGGTAACTGTAACTTAAAAGACACAGGGTTAATGATATCAATAATCTCATAAGGCCCAATGAACCTAGGTGCAAATTTACCCGAAGGTACCTTCAGAGACAAATTTTTTGTAGATAGCAACACTGTTTCCCAACCCAAAATCTACCCCTCGAGAGTGTCTTTTGTCAGCATTAATTTTCTGAACATCCTAGGCTTTTTTCAGGTTCGACTGAATCTGGGCCCAGACTGTGCATAGTTCTCTAACTACAGAATCAGCTTCAGGAATCTGAAAGGAAGACGGCTAAAATGAGCTGAATCGCAGATGAAATCCAAGATTACAAAAGAAGGGAGACATACCAGTAGACGAGTTCACTTGATTATTAATGGCGCATTTAGCCAGGGACAAATCTTTCACCCAAAGATTTTGGTTATCGGAGACGTAACACCTCAAATACTGTTCCAGAGACTGATTTAAAAGTTCAGTTTGACTGTTGGTTTCCAGATGAAAGGCCAAAAAAAAGACAGAGAGATATTACATTTATGAATAAAAAGCCCTCCAAAATTTTGAGACGAATTGAACGCCTCTATCCGAAACTATATTCTCCGGAATACCATGTAGACATATAACATGATCCATAAAAAGGGAAGCCAAAGTCTTTGCATTGGGCAATTTTGACAGAGGGATGAAATGAACCATTTTTCTAAATCTGTCAACAACTACACAAACCACAACTTACCCTCTGACATTGGTAGGTCGGTAATAAAGTCCATGGAAATATGGGACCACGGTCTACTAGGGATGGGCAGCAGTCGCAACTCACCCGCAGGACGGGACCTAGGAGTCTTGGACCTGGCACAAACCTCACAAGGGGATACATATGGGTTGACGTCCCTAGACAAGGTGGGCCAACAGTAAAACCTGGAGACTAGTTCCTTGGTGGCATCAATACCCGGATGTCCACTAAAAACAGAATTGTGGCACTCACCTAACAGTCGGAGATGCAAATCACCAGGTGCAAACAACTTATCTTCAGGGGATTGTACCAGAGCCAAGTGTTGCCCCGCAGCAATTTTGGTCATCAAATCGGAGGAGATCGAAGTCACAATGACACCTGCCGGCAAAATAGGTTCTTGTGGAGTATCAGGAGATAAACTCTGGGATAAGGTATCTGCTTTGACATTTTTACTTCCTGGCCTTAAAGTAATGCTAAAGTTAAAACGTGTAAAAAATAATGCCCACCTAGCTTGTCTGGGATTCAAACATTTAAAAGATTCCAAAAACATAAAATTCTTATGATCAGTAAGTACCTTAAGACGATGTTGAGCCCCCTCCAAAAAAATGATGCCATTCCTCAAAAGCCCATTTAATAGCAAGTAATTCTCGATTACCGATATCAGAATTTCTCGCAGTAATAGAGAACTTACGAGAAAAGAAGGCGCACGGCCTTAAGTTAGTGAGAGTTGATGAGCCCTGGGAGAGTACTGCCCCTACTCCATCCTCAGAGGCATCAACCTCAACCACAAAAGGCCTATCTTGGTCTGGTTGAATGAACACTGAGGCGTTAACAAAACACTTCTTGATGTTTCAAAAGCCTTTATGGCCTCTGGAGACCAGTTTATTAGATCCGCCCCCTTCTTGGTTAGGTCGGTGAGAGGCTTGGCGATAATATAAACATTTTTAATAAACTTCCAGTAATAATTAGAAAAACCTAAGAGAGGAAGGTCTCACCCACTCCAGAATAGCTTGTACCTTTCCCGGATCCATCTTAAAAGATTAGGGAGTGAGAATATATCCCAAAAATGAAATCTACTGCATTCCAAATATACCCTTCTCCCCCTTAGCGAATAATCGGTTCTCCCGAAGAACCTCCAGTACCTGTGTAGTGTGAATAACGTGAGAATCCCAGTTTGGTGAAAAAAAAACAGAATATCATCCAAATAAACAATCATAAATTTTCCAATAAATTGTCTAAAAGTGTCATTGACTAAATTTTGGAAAACCGCCGGAGCATTACTCAAACCAAACGACATCCCCAAGGATTCATAATGACCTTCAGGGGTATTAAAGGCCGTTTTCCACTCATCCCCCTCCTTAATTCGAATAAGATTATAGACCCAACTGAGATCAAGTTTACTGAACTAGTGAGCTCCAAGGACTAGATTAAACAGGTCTGGAATCAAAGGCAAAGAGTACTGGTTCCTGACAGTAATTTTGTTTAACTCTCTATAATCAATACATGGTCTCAGTCCACCCTCCTTTTTCTCAATGAAGAAAACCCCACCCCCATGGGAGACACCGAGGGTCTAATATATCCCTTTTGTAAACTTTCCTTCAAGTAGTCCCTCATAGACTTCCTTTCAAGTCTGGACAAATTGTAAATACGACCCTTAGGGTACTTGGATTCCGATAGCACAATTTTAGGGTCTACGAGGGTGGGGGGGGGGGGGGGGGAAGGAAATCAGCCCCGGACACGGAAAAAACATCAGCAAAGTCTCTTATGTACCTGGGAAGAGTTTCAGATTCTGTAGTGATACCAGCCTGAATAACAGGAAGACAGCAAGAATCATATTATTCTTTAAAATAAGAAAATATCTACTCTCCGTATGGAAGGCCCCCACAGTCAGGGTCACTTCAGGAGTACAGTATTCTACTGTTTCGTCCACCAGAGGAGTGGAATCAACAGCGATAATATAAATGGGCTTAGAAAAAGACAAAATGGGCACACCAAGGGAAAGTGCAAAATTGTGGTCCATAAAATTGGAGGCAGACCCAGAATCAATGAATACTTCCCCAGAACCCTTAAAAGAGCTAAAGGAAATACCCACAGGTAACAATACTTTCTTTTTCACCACATCGGGAAGTACCTTATCCTTTTTGGCGTCAGCACGTGGAGATCTCCTGGAGGGAGGAAGCTTAGGGCATTGCCTTAACCAGTGATCAGTTTCTCCGCAATAAAAGCAGGCACCCCTCAGACATCTCTGATCCCTCATGGTCACTCCGAGCTGCATGGGTTCTTCTAGCGGATTCTCCAATTTGACTCTCACAGGTGAGGAGTCAGGCTTAACCATCACCTGTGGAGACGTCAGTTGCTCTCTTTGTCTTTCCCTTATACGTCGGTCCAGTTTAACAGTTAAAGTCATAGTCTGCTCTAAGGTGTCGGGGAGGGGGTAGCTGACGAACATATCCTTCGATTTCCCAGAGAGCCCTGCCCTGAACTGACACCTAAGTGCTGGGTCATTCAAACCAGAGGAAACGCAGCATTTTTGGATTTATGGTGCAATATTCCTCCATCGGTTTGTCTCCCTGACTAAGAGACTTTAATTGAGACTCTGCCGATTTATTGGGTTCATCGTAGAGTACACTTAAAGCCTGAAAAAAAATGCTTCAACAGTAACTAGGCAAGGGGAGTCATTGGGGAGAGAGAAGGCCCATTCTTGTGGGTCTCCCTGCAACAAAGATAATAATGCACACTCTTTGTTGTTCGGAACCCAAAGAATGAGGACATAAACAAAAATAAAGCTTACAGCTCTCCATAAATGTCCAAAAATGTTTAAGGTTCCTGAAAAACGGCCGGGTAACTTAACATGTGGTTCAAGATTCTGTACAGAGGAGGCCGCTATAGGTGGAGTCTAAAACAACTCCTGCTACTGTAGCCTCTCTGCCATTTCTGCACCATTTGGGCAAGATTATGGACTTGATCTGTAAGGACTCCCATAGTTTCCATCGTATAGGTTTGGCCTGTGATCCTGTCATGGTGGGGGTGGGGATGCATGCAGCCCTGAACTCCACCCACATCTCTGCCCCTGCCTACTTGCACTGCCCGTCCTAACTGACGGCGTACAACTGGGCGGCAGTCCCTAGCTTGCGTACGTGCAGGGGCCTAAAGAAAACAAAAAGCGAAGTGACAGGCAGGCACACAAACACTGAAGGAGTGAAACCAGAGATGGGAGATAACAACACTAAGGGAAGAAACAAAAGCAAGGTCGATACGAAGTTGCGTCAGTACAAGGGGTAAATCCAAGTCAAAGTAAATTACAAGCCAAGGTCAAAAACAGAAGTCCAAATTACATAGAACGCTAGTGAGGGTAATAAGACCAATCACAGGCAACCTATGGCCAGCAGGTTACCTGTTTAAATACCCCTTGCAGATGAGTCACGTGACGTGGCCAGCGTCACGGGACTCGTGTCCTGCCCCTCGCTATTCCTGAGCGCCAATTCATTGTAATCGGTGCTTAGTTCTCCTCCTGCTCGTTGCCTAGGAGATGGAGAACGCCGGCCACGCTGACTAAACGTACGCGGCCGGGTCCTCCCCGCCCAGTCGTCATCATGGAGACAAGGACGCAGGGCTGTACTGAAAATATTGTAATATAATATAATATATAAAAAGCAAGCCCTCACACAGCTACATCAATGGACTGGGTTTTAAAATGTGGCAATGAAAAACAGAAAAGAACAGCTGCATCTTTAAGGGGTTAATATCAAGGTCTGTACATCTAGTTTTATGTGTGAGTTTTCCATATTTTAGTTAATTTGGGAAGAAGTCAGAAGAGGGATGATTGCGGTTTCACTAGAAATTCATGAATACAATTCAACCGATACAACCTTAAAGGGGTTGTGTCACTTCAGCAAATTGCATTTATCATGTAGAGAAAGTTAATACAAGGCACTTACTAATGTATTATGACTGATTCATTCATTTTTCCATCACATTATATGCTGCTTATATCCAAGGGTTACGACCACTCTTCAGTCCAGCAGAAGTGGTCGTGCTTGTACATTATAAGAAAAGGTATGGGCCTTTCTCATGGCTGGGACTGTGGGAGTGCACATAGGACATCGCTTTTTCCTATAGCGTACAAGCATGACCACTACTTCTGGATTGTACAATGGTCAAAACTCCTTTTATTAACTTTATCTACATGATAAATGCAATTTACTGAAGTGAAACAACCTATTTAAGATAAATTTATGCAGCTTTTACAATAAAGATAACTATAAAAGTAATGTATTGAATCTCCACACTACATTATTAGAATGTACTGTCCCTTTAAATTCAATACAACATAATTCATCATTACATGTGCCGCAAGCATCAACCAATAGAATCGCAGGATTTGAATTCAAAGACAGAAAAAAAAACGTCAGTTGGTGCCAGTCAGCGATTGCTCTACTAGAGTTAAGACAGGCTCCTTACTTCTCATCAGAAGTGACAAAGGAAGACTTTTTTGGACTGCGACCCCGATCAGTATTTGCGGATAAAGAGGAGACACCATGAGGAAGAGGAAGAGAGAGCTGATTGCTCTCTATGAAGAGGAGTCGTAAGTGGAAGATTGTACCAGACTCTGCATCACTACATCACTTAATGGGGTTATCTGGGACTGGGCTGAGATTTTTCCTGAAACACTTCCACACTTGAATGGAGCCAAGATAAAATATAGGACCCTCCAATGGAGAAAACGTCTCTTT